>CM045923.1:12266795-12866795 GCA_025177825.1 Aechmea fasciata
TAAATTGATTTGGATATCTTTATGCCGTTAAACGAGAAAACGCCATGTATCGACCATTAAAATTACAAAATTTGAAACCATTTAATCATTAGCCAAATGATACCAAAATGATTTGAAATTTAATTTCTAAACATTTCAAGTGGTGTAGATAATATTCAACGGTGCCGATTGTCGATTTGGAGGCTCCATCATTGAAAACAAATAGGTGGCAATAGAGCCCGTTTGCCATTGATAGTATTCTAGCTCAACTCTCTCTCTCTCTCTCTCTCTCTATATATATATATATATATATATATATATATATATATATATATATATATAGTAGGTCTTGTGTGTTATTAGGAGCACGAAGGCCTTCGTGCTCCTAAGCCGTTTTCGATGATGGAGCTTCCGAATCGACAATCGGTTCCGTTAGACTTGATCTAGCGTATTTGAAGTTTCTAGAAAATAATTTTTGCGATTTTTTTTATATCATTTACCTAGTGATTAAAAGGATTCAAAATCAATAAATTTTAATAGTTGATATCTGCCGTTTTCAAGTTTAACGGTGTAGAAGCATTCAAATCAGATGAAATTTTGATACAAAATTTTTTTATACTATCTACAACAAGATCAATATTTCTAATCGAAAATTTTAGTACTGTAAGAAAATCATGTGTACGCAGCGGAAGAAAATAACACAATTAAAAATTTTTTTGAAAAACCAAAGATCACCTCGTGTTTCAGTTTAGATCATTAATAATAGATCCAATTGATCTAATCCAATAGGATCTAATTATTCACCTTGCGCGGGTCGCGATCACCGCGAAGTCGACAATCGTTGTTAAAATTTGTTCGTCCTCGCTTAGCCGCGCACGCGCCCGGCCTCTACTCGCGTCCACACGAAATCACGCCCTTGATCCAATTAGATGACCGCTTCAATCCGTGATCCGATCACGAATTAACCCTTGCGTCGACTTGAGGAAGATGAATCAATCTTCTAGATGTGCTAGCAACCTTTTTGAAGATCGAAACCGATGGATTAATTGCCGAGGACTTAAGGAAGAAAAAGGATTGACGGCTTGGGTTTTCTATTTCTCTTGCATTAATTTTTCCTTCTTTTTTGTTAATATGTCATATGACATATATTTATAATGAGAAAACCCTAACGTAATCCTAATCCTAATCGAAATCCTATTCTGATTGGATTATCCATTAACCCACAAGTTGGTAGTGATATTAACCGAATTCGAATCCTAATTCTAATTCGATTCGTGTGTAACATTTATACATAAGTCCTCATATTATTTACTAACGATTAGTAAATACACCATATAACTTTTACACATAAATACATCTAATTTACAATAATTACAAATTAGTCCTTTTACTAATAAATTAGTAAACTTTAGTATTTAACTATATTATAATTGTAATTAATCCATCCGATAAACTTCTTTTATCGTCTCCTAAATATCGATCATGCGCGATTTCTTATGTATGTGACGTAATAGGTTCAATTCTGTCTGGTAGTGAGATATGATGCGATCCCCATCTATATCATCATCGAAACTCCTTTCGATGGCTCAAACTCTTTTGATTCTACCCTAATATTAATTATCTATAATTATATCTATGCGGGATGAGTGCCCGCAAGGCGAGAGTCATACCCTGATGTTGGCGACGGCGTTCTCCTCTCCCGGACAACCTGTGGACGTGCGACTTTTGGCACGGTCGGGAGAGCGAGGTGTGGTGATCAAGCAACCAAAGGGTTCGCGGCGAGCGTCAAGCGGCCACGGATGTACGACCCAGGTTGTGGAGTCTGCTGCTGATGACTTCAGAGCAGGTATGAGTTAATTAAATCAAACGAGAACTTCTGCATGATTTAAGTTAATGCATGCATTCATTGAGTGGTCAGTTGCTACTATTGATACATCATTATACTAGGGACCTAGTGACGGATGAGAGGAGATACCCGGGCATGCTTGCAGTGTGAGAATGGGACGCCTGCTGGAGCAGGTAGAAAACCAAGTGGCACTAGCAAATGGCTAGTTGTGATTGTGGGCGAGAGATGAGACTCGTGGGAGAGATTAAGTGGTGCGGCGACTCTCAAGGCAACGAGTAGTGGATTGCGAGAGTTAAGCCGTGATACTTGAGGATACCCGAGTAATCCGAATGTTTCGGATGTAGTACCGATAGACCGACGGTGGAAGTAGAACCGCTGTTGAGAGCATGATCGACTAGTTGCCGAGTACGCGCGTGTGAGGCCAAGTGATACCTCGAATTGAGGTGGGCGAGTGGTGCTCGTGTAGTTGGAGTGCATAGGCCGAGCGGCCAGATGCCTGGCGTGGTTAGAACCACTATTGAGGAAATAGTTGGTTAGCGCGCCGACCCGGCCCGTGGGCCTAGCGATACCTCCATGTGGGGTTAGAAAAGTTGCTTAGTAGGCGATGCGGGGTGCACCCCGCCCAAAGCTGAGACTTAGCGTAGAACGCTACAGAGGCGTGGAGCGCCCAAGTACAGGTACTCGTAGAGTGCGGTTCCGATTCAGCCGAGAGAGTGGATTGGCAATAGCACTTCAGCATTGCTAAGTGTGAAGCGGGCCATGGATCACTCGTAGGGCTGGTGGCTTGCACTGGGTGCCTAGGAGTCGACAGGTTGTGTATCTCTATAGAGCGTGTCGTGTAGGACGACGTTAGCGGGTAGTGCTTGGGACGACCCGTGCCTGGACCATTTGTGGACTGTGGAGCCTGGGCCCATTGGGCAGGCGCAGTCAGCTGCGAGAGGCAGCGGCCCGGTACCTATTGGTAGGGCGAGAGTTTTGGTCAGGACGGTAGTCCGAGCTTAGACCCGAGAACGTGAAAATGCCACGTGTTGGATCTTAAGATCGAGAATGCACTGAGAGTGCGATGGTGACCCAACCCGAGAATTTGTTGTGGTTTGGGGGTCTGGGTACTCCTAGTTGGAGTGTGTGCGAATTCCCAAGTGAGAATTTCGCCGAAAGTGCTGATTGGGTCTACGCCATTAACGAGAGAACGCTAAGCGTAGTTGAGACACGTCTAAGCGATAGGCTGACGTAGGGTTGGTGACCATTGGTCCACCGTAGAGACCGAGGTAAGCGGTGAGTTGATAACTCTAACGAAGAGTTGGCCAGGATTCGCGAGCGAAGTGTTCGTGTAAGTGATCGCAGCTAAGGAGCCGAATAAGTCGTGGCAATTGAAATTGAAGCAAGTGGTCTCTCGGAGACACTTCGATAGAAGAAGCCACGTGATAATTGAGGATAATGCTCTTTTACGGAATGGAGGCGAGATGCGCCAAAGTGTGCCATCTCACGATAGAGCAAGATTCAGTTGATATTGAGGCACTCACCATTAGGCGATGCTCCTAAGATGTTGCTTTAGGCAATTTGGGTGATTGGATCCGAGTGCGCTCAGAGATGAGACGAGTAAACGCAAGGTGAAGTTCCTTGTGAACTGGTTGCAAGTGATGTTGGAGCATGAGAGGTCGTTGAATGTCGACTTGTGCTTCCACTAATGTTTATCGGAGTTGTAATGCACTTTTGAAGTTGTACTTAGCAAATGTGAGTGAAACTAGTCTCACATTCTTCGTGATGGGCCTGTAAATGATTCTATTTAGTGAAAGGCCGCTCCGAAGACAAAAAGTGCATTGGAATCTCCTAAATTACTCGATAAATTGAATTGGATTGTGAGTTGATGGAAATGAGTAAGTTTCGCGGACGAAACTCTTTTAGGGGGAGA
Source organism: Aechmea fasciata (assembly GCA_025177825.1). NCBI lineage: Eukaryota > Viridiplantae > Streptophyta > Magnoliopsida > Poales > Bromeliaceae > Aechmea > Aechmea fasciata. Next base: position 12,270,533 of record CM045923.1, read on the forward strand.
GTGTGACATATCGAACTTCTAAAGACTTGAAGTTTCGAGGTATGTTGGCTTGGAAGGCCGTTGGAATGGTTCCGGTGAAGTCCGGAGGCTTCCGGGTGTTTTTAGTACACGAGGTGCGAAAACGAGACCCGAAAGGCTATTTTGGGCCGCGAGCTAAATCCGGCATTAGTACGGATGAAATGATGATGTAATCATGATCTAAATCATGTGTGGGGAGGCTCGGTTCGATTTGAAAAGAATCGGAGGTCAAACGAGCCAAAAGTGAGTTGGAACGGAGAAGAAACGGAAAAAGCTGAAAATTTGGCTAAGGCCTTGGAGTAGGCTGATGGTCCCTGGGGGGGACCGGTCCCTGAAAAGGGAGACCGGTCCCGGAAGGCTGTCCCGCGAGAGCAGGCTCTCTGGGACCCGTCTCTTAAGGGGGAGACCGGTCCCCAGCTGCGCAGAGTGGAGCAAGGCTCTTTGGGACCGGTCCTGGGTTAGGGAGACCGGTCCCTGAGCCCGAAAATGCCCAGTTTGGGCTGTTTCAAATATTGTAAAGTTGAGGGGCCTTATAGCAATTGTTCACGGGGTTAGTTGTAAAGAGAGGGATAAAACCTCTTCTCTTTCTCTCTCTCCCTCACTCTTCTCGCTCTCTCTCTCTCCCTCTGTGTTCGACCGCAAGAAGAAGGAGAGAAAGAAGAGAAGAAGAAGAAGAAGAGAAGGAAGGAGATGGAGAAGATGATGGAGATGATGATGATGGCCATCCTCTCCTTCTTCCTCAAGCAAGAGAGCTTTGGAGAGGTAAGCTTGCTCTCTCTCTCTCTCTCTCTCTCTCTCTCTCTCTCTCTCTTTCTCCCTCTCATGGTAGATCTTCTAGTAGTGGGTTTCTAAACCCTAAACCTAGGATTTTGATCTCTCTACAAGTGTAGAAACATAGTAGTAGAAGAACACATGAAAACCATGTTTTCTTCGTAGTGCTCTAATGGTGGATTTCTAGGGTTTGCTCTAAGCGCCCTATGGATGGTTCTAGCACTCTTAGATGAGTTCCTAGATGTTAGACAAGCTCTCTTTTGCTTGTTCTAAGGATTAAAATGGTGGGATTGCTTAGATGCAAACCTAGGGCTCCAAAATGGGGTTTTTGTAAATATGTGAGTTTGATCTCATTTGACCCCATGTAAACCTAATTGGGGGTGCAACGAACGCGTAGGCGCGCTCGGTTCGGTGATCCGACGAGCTAGTACAAAGATATTAATAAATTAATATATTCTTACCAGATATCCGCAGCACGCAAGATAGGAGCCCTAAATTCATGAAAACGGATCTGGGGCATCGTGAAGACGTGGGTTAACACCACAAAGTCTCGGATAGTGATTTGGAGACCGTTCGGGTGGTCGCGCAAGAATTCGAGCCAAACCGGGTCAAGAGTGCCGCGGGCGGCCGATTGCAAGTGTCGACGAGCAATCAGAGAGCAAAACCAAGGTGGGTTGTGTTTACCGAAGCGACTAGGTCGCCTGTATGTCTAAGATTTACATAACTCATATTGATGCATGTTTAATAATGCATAAGTAGAAATGCATGCTAGTGAGGTAAAGTAAAATGCTAAGTAGATGCAAGTAAACAAATGAAATGCATGATAATAGCATAAAGTATAACGCTAGAAGAGTAAGGGAATGCATGCTTAGCATAGTGAACATTCGATGAACATGACAATAGCATAATATAGAAATGCTAGTGAACGAGTGAGCATGAAACTAGTGTTTAAAGAACCTAGCGGCTAAATAATGCTAGAGAACGCTACGAGAACATACATGTAAAGGTTGGTAGACATAAGAGTGTCAAGCACAAGAATGTCAAGTATAAGAATGCAAAGTATAGGAATGCTGAATAAAGAATGTGAGTCATGTTGCAGACCTAGTAACCTTATCGGTGAAACTAGCCTTTAGCTATGAAACACCGGGGTAGGTGTTGAGCTTTGAAACACCGGGGTAGGTGTTGGGCTTGGGTCACCGGGGAAGGTGTGGGTTAGAAAGACTTGGCTTGGACAAATAGGCATTTAACCTAGATCGAGTGGCATTTAACCTAGTGTTACAGAACATAGGTTATAGTAAATCTAGAGTCAAGTGAATCTAGATCGAGTGGCATTAACCTAGTGTTATATAACATAGGTTGTATTGAACCTAGTGTCATGGACCTAGGAGGGTTGTGAATGAGGTATGAACCTAGAGTCGAGATCTAGGTGTGTGACATCTAACCTAGTGTTACAGAACATAGGTTGAGAACTGAACCTAGAGTTAAAGTAAACCTAGGTATGAGATTGAGGCATTAGACCTAGAGTCGGTTGGACCTAGGGTGGAAAGTGCATTGGACCTAAATAGGTCAGTAACATAGGGTTATGGACCCTTGACTTGCGAAGTGGATTCCGGAATCCCAGTACTTGTAAACTCGATAGTTCTTGGTCCGCGGGTGTATGCGGCATGTTCCTCTCCCACCGGAAGAACTTCGAGGATTGTGATTGAGCAAGAACAAAGAGAGCGCTAGGGTGTATGTGGCATGTTCCTCTCCCTATCAGGGAATCTTGGCTATGGGTATATGCGGCATGTTCCTGCCCCAGTGGCGGATCCCTGACCACGGTGCACGGACCTTCGGGCGGACCGTTGGGCGATGTGGTTCTTGGCTTGCCGTAAGCTGAGGTGTATGTGTCACGCCCCGGGGTCGGCAGGACCTTCCCCAAAGCATGCCCAGACCCGCCATATGTCAACACATACAAGGCGTCTACTAAAAACAGCGGAAATAAAAACATACAATAGGCTAAAACTATAGATATCAGAGCAACATACAGCTAGCCCTATCAACAAGTAGAGAGTAGGTAGACTAAAGCATAAAGAGACTAACAACATAACCAAAAGAACATAAGGTTAATACAACACTGTCTCTAAATGTGTTGGTCTCTCTAAATACAGAACAACTCACAACCTCTCTAAACAATATGAAATAGAGAAGTAACCACCTATCGAACTCCCTCGCTGAGTGCCGCTAACCCGAAGCAACACCCTTGCCGCGATCCCTAACCTCCCCCGATGCGGAAGGCACTGAAAAGGAAACAGAAACAGGGGCGTGAGAACTATAATTTATAGTTCCCAGTGGGCAATTACTGACCTGCACCATTGCACCACTAGGCCCAAAAGAAAAAGAGAGTAAGAGCGCGATATAAATAAGCTTGCAAATAAAGTATAAAGAAATGCTACCATAACTATGTTTCAAAATTAGATGTCATAGTTCCCCGTTCCAACATATAAAATGAGATGTTTTACTATAACCAACAAGTATACTAAAATGTAATTAAAGCATTAACAAGTATACTATAACTCCAAGTGAAATCCTCATAATCCAACTACTAAGTCCTATCTAGTAGTGATTGTCATTTAGTAAAGATGAATGTCCAAGTTCAATTCTCTTTCACTAGTATTTACCATAGTAATCCAACTTGTGCCACCTAAGTACCGTGGTAGCCCAACATCCCCCGCAAGGAATGAGTCTGTCCCAACGGTCCCGTAGGTTTCTCAACACTGCACGCGCGAACGAATCGCGAAGGCGAACTCCGGAGTGCCGGCTTGTAGGGAGCGACCCTCACAAGCATGTGCGAAAGAGCACAAATGGCAACAAGTAAAGTCAAGTCTCAAGTCCAAACCTCATGTCTTAACATGGAAATAGTAACTAGTAGCCCTAAGGTCTAGTTCAAATATTCCCATGACACTAGATTCTCTATGTCAAGTTCATTCACGAGCCTAATGCCGCTTGATGACATTAGCTCACTATTCTACACTTTTGATGCCAAGCCAATGCCGCTTAATGACAAGGGCTTTTCTCCTATGTCATGTGTAGTTCTATGTTCTCAAACACATGTCAAATTCCTCTTAAACACATAGTTTCAAGTTTCCAAATAGAATGCTACAAGGCTTCAGCACTCACATGCATACGTCTCTACTATATAGAGTAAAATTGCATTACACATAACATATGTATCTTAAGCATTCTAAAATTCACAAATAAATCAAATAGCATGAAAATGAACTAATTTCCATTTAACCATAAGCAAATAAGCACCAATGAGAATTTCTCATTGTGCTAGGTGAGGCCAAACCCACCGTCGCTCCAAGCGTCGCTCCGAATCGCTAACGAAGTTCGATTCCTACTCCTAGTACCCTACAAAGTAGATCCTAGGAGTTACAACCTCAAGAGATAAGTCTTGAGTTCAAACTTTAAACATCTAGGTCAAAGTCAAGTAATACTCACCTAAATGTGCAACAATCCTCTTAGAAATTCCAAAAGGAAGCTAGATCCCTCCCAAGGCAACCTAAACAAAGGTTCTAAACCATTCAAAAGGAATCTAAAAGCCCCAAATCAAAAAGCCCCAAATAAAATCCTAATTTCCAAAATCTAGGGTTTCAGCTATAGAGAAGCAACCAAACTCGAATCTAAAGGAAATGGAGAAGTTGCTTACCTCTTAGAAGCTCTAATCAAGGCTCTAGAGTCACCAAAGTTGAAGATCTTCCTTCAACTAGCTTCCAACATCAAGCTCCTAGCATCAACCATGGTGTAGGGAGCACCACAAGACAAAAGAGAGCAAAAAAAGGTGATCAATCCACAAGAAATCACCCAAAATCCAAAAGATTGGATAGAGAGAAACTCTCTTACCTTTCTCTCCTTGTTCTCAAGACAAGAGAGGAGCCCTAAGGGTGCTATATTAGAAGCAACAAAATGCCAATAAGCCCCTACGCTTTCAAATTTTGGAAATCGCTTGTACCAGATAAACCTCAAACAAAGAAACCCGAGCCTCGGTTTGCTCAAATTACCGCTCATCTATACCTGTATAAATCTTGGCTTGTACCGGTATAGCCATCATTTTGTACCGGTATAGCAACAATTTTGTACCGGTACAAAAGCATAAAATTCCAACCCGAGAGCAACCTAAAATCCAGCTTTTTGGACTTTAGTGCTTGGAAATCATCCACTAACCTCGGTACTCGTGCCATAGGTCGGAACACAGTCAACGACCCTCCAGAAAATCTGGAAAAGCTCAGATCTCACATCCAACACTCGAACCTTGCCATTTGCAAAGTCCAGTGCGTCACATTCACCCCTCCTAAAAAGAGGTTTCGTCCGCGAAACTCGAAATTAAAGTCATACCTCATGACTCCATCTAAAAGAGATGGGGATAGCGCTCTCGAAGCGCACTCTCTAGCTCCCACGTGGCCTCCCGCTCCTCGTGGTTGCTCCAAAGGACTTTCGCAAAAGAAAGCTCCCGGTTCCTCAACTTCTTCACCTCGCGAGCCAAAATCTTCACGGGCTGCTCCTCGAAGCTCAAATCGTCCCTCAGCTCTAATGGTGTAGCATCCAAAACATGAGCTGGATCATGTATATACTTCCGGAGGACCGATACATGGAAGACATTGTGTACACCCGATAGGTTCGGCGGTAGAGCAAGTCTATACGCTACCGGCCCACACGCTCAGAATCTCATACGGTCCAATGAAACGGGGCTCAACTTACCCCGAATCCCAAATCTCCCGATCGCTCCGTCGGCGAGACTTTCAAAAAGACATGGTCTCCAACTGGAACTCCAAGTCTCGTCGACGTCTATCAAGATAGCTCTTCCGCCGCTCCGGGTCGTCAACAACCGCTCCCTAGCAATGCGAACCTTGTCCTCTCGCTTTCCCGGAGCACATCGTGGCCTAAAGCCAAACTCTCACCAACTTCACTCCAATGAAGTGGCGATCTACACTTCCGTCCATAGAGTGCCTCAAATGGCGCCATCTTGATGCTTGCTTGATAACTGTTGTTATAAGCAAACTCAGCCATCGGTAGATGCTGCGACCATCCTCCCTGGAAGTCGATCACGCAGGCTCGAAGCATGTCCTCGAGTGTCTCAGATAGTACGCTCCGATCGCCCGTCACTCGAGGGTGGAAAGCAAAGGTCGAAGTCCGGCCGAGTACCTAAGGCGTCCTGCAGACTCCTCCAAAAGTGTGACACAAAACGGGTGTCCCTGTCCGATACGATCGAGGTAGGTACTCCGTGAAGTCGCACAATCTCATCCAAGTAAACCTGTGCGAGTCTCTCTCCGGTCCAAGTGGTATGGATAGGTATGAAATGTGCCGATTTCGTCAACCTATCCACGATCACCCAAATAGCGTCATGCCCGGCCTGGGAGCGAGGCAATCCCATCACAAAATCCATGGTGATCTTCTCCCACTTCCACACTGGAATCGGTAGGCTCTGTAATTTTCCCGCGGGAACTCGGTGCTCAGCCTTCACTCGTTGGCAAGTTAAACATCTAGCCACAAACTCACCAACGTCCTTTTTCATCCCGGGCCACCAATAGTGTAACTTCAAATCCTTATACATCTTGGTGCCTCCCTGATGTATAGTATAAGGTGCACGGTGTGCCTCTAGGAGAACCTCCTCTTTAAGCGCCGGTTCCGCCGGTACACGAATCCGCCCACGGAATCTCATCAAGTCACCACCGTCCACACTAAAATCACCGGTGCAACCATCAACCATCTTCGCTCGAACCCTTTGCAACTCCACATCAAGAGCTTGCTTTTCCTTTATCCTTTCAAATAAAGTGGGTTGCACCACCAAAGTCATCAACCTCATAGGTGGGTCAGGCGTCACTACCTCCAACTCTAACCGCTTCGTCTGCTCGAGCAACGGCGGTTGAGTAACTATCATCATCGCTAAGTTGTCCGTCGATTTCCTACTTAGCGCATCTGCCACCACGTTAGCCTTACCTGGGTGGTAAAGTATCGTCAAATCATAATCCTTGAGGAGCTCCAACCATCTGCGCTGCCTCAAGTTCAATTCCTTCTGAGTGAACAGATACTTTAAGCTCTTGTGATCCGTGTATACTTCACACCGCTCGCCATAAAGATAGTGGCGCCATAGCTTCAAAGCAAAGACTACAGCCGCCAACTCCAAGTCATGAGTAGGATAATTCCTTTCATATTCCTTCAGCTGGCGTGAAGCATACGCGATCACCTTTCCATCCTGCATCAACACGCAACCCAATCCATTAAAGGAAGCATCACTATAAATCACATACCCCGCTCTCCAAAGAATCGGCAAGGTTAGGATTGGTGCGGTAGTCAATCGCAGCTTCAACTCTTGAAAGCTTCTCTCACACGCATCATTCCAAATAAACTTGGTTCCTTTATGCGTGAGCCTCGTGAGGGGAGTAGATAACTTAGCAAATCCCTCAACAAACCTCCTGTAGTAGCCGGCCAAACCAATAAAACACCGAATCTCGGTCACACGCGTCGGTCTTGGCCAATCCTTGACGGCTTCAATTTACTTGGGATCCACGGCTATACCAGAACATGAAATCACATCGCCCAAAAACGCCACCTCACTAAACCAGCCCTCGCATTTCTTCAACTTGGCAACGAGTCTCTTTTCCGAAGCACTTGAAGTACAAGTCTCAAGTGTTCCTCGTGATCCGCATCACTTCGGAATAAACCAAAATGTCGTCGATAAACACTACGACAAATCTATCCGTATATGGCCCGAAGACACGGTTCATCAAATCCATAAAAGTCGCCGGGCATTAGTAAGCCCAAACGGCATAACGGTGAACTCATAGTGTCCATATCGTGTCCCGAAAGCCGTCTTCGATACATCCTCGTGCTTGATCTTCACCGTGATATCCCGACCGCAAGTCGATCTTGGAGTACACGCTTGATCCCCGAAGCCGATCAAACGGATCATCGATCCTCGGCAACGGATACTTATTCTTAATCGTGACTTTATTGAGTTCACGATAGTCCATACACAAACGAAGTGATCCGTCCTTCTTCTTCACAAAAAGAACCGGCGCTCCCCAAGGTGACACGCTGCCTCACATAACCTTTATCCAAAAGGTCCCGCAACCGTGCCTTCACTCTTTCAACTCGCTGGTGCCATCCTATAGGGTGCCTTTGAGATTGGAGTAGTCCTGTGGGACGAGATCTACTACAAACTCAATCTCCCTATCGGTGGCATTCCCGGTAGCTCACTGGAAACACGTCCCGGAACTCCTCACCACAGAATGTCCTCAATCCTAGGAGAGTCCTCAACATCTCGAGTGCAATACTAGCCAAATAGGCTATGCACCCGCTACTAATCAACCGCCTAGCTCGAGAGGAGCTAATAGTCATCGCAAACGGCGAACTCGGCAACCCCGAAACACAACCTCCTCGTAACCGGCTCTCTAGAAGTCACAGTACGACTCACACAATCGATCGTAGCAAAGTACCGGGTCAACCAATCCATGCCCAAAACTAAATCAAACTCCCCGAGTTTGTGCACCACAAATGGGTCCACGGGCATGATCCAATCCCCAATCTGAACTGGGCAACTAATACAACACTCTCGAACATCTATAGAATGTCCCGGTATAACCACTCGTCCCGAATGTGACAAGGGTGTCCTAGGGATGTCATGCAACTCGGCAAACAGCCGATCAATAAAAGAGCAAGATGCACCGGTATCAAATAAAGCACGAACTCGAATGCTGGAAATCAAAATGATACCTGCAACGACATCCTCAATCGTCCGTCGCTCCGGGCGGCATACAAACGCCCACTCGGGCCCCGTCGAGACCCTCGCTCGGCCTCGCGCAGAAGACCTCCCGCCCGGTAGGGTGCGCAGGTGTCCCCGGCCGGGACCCGGCGACGTCGGGTGCCGGGCCGACGACGGTGTCGGCGCAGATCCCCTCGGGCAATCTGACTGGAAGTGGCCCTCCTGGCCACAAGAGTAACATCGGCCCCGACCCTGCGGGCACTGTCGGGGGTGGTGGGGGCCGCTGCAAATCACACAGCGTGGTGCCTGTCGTCGATCTGGTCCTCGGCGCTGCGATGGAGCACCTCGTCCTCTAGACTGGCTCCTGGGGTACTTCGGCGGCTTTCTTGAGTGCGTCTGACTCGCACCCTCGCCTGAGGGCCTTTTGCCCTTGCCCCGATCCAAGCCTTCTTGCCGCTCCTTCATCACTATCGCGCCCGCTCCACAATAAGAGCGCGATTTACCACCTCACGTATGTGCGCAGTTAGCGGACCGCACAAGCCTATAGATAGAAGGCCTCACCACTCTCGAAAATCCCGGCCTTGTCCTCGTCGTCCCGCACGACGAAAGGTACACGTTGTAACACCGGTAAACTCCCGCTCGTACTCGCCCACCGTCCGCTCCCCTCGACGCAAGCCGCGTAAACCGCCTCCATCCGCGTCGAACACTGTCGGGGAAATAGTGCTCAAGTAGAAGTCCCTTGAACCTCATCCAAGTCATCGCTGCTAGATCGGTGCTCGGGTTCTCCCGGATGTCCCGCCACCACCGATAGGCCTCGCCATCCAAATGGTGTGTGGCGAGCCAAACTCGGTCTCTCTCTCGACAAAAGTGTCTCGAAAGCCTTCTCCATGTGCATCACCATTTCTCCACTATCCGGTGATCCACGTTCTCGCCGTCGAATACTCGTGGATTGCACCTCCCGAACTCGTTGAGGCGGCTCATCGCCGGCCTCGCCGAGCCCCTCAGCCATCGGCGGGAAAACCGCTCCTCCTGGAGGTATCTGAATTGGTGGTGCCGTCGCCACCCACTCCTGCCGTGCCACCGACGGCGCAGAATGCAAGGATCCGGCGCCGAGTCGGCGCTCTGCTACCACCTCGCCGGAGCCGGTGGTACAGTTGTCTCCGGCCTCCCCGGCGCCCGCTGATGCAAGAAGGTCCTCCGCCGCTTCATCCTCTCGTCCGTCGGCGCGCGCCGCCTCGGCTCCGCCGGGCCGCCGTCCGCCGAGCCACAAGGTCGGTGAGGACCGCCACTGTCCCTCAGCTCGCGGACCTCGCTGGACTCAGAAGTAGCTGAGGTCTCGACCTCCTCAAGGCGTGCCATGTTATCTGCCCCGACGGATTGGGAGCGAGTAATAGGCATCAACCCTGCAACAACATAATGCGCAAGTTAGTAAAACCCACGCTTTCGCAACCCCACTCAAGAACCCAAATCATGCGAAAGTAAAGAAGTGTGCTTCACAACTAACTCCCGATGTTACGTTGTCGCCGCCAACGTAACCCTCCGCGGTTAGAGGCTACACACCTCGATCAAACTCCAACTTTTCGTAGTTATAATAAAACCCAATCGTACTTTCGCTCACAAGTCAAATAGACCTCGTCTCTCACGAGCCTATTTCCTATAGTCCAACCACTAAGGTTTGCTAGGTCCTCTAAGACGTCACCCTAGGCTCGATACCAAATTAACTGTCACGCCCTGGCCTGGCAGACCTTCCCAAAGCGTGCCTGCACCCGCCATATGTCAAAACATACAAGGCGTCTACTAAAAACAGTGGAAATAAAAACATACAATAGGCTAAAACTATAGATATCAGAGCAACATACAGCTAGCCCTATCAACAAGTAGAGAGTAGGTAGACTAAAGCATAAAGAGACTAACAACATAACCAAAAGAACATAAGGTTAATACAACACTGTCACAAAATGTGGTGGTCTCTCTAAATACAGGGACACTCACACCCTCTCTAAACAACATGAAATAGAGAAGTAACCACCTATCGAACTCCTCGCCGAGTGCCGCTAACCCGAAGCAACACCCTTGCCGCGATCCCTAACCTCCCCCGACGCGAAGGCACCGAAAAGAAAACGAAAACAGGGGCGTGAGAACTATAATTTATAGTTCCCAGCCGGGCAATTATCGACCCGCACCATTGCACCACTAGGCCCAAAAGAAAAAGAGAGTAAGAGCGATATAAATAAGCTTGCAAATAAAGCATAAAGAAATGCTACCATAACTATGTTTCAAAATTAGATGTCATAGTTCCCCGTTCCAACATATAAAATGAGATGTTTTACTATAACCAACAAGTATACTAAAATGTAATTAAAGCATTAACAAGTATACTATAACTCCAAGTGAAATCCTCATAATCCAACTACTAAGTCCTATCTAGTAGTGATTGTCATTTAGTAAAGATGAATGTCCAAGTTCAATTCTCTTTCACTAGTATTTACCATAGTAATCCAACTTGTGCCACCTAAGTACTGTGGTAGCCCAACATCCCCCGCAAGGACTGAGTCTGTCCCAACGGTCCCGTAGGTTTCTCAACACCGCACGCGCGAACAAATCGCGAAGGCCAACTCCGGAGTGCCGGCTTGTAGGGAGCGACCCTCACAAGCATGTGCGAAAGAGCACAAATGGCAACAAGTAAAGTCAAGTCTCAAGTCCAAACCTCATGTCTTAACATGGAAATAGTAACTAGTAGCCCTAAGGTCTAGTTCAAATATTCCCATGACACTAGATTCTCTATGTCAAGTTCATTCACGAGCCTAATGCCGCTTGATGACATTAGCTCACTATTCTACACTTTTGATGCCAAGCCAATGCCGCTTAATGACAAGGGCTTTTCTCCTATGTCATGTGTAGTTCTATGTTCTCAAACACATGTCAAATTCCTCTTAAACACATAGTTTCAAGTTTCCAAATAGAATGCTACAAGGCTTCAGCTCTCACATGCATACGTCTCTACTATATAGAGTAAAATTGCATTACATATAACATATGTATCTTAAGCATTCTAAAATTCACAAATAAATCAAATAGCATGAAAATGAACTAATTTCCATTTAACCATAAGCAAATAAGCACCAATGAGAATTTCTCATTGTGCTAGGTGAGGCCAAACCCACCGTCGCTCCAAGCGTCGCTCCGAATCGCTAACGAAGCTTCGATTCCTACTCCTAGTACCCTACAAAGTAGATCCTAGGAGTTACAACCTCAAGAGATAAGTCTTGAGTTCAAACTTTAAACATCTAGGTCAAAGTCAAGTAATACTCACCTAAATGTGCAACAATCCTCTTAGAAATTCCAAAAGGAAGCTAGATCCCTCCCAAGGCAACCTAAACAAAGGTTCTAAACCATTCAAAAGGAATCTAAAAGCCCCAAATCATAACGCCCCAAATAAAACCCTAATTCCCAAAATCTAGGGTTTCATCTATAGAGAAGCAACTAAACTCGAATCTAAAGGAAATGGAGAAGTTGCTTACCTCTTAGAAGCTCTAATCAAGGCTCTAGAGTCACCAAAGTTGAAGATCTTCCTTCAACTAGCTCCCAACATCAAGCTCCTAGCATCAACCATGGTGTAGGGAGCACCACAAGACAAAAGAGAGCAAAAAATGGTGATCAATCCACAAGAAATCACCCAAAATCCAAAAGATTGCAAAGGGGATAGAGAGAGAAACTCTCTTACCTTTCTCTCCCTTGTTCTCAGCACAAGAGAGGAGCCCTAAGGGCTGGGGTGCTATATTAGAAGCAACAAAATGCCAATAAGCCCCTACAGTTTCGGATTTTGAAATCACAGCTTGTACCTAAGACAAACCCATTTTGTACCTAAGATAAACCTCAACAAAGAAACCCGAGCCTCGGTTTGCTCAGCTCGCTCATCTATACCTAAGATAAATCTTGGCTTATACCTAAGATAGCCATCATTTTGTACCTAAGATAGCAACAATTTTGTACCGGTACAAAAGCATAAAATTCCAACCCGAGAGCAACCTAAAATCCAAATTTTTGGACTTTAGTGCTTGGAAATCATCCACTAACCTCAGACTGTGCCATAGGTCCGAACACAAGCCAACGACCCTCCGTAAAACTGAAAAGCTCGTATCTCACATCCAACACTCGAACCTTGCCATTTGCAAAGTCCAGTGCGTCACAGTATGTGACAGGGTCCTTCACCTCGAGCCAGGAAGAGGGCGGATTATCCGCCGTTGATTGACTCGAGACCGAGTCGGGTGGCTAGCTGGAATAAGGTAGAAGAACCTTGAGTGCTAGTGCTAAATGTAGTGAAACTCTAAGGTAATAGAAACCTTAGAAGCAAGTTGGACTTGAGATGAAACCCTAAGGTAATGAGACACCTTAGAAGCTAGTTGATAGAGAACTAGTTGGCAAGATAGTAGTAGAATAAATAAATCTACTTATAATGGTTGCATATTGCATCTCGTGAGGCCAGTTTTTATGTTAGTTGCATATTATCTCTCTATAGATGTTTTTGGACTAACATATTTGCAGTGCCTCCTTGGACCTATTGGTCGAGCTGTTCTCTTGGGTGACCGTACCCACGAAAACTATGGACAATAGTTCTCACCCCCGTGTTGTGGTTTTGGGGGTACAGGTATACACGTGAGCGGCGCAGCAGCAGCAGCGCGAGGCAAGGGCGTAGCTCAGTAGATAGCGCCCTACCAGGAGACCAGAGGTAGCAGTACCCTGAGGCCGTTTTAATAGCGGGGACTAGAGGGTAGTGAGCAAAATGTAACTAACTTGTGAAATGATGTAATAGTAAGTTGATTGTATTTGGAAGTCTAATGTAAAGTAAACTGTGATGTAAAATGTATGCGAATGAATGTAATAACATAGGATGTGTTTATGTTGTTTGATACCTAGCTTCCTTATGTAATCGTTGTATGTTGAATACTGTTCCTAGTTGGAACCTTCTTGTAATTGTATCGATTGCGATGCCTTGGACGTACAGGGGAAACTCTGTCCGTTCGGCGGTCTGCCGGCGCGCCGAATCCGACCGAATTGGCGGGCTCGGGGCGTGACAAGTAGGCTGGGTCGTTACATTTGGTATCAGAGCCGGTTCACCAGCTAGACATGTGTGGCGAGTCACGGCTGAGCCGGCGTCTGGATGACGGGCTAGTGAGACGAGTCTCACATCACTTGGTGATCGTGGGCTGTGTGTGTGATTCGACTGACGAGGACGTCAGGGCCTTAACGAGGGGAGTTTGTGACACCCCAATAGTCCCACATCGGATGGGAATGGGGTTGTCATTGGGTTTATAAGAGACTTAGACACTAGTAATAACAACTGGGCTTAAGCATTTTGGGCCGGTGGTTGGGTCCAACTAGTTATTGTTGCTAGTGGGCTGGATCGTTACATTATGTGAGACCCCAGATAGTCCTATATATGAGATATAATATGGCTAAACTCTTAACCCGGCTTAAGCATTTTGGGTGGTGGCAAGACCCAAGAGATTAAGAGAGTTAAGCGTGCTAGGACGGGAGTAGTCCTAGGATGGGTAACCCCCTGGGAAGTTGGGGCGTCACAGATGGTATCAGAGCCAATTACCAGCCGGAAGTGTGAGATTAGTCTCGGCTGAGCCGGGGTCTGGATGACGGGCTAGCGAGACAAGTCTCACATCGCCTGGTACTTGTGAGTCTGAGCCTGACGAGGACGTCAGGGCTTAAAGGAGGCGAGATTGTGAGATCCCAGATAGTCCTATATATGAGATATAATAGGGCTAAACTCTTAACCCGACTAAAGCATTTTGGGTGGTGGTAAGGCCCAAGAGGTTAAGAGAGTTAAGCGTGCTAGGACGGGAGTAGTCCTAGGATTGGTGACCCCTGGGAAGTTGGGGCGTCACAATATATATGGTAGTAAAATTACCTTCATTATAGAAAAGAAAATTAATTTTTGTCTAAAAGGTGATTAGAGAGGTAAGCTTACCTCTTATCCAAAGTTACTCTCCTCAACGACTGCTGTTGAAACTGCAGTCAATTTAGACGTAGTTTAAACTGTTATAGTTGGGCCTCGTCATATAGTTGTAACTGCAGAACTTTGATTGAAACATATTAAACCAAATAATGGTTTTGAATTTACATGTTGTTACAATTGCAGTGTAGTTGTAACTATATGCAACCACAGCATGTTTGGTTTACCTATTTTAGACTATGAAATCGGAATGTGATTCGTTGATTCGGATTGTTGTTGTTTGCTTTATAGGAATCAAATTCCAAATCGCATTTCACTCTGGAATGAAAATGACCAAATCCATTTATAGCTCAATCCAAATTTTGGAATTCCGGATTGACTCATTCCAAAGTAAACTACTCAAAATCTTTTTTCATCAACACCTCCTTCTCTCTCTTCATTCCTTTTCTATTTCTTAATTAAAATCCTCTCTCAAAAATTCTAAATTTTCATTCCAATAATGAACTAAATATTTTTGAATGATTCGTCGTCCATTTCTTACTCCAAGATAATATAATTTTATTTCTCATTTCTATTCCAATCATGAACCAAATATGCCCTAGGCAACACCAACAGTGGGCGATTATTATTATAGTATTAAACGGAGTTCGGCTAGTATATTATCAATAGTACTAAGCTCTTGGTCCTATCGAGTTTTCTACTATTAGATCTATATATCCTTTGATCATTTCTATCTGTTAGACTATACTATTTAACCAACCATTCATTCAACCCTAATAATCACTATCATCCTAAACGCATATCCTTTCACCCAACGGCCAAAAACTCAATAATACCAAACGCTTAGTACTATCGATATATAATAGCATAATTCATATTAAATGTAATGTTCGGGATTTGAATTGATTAGCTACTGCATTAACATCATTAGCTGTTGTGATCAATCACTCATAGTTTGTGGGCTTCCATATACAGGTTGAACTTATAAATGTTGCGAAACAGGTCACATGGAAGTACGCAACAAGCATTAATCCGTCGTTTCAGATGCCAACTAAGGAACCTACTTCCTTGGTCCATACCTAAGCCAATTAACCATCCCCGTAAAAGTCTAAATTTCGCTAAATAAAACTATGTATTATGATGTTATTAGTATATATAGTTGATTTGATGTTGACAAATATATAGTTATATTGATCGGGTCATCAATTACGTACTTACTGAATTTGATCATTTTCAAATCGATATGATCCATCTCTGCTTATCGTAGTACGGATGTTATACACTACAATAAAAACGGTCTATAGCGACACTTTTAAATGTAGGTACATGTCAAAAAAGTACTGCTAGCTAAAATTATCAACACTTTTAAAAAGTGTTGCTATATGTGGGGTCGCTAGGTATATAGTGACAGTTAAAAAGTGTTGCTATAAGCTAAAAGAGTGTTGCTAATTTACCAACACTTATTTAAGCATTTAGCAACCGCCGAAACTCTATCTCGTTGGCTACGGTGGTGGAGGAGGACGACAGAAAAGACTCTTCGTCTAGAATTGCAGTGGATTGAGTAAAGAGAGAAGAGAAGATGGTAATTGATTTTTTTTTTTTTCTTTTCTGTTTGTAATCGGGCCAAATGGACTAGGTGTGGTGGGTTGAGTAGAGTAATCTTTTATTTTTGGTTGGGTTGGGCTTTTTATTTAGGCATTAGTAGATGTTTTATTTAAGTTTTAGCATAAATGAGACACTTACTCAAAAGTGTCCCAAGCATGTGTCCCTATAATCTTATTTTGTTATAGTGATAGTAATTCAACATTAAAAAAAATATTTTTTTTTGAGAAATAAATAACACTTGAATCAATTAGGATTCGAACTTGGGACCTCAGATACCAACCATCAAATTCTTTTGCTAATTGCTCTAGAGACTAGGATTTGACCAGTCTTATCGGTGGTTAATACATTAGTAGTAATAGTAATATTAGCATTTTGAGCAGGTGGTTAGCACCGACAACTTACTAATTGATAGTAGTGGATTGGACCATTACGCATTGACATTGTTTTCTTATATAATGCTCTGTGTCCCAATGATTAAGGTGTTAGGTTTTTCATAAATGTAGTCTAATTAGTCGTATTCAAATATGAATTTTACTATAAATAGATGTCAATCATAATAGATATGAAACTATTTGATATGGTATATTTTATTTCTTTTCAATATATTTAAATTAAGTAAAATTTTGATCGGATTTTGACGAAAAGTTGATCTGAACTATGTATAAAAGGGTACTGGTCTTCGCAATTTGCTTTGCACCATACAAGAGAGAGACTAAGACACGAGAGAAACGAAAGTTCAGTTGATGACGTTTAGATTGCAGCAAGATGTTTAGATTATAGTCAGACATTTTGCTTTCGCTGATTAATCATGAATTTTTTTCATGACAATCTATAAGGTTTTTTTTTTCTTTTTTTTTTTTTTTTTTTTTTTTTTTTGAGAAATAGATAGTACGCTATCCGCTTCGTTTATTTCATTTAAAAATAAACTTAGCGGGAAATGTGAATTAATTAGAATTCGAACTTAGGTTTCGGGTACCTACCATTCTAAGTCTCTTGCCACTTTTTTTAGGTTTTATGTGTTATTTTATTTTGATTATGATTCTTAATATATATATATATATATATATATATATATATATATATATATATATATATATATATATATATATATATATATATATACCTATGGTATACTATCAACAGCACCAAGCTGTTAGTGCTATTGATTTTTTATCCCTTGGATTAAGAAATGAATGGTTAGGATGATGTGGGCCCCTAGGGTTGAGTAAGTGGTTGGTTGAATAGTATAATCTAACGTAAAAATAATCTAAGTGTTAAATCTAACTGGAAAACTTGATAGCACCAAATTCTTGGTGCTATCGATAGTAGACTCTATATATATATATATATATATATATATATATACCCATTATGCATGATATATATATATATATATATATATATATATATATAGAGTTCGGCTGCTATGCTATCAATAGCACGGAGGTCTCCGCGCTATCAAGTTTTCTACCGTTAGATCCACCTCTTTGATGATTTTCACCCGTTAGATCATACTATTCAACCAACCACCCACTTAACCCTACGGTCCCACATCATCCTAACCGCACATCTTTCAATCCGACGGCCAAAAACTTGGTAGCACCAAGGAGTTGGTGCTATTAATAGCATAGTAGCGTAGTTATATATATATATATATATATATATATATATATATATATATATATATATATATATATATATATATATATATATATATATAGAATACTCTTGTCTTTATTAGAGCACACGGCCCATGTGCTCCTAAGTTTTTAACCACCCATCATATTTGATGGGTGGTTAGAATGAATGGGAGAAGAGAAATTAGAGAGAAATTCAAAGAAAAGAGAAATTGAGAAACCCAATTTCTCTCTAATTATTCTTCTCCCTTTAATTCCTAACCACCCATCAAATATGATGGGTGATTAAAAACTTAGCACACAAGGACCGCCGTGCTCCTAATAGCACAAGTAGCCCTATATATATATATATATATATATATAGAGAGAGAGAGAGAGAGAGAGAGAGAGAGAGAGAGAGAGAGAGCTACTATGCTATCAATAGCAGAGGTCTCGTGCTACCAAGTTTTCCACCGTTAGATCCACCCCTTTGATGACTTTCACCCGTTAGATCATAATATTCAACCAACCACCCACTTAACCCTAAGAGGCTCACATCATCCTAACCACACATCTCTCAATCCAACGACCAAAAACTTGGTAGCACTAATGACTTGGTGCTATTAATAGCACAGTAGCCTAGTTCTATATGTAGTCGCTTACTATACTTTTATGAGTATAGAGTCTCTTGTACTCATAAGTTTTTTGCCATTAGATCTATTCTTTAATTAATTTCACCCGTTAGATTATACTATTCAACCAACCACCCACTCAACCCTAAGGGGCCCACTATAAACCTAACCGTAACCACTCTCATCCTAATCCTTCATTTTTTATCTCGAACTAGAAAACTTATGAGTAGTAGGTCTTCAATACTCATAATAGTATAGTATATATATATATATATATATATATATATATATATATATATATATATATATATATATATATATATATATATAATTCGCTATGATACTTTTAAAAACACAAAACACTTTGTGCTTGTAGGTTTTTAGGCATTAGATCCGCATCGTTGATCATTTACACCCGTTAGATTAATTATACTATTAAACCAACTACCCACTCAACCCTGGGGGCCCATATAATCCTAACAACACAATCCTCAATCCAAAGGCAAAAAATTTACAAGCACCAATGTCATGGTACTTTTAAAAGCATATGAGCTCAATTCTCTCTCTCTCTCTCTCTCTCTCTCTCTCTCTCTCTATATATATATAT
Source organism: Aechmea fasciata (assembly GCA_025177825.1). Taxonomy (NCBI): domain Eukaryota; kingdom Viridiplantae; phylum Streptophyta; class Magnoliopsida; order Poales; family Bromeliaceae; genus Aechmea; species Aechmea fasciata. The sequence continues at coordinate 12,289,491 of CM045923.1, forward strand.
ATATATATATATATATATATATATATATATATATATATATATATATATATATATTAATAAGACGACGAACTTAGTGCTAGTAAGTTTTCTACCCTTGGATTAACCCCTTTGATTAATTTTACCCTTAGATTATACTATTCAACCAACCACCCACTAAACTGGGGGCCCACATCATCCTAGCCGCACATCTTTTAATCCAAGGGTAGAAAATTTACTAAAGACCAAATCATTGGCTATTAATAGTATTCCAAATTATATATATATATATATATATATATATATATATATATATATATATATTAGGCTACTATCCTATTAATAGGATAGAAAGACTTGTCTATCAAGTTTTCAACCCTTGGATGAGAAATTGTAGAGTTATGATGATATTAGTCGGTTAGAGTTGAATGGTCCTCAGGTTGAGTGGTCCCCACTGTTATAATATTTAATCCAACGATTAGAAATGATGAAAAAGTTGATCTAAAGCTAAAAAATCGATAGACAGTCTTTCATATCCTATTAATAGGATAAGAAATTTTCTATATATATATATATATATATATATATATATATATATATATATATATATATATATATATATATGAAATTTTACTGTTGTGTTTCATACGAATATAGATCTATCATAAGGGATCATTTTTATTTTTTATTATGTTTGAAGGGAACTATCTAGTGCTTTATTTTTTATGCGCGTTAATTAAAGGGATCATTTACTTGGAACGACAATATTTCAACGGTTCATTAATAATTCAGTTTCGAAGTCAGCCCGCTGGTGTCACAGTACCTTTTGACCTCCATTAATTAGCACATCAAAAGCACGGTGAGAATTAAGCTCTATATATGCATCTTTATTAGTGTACAGCGCAGCAACAGCAAACAACAACAATTCGCTAATCCCCCGCCCCCGATCGATCGAGTAGTTAAAGCCATGATATTAATTAATTAATTATCTAACTCATGGGAGCCGGGAGGGCCTGGCACCGGCAAATTCAACTGCTTGTAGGATGTGAAACCCCCGTCAACCACCAGATTGTGTCCGGTGACGAACTTTGCGTCGTCCGACGCCAGATAAACCGCCGCCCTAGCGACGTCGATCGCCTCGCATTTCGTCCCCTTCACCTCTCCCAGCCCGTTAACGATTTCCGCGATCTTCTCCGATCCGACTCCCCGGTATATCTGCGAGAATTGGTCGATCACGAGCGGCGTCGGGATCACGAACGGCGAGATGCAGTTCACCCGAATCCCACGCTGGCGCAGCTCGCCCGCGGCCGACTTCACGATGCCGGTGATGGTGAATTTGGAAATGGTGTACGGGTGCGGCCCGAGCCCGCCCATGAGCCCGCTTATGCTCGCGGTGCACAGGATAGAGCCCGACCCCACTGGGCCCATTACGCGGGCCGCATGTTTCACTCCGGCGAGCGTCCCCCGGACGTTTACGTTCATGACTTGGTCGAAGTGGGCGAGGTCGAGTAACGAGATGCCGTGGGCCGATGCCGGGCCCGCGATGCCCGCGTTGTTGTACATGACGTCAAGCCGGCCGTGCCGGGAGACGGCCAAGTCCACGGCCTCCGCCACCTGTTGCTCCACCGTCACATCGCATTGCACGAAGTGGGCCTGCGGGCCGAGCTCTTCGGCCGATTTTCGGCCGAGTTGCGAGTTTATGTCCGCGAGGACGACCGTTGCACCCTCTCGGATGAATTCCTGGGCCGTGGCCTTTCCCAGCCCGCTTGCGCCTCCAGTAATTAGAGCGATTTTTCCTTCCAACCTGGACCACATGCAGTTCCAATTCATGTTAAGATCAAACTCCGTCGAGCAAGCGATAACAAACATCTTCTTAAAATTTTTTATTTTCTTTAAAAAAAAACATTGACTAGGCCTCATTTGATATTGTGTTCGTTTATTTTTTAATATAATTTTTGTATATCAAAAGATAAAAAAAATAAACACTAAATAAAAAATTACTTTCAATCCTTTTATCCAAGTTCTTAATTTACTTGACAACATAAGACATAATTTAAAACATTTTTTTTCTCTGCTTCCAAAATGATTTGGAGTAAATTGTCATTTTTCACTTAGCCGGATGAATTACATGCCAATCAATTATAGCAACACAAAGGGTTTGGTGGTTGATACTCAGGTGCCAAGTTTGAAAGCTTAGTTGATCTGGCATTTATTAAGTTTATTTATAAAAAAAAAAAAAAAAAATTAGTAGAATGTTACCTATCTTTAAAAAAAAAAAAAATTATAACAAAAAATGAAAAATTTTCTTTCAATACATCAAATTAATAGAATTAATGTTTAAAAAGTAAAAAAGACGATAATGATGTCAAAGGAGACCTTACTTTCAGGGTTTTACTTTTGATGGTAATTAAATTAAATATCTTAAGTATTATTATTGTAAATAATTTGCCATCCGCTTCTACATTCTTTTACATAAAATTTATATATATATATATATATATATATATATATATATATATATATATATATATATATATATATATATATATATAACAATAATACCTAACAACATTTTTCTACAAAAGAGAAAAGTTCGTCCTTTTGTTTTCCCAAAGACATTAGGATTTTTTTTTTTTTTTTGTAATGAAAAAATTCTGCATGGTTAGATATGCTGGGAAATAAAAAATCTACTCATAGTCGTGACTAATTTATAATGCAATCTGACTTAATGTCAAAAAAAGAAAAAGAAAAAAGCATTTCTTAAAAGGGAAAAAAAAAAGGATAGTCATATTTATCATTTATAGCGAAAAAATATCACAAATTGTAAACTATAAAAAAAATGCTAGTTTGTAATACCAAATGAAGCCAAAAGTTTTGGTAGCGATGTTTAACTGATTTTGGAGTTGGAACTTGACAAAAATATAGGTGTAAATCCTACATATTTTACCTGTACTCAATCTTTTCACTTTATTTTTAATTTTTTTAACTAAAGACTCAGAATATGTTGTTTAAATTCTTTGATGGTAAGATGTAAAATTTACACTAATTTTTTAGATATGCAAGAAGAATTATTTTTTTTTCTTTTTTCCACCAAACATAAGGGAGACAAAAAAAAATAATGAATATATATATATATATATATAAATGTATATAAAACATTTTTTTTTCAAATATGGTATCTCCTATCATAATGTCAAAAATAATTTCTCGTTTTAAGTTCTAAGGGCATATTCAGAAATTTAAAAAAAAAATAAAGAAAAATAATATAGCTCTTGTTGTTTCGAAATTATATAAAAGAAAATTAGAAATGCATGGAATAATACCGACGGATGAATAAAACGGTAAAAAACAAAAGAATAAAATAAAATTAAGTATCGTATTCTTTGTTCATTAAGATTAAGATTTTTTAAAATCATTAATTATGCATTGGAAAACACTATAGTATTATTACTGTTGTTGTTGCTGTAGTTATTTATTGTTCATATATGTAGATAAAAAAGGAAAAAATGTAGAATGTATCTAACGTGGAGTTCTCAATTAATAAAATTATTCGTCTCATCATGATTAATAGAAAAATACATAGTTAATAAAAAGATATTTTTATTGACATTTTTTTTAAGAAGAGATGATGTGTTAGCTTATTATTGGTGATGTAATGCAAATGTGATATTATAGACATTTTGGTAAAGAGAGAGGGAGGAGAGTGGTCATGAACGAGCATTTGGGAAGTGCCAGTGGATGACCGGCACGGTCGAAGTAGAGAATTTCGTCTTCTGTCTCTCACCTCCTTCTGGGAGGCGCCGCCGACGAGAAGCCGAGCCGTCCGGCTGATCTGCCCGTGGCCTCCGCCGCTCTCCTGCTCCCCCCCAAAATTCAGAAACCGAAAAATTTTAATTATTTTATCACTAAATTAACGAAAGAGAAACTAAGTTAAAAAAACGAGAGATCGATCCATGCATATAAAAGAATATGCTAACGCAAGAGTGGGTTGGGTTACTGCAGAAGGAAGGATTAACGGAGAAGTAATACACCTGGCGAAGATGAGGCGCAGCTGCAGCATCATATAAGAAGTCTACGGAGGAATTAAGAGATCGCAGGTGTAATTCGAAAGAAGCTTCAACGACGCCAACAACAACAAGTTCTCAAAAGCTCAACCTCCCTCGCTCCTCCCTCTCTCTCTCTCTCTCTCTCTCTGCACTCAAGCAGAATCGCTGTTGATTTGTTTTTGTAGCGGCGGTGGTGGAATTGGAATTGGTGTTGGTGTTGTTGGTGTTGGTATTGGTGGGGGGAGGAGTAGAGCCCGGTCACATAAATTAATTAATTAATTAATTAACTGGAGAGCTCGCACCCCCATGCACAGAAGCAACCCCTTTTTCTATTCAATGTACTCGCCACTATTACTGTTTCTTTATTGGGTTAAAAACTGCTTCCTGGTTTCCCCACTTTCCAACCTCCAATTTGCAATCTGAGCATTGTTGCTGTAGTAAAAATAAAATAAAATAAATAAAAAAAAACTATTTGTACGTAGAGTCAAACTAGTAGTCACATCAAAATGACTAATAAAAATATGGGTTAAATGCATGCATACCATATGGCTTGTACGGATATATTCGCAAAATCGAAACTCCATAAGTTGTCCCTGCAAAAGTCCCAAATTATGCAGATATGTCACTGCAGTTAACATTCGTTAGTGAGCTGTTTGTTTTTTAACAGTGGAGTCGTGAAATGACTATTTTGCCCTCATAAATATATCCCTCTAAAAATTTTTCTCTTCCCCTTCTCTTTTTCTTCCTCTTCGGATCGTCGAAGTGGACGACGGTGGCGGCGGCACAGGGTTGGGCTCGCCGGCGACGAAGAAGAAAGAAGAACGCCGGGGCACCAGATCGCTCTACCCAGAGATCGTCGGCCTCAATGCCGGCGACGAAGAAGTGGGAAAAGGAAGAGGAAGAAGGAAGAAGGAAGAAGAAAAAAGAAAGAAAAAGGGAGAAGGGAGAAGAGGAAAAGGAAGAGGGTTTGCCATCGTCGTCGCCATCGTTAAGTATTTTAACCGTGGTTAACGAAAATTTTCTAACAGATCTGGACGGTAGGGACATATCTGCATAACTTAGGACTTTTGCAGAGATAACTTATGGAGTTTCCGTTTTGAAGGAATATATCCGTAATTGACTATATTTGAAGGGACATATATGCATTTAATCCTAAAAATATTTTATTTATTGAATAGATGAGGTATAGGATATACATTGTAATTGAGATGTACATGTACCATTGCTCGATCATTAGTAAAAGGGTTTTCAAATTTTATAACTTTGTAAGTGTGGGTGTGGTTGAACTCAACCACGGGCACTTTGTTTCCTCTGTCTAATTCCGCTGTAAAATAAGGTTCTTTCCTGTTTAATAAAAAAAAAAATTTATAACTTTTGAGTAAAAATTTGGAGAGATTATAATAATATATTTTATCTTTGTTGTTGTGCACTCACATTACTCTTTTTATTTATTTGTAACTTTTATTATACTCTAGAACACTATTTTATTTTATATTTTCTGTCACTTTTTATATTATATTAGTATTACATTATTATATTTTATCAGTTTTGTACATTGTATTATGAATTTATGATGAATTGAGCAGAAATTGATCAGAAAATAACTATTTAGGGATGTCTTCAAAAAACAAAATCAATAAAACGAAAAGAAATTTAAGAATAAATTTCAAATACCATCCATGTGATTTCATTTTTTCTTACTTTACTATCCTATAATTTAAACTGTATTGTTTTAGTATTTCGTGGTTTCATTTCTTTTTTTTCATTAATACCTTCGTCAAATAATATAAAAAAAAGGGATAATTGCCTATATACCCCTCATGCGTCTGAAAATATCCGATCTACCCCTACTTTTTTTTTCTTTCTAAAATGCCCTTCATACGTTCCACCGTTATTGCAAAATACCCCCGCAGTTATCTCCTGTTAAGTTAATTTGGGTTAAACGTGAGTTAAATATCTACCACAGTTAAAAAAATTAAAATACCAATTTTGCCCTTAACTTAAGGGCAAATAAGAAAGGTTGGTGACGGTAAAGGGGTATATTGGAAAAGACCAAAAGTCGAAATACTTTTTGTGCCCCTGACTTTAAGGGCAAATAAGAAAGGCAGTGATGGTAGAAGGGTATATTTGAAAAGGGCAAAATAATAATTTTACAGAGATAACAGAGCTACTTAACAGATTTTAACTCTAAGGGTATATTAGAAATAGGTTGGAACGTAGGAGGGGTATTTTCAATATTAGCCTTCTAAGAGGGGTAAATCAAAAAATCGGAAACTTTTCAGGGGTATATAAGCAATTGCCCCAAAAAAAAACTTCAGATATACCACCTATGATTTATTAAATATTCACTTTATTACTAAGTGGTTTATCGAATTTTTCACTTTAATAACCTGTGTTTTTAACGTTGTCACTGATTTAACGAAAAAATTAATATATGGAATAACAGAAAAAAAAAAAATCACAAAGTATTAAAATAATATATTTTAAACTATATGATATTAAAGTGAGAAAGCGTGAACACACAACTGTAGTATTTGAAGTTTTTTTTCTAAATTTAAATTACATTATACAGTTTGATCGATAAGAAAGTGATAATCGAATAGAGATTTTATTCTGTTATATTGTAAGTGGAAAAAATTCCTAAATATAGTACGGTATATGAAATAAAGCTTTTAGACTTGAGACAACTCAAGTGGTATTTTAATTTATTCACTAATTACTAAACTGAAATTTTATCAAAATATACAAAGTAATATGTTATATTTAACTATATATCGTGAATATATTGCTAACAAACAAAAAATTAAGTTTTGTTAATTGTCAACTATTTGATAAGAGATGTAGCCCTCAATTTCAATGAACCGCCGATCGAGTTATTTTGAAAAGTAATATAAATTGAAATATATATGTTGCGCGCCGTAATTCCCAACCCTTGACCCGGGCAGAGATCCTCCTCGGGAAGCGCGTCGGGGTGTGAAACGGCTGCAGATAATGACCCTCGAAGTTTGCGCCTCTTTGACTGATCAAGCAATTCGGCTAGCGAGGGATCAAGCCAGCCGGGTTCGAATAACTCTATTACATTTCGTTTCGGCCGGGTGAGCGAATGCACAAAAAGAGTAAGAGGTGAAAAGATGACCCGAATGGCTATCACAACACAAATCCTGGTCGGCCCGACACAGTCGAATGAAGAGTTTCTATTAAATAGAAACTTGAAGAACTCAAGCGCAAAAGAGTGATGCCCGTGGGGCAGACAGACTCAAGCTTAGTTTACAACGTAGTGATGCCCAAGAGCGGACAAACTCCGGGAGTGATGCCCAAAGGGCGGAACGGACTCAAAGATCTACGTTCACGAAGCTACTCCTAGGGAAACGGATAAATGCAGGAAAAGAATTGCAGGAAAATAGGGGTGGTCTTTTGTTCGCAGGGGAAAAGACCCTTTTTAAGGGTATCATGCGCCTATTTATAGAATTGTCCATGGGTTGGTTATGATCCTTGCACGATCGACCACTATCTCTCGTCTCACGATATCTCGGACCACCTTCGGCGTCGGAACCGCTTGAAACCGCTGCGATTACTATAAGCTGTGGCGAAATTTTGACTATGCCATTTGACTCTCTGTTAACGATGTTCATGTGTGTTATTTAATTACATAAGCACTCGTCAAGTTTTAGGATAAAATGAGCTAAAACGGAGAAGATACGCGATTATGAAGTTTGACTTAAGTGAATAGTAACCCGGTTTTCGGTGAAGCCGCGGAGGAGAGTTGGCTTACGGTACTAATCGGACTCGTTCATAGTGGTCCAATAGGTCGTTTCGACCAGTTCAACTATTCTGGAACCAATGGCACTGACGGATTCCTGATCCGATGCACGGTTTTCGAGAAAAAAGGGATTTTATCGAAAAGAGGGTTTTCACACTTTGCTATTCTTACATTGTGAAACTCCTCGGACTCCGTACATGTGACCTAGAGTAAGGTAAGGGATGTTAGAGGTCTCTACTAGAGGTAGGGAAGTCAAATACAGAGGCAAAATCACGACTTCGCTGGTTCACACATCGGTATATGTGTAATATATGGATTATTGGAGAGCAGATGGGTTTCGTCGCAAATCGGCGACCAAACATGATGAAACAAAATCGTGGGTTTGATGTCTTCGACGTGCTGATCGCACTGGTCCGATCTGTTTGCAAATCGGACGGACAGATCTACGGAAATTGCACGTTGATCGAGGCGAGGTCGTTGTGGACAAATTGGTATTTTCGCGAAAGAGCTTATATTTTATGTACCGAATCGCTTGATAACAGACGATGAGGTACATACGCGCAAGATACTCATGCTGTGAGGGACTCGGAAAGAAATATTTAGTTTAGATGGTCTTTTACGCAAAATAGTCAATTGTATATAGTTGACACTTAGGGTTCCTCCATGGAAACCCTAACCTCTTGGCCTCCCTTCTCCTCAACCAAACCCTAGCCGTCACCAGCGCCCTCCTACCCTTCCCGTGCGCACGCCCCTGCCTATCACGCCCCGGGTCATTTTAGAGTATAAAAACAGCGAAATTTTTTTTTTTTAAAACCTTGACCTCCAAAGGCATGTCAGACCTGCCACAAATACAGATAGACCACTGTTCACACGGACAGAGTCTCCCCTGTATTTGCACGGCATCGCACAAGTACAAAGAATATTTTTACATTCACACAACCACAACCACGTGTATAGATAGTAAATACAATCAACATACACATCCAAACACCATTCACCACAGGTTATCCACAATTCTTCATTCATAATTCCACATCTATCAGTTGAAAGGTTTCCTACTCGGAAACTGGTTTTGAAATACTAAGTTACCACAATCCACGATAAAACCTTTTAAAACTGTTTCCCACAAGGAAACCCTTTCGTTTTAAAACGCTACCACGAGGGGTAGAAAATCGTTTTGTAACATAAATCCAAAACTATTATGAAAACCCAATATTACTTGATATCCCAAAGTATAAGTAGAGAACATGAACCATATATATGTCTAAGTCATAAACAAAGTAGACAGGAAGGGTAAAGGAATAACCGACAAAGGGACGGTGCTATAGCGCGACCTAGACTCGCTCTTGCAATTGTCCCACTAATTCCTGCAATGTTACCTGAAAAAGAAGGCGAGGGGTGAGAACATGTAAACATGTCTCCCCCTCCCAGTGGATACCTCGCAGAGATAGACACAAGAGGAAATAATAGTAGTACAGTAGCTATGATAAACAAGTAAATGGAGAGAGTTATATAGATATGAAACAACAGCTACTGTAAGTATGCGTCAACAGGTATAAAAGCTCAAAAGTACCCAATCTGAACCAATGCTCTCTTGGTCAGCACCGCAGACCTCAAGCCAGCTCTCTTGGTCGGCACCGCGGATGTAACATACTGGACTTGCGCAAATTGCGGAGTTCGAGTATTCGACTTGAGTTCGGAGCTTTTCCAGATTTTCTGGAGGGTCGTTGACTATGTTCCGACCTAGGGCACGTGTACCGAGGCTAGCGGATGAATCCTAAGCACTAAAGTCCAAAAAGTTGGATTTTAGGTTGCTCTCGGATTGAGGTCTGGAGGGTCCATACCGGTATGGGAATTGTTGCTATACCGGTACAGACATTGTTGCTATACCGGTACAGGCTGGATTAAATGCCGGTATGGGAAAAACTGTTGGACGCCAACCGAGCCTCGGGTTTGGGCATTTGTGAGGTCTATCTTAGGTATGGGATGGCTTGTCTGGGTATAACTGGCGATTTCGACGATTTAAAGCTGCAGGGGTGTTTTAGCATTTTGTTGCTTCTATTAGTGTACCACACACACTAGGGCATCTTTTGTGCCCCCCCCACAGCAGCAAGAGGTAGGAGGAGCCTCTCTCTCTACTCTCTTGTGTTTCCTAGGGTTTTGGTTGGGTTTTTGGAGGATTAAAACCCTCTCCTTGCTCTCTTTTGCTTGGTAGAGCCTCTACCACCATTGTTGGAGCTTGGAACTTGGTGTTTGGGACCTTGTGGAGGATCAAGCTTCAAGCCTAGGGCTTTTTGAGCTTGGATTAGAGCTTCTTAGAGGTATGTGAGTGATCTCTTTCCTCTAGTTTCGATTTTTGTGGGTTTTCATGAGATGAAACCCTAGAATGGGATTCTAGGGTTAGGATTTGGGGATTTTCGATTTAGGGCCTTTGGGACCTAATTGATGGGTTTAGAACTTTGATTTAGGTTGGATTAGAAGGACTCTAACTCCCAATTGGAGATCAAGAGCACTTCCTTCGCATTCGGTGAGTTTTCTCCAACCTTTTGTCGAAATCCTTAAAGTGTGAACTCAAGGTTTATCTTCTTAGCTTGTAACTCCTAGGGTGTGCTTTTTAGGACTCTAGGAGTGATTATCGAAGCTTCGTTAGCGGTTCGGAGCAACGCTTTTCGCACTTGGTGGGTTTGGCTTCATGAGCATAGGAGCAAATGGCTCCTAAGTGCTTAGTTGGTTTGATTTAATTATTTTGAATGCATATTCATGCTATATAGATTTATTATGAATTTTGAATCACTTAAAATGCATGCCTTATGTATGATAAAATATTCACTCTATATAGTAGAGCCATCTGGGTTAAACTGCATGCATGTGGGGGTGGTTCTTGGGGCGCACAGGAGTGTGCCTTTATGGTGATTTTAGCTTTGCTAATGTTAATTGTGAACATTAAATACATGTTGGGACTTAGAAACCTTAAGTGTCATAAAGCGGCTCTTAACTTAGAAAACTATGAAACTGCAACATAGAGACTTGACATAGGCCACTTAACATATACTATATTCCATGTTAGAGACATGATGACATAGAGATAGGCCTTTTGGACAATTGTACATTCCATGTTAGAGACATGATGATTTGGGACTTGTGACGAGTTTTGTGACTTTTGCCATTGTGCTCATTCGCACATGCTTGTGAGGGTAGCTCCCCAAGCTGGCGGCACTCGAGTTGGCCAACGCGTTTCTAGTATTCGCCGTGCGGGATTGGGCGCCAAAGTGGATTGCGTGGGACGTCGCATTCCTAGGGTGGGAATGTTGACTACTACGGGGCCATTAGGCTCGGCATTTGGGCTAGGCAGCCTTCGGGTGGGCATCGGCCATATCGCCTTCGGGTTGATCTTAGTGTGCCTAAACTTAATGTAGTTTAAAGAAAACTGTGGACTTGACTAGAATAGTAAACTTTAACACCTTACTATCACTTGAGGAATTATTGGGTTATGGTTAGAATAGTAAACTTTAACTCTTTACTATTGCTATGGATATTGGACTTGTTGGTTATATTTACTATTCATGCTTAGAATAGTCGTTTACTTATGCTTATTTATGCTAAGTAGAGATATCATGCTTTAGTAGCTTACTCGTTATTTATTTCGCTTACACGTACTTGCTTAGTTTTTGGGGCCTAGTGGAGCATGCAACTGAAGTCAGTAATTGCCCACTGGGAACTATTTTTAATAGTTCTCACGCCCTCTTTTTCTAATGTGTTTCAGAGCCTTCGGCACCGGCGGAGGCAAGGGATCGTGGAAAGGGAACCGCTAGCTAGTTATCGCCGCGTTCCACCTTGTAGGGGTTTTTCTCTCTTTTTGTATTTTGGTGAGATTGAGAGAGTTTTGTATCCCTATGTAGAGACTACCCTGTACTTAGTTATTGTGGTGTTCGGATCTCTTTTTATTGTACTCTCTTTATGGTTTATTTTATGATTGGTGCTTTACTTTTAGTCTCTTCTTTATGCTTCCTTGTTTAGATTTCTAGTTGTTATACTGCTCTGATACTTCTAGATTCTTTTTATTTTGTTGGTTATTTATCATTTTTGTTAGACGCCTTGTATGTTGTAGACATACGGCGGGTCTGGGCACGCGGGCGCTTCCCAGGTCCGGGCGTGGCCAGTTAAATTGGTATCAGAGACTAGGGTTGAGTCTTCTTGTGGACCTAGCAAACCTTAGGCAGGTTGGACTATAGGATATAGGCTCGTGAGAGACAAGGTCTATTTAACTTGTGAGCGAAAGTATTAAGATTGGGTATCTTGAATAACTCTAGTAACCTTAGGCAGGTTGGGATTGGCCTCCCCGGTGTGTGATCTGCGGTGGTCCTCACCACCCGCCGCAGTGTCCACAGCGGGCAGGCAGGTGCTTCCAGTGTGGCCAGGAGTGCCACATCCGTACCGAGTGCCCGAGAGGTTCTTCACCGGCACCGTCTTCTGCATCGGCACCGGCTCTACCAGCCGCCAGCCAGGGGACCCCATCGACACGATACGCCCAGGCGGCCGGCCGTCCAGCGCCGAGAGCGAGTCACGTCGAGGCGCCGAGTGGGCGCATGTACGCCGCAGACAAAGCGCGGCGGCAGTGAGGATGTGGTGGCGGTATCATTTTACTTGATGGCATTAGAGTACGTGCATTATTTGATACGGTGCCTCACATTCATTTATAGATCGGTACATTTGCCGAGTTGCATGACATCCGGTTGTTCCTTTACTACACCCTGGACGTATTGTTGTGCCCGACCACATTGTGGACGTGCGAGAGTATTGCCGGTTGCCCTATTCGGGTAGGAGATTGGACCATGCCGCGGATTTGCGAGTAGTGCGCAAGTTGGGGGATTTTGACGTGGTTTTGGGTATGGATTGGTTGACTAGATACTACGCCACTATCGATTGTGTTAATCGAACGGTTACTTTTAGAGGCGGGTCGAGTGAGGTGGTGTTTAGAGGATGTCGAGTTCGCTTTTTGCGATGTCGATCGATTCGTCTCGAGCTAGGCAGGCGATCAACCGTGGATGCGTAGCCTATTTGGCTAGTATCGCATTGAGGGGTGAGGATGATACCCCTAGGATCGAGGATATCCCGGTGGTACGGGAGTTTCAGGCCGTGTTTCCAGCGGAGCTACCAGGCATGCCACGATAGGGAGATCGAGTTTGTGGTAGATCTCGTTCCGGGACTACCGGATCTCGAAGGCGCCCTATAGGATGGCACCGGCGAGTTAAAGGAGGCGAGGGCACGATTACGGGATATGTTGGACAAGGGCTTCATTAGACCGAGTGTGTCACCTTGGGGAGCACCGGTTCTTTTTGTGAAGAAGAAGAACGGATCACTTCGCCTTTGTGTGGACTATCGTGAACTTAATAAAGTCACGATCAAGAATAAGTATCCGTTGCCGAGGATTGATGATCTTTTTGATCAACTTCAAGGGTCGAACGTGTATTCCAAGATAGACTTGAAGTCGGGATACCATCAGTTGCAGATTGCGCCTGGGGCGGTGGCGGAGACGGCTTTTCGATCACGGTCTGGACATTATGAGCTCACTGTTATGCCGTTTGGGCTTACTAATGCCCGGCGGCTTTTATGGATCTAATGAACCGTGTCTTCAAGCCTTATCTAGACGGGTTCGTCGTGGTCTTCATCGACGACATCTTGGTTTATTCCGAAGTGATGTGGAGCACGAGGAACACTTGAGATTGGTACTACAAGTGCTTCGGGAAAAGAAGTTGTTCGCTCGGTAGAAGAAGTGCGAATTTTGGCTTCGAGAAGTGGCTTTTACGGGACATGTGATTTCGGGATCGGGTATAGCGGTGGATCCTAGGAAGATAGAAGCCATTCGGGATTGGCCAAGGCAGACGAGCGTCAAGATCGGGAGTTTCCTTGGTTTGGCGGCTACTACGATTCGTGGAGGGCTTTGCGAAGTTATCTACTCCCCTCACGAGGCTCACGCACAAAGGAGCTAAATTCATTTGGAATGATGCGTGTGAAAAGAGCTTTCAAGAGTTGAAGGCGAGATTGACGACCGCTCCAATCCTCACATTACCTATTCTTTGGACGGGGTATGTGGTTTATAGTGATGCATCTCTTAACGGATTGGGTTGTGTTTTGATGCGGGGTGACAAGGTGATCGCGTATGCATCTCGCCAATTAAAGGAATATGAGAAGAACTATCCTACACACGACTTGGAGTTGGCGGCGTAGTCTTTGCATTGAAGCTATGGCGCCACTATTTGTATGGCGACGGTGCGAGGTCTATACGGATCACAAGAGCTTAAAGTACCTTTTCACTCGGAAGGAGTTGAACTTGAGGCAATGGAGATGGTTGGAGCTACTCAAGGATTATGATTTGACTATTCTCTACCACCCGGGCAAGGCTAATGTGGTGGCGGATGCGCTGAGTCGGAAATCTACCGAGAACTTAGCGATGCATGTTGTTACTCAACCGCAGTTGATCGAGCAGATGAAGCGGTTGGAGTTGGAGGTAGTGACTCCCGATACGCCTATGCGGCTGATGACTATGGTGGTGCAACCTACTCTTATGGATAGAATTAAAGAGAAGCAAGCTCTTGACTTAGAGTTGCAAAAGATTCGAGACAAAATGGTGGATGGTTGCAGCGACTTCTAGTGGATGATCGAGTGATGCGCTTTGGTGGACGGATTTGCGTGCCGGCGGATTTGGGCCTTAGAGAGGACATCCTTCAGGAGGCACACAGGGCACCTTATGCTATTCATCCAGGAGGCACCAAAATGTACAAGGACTTGAGGTTACTCTATTGGTGGTCTGGGATGAAGAAGGATGTTGGCGAGTATGTTGCTAGATGTTGAACTTGCCAACAAGTGAAAGGCGAGCATCGAGTTCCGGCGGGAAAACTTCGAGTTTGCCTATTCCCGTGTGGAAGTGGGAGAAGATCACCATGGACTTCGTGGGATTGCCTCGCTCTCAAGTGGGCATGATGCTATTTGGGTGATCGTGGATAGGTTGACGAAGTCGGCGCACTTTATACCTATCCATACTACTTGGGTGGAGAGAAGCTCGCACAAGTGTACCTTGATGAGATTGTGCGACTTCATGGAGTACCTACATCGATCGTATCGCGGGGACACTCGCTTTGTGTCACACTTACGGAGGAGTCTACGGGACGCTTTGGGTACTAGATTGGATTTCGACCTTTGCTTTCCACCCCGAGTGACGGGCGGTCGGAGCGCACTATACGGACTCTAGAGGACATGCTTCGAGCATGTGTGATTGACTTCCGGGGAGGATGGTCGCGGCATCTACCTATGGCGGAGTTTGCTTATAACAATAGTTATCAAGCAAGTATCAAGATAACCGTTCGAGGCATTGTATGGACGGAAGTGCGATCGCCACTTCATTGGAGTGAAGTGGGCGAAAGATTGGCTTTAGGCCCTGAAGTGCTCCGGGAAAGCGAGAGGATAAAGTTCGAATCGCTCGGGAGCGACTGCGACGGCCCGAGTAGGCGAGAGGAGCTATGCAGATAAACGCCGACGAGACTTGGAGTTTCAGATTGGAGATCATGTCTTCTTGAAAGTCTCGCCATCTAAGGGAATTCGGAGATTTGGAATTCGAGGTAAGTTGAGTCCTCGATTCATTGGACCCTATGAGATCTTGGAACGTATAGGTCCGGTAGCGTATCGACTTGCTCTACCACCGAACCTATCGGGCGTGCACAACGTCTTTCATGTATCGGTCCTTCGGAAGTACATCCATGATCGGCTCATGTTTTGGAGGTGTACCCATAGAGCTGCGGGAGGATTTGAGCTTCGAGGAGCAACCGTGAAGATCTTGGCTCGTGAGGTGAAGAAATTGCGGAATCGGGACATTCGTGCGTGAAGGTTCTTTGGAGCAACCACGAGGAGCGAGAGGCCACGTGGGAGCACGAGAGCGCCTTTGCGGGAGCGCTATCCCCATCTCTTTGAGATGGAATCTTGAGGTATGAGTTCGCTTTAGAGTTTCGCGGACGAAACTCCTTTTAGGAGGGTGAATGTAACATCTTTGGACTTGCGCAAATTGCGGAGTTCGAGTATTCGACTTGAGTTCGGAGCTTTTCAGTTTTACGGAGGGTCGTTGACTATGTTCGACCTAGAGCACGTGTCTGAGGCTAGCGGATGAATCCTAAGCACTAAAGTCCAAAAGTTGGATTTTAGGTTGCTCTCGGATTGAGGTACGGAGGGTCCATACCGGTATGGGAATTGTTGCTATCTGCGGTACGGACATTGTTGCTATCTTAGGTACGGGATGGATTAAATACCGGTATGGGAGACTGTTGGACGCCAACCCGAGCCTCGGGTTTGGGTACATTTCGAGGGTCTATCTTAGGTATGGGATGGCTTGTCTACCGGTATAACTTTGGCGGTTCGAGCGATTTAAACTGCAGGGGTGTTTTAGCATTTTGTTGCTTCTATTAGTGTACCACACACACTAGGGCATCTTTTGTGCCCCCCCACAGCAGCAAGAGGTAGGAGGAACCTCTCTCTCTACTCTCTTGTGTTTCCTAGGGTTTTGGTTGGGTTTTTGGAGGATTAAAACCCTCTCCTTGCTCTCTTTTGCTTGGTAGAGCCTCTACCACCATTGTTGGAGCTTGGAACTTGGTGTTTGGGACCTTGTGGAGGATCAAGCTTCAAGCCTAGGGCTTTTTGAGCTTGGATTAGAGCTTCTTAGAGGTATGTGAGTGATCTCTTTCCTCTAGTTTCGATTTTTGTGGGTTTTCATGAGATGAAACCCTAGAATGGGATTCTAGGGTTAGGATTTGGGGATTTTCGATTTAGGGCCTTTGGGACCTAATTGATGGGTTTAGAACTTTGATTTAGGTTGGATTAGAAGGACTCTAACTCCCAATTGGAGATCAAGAGCACTTCCTTCGCATTCGGTGAGTTTTCTCCAACCTTTTGTCGAAATCCTTAAAGTGTGAACTCAAGGTTTATCTTCTTAGCTTGTAACTCCTAGGGTGTGCTTTTAGGACTCTAGGAGTGATTATCGAAAGCTTCGTTAGCGGTTCGGAGCAACGCTTTTCGCACTTGGTGGGTTTGGCTTCATGAGCATAGGAGCAAATGGCTCCTAAGTGCTTAGTTGGTTTGATTTAATTATTTTGAATGCATATTCATGCTATATAGATTTATTATGAATTTTGAATCACTTAAAATGCATGCCTTATGTATGATAAAATATTCACTCTATATAGTAGAGCTATACGGGTTAAAGCGCATGCATGTGGGGGTGGTTCTTGGGGGCGCACAGGAGTGTGCCTTTATGGTGATTTTAGCTTTGCTAATGTTAATTGTGAACATTAAATACATGTTGGGACTTAGAAACCTTAAGTGTCATAAAGCGGCACTTAACATAGAAAACTATGAAACTGCAACATAGAGACTTGACATAGGCCACTTAACATATACTATATTCCATGTTAGAGACATGATGATATAGAGATAGGCCTTTTGGACAATTGTACATTCCATGTTAGAGACATGATGATTTGGGACTTGTGACGAGTTTTGTGACTTTTGCCATTGTGCTCATTCGCACATGCTTGTGAGGGTAGCTCCCTGGCGGCACTCGGAGTTGGCCAACGCGTTTCTAGTATTCGCCGTGCGGGATTGGGCGCCGAAGTGGATTGCGAGTGGGACGATCGCATTCCTAGGGTGGGAATGTTGACTACTACGGGGCCATTAGGCTCGGCATTTGGGCTAGGCGACCTTCGGGGGGGGATCGGCCATATCGCCTTCGGGTTGATCTTAGTGTGCCTAAACTTAATGTAGTTTAAAGAAAACTGTGGACTTGACTAGAATAGTAAACTTTAACACCTTACTATCACTTGAGGAATTATTGGGTTATGGTTAGAATAGTAAACTTTAACTCTTTACTATTGCTATGGATATTGGACTTGTTGGATATATTTACTATTCATGCTTAGAATAGTCGTTTACTTATGCTTATTTATGCTAAGTAGAGATATCATGTTTTAGTAGCTTACTCGTTATTTATTTCGCTTACACGTACTTGCTTAGTTTTTGGGGCCTAGTGGAGCATGCAACTGAAGTCAGTAATTGCCCACTGGGAACTATTTTTATTGGTTCTCCCGCCCTCTTTTTCTAATGTGTTTCAGAGCCTTCGGCACCGGCGGAGGCAAGGGATCGTGGAAAGGGAACCGCTAGCTAGTTATCGCCGCGTTCCACCTTGTAGGGGTTTTTCTCTCTTTTTGTATTTTGGTGAGATTGAGAGAGTTTTGTATCCCTATGTAGAGACTACCCTGTACTTAGTTATTGTGGTGTTCGGATCTCTTTTTATTGTACTCTCTTTATGGTTTATTTTATGATTGGTGCTTTACTTTTAGTCTCTTCTTTATGCTTCCTTGTTTAGATTTCTAGTTGTTATACTGCTCTGATACTTCTAGATTCTTTTTATTTTGTTGGTTATTTATCATTTTTGTTAGACGCCTTGTATGTTGTAGACATACGGCGGGTCTGGGCACGCGCCGGGCGGGCTTCCGCTGGGTCCCGGGGCGTGACAGCGGACCTCAAGCCAATGCCCCTACTACTCTCCCAAGCATATAACCACATTTAAGTCTCACGGGTCGATCCGCTGTCGAACCACTTTTCCGAAAAAGAACACCCTCACTTGCGGTGGATCAGACCGCTGGTGTTCGTGAAATGCGATGAGTACGTACCGGGCGATCAATGTAAATATGTTCAATTATTAACCATCGGCAACTAGCCGACAATCCTGCCCCCCAGGGCCCATCGACCACGTGGGTCGTCAAGTAACCAGAAGAACCAACCAGGTACCAAGTACTGAGTGTGACTGACCAAATAGGTCCCAAAGTATGCAAAGTAATGGCCCCGACCAACCGAGGTCTGAGTAGAGAAAGAAAGCGACCAACCGGGTCCCCAACTATGCAAAGTGGCGGACCAACTAGGTCTGAGTAGAGAAAGAAAGAAACCGACCAACCAGGTCAACTAGGATGGAACAACTCAACATCCTCTCAACTGTATGCAAGCACTACTGAAGGAAACACGAGAACTGACCACTCAGGTCAACTAGGATGGAACAACTCAACATCCTCTCAACTGTATGCAAGTACTACTGAAGGAAACACGAGAACTAACCAACCAGGTCAACTAGGTCACTGAGTACACTGAAGTAAACTGACCGAACAGGTCACAGATGTCACAGGCTGACAAGAAGTAATCTACTCTACTCCTACACATGATACTAAACATGAAAACACTGAGTAGAGTAATGCGTAACAAACAGTGCAAGATATATCTAGGATAAATGATATAAACGATGAGGTGGAAGGAACGTCACCGGCGTGTACCACCGTACGGACGTCGGATCGAAGTACCCACTGTACAAACACGGCGTCGACTCTCGTCGAGGAAGAAGTATCGACCGGACCTAAGAGGTCCACCAGTTAGTGTCTAACCCACAAATACTAAACACCGAACACATAACTCCATAATTAAACCCACGGGAATCGGTTTCCCAAAACCAATTGCCGTCTTGCGGAAGTCCGTAAACCTCACGGGACTCCGTCGGGACCTCGTCCTTGTCGTAACGACTCATAACAAGAGTCACCCGCTGCCCCAAACACTCTTATTCGGATGTTTTGGCAGCAAACATAAAGTAACACTATAATACAATTATCGTCGGATAATTGTACGACTACGGGTTCCCGAAAGTGTCTACTTCGACACCGGAACCCACCGTCGCTCACCCGTCATTTTCGAACCATCGAAATGACGCGAGTGACCAGCCAACCAGGCTTAACGACTACACAATAGCTCACAAAGCACCGTCGGAATAATTCCGAACCGAATCCGCGTTCCGTCGGCGGATTTCGAGAAACGCATCGAAAATGCATTTTCGATCTTCGCAATGGCTTTGGGGCCTTGGACAATCGATCCATAGGTTATCCCTAACTCACACATGCTGTCCACGGCAACCTCGAATAACATAATTACACAAAAGCCCTCCGAATTACCGAAATCGCACTATTTCATGTGATTTCGGGGCTTTTCTGATTCGACTACTCTAGCAGGAGGTCAATCGGACCAACCGAGACACTCAACGATAGGTTTCGGCGTGCGAGACCGTGCTCACCTTTCGGAGCAATTTCGGACAACGTAGAGGCGCGGGAGCGACACGAAAATCAAAACGGCGCGCCTTTGCACGAAAAATGGGCATATCTCGCTAACCAGGGATCCGCTGACCCTAAATAAGGTGACCACTGTGATCTTCACTGACAGACGATCACCGTGCTCCCCTTCGGAGGCATCGGAACAGCCTCGGGTCTCCGAAACAGCGCACGCAAACCGAAATAGCAGCCAAAAAGGCTCGAAAAAGGGCGACAACTCTCGGGATCTCACGACCAAATCCAAGGTGAGCACGATGATCAGCGATACGTCTAGATCATCGTGCTCCTTTCCGTTGGGATCGAGGAGGCCCGGGAAGCACAGAACAAGTAGACACCCCTAATAGGCCCTAATTCGGGCTTGGCCGGAGCAAGCCGGCTCCGGCCGTTTTCCGGCACGGCGGCGCGCCGAGGTCGGTGTTGGGTACGGGGGTGGTGAGGGACATGGTGCTCACCTCGAGAAGTCGACGGGGTGCGACGGCGGCGACGGTGGCGCAAGCCGAGCCCGCACGGGCTCGGGCTCGTGCTCCGGTTTCTGCGGCCATGGCGGCGGCGGCGCTCCTCGGAACGATGGCCGCGGTTCTTTGGAGGTCGGAGGGAGGGTGGAGAAGTGAACTAAGGTGGCGGCGACGCGTGGCGCGGCGACCGAGCTCGGCACGGGCTCGGGTCGGGGCGGTTGTAAGCTGCGGCGGCGGCGGCGCGCTCGAGGGCGGCGGCGGCGACCTCGGCGGCCGGAAGCGGAGGTGCCGGCGATCGCGGTGGAGATCTCCGTCGAGGTCCCGGGCGGCGGTGGCTCTCGAGAGCGAGTTCGCCCAATCTCGGCACGTTCGGGTGCAGGCGGCCGCGGTGCGCGGCGCGGCGGCGCTCCGGCGGCAATGATCGACGGCGGCGGGCTGCGGCGACTCCGGCGAGACGCGGAGGTCGCCGGGCTCCGAGGGATGGCGGCTCGGCCGTCCCTAGCGGTGGCGGCGCGCGTCTGGGGGCCAAGGCCTCCTTGGCCGGTCGGCGGGCTGCGACGGTGGAGCGCGGCCGCGCGGCGCTCAGGACGCGACGGGCGGCACGGCGGCGCTGCGGAGGTCGGGGCCACCTCATATGTGGAGCACGAGGGTGGTGATCCACCTCGGATGGTCCACGGCGAGAGATGGAGAGGTGGATAGGTGGAGTTGATGGTGGAGGAGGTGGGTGATTGGCCCACTCCGGCGGCCGCGCGAGCTCGGGTGGCGGGGCGCGCAAGCGGAGAAGAGGGAAAGGCGGTGGGGCTTAGGGTAAGGGTGAGGGCTAGGGTTAGGTTTAGGGAGGTGGGAGGCCAAACAACTAGGGCATCCTCAGGAAACCCTAATGCAAACTCTATATAAGTATATGCACATCTTGCGACTTAACCCACGAAACATCGATATTTTTAGCTAAGTCCCTCACAGCATAGGTAAAATGCACAAACGCCCCTCCACGTGCGATTTCACGCAATTAGGCACATAAAATATAGGGGTTTTTGCATAATTACCGATTCTCCAATATCGGCCCCTCCTCGATCGACTCGTAATTCCCGCCGTCCGTCCGTCCGTTGCGAACGGATCGCACCGGTGTGATCAGCACGTCGAAGACATCAAAACCACGATTTTAGTTCGTCTCGATCGATCACGGATTCACGAAGAAATCCATCCCCTCTCAACAATCTGATTATTACACATCGACCCCTTTGCGATCATCTTGTAATATCCGACGATCCGTCCGGCGGATTCCGTCGGACTACGCCGCGCGTTCGACACGACGGAGACATCGAATCTAGCATTTTATTTCATTCGATTTGGTCTCCGTCTGCGACGAACCCATCTCTCCATCAATTCCGTAATAAACCAACTTATTAACATATATACTTTATATATGTAAAATCGTTCGGGACCCTTTTCTCGACAACCGTGCATCGGAATTCGATTCGTCGGTGCCAACGGTTCCGGTATATACGAGCCGTTCGAAACGAGCTATTGGAAGCCTATATTTGGAATCCAACACGTACCCGAACCTAACTTCTATTCCCGGCTCATCCGGAAAACTGAAGTTACTATTCACTTTAAGTCAAACTTCATAATCGCGTATCTTCTCCGTTTTAGCTCATTTTCTCCTGAAACTTGACGAGTGCTTATGTAATTAAATTACACACATAAACATCGTCAACAGAGAGTCAAATGACACAGTCAAAATTTCGGTTTTCACATTATCCCCTCCTTATAAGAAGTTTCGTCCCCGAAACTTGACCACGTACCCACCAAAATTGTAATAAAATATTGCTCCACTAATCTTTGTATCACTGATCTTGGTCAATTACATTTCCATAATTCACGACAGCTCAACTATCGCTACACCTGGACGGGACGAGGGGAAGAATGTACTAACTCCAAAACTACTAACCAAGACTCACTGGAATCAACACCATCTTATAACTTGCGGACAAAGACAGTCCCGCGACCAGGATATCCGATCCCAACTTGCCAATTAGGGGATAACATTTCATCCTTCAGAATTACTAGGTCCACTCAACCTTAGTCCACATAGCCGAAGCCGACTCGGCTACGTCGGAAGTCCACGGTATAACACCGCAAGTCTAGAGTATGTTTTCGTAGATCGAAACATCATACTTCGACTCGTCCACAACCTCGATTAGCTCACCACAAGCTAAATTTATCGTTGTCCAAAACCTGGGTCAAAACACTCACCTTGGAGACCACAGTCTCACACCAATCACTAGTCACACTGTCGAAGTCAAAACCTCATCAACAGAAAGCCACCTATGGCATCCAACAGTTCTAGGTCCTAGACCTCACCTTTCCACTTGACCATAAGGTCCAAGGCTGATAATACCCGTTGAGCTAAACCATTTGCTCGCTCACTATTGTAATCACACTGACACATGGTCCATGCAAGTCCATCACTTGATGCACAGGATTGCCAATCGCACTAAGCGATATCAACTACCGGTGATGCTCAACATCCGTCTCCACGAGACCCTGTCGCTGCCGTCCCTACCAGAACCCTAGCGATCGATGTTCCCAGCAACACCAATATCTGTCTCATTGAGACCCAAGCGTACCTGTCACCACTTGACTGGACAAGCATACCATTCCAAGGTTTGCACGTTAAGCCAAGTCGCAAACCTTATACACTATCACATACGGTGACAAACGAAGTCAACCACCAGGCTCAAGTCACTCAACGACTGTGATTACGAACCGCTCGGCAACCAGACCGAGACTACTAACCATACAAACCCTTTTAGTTGCGGAAGGCACGACTAAAGAACTAAGAATATCCAAACTCGAACTAGAGTCAAAACCACCAGCAGTGACGACAAGTCAACTACGCAAAACCCGCCAGGGAATAACCCAAGCTCGCTACGTGATCATAAATGATCAACACTCAAGATTTCTCACAAGACTATCTATAGTGATTGTCTCGCAAGAGAGAAGACACTGACCCAATCCATATGTCCCAAACAGGGAAAATGGTATTTCGTCCGACTTTCGACAGTACATTGTCTGCAGCCAATGTACTTATCAAAAGAAAGGCGAAATATCCGAGATCCACTACCAACATCAAGTTGGAAGCGTGACACGTCAAAGTATCAAACCAATTGATACCTCTTCATTTAACCTAGAGTTCACAACTATAGTTATCGAAACATCGACTTTACAAGCAGACACTCGAAATCGACCACTCGAAACCGACTCACTAGGAGTCCCATAGCTTTCAACCTCGAAAGCTACTCGCGACACTAAGTCGCGAGCACGCAACTGAGGCTTTAGGAAATGGTTTCTCAAACCGATTTCCGCACCACGATCGAGCTTTACTCGAAGCTCCGAGAACTCCATCATTACATTCGAGTAACCCGAGTCAATTCAATTCCTATCGCCATCGACAGACGAACTCACAACACACCAAATTTAGGTGTTAAGGATAACCGCATACGACGTACCCACAAACAAAGACCAAACACCGAGACTGTGTCTAACCGATTCTAGTACACGTCAATTTGACGTATCCCAAATTAAAGGTCAAAAGACCCGAACTGCTGATTCCATCAGCGAACAAGAAGGGATAGGCGTTGCAACCCTACCCAGAATACCTGCGAGGCAACACCAACGTTGCAGTCGCCAAAACAGCTGCTAGCTGCTAACCAAACCCTGGACTACCCCCATGTAATCCTACCAAAGTCACGATCGAAATTGGTCGAACCACTGTCTCAGTAAAGACACTCGCGATAGCTCCGTGTCTAAGCGAAACGATGGTATAGGCGTCGGCGATGGGACACTCGCCTCGCTCGCAAATCTTGGCCCTTCCGGGCCCCATCGACGGGAGTGGTTACACACAGGGAACACCGCCCTGGGGAACACCGCCCCACCACTCACTGTCCAAAAGTAACACCACCACTGTTCCCCACTGCGACACGAGCTTCTGCGAAAACTGTAGCACATAGGAAAATACCCGTGCAATCTGAGTTTACGAAACTCGAACGCAACCCAGGACAGAAGTCCAAACCCCGCATTCTCACGTGCCTATAAACCGTAGGTCTTCCTAGGGTCAACCTAACCAATAGTTCAGTTCTCTTTTTGTTCAGTTCAAATTCTTTTCAAAAACAACCTGTGAATGGTGTTGTGGTTGTAACTTGGCTCTGATACCACTTTAATCTGTCACGCCCCGGGTCATTTTAGAGTATAAAAACAGCGAAAATTTTTTTTTTAAAACCTTGACCTCCAAAGGCATGTCGGACACATACAAATACGGATAGACCACTTGTTCACACGGACGAGTCTCCACTGTGTTGCACGGCATCGCACAAGTACAAAGAGTATTTTTACATTCACACAACCACAACCACGTGTATAGATAGTAAATACAATCAACATACACATCCAAACACCATTCACCACAGGTTATCCACAATTCTTCATTCATAATTCCACATCTATCAGTTGAAAGGTTTCCTACTCGGAAACTGGTTTTGAAATACTAAGTTACCACAATCCACGATAAAATCTTTTAAAACTGTTTCCCACAAGGAAACCCTTTCTTTTTAAAACGCTACCACGAGGGGTAGAAAATCGTTTTGTAACATAAATCCAAAACCATTATGAAAACCCAATATTACTTGATATCCCAAAGTATAAGTAGAGAACATGAACCATAAATATGTCTAAGTCATAAACAAAGTAGACAGGAAGGGTAAAGGAATAACCGACAAAGGGACGGAGCTATGTCGCGAACTAGTCTCGCTCCTCACCAGCTGTCCCACTAATTCCTGCAATGTTACCTGAAAAAGAAGGCGAGGGGTGAGAACATGTAAACATGTCTCCCCCTCCCAGTGGATACCTCGCAGAGATAGACACAAGAGGAGATAATAGTAGTACAGTAGCTATGATAAACAAGTAAATGGAGAGAGTTATATAGATATGAAACAACAGCTACTGTAAGTATGCGTCAACAGGTATAAAAGCTCAAAAGTACCCAATCTGAACCAATGCTCTCTTGGTCAGCACCGCAGACCTCAAGCCAGCTCTCTTGGTCGGCACCGCGGACCTAAAGCCAATGCCCCTACTACTCTCCCAAGCATATAACCACATTTAAGGCTCACGGGTCGATCCGCTGTCGAACCACTTTTCCGGAAAAGAACGCCCTCACTTGCGGTGGATCAGACCGCTGGTGTTCGTGAAATGCGATGAGAGTATCGGGCGATCAATGTAAATATGTTCAATTATTAACCATCGGCAACTAGCGAGCAATCCTGCCCCCATGGCCCATCGACCACGTGGGTCGTCAAGTAACCGAGAAGAACCAACCGGGTACCAAGTACGAGTGTGGTGACCAAATAGGTCCCAAAGTATGCAAAGTAATCGACCAACCGGGTCTGAGTAGAAAGAAAGCCGACCAACCGGGTCCCCAACTATGCAAAGTAAGCGACCAACTAGGTCTGAGTAGAGAAAGAAAGAAAGCGACCAACCGGGTCAACTAGGATGGAACAACTTAACATCCTCTCAGCGTATGCAAGCACTGCGAAGGAAACACGAGGCGACCACTCGGGTCAACTAGGATGGAACAACTCAACATCCTCTCAGCGTATGCAAGTACTGCTTGAAGGAAACACGAGCGACCAACCGGGTCAACTAGGTCACCGAGTACATCAAGTAAGCGGCCGAACAGTCCACGCGAGAGGTCACAGGCTGACAAGAAGTAATCTACTCTACTCCTACACATGATACTAAACATGAAAACACTGAGTAGAGTAATACTGTAACAAACAGGTGCAAGATATATCTAGGATAAATGATATAAACAGTGAGGGTGGAAGGAACGTCACGGCGTGTACCTTGTACGGACGTCGGATCGAAGTACCCACTGTACAAACACGGCGTCGACTCTCGTACGAGGAAGAAGTATCGGCCAGGACCTAAGGAGGTCCACCGGGTTAGTGTCTAACCCACAAATACTAAACACCGAACACATAACTCCATAATTAAACCCACGGGAATCGGTTTCCCAAAACCAATTGCCGTACTGAGCCGGAAGTCCCGTAAACCTCACCGGGACTCCGTCGGGACCCACGAACTGTCCCGGAACGCAACGACTCATACCAAGAGTCACCCGCTGCCCCAAACACTCTTATTCGGATGTTTTGGCAGCAAACATAAAGTAACACTATAATACAATTATCGTCGGATAATTGTACGACTACGGGTTTCCGAAAGTGTCTACTTCGACACCGGAACCCACCGTCGCTCACCCGTCATTTTCGAACCATCGAAATGACGCGAGTGACCAGCCAACCAGGCTTAACGACTACACAATAGCTCACAAAGCACCGTCGAATAATTCGAACCGAATCGCGTTCGTCGGCGGATTCGTAGAAACGCATCGAAAATGCATTTTCGATCTTCGCAATGGCCTGGGGCCTTGGACAATCAGTCCATAGGTTATCCCTAACTCACACATGCTGTCCACAGCAACCTCGAATAACATAATTACACAAAAGCCCTCCGAATTACCCGAAATCGCACTATTTCATGTGATTTCGGGGCTTTCTGATTCGACTACTCTAACCGGAGGTCAATCGGACCAACCGAGACACTCAGGATAGGTTTCGCGTGCCGGAGACCGTGCTCACCTTTCGGAGCAATTTCGGACACTGTAGAGGGCGCGGGAGCGACACGAAAATCTGAAAACAGCGCGCACTGCACGAAAAATGGGTATATCTCGCTAACCAGGGATCCGCTGACCCTAAATAAGGTGACCACTGTGATCGTCACTGACAGACGATCACCGTGCTCCCCTCCGGAGGCATCGGAACAGCCTCGGGTCTCCGAAACAGCGCACGCAAACCGAAACAGCAGCCAAAAAGGCTCGAAAAAGGACTGACACTGCCGAAACAGCGGATCGGGATCTCCCTGACCAAATCCAAGGTGAGCACGATGATCGGCGATACGTCTAGATCATCGTGCTCCTTTCCGTTGGGATCGAGGAGGCCGGGAAGCACGAACAAGTAGACACCCCTAATAGGCCCTAATTCGGGCTTGGCGGAGCAAGCCGGCTCGGCCGTTTTCGGCGGCACGGCGGCGCACCGAGGTCGGTATTGTGTGTACGGGGGTGGTGAGGGACATGGTGCTCACCTCGAAGTCGACGGGGGTACGACGGCGGCGACGGTGGCGCAAGCCGAGCCCGCACGGGCTCGGGCTCGTGCTCCGGTTTCTTGCGGCCATGGCGGCGGCCGGCGCTCCTCGGAACGATGGCGCGGTTCTTTGGAGGTCGGAGGGAGGGTGGAGAAGTGAACTAAGGTGGCGGCGACGCGTGGGCTGCGGCGACCGAGCTCGGCACAGGCTCGGGTCGCGGGCGGTTGTAAGCTGCGGCGGCGGCGGCCACGCTCGGGGAGGCGGCGGCGGCGACGGCGACCTCGGCGGCCGGAAGCGGAGGTGCCGGCGGTCGCGGTGGAGATCTCCGTCGAGGTCCCGGGCGGCGGTGGCTCTCGGAGCGGTTCGCCCAATCTCGGCCCGTTCGGGTCCAGGCGGCCGCGGTGCGGCGCGGCGGCGCTCCGGGCGGCAATGATCGACGGCGGCGGCTGCGGCGACTCCGGCGGGGACGCGGAGGTCGCCGGGCTCCGAGGGATGGCGGCTCGGCCGTCCCTAGCGGTGGCGGCGCGCGTCTAGGGGCCAAGGCCTCCTTGGCGGTCGAAGGCGAGGCGACGGTGGAGCGACGGCCGCGCGGCCTGCAGGACGGCGGCGGGCGGCACGGCGGCGCTGCGAGAGGTCGGGGCCACCTCATATGTGGAGCACGAGGGTGGTGATCCACCTCGGATGGTCCATGGCAGAGATGGAGAGGTGGATAGGTGGAGTTGATGGTGGAGGAGGTGGGTGATTGGCCCACTCCGGCGGCCGGCGGCGAGCTCAGGTGGCCGGGCGCGCAAGCAGGGAGAAGAGGGAAAGGCGGCTGGGGCTTCTGGGGTAAGGGTGAGGGCTAGGGTTAGGTTTAGGGAGGTGGGAGGCCAAACAACTAGGGCATCCTCAGGAAACCCTAATGCAAACTCTATATAAGTATATGCACATCTTGCGACTTAACCCACGAAACATCGATATTTTTAGCTAAGTCCCTCACAGCATAGGTAAAATGCACAAACGCCCCTCCACGTGCGATTTCACGCAATTAGGCACATAAAATATAGGGGTTTTTGCATAATTACCGATTCTCCAATATCGGCCTCTCGATCAACTCGTAATTCCCGCCGATCCGTCCGTCCGATTTGCGAACGGATTACACCAGTACGATCAGCACGTCGAAGACATCAAACCCACGATTTTAGTTCGTCTCGATCGGTCACGGATTCACGAAGAAATCCATCCCCTCTCAACAATCCGATTATTACACATCGACCCCTTTGCGATCATCTTGTAATATCCGACGATCCGTCCGGCGGATTTCCGATCGGACTGCGCCAGCGCGTTCAGCACGACGGAGACATCGAATCTAGCATTTTATTTCATTCGATTTGGTCTCCGATCTGCGACGAACCCATCTCTCCATCAATTCCCGTAATAAACCAACTTATTAACATATATACTTTATATATGTAAAATCGTTCGGGACCCTTTTTCTCGACAACCGTGCATCGGAATTCGATTCCGTCAGTGCCAACGGTTCCAGTATATCTGAGCCGTTCGAAACGAGCTATTGGAAGCCTATATTTGGAATCCAACACGTACCCGAACCTAACTTCTATTCCCGGCTCATCCGGAAAACTGAAGTTACTATTCACTTTAAGTCAAACTTCATAATCGCGTATCTTCTCCGTTTTAGCTCATTTTCTCCTGAAACTTGACGAGTGCTTATGTAATTAAATTACACACATAAATATCGTCAACAGAGAGTCAAATGACACAGTCAAAATTTCGATTTTCACACTGCCGCCGGCGACCAACCCCGGCCGCCGGAAAAGCCCTGCAACACCTCCCTCTCCATATTTCTCTCTTTCTTCTCCTCGGGTTGGAGCTTGGCCGAGGTCTGGGTGCAACATCCTCCTCGCGCCGCCACCCCCGGAGCCCTAGACACCTCCTCCTCCGCCGCCGTCGGACGACGCATCGCCGCCGCGCGCCATGGGCGCTGTAGTCGCCCTGACCCGAGGCAAACCGAGTCCAGACCGAGCTCGGGTCGGATTTAAGCACACGCGCCGCTACCCCTTAGGGAGGTCGATCCGCCCTCCTTCGGAGCCGGCGACCTCTTCTGCCGACCGCCACCTCCTCGTCGACCGCCGTCGCCCACGCGGGCCGCCGCCGCCGCCTTGACGTGCCGCAGCGGCCGGACCGGCTCGGGTTCAAGTTGGGGTGCGACTCAACCCCGCGCCGCCGCCGCTCGGGGCCGCACCCGAGGTTGTCCTCGGTCTCGGGCGATCCTTGCGCGCCGTCCCTTGGCCGCCCAACCGTCGCCACAGGCCGCTACGACGAGCCGAGCCCGAGGCGAGCCCGTGCGGGCTCGGGGTGCTCCCGGCGCCGCCGCGGCACCTCCTGCGCCGGTTTGAGTGAGCGCCGGCCTACCTGTCCGGCCGCGCCGCTGCCGCCGGCGTCCCCGCCGCCGGTGCCCCTGCTGGCCGGACCCGAGCCGAGCTCTCCTCGAGTGGTGCAGCTAGGGCATCGCTCCATCGCGGCGGCCGCCACTCCTCGCCGCAAACCAAGGTGAGCATCATGCTCCTCCTTATCCCCGTACCCTCCTCTGACCCCCTGACGCACCGCTGTGCCGCCGGTGACCGGCCGGAGCTAGCTTGCTCCGGCCAAGGTCCAAATTAGAGCTTAAGCATGTAGGTTTGCTATTCCGAGCAACCGGGGCCTCCCTGATTTCTACCGAAGGGAGCACGATGATCGTGACAGATCACTAATCATCGTGCTCACCTTATTTTCTGTCGGAGAAGCTCCGTTTCGCAGATTTAGAGATGTCAGCCATATTAGAGCCTTTTTGGCTGTTGTATCGATTTGCGCGCGCTAATCCGGAGACCCGAGGCTGTTTATATACCTGCGGAGGAGCACGGTGATCGTGCATCGGTGACGATCACGGCGCTCACCTTATTTAGGTGCGAAAAAGTATGCTTTTTCGTGCGGTCTGTATGATTCGTGAATTTCGGGTTGCTCCCGCACTTCCCACGTGTCCGAATTGCTTCAGAAGGGTGAGCACGGTCTCCGGCACGCCGAAACCTATCAGCGGTTGTATTGGTTTGGCTAAATGAGTTCTGGTTAGAGTAGTCGGACCATAAGAGCCCCAAAATCACATAAAATAGTGCGATTCCAGGTATTCGGGAGGGCTTTTAGGCAATTTTAAAATTCGTGGTCACTGTAGACAGCGTAGGAATACTGTGGGTAACCTATGGACTGATCGTCCAAGACCCTAAATATTTATAGAAAATCAAAAGTGATTTTCGGAGCGTTTCGCGGCGAAATTTGCTGACGGAACGTAGTTTTGGGCTCGGAATTCTTCCGGCAACTGTTGAAGGGTATTTGCGACGTCGCTAAGCCTTGTTGGCTGGTCACCCACGTGGTTTCGAGAGTTCAGAAACATCGGGTGAGCGACTGGGGGTTCCGGTGTCAAATCCACCGCTTCTGGGAACCCGGATCGGAACAATTGTGCAACAATAATTGTTTTGAGTTGCGAGGGCATCACCACTGTTTGGTTACACTAAAATTGGGTATTTAGTGGCAGCGGATGACTTATATTATATTAGGGTAGTTTCGGGATAACTTGTGGGTCCCAGCGGAGCTCTGGTACAGTTTTGGGAACTTCCGAGCGTTCCGACGATCGGTTTTGGAAAATCAATTCCTGTGGGAATTGTTAATGGGATTATAGTTAGTGATATATAGAATGAGGGTTTGGATTCTAACCCGAGGGACCTTTATAGGTTTGAGTACTGCACAGGTCGACTTCCGCACACATATACAGGTGGTTATCTCGACTCGACGTCCGTTCAGTGGTGCAAGCTTGGTGACGATTCCTTCACCCCTTGCCTTTACTTTGCTTATTTCATACTCGTACATCGTATTACTTTTATTCTTACTATATACTCTTACATCAGATTACTCTAGCTTTACTCAGCTCAGTAGCTTCCTGGTTTTGCACTACCTGTAGGAGTAGAGTAGCTTCCATCAGTTACATTCTTACTTGGGACCTGGTTGGTCAATTTTCTTTCTCTACTCGGGACCTAGTTGGTCAGTTACTTTGCATACTTGGGACCTATTTGGTCAGTCACACTCAGTACTTGGTACCTGGTTGGTTCTTCTGGTTACTTGACGACCCACGTGGTCGCTCGGCCCTGGGGGCCAGGATTGTCGGCTGGTTGCCGATGGATGATCTTTGAGCATATTTACATTGATCGCCCGATACTCGTCGCATTTCACGAACACAAAGTGTCCGATCCACCGCAAGTGGGTGTTCTTTCCGAAAAGTGGTCGCAGAGGTTCTCGTAACATACGGACTTGCGCAAACCGTGGAGTTCGAGTATCCGACTTGAGTTTAGAGCTTTTTCGATTTTTACGGAGGGTCGTTGACTGTGTTCCGACCTATGGCACGTGTACCGAGGTTAAGGGATGAATCCCTAGCACTAAAGTCCAAAAAGTTGGATTTTAGGTTGCTCTCGGATTGAAATTTCGCGGCCTTGTACCGGTACAAAATGATGGTTATACCGGTACCAGCGTGATGGCTATACCGGTACAAAATGGATTTTGTACCGGTACAGACAAGGTGAGCGAGGGCAAACCCGAGGCTCGGGTTTGGCTGAATTTGTACCGGTACAAACTGGCAGATTTCGAGCAGTTTGAACTGCACGGGGTTTTTAGCTATTGTTGCACTTCTATTAGTGCAAGCCTTGCCCCTAGGGTTTCCCTTTGTGTTCTTCACAGCAAGGGGAGAGGTAGGGCTCTCTCCACTCCATCTTCTTCATTTCTTCTTGGTTTGGATGGGATTTTGAGGATTAAAACCCTCTCTTTTGCTTCCTTATGCTTGGTAGAGGCAACATCACCATTGTTGGAGCTTGGAGCTTGGTGGTTGGAGCTTTGTGGTGGATCAAGCTTCAAGCCTAGGGCTTTTTGAGCTTGGTTTTGAGCTTCTTAGAGGTATGTGATTGATCTCCTTCCTCTAGTTTCGGTTTTAGTAGGGTTTTGTGAGATGAAACCCTAGAATGAGATTCTAGGGTTAGGATTTGGGGATTTTCGATTTAGGGCCTTTGGGACCTAATTGATGGGTTTAGAACTTTGATTTAGGTTGGATTAGAAGGACTCTAACTCCCATTTGGAGATCGAGAGAGTTTCCTTCGCACTCGGTGAGTTTTCTCCAACCCTTTGTGGAATTTCTTAAAGTGTGAACTCATGGTTCAACTTCTTAGCTTGTAACTCCTAGGGTGTGCTTCTTAGGACTCAAGGAGTGATTATCGAAGCTTCGTTAGCGGTTCGGGGCAACGCTACTCGCACTTGGTGGGTTTGGCTTCATGAGCATAGGGGCAAATGGCTCCTAAGTGCTTATTCGGTTTGATTTAATTATTTTGAATGCATATTCATGCTAAATAGATTTATTATGAATTTTGAATCACTTAAAATGCATGCCTTATGTATGATAAAATTTTCACTCTATATAGTAGAGCTATCTGGGTTAAATTGCATACATGTGGGGGTGGTTCTTGTGGGCGCCTGGGAATGTGCCATTTATGGTGATTATAGCTTAAATAATGTTAATTGTGAACATTAAACTTGTGTTGGAACTTAGAAAAGCTTAAGTGTCATCAAGCGGCACTTAACTTAGAAAACTATGAAACTGCAACATAGAGACTTGACATAGGCCACTGGACATCTATTATTTCCATGTTAGAGACATGATGACATAGAGATAGGCCTTTTGGACACTTGTATATTCCATGTTAGAGACATGACGATTTGGGACATATGACGTGTTTTGTGACTATATGTCATTGTGCTCATTCGCACATGCTTGTGAGGGTCGCTCCCTGCAAGCCGGCACTCCGGAGTTGGCCAACGCGTTTCATGTATTCGCCGTGCGGGATTGGGCGCCGAAGTGGATTGCCGTGGGTCAGTCTCGTTCCTAGGGTGGGGATGTTGACTACTACGGGGCCATTAGGCTCGGCATTTGGGCTAGGCAGCCTTCGGGTGGGCATCGGCCATATCGCCTTCGGGTTGGATCTTATTGGACTTAAACTTAACGTAGTTTAAAGAAAATTGTGAACTTGACTAGAATAGTAAACTTTAACTGTAACATACTGGACTTGCGCAAATTGCGGAGTTCGAGTATTCGACGTGAGTTCGGAGCTTTTCCAGATTTTCTGGAGGGTCGTTGACTATGTTCCGACCTAGAGCACGTGTACCGAGGTTAGCTGATGAATCCTAAGCACTAAAGTCCAAAAAGTTGGACTTTAGGTGGCTGAAAATTGTTGCTATACCGGACAGAAATTGTTGCTATACCGACAGTGATGGATTCTCAGACGCATGGGAGAGCCGATGAACGCCAACCCGAGCCTCGGGTTTGGTCAAGCTTACAGGTCTATACAGATGGGATGGCTTGTACTGTGACACACTGGCAGATTTCGAGCAGTTTGAACTGCAGGGGGTTTTTAGCTTTTGTTGCACTTCTATTAGTGCAAGCCTTGTCCCTAGGGTTTTCCTTTGTGTTCTTCACAGCAAGAGGAGAGGTAAGAGCTCCCTCCACTCCATCTCCTTCTTCTCTCCTTGGTTTGGATGGGTTTTTGAGGATTAAAACCCTCTCTTTGCTCTCTTTTGCTTGGTAGAGCCTATTTCCTCCATTGTTGGAGCTTAGAGCTTGGTGAGTGGAGCTTTGTGGTGGATCAAACTTCAACCCTTGGGCCTTTTGGACTTGGTTTGAAGCTTCTTAGAGGTAAGCAATAAGCTCTCTTCACTTAGATTCGGTTTTTGGAGGTTTCTTTGAGATGAAACCCTAGTTTTGGATTCTAGGGTTAGAATTTGGGGATTTTCGATTTAGGGCCTTTGGGACCTAATTGATGGGTTTAGAACTTTGGTTTATGTTGGATTAGAAGGACTCTAACTCCCATTTGGAGATCGAGAGAGTTTCCTTCGCACTCGGTGAGTTTTCTCCAACCTTTTGTGGAATTTCTTAAAGTGTGAACTCATGGTTCAACTTCTTAGCTTGTAACTCCTAGGGTGTGCTTCTTAGGACTCAAGGAGTGATTATCGAAGCTTCGTTAGCGGTTCGAGCAACGCTACACGCACTTGGTGGGTTTGGCTTCATGAGCATAGGGGCAAATGGCTCCTAAGTGCTTATTCGGTTTGATTTAATTATTTTGAATGCATATTCATGCTAAATAGATTTATTATGAATTTTGAATCACTTAAAATGCATGCCTTATGTATGATAAAATTTTTCACTCTATATAGTAGAGCTATCTGGGTTAAATTGCATGCATGTGGGGGTGGTTCTTGTGGGCGCCTGGGAGTGTGCCATTTATGGTGATTATAGCTTAAATAATGTTAATTGTGAACATTAAACTTGTGTTGGAACTTAGAAAAGCTTAAGTGTCATCAAGCGGCACTTAACTTAGAAAACTATGAAACTGCAACATAGAGACTTGACATAGGCCACTGGACATCTATTATTTCCATGTTAGAGACATGATGACATAGAGATAGGCCTTTTGGACACTTGTATATTCCATGTTAGAGACATGACGATTGGGGACATATGACGAGTTTTGTGACTTTTTGCCATTGTGCTCATTCGCACATGCTTGTGAGGTGCTCCTACAAGCCGGCACTCGAGTTGGCCAACGCGTTTCATGTATTCGCTGCGGGATTGGGCGCCGAAGTGGATTGCCGTAGGACGCCTCATTCCTAGGGTGGGAATGTTGACTACTACGGGGCCATTAGGCTCGGCATTTGGGCTAGGCAGCCTTCGGGTGGGCATCGGCCATATCGCCTTCGGGTTGATCTTATTGTACTTAAACTTAAAGCAGTTTAAAGAAAATTGTGGATTTGATTAGAATAGTAAACTTCAACACTTTACTATCATTTGTGGACATTGTGGACTTTGACTAGAATAGTAAACTTTAACACTTTACTATCATTTGTGGACATTGTGGACTTTGACTAGAATAGTAAACTTTAACACTTTACTATCATTTGTGGACATTGTGGATTTGACTAGAATAGTAAACTTTAATTCTTTACTATTAAATTTGGGAACATTATACTAGTAGTCGTACTTACTAATCATGCTTAGATTAGTCGTTTGCTTATGCTTAATTATGCTAAGTAGAGATAGCATGTTTAGTAGCTTACATGTTTATTTTACATGTCGTTTGCTTTACTTATGCATAGTTTATCGTTTACTTGTTTAGTTTTGGGCCTATTGGAGCATGCAACTGAAGTCCGTAATTGCCCACCGGGAACTATTAATTAATAGTTCTCACGCCTCTTTTTCTAATGTGTTTCGTAGCCTTCAGACGGCGGAGAGGCAAGGGATCGCGCAAGAGAGTCGCGTCTAGTTAGCTTTACTCTCTTTTAGATGGTTCTACTTTTCTCTCTTTTGGTATTTGTGAGAGAGAGATTTTTGTATCCCGTATAGAGACTACCATGTACCTTTTATAGCTTTTGGTTGTGGAGTTTTGGTTGTATTTATTTTTATACTTCATAGTGGATGTTAGTGCTTTATTTCCTATGTAGAGATCTAGTTGTTTTATTTCGCTCTGATACTACTAGATGCCTCTTTCTTGTTGATTATTTATCGTTTTTGTTAGACGCCTTGTATGTTGTAGACATACGGTCTGGGCACGCGCCGGGCGGGCTTCCGCTGGGTCCCGGGGCGTGATAGATTAAATTGGTATCAGAGCCTAGGGTTGAGTCTTCTTGTGGACCTAGCAAACCTTAGGCAGGTTGGACTATAGGATATAGGCTCGTGAGAGACGAGGTCTATTTAACTTGTGGGCGAAAGTATTAAGATTGGGTATCTTGAATAACTCTAGTAAGTAGAGTTGGATCGAGGTGTATAGCTTCTAACTCCGCGGAGGGTTACGTTGGCGGCCGACAACGTAACATCGGGAGTTAGTTGTGAAACACACTTCATTACTTTCGCATGATTTGGGTATTGTTGAGTGGGGCTGCGATAGCGTGGGTTTTATTAACTTGCGCTTTAGTGATGTTGTGGCGTCTTGTTGACGACCCGCTCTAAGTTTGTTGGAGCGGATGGCGCGACAACGTTTGGGGAAGTGGAGATGTCCACTACCCCCGGATCCAGCGAGGTCCGTGAGTGAGGTGCCTACTTGCGGCTCTCACTAGTTTGGCGACTCAGCAGGCGACACCGGCTCAACGACAGGCAGGATGCGCGCATGAAACACCTGGAGAGATCCTTACTGCAACAGGTGGTTTTCCCGTGATGGCTGAGGAAGCAGAGCGAGAGTGACTCATGGATTGCCCAACGAGTTCGAGAGGTGTAATCCCAGAATCCTCGATGGAGAGAAGGACGACCATTGGATCGTAAGGAAGTGGTCGATGCAGATGGAGAAACTATTTCCGCGACACATTCGTGGAAGAGAGAGGCAGAGTTTGGCTCGCCGATCACCACCTGGAAGATGAAGTCTATAGCTGGTGGTTGGATATTCAGGATAACACCAATGCTGATATGGTGACGACTACTTGAGGGAGGTTCAAGGAACTCCCGTTGAGGCTTTACTTCAATGTCAGTGTCAAGGAAAAAGTCGGAACAGTATCTGTGGATATGCCCCAAGGGAAGCGGACTGTGGCCGAGTACGAATGGGAGTCCCCTCGACTCCCCGATGGTGTGCCGTTGTAGTGCGGGACTGTGAGGACTTCGGCCGTTGATCTTTCGGTTGGCGCAACATCCCAATCTTCAGACTTGCCAAGATGTGGTAAACTGCGCGCTCGTCGAGAAGGCTTAGATTAAGGATTTGGGCTAGAGGCCCATGACCGAGGGTGCGAGTCAGACGCACTCTGGGAGGCAACCTGTTTAGAGACAGACGGAGGAGCCACAACAGGCCCCGAACGGCCGCATGTATACGGTTCAGACTGAGGAGGCGACGGCAGCCGAGGTGGTGACTACTTGTTTTGGTTCGCACTATGGTTTTCGAGTGTGTGTTGGTTGATGCCGGTGCTTTGCACCTATCCTTTGATCGGCTATTTGCCGAGATGCATTGCATCACGTTTGATCGCTGTTTGTGATGAGGATTAGCCTTGATCGAGACGGTTAGTCCGCGGGTTGTGGGTAGCTTTCCGCTATGCTATTTGGATCTCACGACTATTGCATTAGTTGCATCCCTAGATCGGCTGGTAGCCGGATGGTGCTCGGGGACGACCCGTGCCTGGACCAGGGGCTTGTAGATCGGAGCTCGGCCCTTTGGGCAGCTTAGCCGTGAGTGACGTCTGCCTTCGGGTAGGGCAAAGTTTTGGTCAGGACGGTAGTCCGAGTTTTGACCCAAGAGCGTGGAATGCCACGTGTGGGATCGTGAGATCGAGGATACACCGAGTGTGTAGTGAACCAACCCGAGAATTTCTAGCATTGATCATTCTTCGATGTTAATAGGATGATCAGATGATCGGGTGTGTCGTTTCGAACACCCTACCTTACGAGAAGGTCTTGCGTGCCAACAAATAGATTGGCTTTCGTGGTGTGGAGTTGTGAGGTACCTTGTACCTTGGGGCTTGCGAGCTGATTTAACTCGCCTTGGGATTTTGAGCACGAAATAGTGCATGTTGAGGATTTGTCCCACTGGTTGTGGTGACTATCTCCCTTACCTAAAACTAGGTAAGTATTGGAGAGGATTTGGGGCCTAACTGGCCATTACCTTTGGTTGCTCGAGGATCCTCAGATTGAAGGATACCTTTGGAGTTGTTGATGCTCTCCTGACGGAGTCACGAATTGTGAGCTCAAGTGGCAGGGAGATCTTTGCATTTCGTGTTTCGCTTCGTGAGAAACACCCTCTGTTGAGGTAGGACCTGTAGGGTCGTTTCGACTATACTTCGGCCATCGTGATCTAAAGTGAATCACGATTGGGCCTTTGCTCGGCTGTAGAGGCTCGTTGATCGTTTCGATTAGTCTTGTGATATTGGCGTACTCGATCGAATCGTATTGCAATCGGGAGTAATACCTTTTTGTGCTGGTGTTTGAGGCTGCACCTCAAGCGAATGTTGGCACCTGTTTGGGACATCACGGGGATTAGTGTGACGTTGCTGAAGCCTGTAGTACTTCACCAACGTTAGGGTCTTGCGGAATGATAATTCCAAGCCCTCTAGATGGATTGGTGGAACCGGTCGTAGACGGCCATGGGTATTCCGAGGAAGATCTACAAGGATCAACTGTGGAAGCGTACTGAGGTGAGCGGAGTGTAAACTCTCACTGTGGGATCAAGTTGTCGGGAAGAATTTGTGAGGGAAAGTACCAGGTACTGATTTTCCTTTGTTCGGATGTTGCATGTGGAATTACGTTCCTTGCAATGGAGACTTCATGGAAGAGTGGTTGCGATCGACGTTCTGGTCGATGGTCACTTTCTGGTGACCTTGTTAGAGAGCTACTACTATTTGTAAATGGAACCCTCTCTATCACTTGAGTTGAGCTCTGTGACTATGGATACTTGGGGTATCTGATGCTAAGGGAAGCATTGTGGAGAAGAAATTTTGAATGATTCGTTTCGAGCGCTTGAGCAGTTAGTGCTATGAGATTTCCTACCGAAGATAAGCTCTCGGCGTAGGCTTATGAAGAGTTTACTTGAGACATCAAGTTGAGACTAAGGGAATGACCTTAGTAGATCGAGGATGTGTGTGGGATATGGTTCTTGAACATATGTATAGAAGAGAGAGAGTGAGTACCACCCCGTCACGCCCGAGCCCGCCAAATATTCGGATTCGGCGGCTGACAGACCGCCGAACGGACAGAGTTTCCCCGTACGTTCAAGGCGTTGCAATCAATTCAATTACAAGGAGGTTCCAACCAGGTACAGCTATCTCAATCAGATTGCATAAGGAAGTATCATAAACATAAAACAGCTACTCGCTATTACATCCATTCAACCCAGATTACAATCTTTATATTTTACATTCATATTAAAACTTCCTAACACAATCTAGTTATTACAAATTTGTTTACAATTTGTTACAACTTGTTCTCCCTTGCTATACCCCTAAGCTCTGTCAACTGGGGTACTTCTATCTCTGGTCTCCTGGTAGGGCGCTATCTACTGAGCTACGCCTTGCTCATACGCCGCGCCGCTCACGTGTATACCCGTACCCCCAAAACGCAACACGGGGGTGAGAACTATTGTCCATAGTTCTCGTGGGTACGGTCACCCAAGAGAACAGCTCGACCAATAGGTCCAAGGAGGCACTGCAGATATGTTAGTCCAAAAACATATATAGATATATAATTTGCAACTAACATAAAAACCTGCCTCGCAATATGCAATATGCAAATCATTACTTAGCTCTTAGCTTTTCTTTACTTTATTGCTATTCTTTACTTTAGCTTTTCCATTCTTACTTAGCTATTGATTAAGTTAGCTATTTATATTCTTACTCTTTACTCTTGGCACATATGCTATTTAGCAAATACTTCTAAGGTCCGCTCTACCTTAGCTCACTATGCCAGCCGACTCGGTCTTGAGTCAATCAAATGCGGATAATCCGCCCGCTGTCTAGCCCGAGGTGTTGGACGTCTCACAACTACCCCAGCTGTCAACAGCCGCGCCTCTCGTGACTCACCTCGTAGCGGCGAAATCGTCGCACACGCTCGTCACCCCTGGTGTCCCAACTCGGAACGGCTCGAGTCACCCGACATAACCATTCCGGTGGCGAACACGGCGGACTTACCTGGCGAGGACCCAAGTCATGACTTAACCATCTGGCGGCGAACTAATCGCACCTCACCCAACAATGGTTTGAGTCACTCCTTCGCCTCCTGGCGCGCCCGTATCGTACTTACCCAGCAATGGTTTCCAAACTCATGGTGTCAACATTCATGGCGGTCTGATTCTCACCCGGCTCAACCGGTATCGAACTCATTTCGGCTCACCCACCCGGCGGCGAAATCGTCGCACAACGCCCCGTCAGCGGTATAGCCCTGGCCGGCGAAATCGTCGCACACGCCCGCACTTCTGGTGCACATATCACGGATTCCATGAATCCGTTTCACTTAGCTTGAGAGTTAGCTAGGCCCTCAAGAGACGACCCTCTAGGTCCATTGTCTTTACCTCCTAGGTCTACTTGACACTAGGGTTCATTCATCATCACATAACCTAGGTTGACTTAACTCTAGGTTCAATGTCATTCCAACTCGACCTATGTTTACTCACACTAGGTCCATTATCATCCTTGTCCAACCTATGTCCTTGACACTAGGTACAACGTCATTCACCTAGATCCATATGACTCTAGGTTTACTATAACCTATGTTCATTACACTAGGTTAAGTTGCCACACTCCTAGGTCCACTGACTCTAGGTTTACTATAACCTATGTTCATTAACAACACTAGGTTAGATGCCACTCGATCTATAGGTGAATTTAGTTCATGACTCACATTACTTAGCATTCTTACACTTGGCATTCTTACTTAGCATTCATGCACTTAGCATTCTTTACTTCATTATTTATCTCATGTATACTTGTTCTCTAGCATTTCTATATCATGCTCATCTTGTGTTTACCTAGCATTATTTATCATGCTATCTCATTCATCTACTTAGCATTTTACACTAGGTTCTTTAACATGCATTTCCTATACATGGATCACATGCATCAAGTTGAAACCTTTACTCTTAGACATATATAGGCGACTTAGTCGCTTCGGTAAACACACCCACCTCAATTCGCACTGGTTGCTCGTCGACACTTGCAATCGGCCGCCCGCGCACTTTTGACCCGGTTCGGCTCGAACTCTTTCACGATCAACTAAACGGTCTCCGAATTGCAATCCGAGACTTTGTGCCGTTGCCCCACGCCTTTAAGTTGCTCCTGTTCCGTTTTCATGAATTTAGGGCTCCTATCTTGCGTGCTGCGGACATCTGGTATGAATATATTAAATAATTAATATCTTTGTACTCGCTCGTCGGATCACCGAACCGAGCGCGCCAACGCGTTCGTTAGGCCCTCAATTAGGTTTACATGGGGTCAAATGAGATCAATCTCATCTATTTACAAAAACCCCATTTTGGAGCCCTAGGTTTGCACTTTCGCAAAACCCACCGATTTGATCCCTAGAACAAGCAATAGAGAGCTTGTCTAACCTCTAGGAACTCATCTAAGAGCATTAGAGCCATCCATAGGGTGCTTAAAGCAAACCCTAGAAATCCACCATTAGAGCTCTACGAAGAAAACACGGTTTTCATGTGTTCTTCGGCTACTACGTGGTTTCTACACTTGTAGAGAGATCAAAATCCTAGGTTTAGGGTTTAGAAACCCACTACTAGAAGATCTACCATGAGAGGAGGCTAAAGCTTACCTCTACAAGCTTGCCCCGAGCTTGTGGGAGAGGAAGAAGATGACCAAGAGGATCTCCATCATCATCTTCTTCACCATCTCCATCTTCTTCTTCTTCTTTCTCTTCTTTTCCTTCTCTTTCTTTCCTTCTCTTTCTTTCCTTTCTTCTTGCTGTCGAATAGAGAGGGAGAGAAGAGAGATCTGAGGGAGTGAGAGAGAGAGAAAGAGGGTTTATCCCTCTCTATTCACTTAACCCCAACCAAAAATGCTGATAAGCCCCTCAACAATGCACCCTATGCAATGCCCTCAAACCGGCATTTTCGGCCGCAGTGGTCCTGGATCTCATGTATGGGGTCCGACCCCAAGTGTCTTCACCGTAGTCCCATCGCGCGTGGGATCCGGACTCACCAATGGGATCCGGATCCCAAAGGCAAGATTTTCAGACTTAGCCAAATTTTCACCGACTTCGCAGGGTGGACCGGCCCGGCCTCCCGATCCGATCCCGAGAGGGATTTTCAGACTTAGCCAAATTTCCTTTTCCGTTTCTTCTCCGTTTCAACTCACTTTTGGCCCGTTTGACCTCCGATTCGTTTCAAATCGAACCGAGACTCTCCAAACATGATTTAGATCATGTCCACATCACCATTTCACCCGCGCAAGTGACGGATTTGTCTCACGGCCCAAGATAGCCTTTCGGGCTTCGTTCTCGCACCTAGTGCACCGAAAACACCCGAAAGCTTCCAAACTTCACCGGAACCATTCCTATGGCCCTTTAAGACAACATACCTCGTAACTTCAAGACTTTAGAAGTTCGATATGTGACATTCTCCCCTCCTTAAAAGAGTTTCGTCCGCGAAACTCACTTGCTTCGCGAACTCACACCCGAACTCAATTTAATAGAGTAACTTTGGGGGATTCCAATGCACTTTTTATCCTATAAGCGGCCTTTCACTAAATAGAATCCTTTACAGGCCCATTACGAGGAATGTGAGACTAGTTTCACTCACATTTGCCAAGTACATCACCGAAAGTGCATTACAACCCTTGCGAGTATTTCGATCTCATTCAAATCTAGCTCTCTATGAGATGTCATACCACTCCATTCCATGAAAGAGCATTATCCTCAATTCTCACGTGGCTTTCATCACTCAAGTGTCTCCTAGAGACCACTTATCTCAATTCCAATTGCCACGGCTTATTCGGCTCCTTAGCCGCAACTAACCCACACGAACACGCCGTTCGCGAACCTAAGCCAAACTCTTTACTAGAGTTAATGACCAAGTCACTCTCCTCAATCTCTATGGGTGGACCAATAGACACCAACCCAACGTCGGCCTATCGCCTAAACCTGTCTCGACTACGCTTAGCGTTTCCTTGTTACTAGCGTAGACCCAATCAACATACTCGGGCGAAATTTTCACTCTGGAATTCGCACACACTCCAACCAGGAGCTTTCAAGACCCCAAACCATATTAAATTCTCGGGTTGGGTCACAACT
Organism: Aechmea fasciata; assembly: GCA_025177825.1. Classification (NCBI taxonomy): domain Eukaryota; kingdom Viridiplantae; phylum Streptophyta; class Magnoliopsida; order Poales; family Bromeliaceae; genus Aechmea; species Aechmea fasciata. The sequence goes on from CM045923.1 coordinate 12,332,921, forward strand.
GCACTCTCAGTGCATTCTCGATCTTGAGATCCAAACACGTGGCATTTCCACGTCCTCGGGTCTAAGCTTAGACTACCGTCCCGACCAAAACTCTCGCCCTACCAATAGGTATCGGGCCGCTGCCACTAGCAATGATCGCGCCGGCCAAATGGGCCCTGGCTCCACAGTCCACAATAGGTCCAGGCACGGGTCGTCCCAAGCACTACCCGCAAATGTCGTCCTATACGACATACTCTATAGAGCTACACACTCAGTCGGCTCCTAAGCACCCAGTGCGAGCCATCAGCCCTACGAGTGATTCATGGCCCGCTTCACACTTAGCCAAGCTGAAGTGCTACTGCCAACTCACTCACTCAGCTGAAACGAAACCACACTCCACGAGTATCTGTACTCGCGCGCTCTATACGCCACTCTAGCGTTTTAAGCTAAGTTTCAGCTTTGGCACGGTCATCCCCGCGCACCGTCTTCTAAGCGACTTTCCTAACCTCACATAGAGGTATCACTTGGCCCACAGCCAACTTGGCTCTAACATGAGTCTTACTCCTCGTCTGGGGAGCACTACTAGCAGTCTTGCTAGTGCCATTTCCATTCCACACCTGCGCCAGCAGGTATTACGCCTACCTCACAAGCATGCCCGGGTATCTACCGACCCGCTCCATGGTTCCTACTATGAAATGCACAACTAGTAGCAACTAACCAATGATCATGGCATGCAATGCACCAACTTACAATCGTGCAAAAGCATAATGATTGCTTAATAAACTCATACCTGCCCCGACGTCGTCAGTATCGGCAGGTTCCACCACTCAGGTCGCGCGTCCATGGCCACCTCGTACTCGCCGCGAACCCTCCGGTGGGATCATCCTCAACGGCCGCTCTCTTTGCGGACACTCGTCCCGCACATGGCCCGGTAGCCCACACTTGAAGCACCTGCCCTCACGCCGTTCACACCGCCGTGGGAAACGAGGGCCCCCACGTATAACACACTCGCCGAAGACCGAATGCGGTATGTCCCCGGAGCTCGAGATCGCGAGTGCGAACTTGCCGAAGTCTTTCGGGAACTTGACTGACCAGCGGACCCACCCGTCGATCGTCCTTTCCCCTTGTCCTTGTAGTATGCCTCGCGCTCCTCCCGGAGAAACGCGTTGCCTTGTTCTATCCATAAGGCTCGATCTAGGACTTCAGCAAAGGTCTGCAACTGAAGTACATACACAGCCTCAAAAAGATCTGGCTGAAGTCCACGCACAAAGCTATCGGCCTTAGCCTTGTCATCCCGCACCACATCCGGGACACAATGCACGAGACGAGAAAATTCTCGCTCGTATTGTCTCACTGAGCGGTCTCCTTGCCGCAGTTTCCAGAACCTATCCTGGAGCTTCCTTTTCTCACTATCGGGGAAATAAGCTGAAAACAACGCTCCCCGAAACTCTTCCCAAGTCATAGGAGGAAGGCTAGGCGATCGGTTTTGCCGAATCCCTTTCCACCACACCTTCGCTGACTGCTTTAAGCAATGCACAGCAAAAGGCACCTTGTCTCGCTCTACGGCGTACATCTCCTCAAAGAGGGTTTCCATGGAGTCAACCCACATCTCCACGATCCATGGATCGACGTCCTCTCCGTCAAAGGTAGGCGGATCAAACTTCTTAAAATCCATCAAGGCCGCTAAAGCTCGCTCCCGTTCCGCCGTCACCTCTGAACCAACAACGGTCGGATCGCCCGACCCCGGCGGAAACGCTTCCGCCGCAACACCCGGCCGTCCATGACGAGCCGCAGCCGGTGCAGCCACCAGCTGATCTAACGTCTCTTGGAGTCGCTTCATTTGCTCCTCCTGGCGCATGGCAGCCTCCTGCTGCCGCTGCACCAAATCGGCTTGTTGCCTCACCACTCCCACGAGTGAGGCCAACTGATCACGAAGCTCAGAGTCTCCGCTCGCGTCAACTTGCTCAGGAACATCACTTGTTCCCTCCCGCGCCGATCTAGACGAAGATCGCCTACGCGGTGCCATCGTCTCCTGAAACACGACAGCTCGATTAGTTCTCGACCAACTTGGGTCGAACACGAGATTACTAATACCGGCTCAAAAACCAATCAGGCGAAAGTCACGCGAGGGCGTCCATTCTCATCCCCCGGTTTCATGTTGTGTCGACCCAACATGAACTCCTTCGGTTGAGAATAACCACACCTCAAGTCTACCTCTAAATTCCGTCTTAGAGGTTACACAACACGACCAAATCCATAACCGCTTTCGCCACGAAACACAAGTCCTCGTCTCTCACGAGCCTTAACCTCTAAGGTTCTGCTATCCTAGGGTCTCCTAGGTTCAACTAAGCCATTATCCCATTCACTACTTTATGCTCTGATACCATCTTATCTGTCACGCCCCGAGCCCGCCAATTCGTGATTCAAAGCGCTGACAGACCGCCGAATCCGACAGAGTTTCCCCGTACGTTCAAGGCGTCGCAATCAATACAATTACAAGGAGGTTCCAACCAGAATGATATCTCAATCGATTGCATAAGGAAGTATCATAAACATAAAACAGCTACTCGCTATTACATCCATTCAACCCAGATTACAATCTTTATATTTTACATTCATATTAAAACTTCCTAACACAATCTAGTTATTACAAATTTGTTTACAATTTGTTACAACTTGTTCTCCCTTGCTATACCCCTAAGCTCTGTCAACTGGGGTACTTCTATCTCTGGTCTCCTGGTAGGGCGCTATCTACTGAGCTACGCCCTTGCCTCGCGCTGCTGCCGCCGCGCCGCTCACGTGTATACCTGTACCCCCAAAACGCAACACGGGGGTGAGAACTATTGTCCATAGTTCTCGTGGGTACGGTCACCCAAGAGAACAAATTTCGACCAATAGGTCCAAGGAGGCCGCAGATATGTTAGTCCAAAAACATATATAGATATATAATTTGCAACTAACATAAAAACTCGCCTCGCAATATGCAATATGCAAATCATTACTTAGCTCTTAGCTTTTCTTTACTTTATTGCTATTCTTTACTTTAGCTTTTCCATTCTTACTTAGCTATTGATTAAGTTAGCTATTTATATTCTTACTCTTTACTCTTGGCACATATGCTATTTAGCAAATACTTCTAAGGTCCACTCTACCTTAGCTCACTATGCCACCCGACTCGGTCTTGAGTCAATCAAATGCGGATAATCCGCCCGCTGTCTAGCCCGAGGTGGTGGACGTCTCACAACTACCCCACCGTCACACCGCGCTCTCGTGACTCACCTCGTAGCGGCGAAATCGTCGCACACGCTCGTCACCCTCAGTGGTGTCCCAACTTTGGAACGGCTCGAGTCACCTGACATAACCATTCTGGTGGCGAACACGGCGGACTTACCCAGCGAGGACCCAAGTCATGACTTAACCATCTGGCGGCGAACTAATCGCACCTCACCCAACAATGGTTTGAGTCACTCCTTCGCCTCCTGGCGCGCCCGTATCGTACTTACCCAGCAATGGTTTCCAAACTCATGGTGTCAACATTCATGGCGGTCTGATTCTCACCCGGCTCAACCGTCGAACTCATTTCGGCTCACCCACCCGGCGGCGAAATCGTCGCACAACGCCACGTCACGGTATAGCCCCGGACGGCGAAATCGTCGCACACGCCCGCACCTCTGGTGCACATATCACGGATTCCATGAATCCGTTTCACTTAGCTTGAGAGTTAGCTAGGCCCTCAAGAGACGACCCTCTAGGTCCATTGTCTTTACCTCCTAGGTCTACTTGACACTAGGGTTCATTCATCATCACATAACCTAGGTTGACTTAACTCTAGGTTCAATGTCATTCCAACTCGACCTATGTTTACTCACACTAGGTCCATTATCATCCTTGTCCAACCTATGTCCTTGACACTAGGTACAACGTCATTCACCTAGATCCATATGACTCTAGGTTTACTATAACCTATGTTCATTACACTAGGTTAAGTTGCCACACTCCTAGGTCCACTGACTCTAGGTTTACTATAACCTATGTTCATTAACAACACTAGGTTAGATGCCACTCGATCTATAGGTGAATTTAGTTCATGACTCACATTACTTAGCATTCTTACACTTGGCATTCTTACTTAGCATTCATGCACTTAGCATTCTTTACTTCATTATTTATCTCATGCATACTTGTTCTCTAGCATTTCTATATCATGCTCATCTTGTGTTTACCTAGCATTATTTATCATGCTATCTCATTCATCTACTTAGCATTTTACACTAGGTTCTTTAACATGCATTTCCTATACATGGATCACATGCATCAAGTTGAAACCTTTACTCTTAGACATATATAGGCGACCTAGTCGCTTCGGTAAACACACCCACCTCAATTCGCACTCCGGTTGCTCGTCGACCCTTGCAATCGCCGCCGCGGCACTCTTGACCCGGTTCGGCTCGAACTCTTTCACGACCAACCAAACGGTCTCCGAATTGCAATCCGAGACTTTGTGCCGTTGCCCCACGCCTTTAAGTTGCCCCAGTTCCCTTTTCATGAATTTAGGGCTCCTATCTTGCGTGCTGCGGACATCTGGTATGAATATATTAAATAATTAATATCTTTGTACTCGCTCGTCGGATCACCGAACCGAGCGCGCCAACGCGTTCGTTAGGCCCTCAATTAGGTTTACATGGGGTCAAATGAGATCAATCTCATCTATTTACAAAAATCCCATTTTGGAGCCCTAGGTTTGCACTTTCGCAAAACCCACCGATTTGATCCCTAGAACAAGCAATAGAGAGCTTGTCTAACCTCTAGGAACTCATCTAAGAGCATTAGAGCCATCCATAGGGTGCTTAAAGCAAACCCTAGAAATCCACCATTAGAGCTCTACGAAGAAAACACGGTTTTCATGTGTTCTTCGGCTACTACGTGGTTTCTACACTTGTAGAGAGATCAAAATCCTAGGTTTAGGGTTTAGAAACCCACTACTAGAAGATCTACCATGAGAGGAGGCTAAAGCTTACCTCTACAAGCTTGCCCCGAGCTTGTGGGAGAAGAAGAAGATGACCAAGAGGATCTCCATCATCATCTTCTTCATCATCTCCATCTTCTTCTTCTTCTTTCTCTTCTTTTCCTTCTCTTTCTTTCCTTCTCTTTCTTTCCTTTCTTCTTGCTGTCGAATAGAGAGGGAGAGAAGAGAGATCTGAGGGAGTGAGAGAGAGAGAAAGAGGGTTTATCCCTCTCTATTCACTTAACCCCAGCCAAAAATGCTGATAAGCCCCTCAACAATGCACCCTATGCAACAGCCCAAACTGGGCATTTTCGGGCTGCAGGGTCCGGATCTCATGTATGGGGTCCGGACCCCAAGTGTCTTCACCGTAGTCCCATCGCGCGTGGGATCCGGACCTCACCAATGGGATCCGGATCCCGAAGGCAGCATTTTCAGGACTTAGCCAAATTTTCAGCTGACTTCGCAGGGGTGGACCGGTCCTGGCCTCCTGATCCGGATCCCGAGAGTAGGATTTTCAGGACTTAGCCATTTTTTCAGCTTTTTCACCGTTTCTTCTCCGTTTCAACTCACTTTTGGCCCGTTTGACCTCCGATTCGTTTCAAATCGAACCGAGACTCTCCAAACATGATTTAGATCATGTCCACATCACCATTTCACCCGCAAGTGACGGATTTGTCTCACGGCCCAAGATAGCCTTTCGGGCTTCGTTCTCGCACCTAGTGCACCGAAAACACCCGAAAGCTTCCAAACTTCACCGGAACCATTCCTATGGCCCTTTAAGACAACATACCTCGTAACTTCAAGACTTTAGAAGTTCGATATGTGACAACCCCAGTGGTGGAGTTGAGATTACTGTGGAGGCATTGGGGGTACAATGCCGATTGGTGAATCGGGTAACCATCTCTGGAGAACAAATTGGACGACTTGTCGAATGTCGCGACAATCGGAAGAGACGATCATTAATGATTGGATTTACACTCAGTAGTGCAATCTCTTAACAAGATCTGACTTGGAGCTGAGCAAGCATTGTTGGGATTAGAGCCAACGATTAGATATTGTATCACATCTCTTTTGTAAGCATTCCGATGGAGCGTTGATGGATCGTAACGGGTTTGAACCCCGGTTTCTTGCTACGAGCGGTGTTGTTGGATCCGCCTCAGAGAGCTATATAGCGGAATTCCAATTGTACGAGTATATTGAGGCAGAGCTAGGCTTCGCCCTCGACTAAGACGAGGAAGGTGAGGACTAGAATTCAGCTTTTGGGAGCACTTGGTTTTGATGATGACCAGCTGAATAGCTTGTCGAACAAGCGCAATTTAGAGAAGGAACTTCTCGGAGAAGACTTGAAGTTGTTTTACTGATGGCTCGGGATGTAAAAAGGATGTTGGCGAGTTAGTAGCTCGTTGTCTAACTTGCCAACAAGTGAAGGCTGAGCATAGAATTTTCGCGGGAAATTGTTGAGCCTACCGATTCCAGTGTGGAAGTGAGAGAAGAACGCCATGATTTTCGTGATGGGATTGCCTCGCTCACAGGCCGGGCGTGACGCTATATGGGTGATCGTGGATAGGTTGACGAAATCGGCGTATTTCATACCTATCCATACTACTTGGACTAGAGAGAGACTCGCACGGATATATTTGGATAAGAATGTGCGACTACACGGAGCACCTACATCAATTGTATCGGACCGGGACACGTTTTGTGTCACACCTTTGGAGGAGTCTCAGGACGCCTTAGGTGCTCGATCGGACTTCAAGACTGCCACCCTCGTAGTGACGAGCACGGAGCGTACTATATCGACTCTTGAGGACATGCTTGGAGCATGCGTGATTGACTTCCAGGGAGGATGGTCTCAGCATCTACCTGTGGCGGAGTTTGCTTATAAAAATAGTTATCAAGCAAGCATCAAGAAGGCACCTTTCGAGGCACTGTATGGACGTAAATGTATATCGCTACTTCATTGGAGTGAAGTTGGCGAGAGTTTTGTTTTAGGCCTATATGTGCTCCTGGATGCAGAGGACAAGTTCGCATTGCTAGAGAACGTTGTTGACCGCCCGTAGTAGGCAAAAGAGCTGCGCCGACGACGTCGACGGAATTGGAGCTTCGGATTGGAGATCATGTTTTCATGAAAGTTTCGCCGTCAAGGGAATTCGGAGATTTGGAATTCGAGGCTAGTTGAGCCCTCGATTCATTGGACTATATGAGATCTTGGAACGTATAGGTCCGGTAGCGTATCGACTTGCTCTACCACCGAACCTATCGGGTGTGCACAACGTCTTTCATGTATCGGTCCTTAGAAAATATGTTCACGATCCGGCTCATGTATTGGAGGCTGTACCCATAGAGCTGCGGGAGGATTTGACCTTCGAGGAGCAACCAGTGAAGATCTTGGCTCGCGAGGTGAAGAAATTGAGGAATCGAAATATTCCGTGTGTGAAGGTTCCTTGGAGCAACCACGAGGAGCGAGAGGCCGCGTGGGAGCCTGAGAGCGCACTGCAGGAGCGCTATCCCCATCTCTTTCAGATGGAATCTTGAGGTACGAGTTCGCTTTAGAGTTTCGCGGACGAAACTCCTTTTTAGGAGGGGTGAATGTAACATACTGGACTTGCGCAAACTGCGGAGTTCGAGTATCTGACTTGAGTTCGGAGCTTTTCCAGATTTTCTGGAGGGTCGTTGACTGTGTTCCGACCTATGGCACGTGTACCGAGGTTAAGGGATGAATCCCTAGCACTAAAGTCCAAAAAGTTGGATTTTAGGTTACTCTCGGATTGAAATTTCGAGGCCTTGTACCGGTACAAAATGATGGTTATACCGGTACAGGCGTGATGGCTATACCGGTACAAAATGGATTTTGTACCCAAGATGCATCACTGAGCGAGGGCAAACCCGAGGCTCGGGTTTGGTCGTTACAGGTTTATACCTACAAAATGGATTTGTACCAGACAACCGGGCAGATTTCAAGCAGTTTGAACTGCAGGGGGTTTTTAGCTATTGTTGCACTTCTATTAGTGCAAGCCTTGCCCCTAGGGTTTCCCTTTGTGTTCTTCACAGCAAGGGGAGAGGTAGGGCTCCCTCCACTCCATCTTCTTCATTTCTTCTTGGTTTGGATGGGATTTTGAGGATTAAAACCCTCTCTTTTGCTTCCTTATGCTTGGTAGAGGCAACATCACCATTGTTGGAGCTTGGAGCTTGGTGGTTGGAGCTTTGTGGTGGATCAAGCTTCAAGCCTAGGGCTTTTTGAGCTTGGTTTTGGGCTTCTTAGAGGTATGTGATTGATCTCCTTCCTCTAGTCTCGGTTTTAGTAGGTTTTTGTGAGATGAAACCCTAGAATGGGATTCTAGGGTTAGGATTTGGGGATTTTCGATTTAGGGCCTTTGGGACCTAATTGATGGCTAAAACTTTGATTTAGGTTGGATTAGAAGGACTCTAACTCCCATTTGGAGATCGAGAGAGTTTCCTTCGCACTCGGTGAGTTTTCTACAACCTTTTGTGGAATTTCTTAAAGTGTGAACTCATGGTTCAACTTCTTAGCTTGTAACTCCTAGGTTGTGCTTCTTAGGACTCAAGGAGTGATTATCGAAGCTTCGTTAGCTGTTCGGGGCAACGCTACTCGCACTTGGTGGGTTTGGCTTCATGAGCATAGGGGCAAATGGCTCCTAAGTGCTTATTCGGTTTGATTTAATTATTTTGAATGCATATTCATGCTAAATAGATTTATTATGAATTTTGAATCACTTAAAATGCATGCCTTATTAATGATAAAATTTTCACTCTATATTGTAGAGCTATCTGGGTTAAATTGCTTACATGTTTAGTAGCTTACATGTTTAGTAGCTTACATGTTTAGTAGCCTACATGTTTAGTAGCTTACATGTTTACTTGTTTATACATTACCCATTTACTCGTGTTTGTTTTGGGCCTAGTGGAGCATGCAACCGTCGCACCGCCTCTCTCTCTCTCTCTCTCTCTCTCTCTCTCTCTCTCTCTCTCTCTCTCTCTCTCTCTCTCTCTCTCTCTCTCTCTCTCTCGACATGATGTAATAGTTCTCACGCCCCCTGTTTCATATGTGTTTCAGAGCCTTCGGCACCGGCGGAGGCAAGGGATCGCGGCAAGGGAGTCGCCTAGTTAGCTAGCTTCTTTGCCACTACCGTTTAGGTGGTTTTTCCTCTCTTTTGTGTTTTGTGAGAGAGCGACTTTTGTATCCATTTATAGAGACCACCATGTATTATGTTAGTTTTTACTTTGGGATCTTTGGTTGTACCCCTTTTTATAGTTCTTAGTGGAATTTGGTATTTTTATTTATCTACTTCGTATGCTTATTAGTTTAGAATTCTAGTTGTTATCCTGCTCTGATGCTTCTAGATTCTTCTTATTTTTGTGGTTATTTATCGTTTTTGTTAGACGCCTTGTATATTGTAGACATACGGCGGGTCTGGGCACGCGCCGGGCGGGCTTCCGCTGGGTCCCGGGGCGTGACAGGTTCGACCCGTGAGCCCTTGGAGCTTTGAGCTGGGGTATATGCATGGTAGAGTAGTGGGGGCATTGGCTTGAGGTCCGCGGCGCAGACCAAGAGAGCATTGGTTCAGATTGGGTACTCTTGAGCTTCTATACCTGTTGATGCATACTTACAGTAGCTGTTGTTTCATATCTGTATATCTCTCCCGTTTATTTGTTTATCATAGCTACTGTACTACTATTATCTCCTCTTGTGTCTATCTCCGCGAGGTATCCGGGAGGGGAGACATGTTTACATGTTCTCACCCCTCGCCTTCTTTTTCAGGTGACATTGCAGGAGTTAGTGGGACAGCTGGTGAGGAGCGAGTCTAGTTCGCGACATAGCTCCGTCCCTTTGTCGGTTATTTCTTTACCTTTTCTGTTTTATGTCACGCCCCGGGTCATTTTAGAGTATAAAAACAGCGGAAATTTTTTTTTTTTTTTAAAACCCTGACCCCCAAGGACATGACAGACCTGCCACAAATACAGAGAGACCACTGTACACACGGACAGACTCCCCTGTATTTGCACGGCATCGCACAAGTACACATAGAGTCTTTTACAATCATACAATCACAACAAAGTGTAAATGTAAAGAAATTAACTTACATCCATACACAATCACTATTCACCACAGGTTCATTCACATTTACTCATTCATAAAACCACATCTATCATTTGAAATGTTTCCTGCTCGGAAAGTGATTTTGAAATGCTAAATTATAAAATCCACGATAAAATCTTTTAAAAACTGTTTCCCACACGGAAACCTTTTCTTTCTTTAAAACGCTACCACGAGGGGTAGAAAATCGTTTTGTAACATAAATCCAAAACCATTGTGAAATCCCAATATAAGTAGAGAACATGAACCAGTTATAAATCTAAGTCATAAACAAAGTAAACAGGAAGGGTAAAGGAATAACCGACAAAGGGACGGAGCTATGTCGCGAACTAGACTCGCTCCTCACCAGCTGTCCCACTAACCCTTGTAATGTCACCTGAAAAAGAAGGCGAGGGGTGAGAACATGTAAACATGTTTCCCCCTCCCAGTGGATACCTCGCAGAGATAGACACAAGAGGAGATAATAGTAGTACAGTAGCTATGATAAACAAGTAAATGGAGAGAGATATATAGATATGAAACAACAGCTACTGTAAGTATGCGTCAACAGGTATAGAAGCTCAAAAGTACCCAATCTGAACCAATGCTCTCTTGGTCAGCACCGCAGACCTCAAGCCAGCTCTCTTGGTCAGCACCGCAGACCTCAAGCCAATGCCCCTACTACTCTCCCAAGCATATAACCACATTTAAGGCTCACGGGTCGATCCGCTGTCGAACCACTTTTAGGAAAAGAACACCCTCACTTGCGGTGGATCGGACCGCGGTGTTCATGAAATGCGATGAGTACGTATCGGGCGATCAATGTAGATATGCTCAAAGATCATCCATCGGCAACTAGCCGAGCAATCCGCCCCCGGGGCCCATCGACCACGTGGGTCGTCAAGTAACAGAAGAACCAACCGGGTACCAAGTGCGAGTGTGGTGACCAAATAGGTCCCAAGTACGAAAGTGACGACCAACCGGGTCCCAAAGTATGCAAAGTAAGCCCGACCAACCGGGTCTGAGTAGAGAAAGAAAGCGACCAACCGGGTCCACTAGAGAAGAAAAGCGACCAACCGGGTCAACTAGGATGGAACAACTCAACATCCTCTCAGCGTATGCAAGTACTACGAAGGAAACACGAGAACCGACCAACCGGGTCAACTAGGTCACCGAGTACCTTTGAAATAAACCGGCCGAACAGTCCACGGATGTCATAGGTGACAAGAAGTAATCTACTCTACTCCTACACATGATACTAAACATGAAAACACTGAGTAGAGTAATACTGTAACAAACAGGTGCAAGATATATCTAGGATAAACGATATAAACAGTAAGGGTGGAAGGAACGTCACCAGCGTGTACCACTGTAAGGACGTCGGATCGAAGTACCCACCTGTACAAACACGACGTCTGACTCTCGTTTGAGAAAGAAGTATCGACCGGACCTAAGGAGATCCACCAGGTTAGTGTCTAATCCACTAACACAAAACACCAAACACATAACTCCATAATTAAACCCACGGGAATCGATTTCCCAAAACCAATTGTCGTATTGAGCCGGAAGTCCCGTAAACCTCACCGGGACTCCGTCGGGACCCACGAACTGTCCCGGAACGCAATGACTCATACCAAGAGTCACCCGCTGCCCCAAACACTCTTATTCGGATGTTTTGGCAGCAAACATAAAGTAACACTATAATACAATTATCGTCGGATAATTGTACGACTACGGGTTCCCGAAAGTGTCTATTTCGACACCGGAACCCACCGTCGCTCACCCGTCATTTCCGAACCATCGAAATGACGTAAGTGACCAGCCAACAAGGCTCAGCGACCACACAATAGTTCACAAAGTACCATCGGAACAATTCCGAACCAAACCCGCGTTCCGTCAACGGATTTCGCCGAGATACGCGCCGAAAATTACTTTCCGGTCTCCACGAGAGCTTGGGACCTTGGACAATCAGTCGAAAGGTTACCCACAACTCACACTTGCTATCCACAGCAGCCACGATAAGCATAATTGCATAAAAGCCCTCCCGACTATCCGAAATCGCATTATTTCACATGATTTCGAGGCTTTTATGGCCCGACTACGCAAACCGGAGGTCAATCAGACCAACCGAGACACTTGCTGATAGGTTTCGACGTGCCGGAGACCGTGCTCACCCTTCGGAGCAGTTCCGGATAATGTAGAGGGCGCGGGAGCGACCCGAAGTTCAGCGAACTGCGCGCACTGCATGAAAACATGCAAAATCTCGCTAACCAGGGACTCGTTGACCCCAAATGAGGTGACCCGTGATCGTCAGCGATAGACGATCACCGTGCTCCCCTGGAGGCACCGGAACAAAGATCGGGTCTCCGAGAACGAGCGCGCGCAAGCCGAGACGGCACCAAAAGGGCCCAAGAGACCATCGGGGTCTCCCCGACAGAAAATAAGGTGAGCACGATGATCAGCGAAGTGTCTAGATCATCGTGCTCCCTTCCGTTGGGATCAGGGAGGCCCGGGAAGATTGGAACAAGAAATCGCCCAATAACAGCCTTATATTCTAGCATACCGGAGCTTGGTGGGGTGCGGGCGTGGCCGGCGGCGGTCGGGCGGCGGGCGGCCCGGAGGAGGAGGATTTGGTGGCGGAGGAAGGCCGGGGCTCGCGTCTGCCGGCGGTGGGAGGCAGCGGCGGCATCGGGCATTGATGCCCTAGGCATCCTAACCCGAGAGGGAGCACGGCCCAATTCCGGTCAACGGGGAGCTCCGGCGGCTGGGCGTCGGCGGTGGCCGAGTGCGGCCGGCCGTGAGCCGGTGCTCACGCGCCGGCCGGCGGCGGAAGGCGGCGGAGGCGTCGGCAGGTGAAGCTCGGCCCGCACAACCCCTGTGCGGCCGTAGGGAGAAGGTGCGGCGGTCGGGGAGCTCGGAGACGGCTACGATCGACGGCGGGGGCTCGCCGGAGCTCGGGGTTGCGGCGCGACCGGCGAGGAGGCGGCGACGCGCGGGGCAAGGGTGACCGGGCTCACCCGAGCTCGGGGCTGGAGCGGCCGGCAGCGGCTCGACGCGGCGGCCAGTGCGGCGGCGGTGGCGGCCGGCGAGACGGCGGGGCGCGCCGGAGGTCGCCGGGAGTCCCCGATGGGCGCCGCGGCCGACGGGGAGGCGGCGATGCGCGCGGTCAAGAATGACCCCGGCAGCACTGGGCGACCCTGGGCCGGCGCGGCGTTGGCGGCGTCGGCGGCGACGGCGGCCGACGGCAAAGGACGCCGGGTTGGGTCTCGACCCACGGATGATGGAGCTCGGGCTCCGATGCTTCCCAAACCACCGCAAACGAGAGGGTGCCACGTTGGAGCCGTAGAGAAGTGGAGGGGCGGCCGGAGGACTCTTTCCGGCGAGCGGGGATGGTCGCCGGCGACGGGGGCATGCGCATGGGATGGGCAGGGACCATCAGGGGCGGCTGGGCATCAGTTATGGAAGAGGAGGGGTCCTAGGGTTAGGGTTTCCCTAAGAGCCATTTTTATGCAAATTGCAATTTTGCACAAAAGTCCCTCAAAACTCAATATTTCGTACGAGACCTTGACGCGTGTATCTAGCGCAAACACACCTCTACGTGTGATCTCTCGCGAAACGGTACATAAAATACTATGTCTTTTGCGAAAATACAATTTTGACAACATCGACCCCTTTGAGATCATCTTGCAATATCCGGCGATCCGTTCGTCGGATTTGCAAACGGATCGCGCCATCGCGTTCAGCACGTCGAGGACATCGAAACTAGCATTCGGTTTCACTCGATTTGATCTCCGTTTTGCGACGAACCCATCTCTCCATCTTTTCCCGTAATAAACCAACTTATTAACATATATACTTTATATACGTAATATCGTTCGGGACCCTTTTCTCGACAACCGTGCATCGGAATTCGATTAAAGTCAGTGCCAACGGTTCCAGTACATCTGAGCCGTTCGAAACGAGCTATTGGAAGCCTATATTTGGAATCCGACACGTACCCGAACCTAACTTCTATTCCCGGCTTATCCGAAAAACTGAAGTTACTATTCACTTTAAGTCGGACTTCCGGGTCGCGTAACTTTTCCGTTTTAGCTCATTTTCTCCTGAAACTTGGCGAGTGCTTATGTAATTAAATTACACACATAAACATCGTCAACAGAGAGTCAAATGGCACAGTCAAAATTTCAGTCTTCACATTTTATGACTTAGACTTATTTATGGTTCAGTTCAGTAGTTGCTTTTGAATATGAGATGTTTTATAATGTAAAAAAAAGGCTTTGGGTTTTATGTGATAAAATAGTTTTCTACCCCTCGTGGTAGCGTTTTAAAAAGAAAAGGTTTCCGTGTGGGAAATAGATTTCTAAAGCTTTCCTCGTGGGTTTTATAACTTAGCATTTCAAAATCAGTTTCCGAGTAAGAAACGTTTCAAATGATAGATGTGGTTTTATGAATGAGTAAATGTGAATGAACCTGTAGTGAATGGTGTGAATATGTGTATGTTGATTGGAATAAATATCTGTACACTTGGTTGTGGTTGTGTGACGCACTGAACTTTCGCAAATTGCAAGTTTAAGTGTCGGTTGTGAGATCTGAGCTTTTCCATATTTTCTGGAGGGTCGTTGACTGTGTTCCGACCTATGGCACGAGTACCGAGGTTAGTGGATGATTTCCAAGCACTAAAGTCCAAAAAGCTGGATTTTAGGTTGCTCTCGGGTTGGAATTTTATGCCTTTGTACCGGTACAAAATGGTGTCTATACCGGTACAAAATGATGGCTATACCGGTACAAGCCGAGATTTATACCGGTATAGATGAGCGACTAGGCAAACCGAGGCTCGGGTTTCTTTGTTTCGCGGGGTTTATCTTAGTGGTGGATTTGTACACAAGCTTTGGCATTTTGTTACCTCTTAACAGCCTATATGGCTGCTCCCATCTCACTTCCTCTCATTTTTACACTCTCCCACACTTAGAGAGAGAGAGAAAGAGGAGGAGAAGGAGAAGAAGAAGAGGAGGAGATCTAGAGAGGAGGCTTGCATGTGGCTTTGGTGCTTGCTACTTCATCTTCCTCACCATTGGAGAGCTTGAGCTTGGCTTGGGAGCTTTCTTGGAGGAAGATCTTTGCTTCTAGATAGTTTTGAACCTTGAGAGGAGGCTCCTAAGAGGTATGGATTACTTCTAATCCTCTAGATTAAGCTTCTATTGCTTCCTAGTAGATGAAACCCTAGATGTTGATATTAGGGTTTGTTTTGGGGGCCTAGAGCTTAATTGATGATGTTAGAACCTTCCTTTAGGTTGGTTTGAGGAGACTCTAGCTTGCTTTTGGGATCTCTAGAGGGATTGCTACCTTAGAGGTGAGTTTTACCCTTTTCTATGTGGATTTTGAGTTGGGTGTTTTCTAAGCCTTTTTAAACCTAATTAATTGGTTTAGAATCTTTGCTTAGGTTGCCTTAGAAGGGTTCTAGCTTCCATTTGAAGCTTCGAGAGGGATTTCACTCATAAGTAAATTTTTCCCTGTTCGCTAGTTTTGATCTTCGCAGTTTGAGTCGTGGGCTTGCCAGTTGACTTTGAAACTTCTTGTGTGATCTTTCTAGGGTACAACGAGTCTGAAATGTGTCGGGGTTGGCGACCCGGAGCGTGCGAGGATCATCGGTGGGTTTGACCTCCAAATTCAATGAAAATTCTCATTGGGATTATTTGAGCACCGTAAAATAGAAAATTATGTGTTTTCATGATAGTTGCATCGTTGTTGAATTTTAGAATGCTTAAAACATATGCCTTATGTGTAATGAAATTTTTGACCTCTATATAGTAGAGAGTGGCTTGTGGACTTAGACATAGTGTTGCATTCTACTTGTGGCTTGAGAGCATGTTGGACATAGTAAAAATGACATGAGAACAAGTGAACTTGAACTTAGAACTATGTATGACATAGGAGAAAAGCTAATGTCATTAAGCGGCATTAGACTTGGCATCGGTTTGTGAACTAGTGAGCTAATGTCATCAAGCGGCATTAGGCTCGGATTCGAACTTTGACATAGAAATTCTAGTGTCATGTGAACTATTGTACTAGACCTTAGGGTTACTAGTTACATTTGCCATGAGAGTGACATGAGGTTTTGGACACTTGAGACTTGGACAGTGCTTGTTGCCATTTGTGCTCTTCGCACATGCTTGTGAGGGTCGCTCCCTGGCCGGCACTCGGCGTTGGCCTTCGCGATTCGTTCGCGCGTGCGGTGTTGAGAAGCCTACGGGACCGTTTGGGACAGACTCATTCCTTGCGGGGGATGTTGGGGCTACCACGGTACTTAGGCGGCACAAGCTGGATTACACTTGTGTAGTCCTAGAAAGAGAATTGAACAGTGACATATAATAGAAAATTGACATCACTACTAGATAGGACTTAGTAGTTGGATACTCGGATATATAGTGGCATAGTATTGGACACATGTAGTATACTTGATAGGTCAACATTTCCATTATAGTATACTCAAGAGATTAATAGAAAGTACTTGTTTAAAGTTGACATTTCGGGTTGAATAAAGCTTGTACCATATTTATTTTGGGTTAATTATTTAGCATTTACAGTTATGCTTTATTTACAGTTATTTACTTCAGTTCTTGTACTATTACTTCGTTTGGGCCTAGTGGTGCAACCTGTGCAGGTCAGTAATTGCCCACTGGGAACTATCTTTTTATTGTTCTCGCGCCCTCTGTTTTCTGACGTGTTTCAGCGCCTTCAGCGGGGGAGGCCAGGGATCGCGGCAAGGGTGTCGCTTCGGCTAGCGGCGGGGAGTCTCGCTAGGTGGTTCATCTCTCCTTTTGTTTTGGTTGGAGAGGATGAGTGTGTGTACCTGTATTTTGGTAGAGGCTACCCTTTTGTACCTAGAGCTACACTGTTGTATTTACTCTTTACTTGTAGCAGTTTTAGTACTCTCTTTCCTTTCTACCTGTTTATTGATCCTACTTGCTGATAGGGATAGCTGTATGTGGCTCTGATATTCTTAGTTGTAGCCTATTATTGTTTTAATTCTGCTGTTTTTAGTAGACGCCTGGTATGTGTTGACATATGGCGGGTCTGGGCACGCTTTGGGGAAGGTCCTGCCGACCCCGGGGCGTGACAGATTAATTTGGTATCAGAGCCTAGGGTAACGTCTTAGAGGACCTAGCAAACCTTAGGCTGGATTGGACTATAGGAAATAGGCTCGTGAGAGACGAGGTCTATTCGACATGGGAGCGAAAGTACAAGATTGGGTATTATGAAAACTCTAAAAAGTTAGAGTTTAATCGAGGTGTATAGCTTCTAGCTTCGCGGAGGGTTACGTTGGCGGCCGACAACGTAACATCGGGAGTTAGTAGTGAAACACTTCCTTACTTTCGCATGATTTGGGTTTCTGAGTGGGGATTGCGATAGCGTGGGTTTTATTAACTTGCGCTTTAATGATGTTGTGGCGTCTTGTTGACGACCCGCTCTAAGTTTGTTGGAGCGGATGACGCGACAACGTTTGGGGAAGTGGAGGTGTCCACTACCCCCGGATCCAACGAGGTCCGTGAGTGAGGTGCCTACTTGCGGCTCTCACTGGTTTGGCGACTTAGCAGGCGACACCGGCTCAACGACACGCATATGCGGCACGCAGGCAGGATGCGCGCATGAAACACCTGGAGAGATCCTTACTGCAACAGGCGGTTTTCCCGTGATGGTTGAGGGAGCAGAGCGAGAGTGGCTCATGGATCGCCCAACGAGTTCGAGAGGTGTAATCCCAGGATCCTCGATGGAGAGAAGGATGACCACTGGATCGTAGGAAAGTGGTCGATGCGGGTGGAGAAACTAATTCCGCGACACATTCGTGGAGGAGAGAGGCAGAGTTCGGCTTGCCGCTCATCACCTGAGCGATGAGGTTTGTAGCTGGTGGTTGGACATTCAGGATAACACCAATGCTGATATTGTGGCGACTACCTGAAGGAGGTTCAAGGAACTCCTGTTGAAGCTTTACTTCACTGACAGTGTTAAGGAAAAGTCGGAGCAGGATCTGTGTGGTATGCTCCAAGAGAACCGGACGGTGGCCGAGTGCGAGAGGGAGTTCCCTCGGCTCCCACAGGGTGGCCGTTGTTGTGCGAGACGGCGAAGACTTCGGCCGTTGATCTTTCGGTTGGCGCAACCTTCCAATCTTCAGACTTGCCAAGATGTGGTGAACCGCGCGCTCGTCGAGAAGGCTTAGACAAAGGATTTGGGCTAGAGGCCCACGGCCGAGGGTGCGAGTCAGACGCACTCTGGGAGGCAACCTGTTTAGAGACAGACGGAGGAGTCACAACGGGCCCCGAGCGACCGCATGCATACGGCTCAGACTGAGGAGGCGACGGTAGCCGAGGTGGTGACTACGCGTTTTGGTTCGTATTGTGGTTTTCGAGTGTGCATTGTTTGATGTAGGTGCATTGCACCTATCCTTTGATCGGCTATTTGCCGAGTTGCAATGCATCACGTTTGTTCGCTGTTTGCGATGAGGATTAGCCCCTGACTGAGACGGTTAGTTTGCGGGTTGTGGGTAGCTTTCTGCTATGCTATATGGATCTCCCGACGATTGCATTAGTTGCATCCCTGGATCGGCTGTTTGCCGGATGGTGCTCGGGGACGACCCGTGCCTAGACCAGTTGTAGACTGCGGAGCCTGGGCCCTTTGGGCAGGCGCAGTTAGCTGTGAGTGACAGCGGCCCGGTGCCTTCGGGTAGGCCAGGGCAGGGCAGAGTTTTGGTCAGGACGGTAGTCTGAGCTTTGACTCAAGAGCGTGGAATGCCACGTGTGGGATCGTGAGATCGAGGATACACCGAGTGTGTAGTGAACCAACCCGAGGATTTCTAGCATTGATCATTCTTCGATGCCTATAAGATGATCAGATGATTGGGTGTGTCGTCTCGAACACCCTACCTTGCGAGAAGGTTTTGCATGCCAACAAATAGATTGGCCTTCTAGGTGTGGAGTTTGTGAGGTACTTTGTACCTTGGGTCTTGCGAGCTGATTTGACTCGCCTTGGAAGCTTGAGCACGAAATAGTGCATGTTGAGGATTTATTCCACTGCTTGCGATGACTACCTCTATTGCCTAAATTGGGTAAGTATTGGGGAGGATCTGGGGCCTTATTGGCCATTACCTCCGGTTGTTCGAGAATCCTCAGAATGAAGGATATCTTCGGAGTTGTTGTTGTTCTCCTGACTGAGTCGCGAATCGCGAGCTCGGGTGACGGGGAGATCTTTGCATCTAGTGTTTCGTCTCGTGAGAAACACCTTCTATTGAAGTGGGACCAGTAGGGTCGTTTCGACTGTATGTCGGCCATCGTGATCTAAACTGAATCACGATTGGGCAATCGCTCGGCTGTAGAGGCTCGTTGATCGTTTCAATTAGTCTCGAGATATTGGCGTACTCGATTGAATCGTATTGCAATCGGAGTAATACCATTTTGTGTTGGAGTTTGAGGTTGTACCTCAAGCGAATGTTGGTACTTGTTTGGGACATCATGGGGATTAGCGTGGCGTTGCTGAAGCCTGTAGTACTTCACCAACGTTAGGGACTTGCGGAATGATAATTCCAAGCCCTCTAGATGGATTGGCGGAACCGGTCGTAGATGGCCATGGGTATCCCGATGAAGATCTGCAAGGATCAATTACGGAAGCATACCGAGGTGAGCGGAGTGTGAACTCTCACTGTTGGATCGAGTTGTTGGGAAAATTCGTGAGGGAAAGGACCAAGTACTGATTTTTCCTTGTTCGGATGTTGCACGTGGAATTAAGTTCCTTGCAATGAAGACTTCGTGGAAGAGTGGTTGAGAACGACGTTCTGGTCGATAGTCACTTCATGGTGACATTGATAGAGAGCTACTACTAATTGTGAATGGAACCCTCTTTATCACTTGAGTTGAGCTCTGTGACTATGGATACCTGGGGTATCTGATGCTAAGGGAAGCATTGTGGAGAAGAATTTCGAATGATTCGTTTCGAGCGCTTGAGCAGTTAGTGCTATGAGGCCCTCTATCGAAGATAAGCTCTCGGCGTAGGCTTATGAAGAGTTTACTTGAGGCATCAAGTCGAGACTAAGGGAATGACCTTAGTAGATTGAGGATGTGTGTGGGTTGTGGTTCTTGACTATATATATAGAAGAGAAGCAGCGAGTACCACCCCAGTGGTGGAGTTGAGACTACTGTGGAGGCATTGGGGTACAATGCCGATTGGTGAATCGAGTGACCACTTCTGGAGAACCAATTGGGACGATTTGTCAAGTGTCGCGACAATCGAAGAGATGATTATTATGGATTTTGATTGTCGGGCTGTTCATGCCAAGCAGGTATAAAAGGATAGCCATGTGAAAATTACGCTATGCTTAATTAAGGATTGGAGTTGCACTCAGTCGTGCAATCTTTTGACAAGATCTGGCTTTGAGTGAGTGAGCATCGTTGGGATTCGAGCCAACGACTAGATATTGTATCATATCTATTTAGTGAGCATTCCGATGGAGTGTTGATGGATCAGGTAACGGGTTTGAACCCCGGGTTCTTGCTACGAGCAGTATTGTTGGATCCGCCTCAGAGAGCTATATAACGGAATTCCAATTGTACGAGAAAATTGAGGCAGAGCTAAGCTTCGCCCTCGACCTAGACGAGGAAAGTGAGTACTGGAATTCAGCTTTTGGGAGCACTTGGTTTTGGTGATGACCAACTGAATAGCTTGTCGAACGAGCGCAATTTAGAGAAGGAACTTCTCGGAGAAGACTTGAAGTTGCTTTATTGGTGGCACGGAATGAAAAGGATGTTGGCGAGTTTGTAGCTCATTGTCTAACTTGCCAACAAGTGAAAGCTGAGCATAGGGTTCCCGCGGGGGAATTGCAGAGCCTACCGATTCCAGTGTGGAAGTGGGAGAAGATCACCATGGATTTTGTGATGGGATTGCCTCGCTCACAGGCAGGGCATGATGCTATATGGGTGATCGTGGATAGGTTGACGAAATCGGCGCATTTCATACCTATCCATACTACTTGGACTAGAGAGAGACTCGCACAGATATATTTGGATAAGAATGTGCGACTACACGGAGTACCTACATCGATTGTATCGGACAGGGACACACGTTTTGTGTCACACTTTTGGAGGAGTCTGCAGGACGCCTTGGGTGCTCGACTGGACTTCAGCACTGCTTTCCACCCTCAGAGTGACGGGCAGTCGGAGCGTACTATACAGACACGCGAGGATATGCTTCGAGCCTGCGTGATCGGCTTCTAGGGAGGATGGTCGCAGCAACTACCGATGGCAGAGGTTGCTTACAGCGACAGTTATCAAGCTTGAATCGAAATGGCACCATTTGAGGCACTCTATGGACGGAAATGTAGATCGCCACTTCATTGGAGTGAAGTTGGCGAGAGTTTGGCCTTAGGCCCAGATGTGCTCCAGGAGGCAGAGAACAAAGTTCGCATTGCTAAGGAGCAGTTGTTGACAGCCCAGAGGAGGCAGAGGAGCTACACTGACCGGCGTCGACGAGACTTGGAGTTTCAAATTGGAGATCATGTCTTTTTGAAAGTCTCGCCGACCAAGGGGATCAGGAGATTCGGGATTCGGGGTAAGTTGAGCCCCCGATTCATTGGACCGTATGAGATTTTGGAGCGTGTGGGCTCGGTAGTGTATAGACTTGCTCTATTGCCGAACCTATCGGGTGTACACAACGTTTTCTAGGTATCGGTCCTCCGGAAGTATAAGTATATACATGATCCAGCCCATGTATTGGACGCTACACCTTGGAACTAAGGGATGATTTGAGCTTCGAGGAGCAACCCGTGAAGATTTTGGCTCGCGAGGTGAAGAAGCTGAGGAACCGGGAACTTTCTTATATGAAAGTCCTTTGGAACAACCACAAGGAGCGGGAGGCCACGTGGGAGCTGGAGAACGCGCTTCGAGAGCGCTACCCCCATCTCTTTCAGATGGAGTTATGAGGTATGACTTTACTTTCGCGTTTCGCGGACGAAACTCCTTTTTATGAGGGGTGAATGTGACGCACTGAACTTTCGCAAATTGCAAGTTTAAGTGTCGGTTGTGAGATCTGAGCTTTTCCATATTTTCTGGAGGGTCGTTGACTGTGTTCCGACCTATGGCACGAGTCTGAGGTTAGTGGATGATTTCCAAGCACTAAAGTCCAAAAAGTGGATTTTAGGTTGCTCTCGGGTTGGAATTTTATGCCTTTGTACCGGTACAAAATGGTGTCTATCTGGGTACAAAATGATGGCTATCTTGGGTACAAGCGAGATTTATCTGGTATAGATGAGCGGTGAGCAAACCGAGGCTCGGGTTTCTTCATTTCGAGGTTTATCTGGTACAAAGCGGATTTGTCTTAGGGTACAAGTAGCGATTTCGACAATCCAGCTGGGGGCTTTTCGGCATTTTGTTACCTCTTAACAGCCTATATGGCTGCTCCCATCTCACTTCCTCTCATTTTTACACTCTCCCACACTTAGAGAGAGAGAGAAAGAGGAGGAGAAGGAGAAGAAGAAGAGGAGGAGATCTAGGGAGGAGGCTTGCATATGGCTTTGGTGCTTGCTGCTTCATCTTCCTCACCATTGGAGAGCTTGAGCTTGGCTTGGGAGCTTTCTTGGAGGAAGATCTTTGCTTCTAGATGGTTTTGAACCTTGAGAGGAGGCTTCTAAGAGGTATGGATTACTTCTAATCCTCTAGATTAAGCTTCTATTGCTTCCTAGTAGATGAAACCCTAGATGTTGATATTAGGGTTTGTTTTTGGGGCTTTTTGATTTGGTGCATCTAGAGCTTAATTGATGATGTTGAATTCTACTTGTGGCTTGAGAGCATGTTGGACATAGTGAAAATTACATGAGAACAAGTGAACTTGAACTTAGAACTATGTATGACATAGGAGAAAAGCTAATGTCATTAAGCGGCATTAGACTTGGCATCGGTTTGTGAACTAGTGAGCTAATGTCATCAAGCGGCATTAGGCTCGGATTCGAACTTTGACATAGAAATTCTAGTGTCATGTGAACTATTGTACTAGACCTTAGGGTTACTAGTTACATTTGCCATGAGAGTGACATGAGGTTTTGGACACTTGAGACTTGGACAGTGCTTGTTGCCATTTGTGCTCTTCGCACATGCTTGTGAGGGTCGCTCCCTACAAGCCGGCACTCCGGAGTTGGCCTTCGCGATTCGTTCGCGCGTGCGGTGTTGAGAAGCCTACGGGACCGTTTGGGACAGACTCATTCCTTGCGGGGGATGTTCGGGCTACCACGGTACTTAGGCGACACAAGCTGGATTACACTTGTGTAGTCCTAGAAAGAGAATTGAACAGTGACATATAATAGAAAATTGACATCACTACTAGATAGGACTTAGTAGTTGGATACTCGGATATATTGTGGCATAGTATTGGACACATGTAGTATACTTGATAGGTCAACATTTCCATTATAGTATACTCAAGAGATTAATAGAAAGTACTTGTTTAAAGTTGACATTTCGGGTTGAATAAAGCTTGTACCATATTTATTTTGGGTTAATTATTTAGCATTTACAGTTATGCTTTATTTACAGTTATTTACTTCAGTTCTTGTACTATTACTTCGTTTGGGCCTAGTGGTGCAACCTGTGCAGGTCAGTAATTGCCCACTGGGAACTATATTTTTATAGTTCTCACGCCCTCTGTTTTCTGACGTGTTTCAGCACCTTCAGCGGGGGAGGCCAGGGATCGCGGCAAGGGTGTCGCTTCGGCTAGCGGCGGGGAGTCTCGCTAGGTGGTTCATCTCTCCTTTTGTTTTGGTTGGAGAGGATGAGTGTGTGTACCTGTATTTTGGTAGAGGCTACCCTTTTGTACCTAGAGCTACACTGTTGTATTTACTCTTTACTTGTAGCAGTTTTAGTACTCTCTTTCCTTTCTACCTGTTTATTGATCCTACTTGCTGATAGGGATAGCTGTATGTGGCTCTGATATTCTTAGTTGTAGCCTATTATTGTTTTAATTCCGCTGTTTTTAGTAGACGCCTGGTATGTGTTGACATATGGCGGGTCTGGGCACGCTTTGGGGAAGGTCCTGCCGACCCCGGGGCGTGACAGGTTGCTTGGCTGTATTTCATTCTCTGTACTTGTGCGATGCCGTGCAAATACATGGGAGACTCTGTCCGTGTGAACAGTGGTTTCCCTGTATTTGTGGCAGGTCTGACATGTCCTTGGGGGTCAGGGTTTGAAAAAAAAAAATTTCTAGTAAAATTTTCGCTGTTTTTATACTCCAAAATGACCCGGGGCGTGACAATAACTTCCTTGATCAGGTGCGGTTTTGTGTTCCCTCTGATGCTCCCAATATGCTCCCGGCGCATCACATGGCCGTTGAACTAGCGTAAACCCGGCGTGCCAGCTGTTATCGCCAAATCGGCTCAACAATATATATATATATATATATATATATATATATATATATATATATATATATATATATATATATATATATATATATATATATATATACTATTAATCGCACCAAGTTATTGGTGTTACTAAGTTTTTGGCCATTGGATTAAGAGATGTGCGGCTAGAATGATGTGGGCCTCCTAGCGTTAAGTGGGTGGATTGTTGAATAGTACAATCTAACGGATGATAATAACCAAAATGGCAGATCTAACAGCGAAAAACTTGGTAGCAGACCTAGGCTGGAATACTATCAATAGCACCAAGCATTTGGTGCTATTATTAGGTTTTCAGTCCTCGGATTAAAAAATATACGGTTAGGTTGATGTTGACCTCTTAGGGTTGAGTGGGTTGTTGGTTTAATAGTATAATCTAATAGGTTAAAATAGTCATAGGGTTAAATCTAACGACGAGAAAACTTGATAGAACCAAATACATGGTGCTATCGATAGTATCCTAGGACTCTCTCTCGATATATATATAGTGTATAGCTACTATGCTATCGAAGTATAAAGATGTTGGTGTTTTCGCTTTTTAGCCCTTGAATTAAAGATTGTACGGTTAGGATGATAGTGGTCCCTTTAGAGTTAAATAGTATCCCTAGTGTTGAGTAGTCTCCATTGGGTAATAATATTAATCCAACGGTTAAAAATGATCAAAGTGTTTGATCCAAGGGCTAAAAAATCGAAAGCACTAACTAACTTATGCTTCCGATAGCATAATAGCAATACTATATATATATATATATATATATATATATATATATATATATATATATATATATATAGAAAATATGCTATCAATAGCACGGAGTACTCGGTGCTACCAAGTTTTCCGCCGTTAGATCCACCCCTTTGATGATTTTCACCCGTTAGATCATTCTATTCAACCAACCACCCACTTAACCCTAGGGGGCCCACATCATCCTAACCACACATCTCTCAATCCAATGGCTAAAAACTTGATAGCACCAATGACTTGGTGTTATTAATAGCATAGTAGCCTAATTATATATATATATATATATATATATATATATATATATATATATATATATATATATATATATATATATAAAGTGCATTGTATGCTATTAATAGTAATAAACACTTGGTGCTACCAAATTTTCTAGTTAGATCTACCATTTTGATCATTTTCACCCGTTAGATCATACTATTCAACCAACCACCCACTTAACCTTTGGGGGCCCACATCATCCTAACCACACATCTCTCAATTCAATGGCCAAAAACTTGGTAGCACCAATGACTTGGTGCCATTAATAGCATAGTAACCTAGTTATATATATATATATATATATATATATATATATATATAGTCCTACTATCGATAGCACCATGCATTTGGTGCTACCAAGTTTTCCGCCGTTAGATCCACCCCTTTGATGATTTAACGGTGGAAAACTTGGTAGCCGAGTGTTTCGTGCTATATATTGATAGCATTGCGTAGAACTCTCTCTCTCTCTCTCTATATATATATATATATATAGAGAGAGAGAGAGAGAGAGAGAGAGTAGAGCTAGAATACTTTTAGAAGCACCAAATTTTTGGTGCTTCTAAGTTTCTAGCCCCTGGATCTACTCTCCAATTACTAATACCCCTTGGATCAAACACTATTCCACCTACCACCACCTACCACCATCATCTCAACCCCACATCTATTCATCCAATGGTTAAAAACTCAAAAGCACCACCTCATTGGTGCTTTTGAGAGTATTCTAGCTCAACTATATATATATATATAGAGTTGAGCTAGAATACTATCGATAACAAACGGCTCTGTCACCACCCATTTGTTTTTCGATGATGGAGCCTCCAAATCGACGATCGGCACCGTTGAACATGATCTATACCACTTGAAATGTTTAGAAATCAAATTTCATACATTTTCGATATTGTTCTCTTATCCATTGAGTGGACACAAAAATGAGCAGTGAAAATGAATATTCTTTAAAAAATGATAATAGGAGTCTTGTAATCAAGATCAAGAGTATAGATCTTGTTTTAAATAGTTTAAAAAATTTTCTAACAAAAATTAAATTGATTTGGATATCTTTATGCCGTTAAACGAGAAAACGCCATGTATCGACCATTAAAATTACAAAATTTGAAACCATTTAATCATTAGCCAAATGATATCGAAATGATTTGAAATTTAATTTCTAAACATTTCAAGTGGTATAGATAATATTCAACGGTGCCGATTGTCGATTTGGAGGCTCTATCATTGAAAACAAATAGGTGGCAACAGAGCCCGTTTGCTATTGATAGTATTCTAGCTCAACTCTCTCTCTCTCTCTCTCTCTCCCTCTCTCTCTCTCTCTCTCTCTCTCTCTCTCTATATATATATATATATATATATATATATATATATATATATATATATAGTAGGTCTTGTGTGCTATTAGGAGAACGAAGGCCTTCGTGCTCCTAACCCGTTTTCGATGATGGAGCTTCCGAATCGATAATCGGTTCCGTTAGACTTGATCTAGCGTATTTGAAGTTTCTAGAAAATAATTTTTGCGATTTTTTTTATATCATTTACCTAGTGATTAAAAGGATTCAAAATCAATAAATTTTAATGGTTGATATCTGCTGTTTTCAAGTTTAACGGTGTAGAAGCATTCAAATCAGATGAAATTTTGATACAAAATTTTTTTATACTATCTACAACAAGATCAATATTTCTAATCGAAAATTTTAGTACTGTAAGAAAATCATGTGTACGCAGCGGAAGAAAATAACACACTTAAAAATTTTCTTGAAAAACCAAAGATCACCTCGTGTTTCGTTTTAGATCATTAATAATAGATCAAATTGATCTAATCAAATAGGATCTAATTATTCACCTTGCGCGGGTCGAGATCACCGCGAAGTCGACAATCGTTGTTAAAATTTGTTCGTCCTCGCTTAGCCGCGCACGCGCCAGGCCTCTACTCGCGTCCACACGAAATCACGCCCTTGATCCAATTAGATAACCGCTTCAATCCGTGATCCGATCACGAATTAACCCTTGCGTCGACTTGAGGAAGATGAATCAATCTTCTAGATGTGCTAGCAACCTTTTTGAAGATCGAAACCGATGGATTAATTGCCGAGGACTTAAGGAAGAAAGAGGATTGACGGCTTGGGTTTTCTATTTCTCTTGCATTAATTTTTCCTTCTTTTTTGTTAATATGTCATATGACATATATTTATAATGAGAAAACCCTAACGTAATCCTAATCCTAATCGAAATCCTATTCTGATTGGATTATCCATTAACCCACAAGTTGGTAGTGATATTAACCGAATTCGAATCCTAATTCTAATTCGATTCGTGTGTAACATTTACACATAAGTCCTCATATTATTTACTAACGATTAGTAAATACACCATATAACTTTTACACATAAATACATCTAATTTACAACAATTGCAAATTAGTCCTTTTACTAATAAATTAGTAAACTTTAGTATTTAACTATATTATAATTGTAATTAATCCATCCGATAAACTTCTTTTATCGTCTCCTAAATATCGATCATGCGCGATTTCTTATGTATGTGACGTAATAGGTTCAATTCTGTCTGGTAGTGAGATATGATGCGATCCCCATCTATATCATCATCGAAACTCCTTTCGATGGCTCAAACTCTTTTGATTCTACCCTAATATTAATTATCTATAATTATATCTATTGGTTCCCACAATCCACCAGTGACGCCTAGCAGCATGTAGTGGCAATCCAGTCAGAAGTGAATATCGGACTAAACCTCCAGGTGTAGTTACCGTACAATACAATCCTTCTATCGCATAGTTCCAACTGAGTGGAGGTCATGGAATATTCGTCAAACCCCATCACCTGTCATATGACAAATTTGATAGAACAGAATCTCTTATGGTTACTCTTGGAAACATCTTTCCATACACCATATTACCCCGGCCGAGGATTTCTGAGCTTTGCCTTACAAATAGCATAAAACTAATTGTCTCTCTACCGAGAGCGATAGATCCCCTTTAAACACACACCCATTCCTGATATGAACCGACTGCAGCCAACATATACTACTAAGATCCATGGCTTGGATCAGAGTTTATTGCATAGTCAAACTACAGTAGCCTCATATTGAATGGCTGTGGTGTCGCAGGTCTAAGGATCAGTTGTACCACTGCAACATCGAACTAGTTACTGACGAATGAGTAGACATCCATGTAACTGTTCGTAGTTGGTCACGCTCAGTACCCTTATTCTCTAACAACCACCTGCATGTTCGCTCCAGTGTCCCCACATTGATGACTCAAGATTCGTCATCCCAAAAGAGAAGCGACACATGCATCAATCTTACCGGATCAATCATCGTCCCCATGATGATCCTCCGATTGAGAGCATTTATGAATTAATCACCAATAATATGTATCTCAAATTCTCAACTCTTGAGAATACATATTATCATCTTATTAATCCAAAGGACGATTCACGGACACATTAAACATGAATGGAATAAAAGGCCCAGTGATATAAATAATAAAGATTAAGTACAAATATATGTCCCATAGAAAATAAAATCTGTCAGCCTGATAGGCTTCTAGGGCATACAACTAACAAGTACTATATCACCACTTTTTATAGGATTTTTATTTTCAGCCATTAAAAATTATTGATTTTGGAGAGAGAGAGAGAGAAAGAGAGAGTGTCACACCCCGAGCCCGCCTATTTGGTCGGTTTCGGGCACGCCAACAGACCGCCGAACATACAGAGTTTTCCTTGTACGTCCAAGGCGTCGCAATCAAATACAATACGAAGGTTCCAAACAGGAACGTATACCAATCAGATTGCATAAGGAAGTACCAAAAACATAATCACATCCTATGTTATTACAACATTCTTCTTAACAAGCATTTTACATCACATTTACTTCCAAATACAATTAAGTGACCATAAATTTATTACAAGTTTGATACATTTTGTCCTTTCACTTTCTTTCTTCTACCCCTAGGCTATGCCGACTCGGGGTACTGCTATCTCTGGTATCCTGGTTGGGCGCTATCTATGGAGCTACGCCCTTGACTGGCGCTGCTGCTGCTACGCCGCTCACGTGTGTACTTGGGAAATACCCCAAAACAACATGGGGTGAGAATTATTGCCCATAGTTCCCAGTGGGTACGGCCACCCAAGGGAAAAGCTCGACTAATAGGTCTAAGGAGGCACTGCAAATATGTTAGTCCAAAAATATTTACAGATAGATAATATGCAACTAACATAAAAACATGCCTCGCAATATGCAATATGCAAATTATGCAATAGTTCTTAGCTTTTCTTTACATTAGCCATTTCGTTCTTACACTTAGCTATCTATTTAAGCTAACTATTCACATTCTTTACTTTCTGGCACTTATGCTATTTAGCAATCACATCTAAGGTCCACTCTACCTCAGCTCACTATGCCACCCGACTCGGTCTTGAGTCAATCTCTTTTGGATAATCCGCCCGCTGTCTAGCCAGAGGCGTTGGACGTCTCACAACCACCTCAGCTGTCAACAGCCCGCCGCCCTCTGTGACTCAGCCTCATAGCAGTGAAATCGTCGCACACGCTGAATCCGGCTCGAGTCACTTGACATACCCATTCTGGTAGCGAACACGGCGTACTTACCCAGCGCGGACTAGAGTCATGACCTAACCATCTGGCGGCGAACTAATCGTGCCACGCCCCGCTATCCGCCTATTTGGTCGGGTTCGGGCCAAGTCAACAGACGCCGAACGGACAGGATCTCCCCTGCCCGCCCAAGGCTCTAGTAACTAGTATAATTAAACAATCAAAAGAGAATTGCAATTATACGAGACTTGCACGAGGGCAAGCAACAAACACAGCGGAAGTAAAAGCTCTAAGCTATGGATTACAACATACAAGATATTTGATTTCATTTTAACCAAATACAAGTAACTTAAGCTATTACAATCTTTTCATTCAAATACATCATATTCTCTTTACATTTGTCATTCCACCAAAAATACTTGAATGTTTACAACTTAACCAACTATAGTTCAACAAGAAAAGTTGATACAAATACCCAAAAATGGAATGCCTAATAAAGTACTCCGGTGGCCACTAGCTATGGCGCTAACCCCTTGCCCCGTTCCTCTGCCGCTGCACTCGCGCTAGGACCTGTGGGGTTAGTGGTGTGAGAACTACAACGAAGTTCCCAGTGGGCTCGGCAACCGACCCCGCCGACTTACCCACTAGGTCCATTCAGGCATAAGTATTTCAACGGAAATAAAATAGTAACCAAACTATATATGCTAATACTATGCCTGCAAGAAAGAGTCAGTAAACTGATAATAGACTGAAAATAACTATGCATGCATGCTTTTTACCCAAATCTTTACTTTATCTTTCTTTGGCTCATTACCCAATCTTGCCGGTTAACATAGTTAACCCCAACAAACTAAAGACCCAAAATCCCTCTCTGAACGGGGAGGCTCTAAGCCTGCAAGACCCGAGGGACCGTCCGTCGGGGCCACGATCCCCTAGGTGACTGTTCCGGAACTCACCGCTCGAGGGGGAGCGACCTCCCTCAAGCCAAGACTTGTCAAGAGTATCGATCTAATCCTCACATTGAGGATTCATAGCCACTGTTCTCAATGCCAATTCCATGGATAGGTTACTACCATATCATCTATAACATTCTTGCCATAATGTCACTAAGGTTAAACAATGTTCAACTATGGTTATCTCAATGCCAATCTCGTCTCTATGTTCAATATCACCTTTGTTGACTAAGATCAAGTCCATTTCCATATTCATACAAGTAGGGTTCTAGTTCTCATGCCTCTATGGTTTCATTTCATTTACTGAGTTCAACTACACTAGTAACAAAGTAAAGAGGTTCAACCATCTTGCGTAATTTTCCACTACCCTACCATGCATGAATTTACTATACACATACAATGCTCAAAAAAGTGAAATAGACATAAAAGGAAATTCGATGATTCCGGAATGCACCCCCCACCTTAAAATAATTTTGTGGAGTTGCCCTACGAATCTCACGACCAACCGAGGCCTAGTCTAAGACCTGCAGTTTAAACAGAGCCCGGATCAGGCCAATTTACACAGTAGCTCCTATATCGGCTTTTCGTTTAAACGAACGGAGTTGTCCCACGCGTCGGGAATACCCCCAATTAGATTTTCACAAGGTCAATTAGCCTTGGAAACACCCTAGGGCAAAAGCCCCAATTTCCAAACCCTAACAATGCCATTTTGGCATTCCTCCTAGATTGATCTCAACCCTAAGCAAAAAAAAGCTTAGGATCACTTAGGAAGCTCTTTAAAACCTTCCCAAAGCCATTAGAACGACCAACTTGGTCTCTAGTGCAAACCCTACTAAACCACCATGAGAACACATGAGCTCTTATGGAGGTTTCATGGTGTTCTTGCTCTAGCAAGCTTCTAACACTAGCAAAAAGCTAGAAACCCCCAAAACCTAAGAGAAAATCAAAACCCTAGAAGTTTACTTGTGAAATCTTACCTCTAGTGCAAAGCTCTACCAAGGTCTCATTGTTGGAGAGCTCCAAAATCCTTCAAAAGCCCTCCAAAGCGTTTTTCTCCCTCCTGTACTCCTTGATCTCCAAGCCCTAGATCACCTCTAGAGAGAGAAAGTGAGAGAAAAGAGAGAGATGAGTAGAGTGCTGTGAAATAAGAAGGCCCACACCTATATTGTGTTGTGACAATAGCACATAAGCCCTCCAAACTCTAATTATTACATCCTGCCAGAACTGGGCAGTTTTCGGGTCCAATGTCCTGTCTTGGCTGGATGTCCGGATCCCGTACTCTGGTTTTTCAGGACTTAGCCAATTTTAAGACTTTTCGCAGGCTGAGACCGGTCTTGACCCCAATGTCCGGTCTTGGGTTGTCTGGTCTCAAGCCAATGTCCGGATCCCGTGAGGGGGAATTCCAGGACTTAGCTATTTCCTCCACTGCGCAGCTGGGGCTCCTTGTGGCATCCGGACATCCCTCGGATGTCCGGTCTTGACTGCTCCAAGTCTGGGAATTCCTCCAGACTTGCAGTTTAGCTTCTCTAAGACCCCGTTTCGCTACGCACGGGTTCCAAAGCACTTAGAACCCACACTTGCTCGCTCCACTCCGGGTCTCGCTCATTCTGACGGAACTCGGCACGCTTTACGGGGAAGCCATATGCTACATTCCCCACCCCCTTAAAATTAGTTTCGTCCGCGAAATTTAACGCATACCTTAGCTTGTCGACTCGAACAAGTGAGGATACTCTTTCCTCATCGTCTCCTCAAGTTCCCAAGTGGCCTCACGCACTGCATGATTACTCTACTGGACCTTAACATAAGAAAGCTTGCGATTCCTAAGCTTCTTCTCTCCTTTTTCAAGAATACAAACCGGGTACTCCTCATAAGTCATATCCTCGTTCAATTCCACCGGTTCATACTCTAATACGTGCGTCGAATTGCGGACATACATGCGGAGATTTGATACGTGAAAGACATTGTGCACTCCCGCAAGTCTCGGTGGTAACGCCAACTTATAGGCTACCGCACCGATCCGCTCCAAAATCTCAAAAGGTCCGATATAACGGGGACTTAGCTTCCCGCGAACACCAAATCTTTTTACCCTGCGCATCGGCGATACCTTTAAAAATACGCGGTCTCCAACCTCGAACTCTAAGTCTCTCCTTCACTTGTCGGCATAACTCTTTTGCCGAGATTGAGCCGTCGTGAGTCTTTGTCGGGCTAGGCGGACTTTCTCTTCCGCCTCCCGCACCACATCAGGGCCAAGAGCAGTTCTCTCGCCACGTCGCTCCAATGGATTGGAGAGCGACACTTTCTTCCATAAAGGGCCTCGAATGGCGCCATCGCAATGCTTTCTAGGTAGCTATTGTTGTATGCGAATTCCGCCATCGGTAGGAAATCATGCCATCCGCCCTTATAATCAAGTACACACGCCCGAAGCATATCCTTGAGTATCTAAATAGTCCTCTCAAATTGACCGTCACTCTGAGGATGGAATGCCGTACTAAAGTCGAGCCGTGTACCCAATGCATCTTGCAAGCTCTTCCAGAAATGAGATGTGAACCGGGGGTCTCGATCTGACACAATCGATACCGGAACCCCATGTAGTCTCACAATCTCGTCAAGGTAGACTTGAGCCAGCTTGTCTCCCGACCAATTAGTGTGGATCGGCAAAAAGTGAGCCGATTTCGTCAACCGGTCCACAACTACCCAAATCGCGTCGTGTCCGCCTTGAGACCTAGGCAAACCCGTCACAAAATCCATAGCGACGTCTTCCCACTTCCACACGGGTATTGGTAGACTTTGCAACTTCCCCGCCGAAAAACGACGCTCAGCCTTTACTTGTTTGCACGTGAAGCATTGTGCCACAAATTCTCCAATATCCCTTTTCATGCCCGGCCACCAATAATGAAGTTTTAGATCTTGATACATTTTGGTGCCGCCCGGGTGAATACTATAGGGTGATTGATGCGCTTCTTGCATAATCGCGCTCCGAAGGTCGTCATTCTTAGGCACACACCAACGGTTTCTATACCGCAGTGCACCGTCGGCCCCAATGCCAAAATCTTCGGCACTACCGTTCTCAACTTCACCGCGCACCTTTTGGAGATACGAATCAGATGCTTGCAACTCTTTTATCTTCTCCAACAAGGTGGGTTGCACGATTAACATGGCAAGTGTTGCTGGTATTCCCGGCGCCACGATCTCGAGTCCTAACCGCTGCATCTCCTTATGCAATGCCGGTTGAGGCGTAATTGCCGTCGCCAAATTTTTCGCTGACTTTCTACTTAGAGTATCGGCCACGACATTTGCTTTACCGGGGTGGTATAGAATAGTGACATCATAATCTTTAAGCAACTCTAACCACCGCGGCTGTCGCATATTCAACTATTTCTGGGTGAACAAGTATTTGAGACTCTTGTGATCCGTATAGATCTCGCAATGCTCACCGTACAAGTAATGCCTCCATAACTTTAGCGCGAAAATAACCGCCGCTAGCTCAAGATCGTGGATCGGGTAGTTCTTCTCATAGGTCTTCAACTGGCGCGAAGCATAAGCTATAACTCGACCATTTTGCATCAAGACACACCCGAGTCCAACATAGGAAGCATCACTATACACAACATAATTCTCTCCCGGTATCGGCAAGGCAAGCACCGGAGTCGATGTCAATCTCTTCTTATGCTCCTCGAAGCTCCGCTCACATTCGGGGCTGCAATTGTACTTCACTCCTTTGTGCGTAAGGCGGGTTAGTGGAGTAGTTATCTTAGCAAACCCCTCCACGAACTGCCGATAGTAACCCGCAAGCCCCAAAAAGCTTCGGATCTCCGTTACATTTGTTGGGCAAGGCCAATCCTCAATAACCTCAACTTTCTTCGGGTCCACTGAGATGCCATCTCTGGATATGACGTGACCCAAGAAAGTAACCTCCGAGAGCCAAAACTCACACTTCTTCAGTTTGGCATAAAGCTTCTCTCTTCGGAGTGTCTCCAACACGATTCTCAAGTGCTCCTCGTGTTCTTCCTCAGTCCGAGAATATACCAATACGTCGTCAATGAAAACCACGACGCACCGGTCCAGTAGCGGACGGAAGACTCTATTCATCAAATCCATAAAGGCCGCCGGGGCGTTAGTAAGCCCAAATGGCATAACCGTGAACTCATAATGGCCATACCACGTACGGTACGCCGTTTTATACACGTCCTTGGGCCGTATCTTCAATTGATGATACCCCGACTGAAGGTCGATCTTCGAGTATACCCTTGACCCTTGCAACTGATCGAATAAATCGTCAATTCTCGGCAACGGGTACTTGTTCTTGATCGTGACCTTATTCAACTCGCGATAATCAACGCAGAGTCGAAGTGTACCGTCCTTCTTTTTCACAAATAGCACCGGAGCTCCCCACGGAGACACGCTCGGCCGCATGAAGCCTTTATCGAGCAAGTCTTGCAACTGGGCTTTAAGTTCCTTAAGCTCCACCAGTGTCATTCTATACGGAGCCTTCGAGATTGGCAACGCCCCGGGGATTAAGTCAATGACGAACTCAACTTCCCGGTCCGGTGGCAATCCCGGTAACTCCGCCGGAAACACATCCGGGTACTCGCATACCACCCGAAGGCTACCCAATTCCGGGTGCTCCCTTTGAGTATCTACGATGGTCGCTAAATAGGCTTTGCAACCACCCTTAATCATCTTCTTCACCCTCACCGACGATATGGTTGCCGCAAAGCGCGCACCCTTACACGCTTGGTAGACCATCTCCTCTTGGTTAGGCTCACGAAAAGTGATAACCTTTTTATCACAATCGATGACTGCGTAGTACTTGGAGAGCCAATTGATTCCCAAGACCACGTCGAATCCCGACAATCGATCTACTACTAGAAGATCGATCGGCATAATCCAGTCTCCAAGTTGTACTGGACAGTTCTTGCACTCCTCGTCCACCACAAAAGAATGCTCGATAGAGTTGACCCACCACTGGTCATCGTGACACACAACCTCTAGTCCATGAGCCTTAGCGAATGATGCATTAATGAATGAATGAGATGCACCTGTATCAAATAATGCTCTGGCTCTAGTGCCTTGGATCAGAATAATACCTGCCACCACGTCGTCAGTGATTGGGAGGTCGGAGTCGATCGCTTCCTCCAAATCCGCCCACTAGGTGCTCGAGGTGCCTCCTGCTGACGAGGTGCTGACGATCGTCCAACAGACATAGCGGGTGGCAGTCCCGCCAGCTGTCGCGGAGTGTACTGTACTGAAGCTGCTGAGGGTGCAGGTGATGCACCGCCCGGACACTCGCGACCAATGTGGCCCGCTTGGCCACACCGAAAGCATCGCCCTTCTCGCTGAGGGCAGGTAATAACTCGGTG
The DNA here is from genome assembly GCA_025177825.1 of Aechmea fasciata. Classification (NCBI taxonomy): domain Eukaryota; kingdom Viridiplantae; phylum Streptophyta; class Magnoliopsida; order Poales; family Bromeliaceae; genus Aechmea; species Aechmea fasciata. The sequence continues at coordinate 12,369,346 of CM045923.1, forward strand.
ATTCCCGCCGCAGATAACACACGGGTAGGCGGTCTGACTCTGGGTCTGACTCCGACCGCCGCGCCACTGTGATCGCTGAGGTCGAGGGGGCCGCTTAGAGCTCGACTACCCTGCGGATCCACGCGATGCCCGTTTCTTGGACTTCTCTCCGTCCTTGTCCCTCTCAAAAGCCTCGCGCTCCTCCCGCGCAATAGCATTGCCGCGCTCCACCCAAAGCGCGCGGTCCAGAACCTCACCATAGGTCTTCAGCTGGAAAGCATCGACTGTCTAGAAAATATCCGGCCTCAATCCACGCCCGAATACTTTCGCCCGGTCCCCATCACCGCGGACCAAACTCGGCACACAATTGATCATGTGCGTGAATTCCCTCTCGTACTCGCGCACCGTGCGACTCCTTTGCCTTAGCTTGCGGAAGTCCTCCTCGATCTTCCGTTTATCGCTTTCGGGGAAATACTCCATTAATAGCATCTCTCGGAACGTCTCCCAAGCCATAGTAGTGTCGTCCAAGGAACGATCCTCTTTCACTTGCCTCCACCAAAGGCGCGTCGACCCCTCGAAACAATGGGCCGCCAAATGTACTTTGTCCCGCTCGAGGGTATAGAAATCCTCGAACAAGGATTGCATGGCGATCAACCACGTCTCGACCATCCACGGGTCCCTGTCTTCCCCGTTGTAGGTTGGTGGTTTTAACCGCTTGACGGCCGTCGGCACTGCTACCGCCCGTTCTCGCTCCGCCTCGGGGGTGTCGTGATCCGAAGCCGACGAACCGGAAGCTGGCGGAGGTACAAGCACATCGGTACCACGCCGTCACTGGAGGTGGTGCCGCAGGCGCAACAGGTGGCGTCGGGTCCTGAGGCACAGGCGCCGCCGCCGCCTGCTGGTCCACCAAGTCGTGGAGCCTACTAAGTTGCTCCGCCTGCTGCTTCATAGCCCCGGCCAACGCCGCTACCTAGGCTCGCAACTCGCGTACATCGCCCGATCCTGACTGCTCGGGCACCTCAGGAGGTGGTGCCGCAGTGGATCGCGTCTTAGGAGGGCGTCCTCGTGGTGCCATCACGTCCTGAAACGCAGCACACACGCATTAATACTCGATACGCGTGACACTTTCACGTTCCAAAATAACTACCCAATTAAGCGAAATCAACAAGTAAAAATGAATTCCAACTCTTGGGGTCATGTGGTCGGCCGCCCCACACAATTCCCTTGAGCAGAAACAAATAATACTTGAATTCATCTCTAATTCCCTCTAGAGAAGCCTTAATGTCAACCCAATCTATTAGCTTTCGCAATTACCAAGTTCACGTTAAACATCTCCTAAGTCCCTAATGTCTCCAATCCTAAGGCTCCTAAGTCCATCCTAGACCTTTGCTTTCTTCCGTTCACGCTCTGATACCATCTTATCTGTCACGCCCCGCTACCCGCCTATTTGGTCGGGTTCGGGCCACGTCAACAGACGCCGAACGGACATGGCCTCCCCTTCCCGCCCAAGGCTCTAGTAACTTGTATAATTAAACAATCAAAAGAGAATTACAATTATACGAGACTTGCACGAGGGCAAGCAACAAACACAGCGAAAGTAAAAGCTCTAAGCTATGAAATACAACATACAAGATATTTGATTTCATTTTAACCAAATACAAGTAACTTAAGCTATTACAATCTTTTCATTCAAATACATCATATTCTCTTTACATTTGTCATTCGACCAAAAATACTTGAATGTTTACAACTTAACCAACTATAGTTCAACAAGAAAAGTTGATACAAATACCCAAAAATGGAATGCCTAATAAAGTACTCCGGTGGCCACTAGCTATGGCGCTAACCCCTTGCCCCGGTCCTCCGCCGCCGCACTCGCGCTAGGACCTGTGGGGTTAGTGGTGTGAGAACTACAACAAAGTTCCCAGTGGGCTCGGCAACCGACCCCGCCGACTTACCCACTAGGTCCATTCAGGAATAAGTATTTCAACGGAAATGAAATAGTAACCAAACTATATATGCTAATACTATGCCTGCAAGAAAGAGTCAGTAAACTGATAATCGACTGAAAATAACTATGCATGCATGCTCTTTACCCAAATCTTTACTTTATCTTTCTTTGGCTCATTACCCATCTTGCCGGTTAACATAGTTAACCCCAACAAACTCAAGACCCAAAATCCCTCTCTGAACGGGGAGGCTCTAAGCCTGCAAGACCCGAGAGACCGTCCGTCGGTGTAACATACTGGACTTGCGCAAATTGCGGAGTTCGAGTAGTTGACTTGAGTTTGGAACTTTTCCAGATTTTTCTGGAGGGTCGTTGACTGTGTTCCGACCTATGGCACGAGCACCGAGGTTAGTGGATGAATTCCAAGCACTAAAGTCTAAAAATTTGGATTTTAGGTTGCTCTCGGGTTTGACTCTGGAGGGCTTGTACCGGTACAGCCTTGGTTGCTATACCGGTACAGCCATTGTTGCTATACCGGTACAGGGTGGATTCTGTACCGGTATGGGATGGCTGGAGGCAGCCAACCCGAGCCTCGGGTTTGGCTGTTTGTGGTCTTAGGTATGGGATGGCTTGTCTTAGAGTCTGACTGATTCGACGCAGTTTAAACTGTAGGGGTGTTTTAGCATTTTGTTGCTTCTATTAGTGTACCACACACCCCTAGGGCTCCTTTTGAGCACCCTCATTGCAGCAAGAAGGTAGGAGGAGCTTCTCTCTCTACTCCTTTGCATTTCTAGGGTTTTGGTTGGGTTTTCCTTAGGATTAAACCCTCTCTTTTGCTCTTTTTGCTTGGTAGAGCCTTCCTCACCATTGTTGGAGCTTGGAGCTTACCTTTTGGAGCTTGGTGGAGGATCAAACTTCAAGCCTAGAGCATTTTGAGCTTGGATTGGAGCTTCTTAGAGGTTTGTGGATGTATTCCTTCCTCTAGATTCGGTTTTTGGCTTTTGTGAGATGGAACCCTAGTTTTGGATTCTAGGGTTAGGATTTGGGGATTTTCGATTTAGGGCCTTTGGGACCTAATTGATGGGTTTAGAACTTTGATTTAGGTTGGATTAGAAGGACTCTAACTCCCATTTGGAGATCAAGAGCACTTCCTTCGCATTCGGTGAGTTTTCTCCAACCTTTTGTCGAAATCCTTAAAGTGTAAACTCAAGATTTATCTTCTTAGCTTGTAACTCCTAGGGTGTGCTTTTTAGGACTCTAGGAGTGATTATCGAAGCTTCGTTAGCGGTTCGGAGCAACGCTTTTCGCACTTGGTGGGTTTGGCTTCATGAGCATAGGAGCAAATGGCTCCTAAGTGCTTATTCGGTTTGATTTAATTATTTTGAATGCATATTCATGCTAAATAGATTTATTATGAATTTTGAACCACTTAAAATGCATGCCTCATGTATGATAAAATTTTCCCTCTATATAGTAGAGCTTTCGGGGTTAAACAGCATGCATGTGAGGGTGGGATTTGTGGGCACCTGGGAGTGTGCCATTCATGTTTATGTAGCCTAATTAATGTAATTGAGAACATTAAACTTGTGTTGGAACTTAGAAAAGCTTAAGTGTCATCAAGCGGCACTTAACTTAGAAAGCTATGAAACTGCAACATAGAGACTTGACATAGGCCTTTTGACATCTATTATTGCCATGTAGAGACATGATGACATAGAGATAGGCCTTGGGACACTTGTACATTCCATGTTAGCGACATGACGATTTGGGACTTATGACGAGTTTTGTGACTCTTGCCATTGTGCTCATTCGCACACGCTTGTGAGGGTAGCTCCCTACAAGCCGGCACTCCGGAGTTGGCCAACGCGTTTCTTGTATTCGCCGTGCGGGATTGGGCGCCGAAGTGGATTGCCGTGGGACAGTCTCATTCCTAGGGTGGGAATGTTGACTACTACGGGGCCATTAGGCTCGGCATTTGGGCTAGGCAGCTTTCGGGTGGGTATCGGCCATATCGCCTTCGGGTTGATCTTATTGTACTTAAACTTAATGTAGTTTAAAGAAAACTGTGGACTTTGACTAGGATAGTAAACTTTAACACTTTACTATCATTTGTGGACATTATAGATCTTGATTAGAATAGTAAACTTAGTCTTTTACTATCAAGTTGGGAACTTCATGTTAATTATAACGCTTTCTATTCATGCTTAGAATAGCTTACTTATGCAAATTCATGCTAAGTAGAGATATTGTGTTTAGTAGTTTACATGTTATTTACATGTTGCTTATTATCGCTTATTATCGTTTATACTTACTTGCTTAGTTTTGGGCCTAGTGGAGCATGCAACTGAAGTCAGTAATTGCCCACTGGGAACTATTTTTAATAGTTCTCACGCCCTCTGTTTCTTGTGTGTTTCAGAGCCTTCGGCACCGGCGGAGGCACGGGATCGCGGCAAGGAGTCGCCTAGATAGCTAGCTTCTTTGCCACTTTTGTTTAGGTGGTTCTTCCTCTCTTTTTGTGTTGTGAGAGAGTGATCTTTTGTATCCAGTGATAGAGACCACCATGTATTATATTAGTTTTCGCTTTGGGATCTTTAGTTGTTGCTCGTGGAGGTTACTGTTGTATTTACTCTTTTATAGTTCTTAGTGGATTTGGTACTTTTATTTATCTACTTCTTTTATGCTTCCTTGTGTAGAATTCTAGTTGTTATACTGCTCTGGTACTTCTAGATTCTTTTTTACTTGTTGGTTATTTATCGTTTTTGTTAGACGCCTTGTATGTTGTAGACATACGGCGAGTCTGGGCACGCGCCGGGCGGGCTTCCGCTGGGCCCCGGGGCGTGACAGATTAAATTGGTAACAGAGACTAGGGTTGAGTCTTCTTGTGGACCTAGCAAACCTTAGGCAGGTTGAACTATAGGATATAGGCTCGTGAGAGACGAGGTCTATTTAACTTGTGAGCGAAAGTATTAAGATTGGGTATCTTGAATAACTCTAGTAAGTAGAGTTGGATCGAAGTGTATAACTTCTAATTTCGCGGAGGGTTACATTGGCGGCCGACAACGTAACATCGGGAGTTAGTAGTAAATGACACTTCTTTACTTTCGCATGATTTGGGTATATATAGCTTGTGCGGGGATGCGATGGTGTGAGTTTACTAACTTACGCTTTTATGATGTTGTAGTGGCGATGCCGACGACTCGCTCTAAATCTGTTGGAGCGGACAATGCGGCACACCTTGAGGAGGTCGAGACCTCCGCTACCTCCGGCTCCGGCGCGGTCCGTGAGTTGAGGGCCGATTGGCGGCCCTCACGGTCTTTGGTGACGCAGACGAGCGACCGCGGCCCAGCGACAGGAAGCGCGCATGAAGCGCATGGAGGATCTTCTACTGCAGCAGGCGGCTGCGAGGGAGGCTCAGACCCCTTCACCGCCAGCACCAGCCGAGGTTGACTTACCGCGGGCGCAGTCCCCCGCGGCCGGCTCACACCAGACGACACCGGCAGTTGAGCGCCGGGAGGAGGACCGGGACACCCCGCCAATTCGAGCATCACCGGTGGCAGCGGCATTTCCAGTTATGGCTCAGGGAGCCGAGAGGGATCGACTCATGGGTCGCCTCAAGGAGTTCGGGAGGTGCGGCAGGGACCTTTGACGGAGAGAAGGTCGACCACCGGATCGTGGAAAAGTGGTTGATGCACATGGAGAAACCGTTCGTGACACGTTCGTGGAGGAGCGGACAGTGTGGCTCGCCACCCACCACTTGGACGGCGAGGCCTACAGCTGGTGGATGGATCTCCAGGAGAACCCCAGCACAGACTTAGCTTCTATTACTTGGACGAGGTTCAAGGAGCTACTGTTGGCACACTACTTCCCCGACAGCGTCAAGAGGCGAATGGAGCGAGTTTGCGCGACCGACACGGGGGACGGATACGTAGCCGAGTACGAGAGAGAGTTTTCTCGGCTTCTGCATTGCGTGCCCTTCGTCGTGCGGGACGACGAGGATAAGGCCCGCATTTTCGAGCGTGGACTGCGACCGTCGATTTTCCGGTTCGTGCAGTCCTCTGAGCTTCAGACTTACCGACAGGTGGTGAACCGCGCGCTCACTGTAGAGAGCGGCGCGGCCATGGTGCAGGAGAGACGCGAGGGTTTGGACAAGGGGAAGGGCAAGAGGCCCGCGGCCGAGGGTGCGAGCCAGACGCACTCTAGGAGGCCACCGAAGCATCCGAGACACCGGCGGCGCGATCGTGGCGCACCGCCCCGGCGAGGAGGACCCGACCGACGCCGGCCTCTGGGTGTGTGATCTGCGGTGGTCCTCACCACCCGCCGCAGTTGTCCACATCGGGCAGCAGTGCTTCCGGTGTGGCCGGGAGGGCCACATCCGTACCGAGTGCCCGAGAGGTTCTTCACCGCACCATCTTCTCAGCATCGGCACGCCTACCAGCCGCGACGGGGACCCCGTCGACACGCATCGATCGGGCGGCCGTCCGGCCGCAGCGAGGGGTCACGTCGGGCGCCGAGTGGGCGCATGTACGCCGCGCAGATCGAGGCGGCAGATGTGGTGGCGGTATCATTTTACTTGATGGCATTAGAGTACGTGCATTATTTGATACCGTGCATCACATTCATTTATTGATCTACATTTGCCGAGTTGCATGACATCCGGCTTTGTTCTTTACTACACCCTCGGACGTATTGTTGTACCCGACCACATTGTGGACGTGCGAGAGTATTGCCCCAGTTGCCCTATTCGGGTAGGAGATTGGACCATGCCCGCGGATTTGCGAGTGGTGCGCAAGTTGGGGGATTTTGACGTGGTTTTGGGTATGGATTGGTTGACTAGATACTACGCCACCATCGATTGTGTTAATCGAACGGTTACTTTTAGAGAACCGGGTCAGAGTGAGGTGGTGTTTAGAGGATGTCAGAGTTCGCTTTTTGCGATGTCGATCAGTTCGTCTCGAGCTAGGCAACTGATCAACAGTGGATGCGTAGCCTATTTGGCTAGTATCGCATTGAGGGGTGAGGATGATACCCTTAGGATCGAGGATATCCCGGTGGTACGGGAGTTTCAGGACGTGTTTCCAGCGGAGCTACCAGGCATGCCACCTGATAGGGAGATCGAGTTTGTGGTAGATCTCGCTCCGGGACTACCCAGTCTCGAAGGCACCCTATAGGATGGCACCGGCAGAGTTAAAGGAGCTGAGGGCACAGTTACAGGATATGTTGGACAAGGGCTTCATTCGACCAAGTGTGTCACCTTGGGGAGCACCGGTTCTTTTTGTGAAGAAAAAGAATGGATCACTTCGTCTTTGCGTGGACTATCGTGAACTTAATAAAGTCACGATCAAGAATAAATATCCGTTGCTGAGGATTGATAATCTTTTTGATCAACTTCAAGAATCGAATGTGTATTCCAAGATAGACTTGAAGTCGGGATACCATCAGTTGAAGATTGCTCCTGGTGATGTGGCGAAGACGGCTTTTAGATCACGGTATGGACATTACGAGTTCACGTTATGCCGTTTGGGCTTACTAATGCCCGGCGGCTTTTATGGATCTAATGAACCGTGTTTTCAAGCCTTATCTACACACGGGTTCGTCGTGGTCTTCATCGACGACATCTTGGTTTATTCCGAAGTGATGTGGAGCACGAGGAAGACTTGAGATTGGTACTACAAGTGCTTCGGGAAAAGAAGTTATTCGCACAGCCGAAGAAGTGCGAATTTTGGCTTCGAGAAGTGGCTTTTCTGGGACATGTGATTTCAGGATCAGGCATAGCCGTGGATCCTAGGAAGATAGAAGCCATTCAGGATTGGCCAAGACCGACGAGCGTCACTGAGATCAGGAGCTTCCTTGGTTTGGCCGGCTACTACCGCCGATTCGTGGAGGGCTTTGCGAAGTTATCTACCCACCTCACGAGGCTCACGCACAAAGGAGCTAAATTCATTTGGAATGATGCGTGTGAAAGAACTTTCAAGAGTTGAAGCTGAGATTGACGACCGCTCCAATCCTCACATTACCTATTGCTGGAGCAGGGTATGTGGTTTATAGTGATGCATCTCTTAACGGATTGGGCTGTGTCTTGATGCGGGGTGACAAGGTGATCGCGTATGCATCTCGCCAATTAAAGGAATACGAGAAGAACTATCCTACACACGACTTGGAGTTGGCGGCCGTAGTCTTTGCATTGAAGCTATGGCGCCACTATTTGTATGGCGAGCGGTGCGAGGTCTATACGGATCACAAGAGCTTAAAGTACCTTTTCACTCAGAAGGAGTTGAACTTGAGACAGCGCAGATGGTTGGAGCTACTCAAGGATTATGATTTGACTATTCTCTACCACCCGGGCAAGGCTAACGTGGTGGCGGATGCGCTAAGTCGGAAATCTACCGAGAACTTAGCGATGCATATTGTTACTCAACCGCAGTTGATCGAGCAGATGAAGCGGTTGGAGTTGGAGGTAGTGACTCCCGATACGCCTATGCGGCTGATGACTATGGTGGTGCAACCTACTCTTATGGATAGAATTAAAGAGAAGCAAGCTCTTGACTTAGAGTTGCAAAGGATTCGAGACAAAATGGTTGATGGTTGCACCGGAGACTTCCTAGTGGATGATCAGGGAGTGGTGCGCTTTGGTGGACGGATTTGTGGGCCAGCGGATTTGGGACTTAGAGAGGACATCCTTCAGGAGGCACACAGGGCACCGTATGCTATTCATCCAGGAGGCACCAAAATGTACAAGGACTTGAGGTTACTTTATTGGTGGCCTGGGATGAAAAAGGATGTTGGCGAGTTTGTTGCTAGATGTCTAACTTGCCCACAAGTGAAAGCTGAGCATCGAGTGCCAGTGGGAAAACTTCAGAGTTTGCCTATTCCCGTGTGGAAGTGGGAGAAGATCACCATGGACTTCGTGACAGGATTGCCTCGCTCTCAAGCTGGGCAGGATGCTGTTTGGGTGATAGTGGATAGGTTGACGAAGTCGCCGCACTTTATACCTATCCATACTACTTGGGCTGGAGAGAAGCTCGCACAAGTGTACCTTGATGAGATTGTGCGACTTCATGGAGTACCTACATCGATCGTATCTGACAGGGACACTCGCTTTGTGTCACACTTCTGGAGGAGTCTACCGGACGCCTTGGGTACTAGCGTGGATTTCAAAGATCGCATTCCACCCCCGGAGTGACGGCGGTCGGAGCGCACTATACGGACTCTAGAGGACATGCTTCGAGCATGTGTGATTGACTTCCGGGGAGGATGGTCGATCTACCTATGGCGGAGTTTGCTTATAACAATAGTTATCAAGCAAGTATCAAGATGGCACCGTTCGAGGCATTATATGGACGAAAGTGCAGATCACCACTTCATTGGAGTGAAGTTGGCGAAAGATTGGCTTTAGGCCACGAAGTGCTCCGAGAGCGAGAGGATAAAGTTCGAATCGCTCGGGAGCGACTACTGACGGCCCAGAGTAGGCGGAGGAGCTATGCAGATAAACGCCAACGAGACTTGGAGTTTCAGATTGGAGATCATGTCTTCTTGAAAGTCTCGCCGTCAAAGGGGATTCGGAGATTTGGAATTCGAGGTAAGTCGAGTCCTCGATTTATTGGACCCTATGAGATCTTGGAACGTATAGGTCCGGTAACGTATCGACTTGCTCTACCGCCGAACCTATCGGGCGTGCACAACGTCTTTCATGTATCGGTCATTCGGAAATATATCCATGATCCGGCTCATGTATTGGAGGCTGTACCCATAGAGCTGCGGGAGGATTTAAGCTTCGAGGAGCAACCCGTGAAGATCTTGGCTCGCGAAGTGAAGAAATTGTGGAATCTGGACATTCCGTACGTGAAGGTTCTTTGGAGCAACCACGAGGAGCGAGAGGCCACGTGGGAGCCTGAGAGCGCACTGCAGGAGCGCTATCCCCATCTCTTTCAGATGGAATCTTGAGGTATGGGTTCGCTTTAGAGTTTCGCGGACGGAACTCCTTTTTAGGAGGGGTGAATGTAACATACTGGACTTGCGCAAATTGCGGAGTTCGAGTAGTTGACTTGAGTTTGAGCTTTTCCGCATTTTTACGGAGGGTCGTTGACTGTGTTCCGACCTATGGCACGAGCACCGAGGTTAGTGGATGAATTCCAAGCACTAAAGTCCAAAAATTTGGATTTTAGGTTGCTCTCGGGTTTGACTCTGGAGGGCTTGTACCGGTACAGCCTTGGTTGCTATACCGGTACAGCCATTGTTGCTATCGACAGGTGGATTACTGCCGGTATGGGATGGAGGCGACCAACCCGAGCCTCGGGTTTGGTTTCGCAGGTCTTAGGTATGGGATGGCTTGTACCGGTACAGCCTGGCAGATTTCGAGCAGTTTAAACTGTAGGGGTGTTTTAGCATTTTGTTGCTTCTATTAGTGTACCACACACCCCTAGGGCTCCTTTTGAGCACCCTCATTGCAGCAAGAAGGTAGGAGGAGCTTCTCTCTACTCCTTTGCATTTCTAGGGTTTTGGTTGGGTTTTCCTTAGGATTAAACCCTCTCTTTTGCTCTTTTTGCTTGGTAGAGCCTTCCTCACCATTGTTGGAGCTTGGAGCTTACCTTTTGGAGCTTGGTGGAGGATCAAACTTCAAGCCTAGAGCATTTTGAGCTTGGATTGGAGCTTCTTAGAGGTTTGTGGATGTATTCCTTCCTCTAGATTCGGTTTTTGTGGCTTTTTGTGAGATGAAACCCTAGTTTTGGATTCTAGGGTTAGGATTTGGGGATTTTCGATTTAGGGCCTTTGGGACCTAATTGATGGGTTTAGAACTTTGATTTAGGTTGGATTAGAAGGACTCTAACTCCCATTTGGAGATCAAGAGCACTTCCTTCGCATTCGGTGAGTTTTCTCCAACCTTTTGTCGAAATCCTTAAAGTGTGAACTCAAGATTTATCTTCTTAGCTTGTAACTCCTAGGGTGTGCTTTTTAGGACTCTAGGAGTGATTATCGAAGCTTCGTTAGCGGTTCGAAGCAACGCTTTTCGCACTTGGTGGGTTTGGCTTCATGAGCATAGGAGCAAATGGCTCCTAAGTGCTTATTCGGTTTGATTTAATTATTTTGAATGCATATTCATGCTAAATAGATTTATTATGAATTTTGAACCACTTAAAATGCATGCCTCATGTATGATAAAATTTTCCCTCTATATAGTAGAGCTTTCGGGGTTAAACAGCATGCATGTGAGGGTGGGATTTGTGGGCACCTGGGAGTGTGCCATTCATGTTTATGTAGCCTAATTAATGTAATTGAGAACATTAAACTTGTGTTGGAACTTAGAAAAGCTTAAGTGTCATCAAGCGGCACTTAACTTAGAAAACTATGAAACTGCAACATAGAGACTTGACATAGGCCTTTTGACATCTATTATTGCCATGTAGAGACATGATGACATAGAGATAGGCCTTGGGACACTTGTACATTCCATGTTAGAGACATGACGATTTGGGACTTATGACGAGTTTTGTGACTCTTGCCATTGTGCTCATTCGCACACGCTTGTGAGGGTAGCTCCCTACAAGCCGGCACTCCGGAGTTGGCCAACGCGTTTCTTGTATTCGCCGTGCGGGATTGGGCGCCGAAGTGGATTGCCGTGGGACAGTCTCATTCCTAGGGTGGGAATGTTGACTACTACGAGGCCATTAGGCTCGGCATTTGGGCTAGGCAGCCTTCGGGTGGGCATCGGCCATATCGCCTTCGGGTTGATCTTATTGTACTTAAACTTAATGTAGTTTAAAGAAAACTGTGGACTTTGACTAGGATAGTAAACTTTAACACTTTACTATCATTTGTGGACATTATAGATCTTGATTAGAATAGTAAACTTAGTCTTTTACTATCAAGTTGGGAACTTCATGTTAATTATAACGCTTTCTATTCATGCTTAGAATAGCTTACTTATGCAAATTCATGCTAAGTAGAGATATTGTGTTTAGTAGTTTACATGTTATTTACATGTTGCTTATTATCGCTTATTATCGTTTATACTTACTTGCTTAGTTTTGGGCCTAGTGGAGCATGCAACTGAAGTCAGTAATTGCCCACTGGGAACTATTTTTAATAGTTCTCACGCCCTCTTTTTCTAATGTGTTTCAGAGCCTTCGGCACCGGCGGAGGCACGGGATCGCGGCAAGGGAGTCGCCTAGATAGCTAGCTTCTTTGCCACTTTTGTTTAGGTGGTTCTTCCTCTCTTTTTGTGTTGTGAGAGAGTGATCTTTTGTATCCACTGATAGAGACCACCATGTATTATATTAGTTTTCGCTTTGGGATCTTTAGTTGTTGCTCGTGGAGGTTACTGTTGTATTTACTCTTTTATAGTTCTTAGTGGATTTGGTACTTTTATTTATCTACTTCTTTTATGCTTCCTTGTGTAGAATTCTAGTTGTTATACTGCTCTGGTACTTCTAGATTCTTTTTTACTTGTTGGTTATTTATCGTTTTTGTTAGACGCCTTGTATGTTGTAGACATACGGCGGGTCTGGGCACGGCGGGCTTCCGGCTGGGCCGGGCGTGACGGTCGAGGCCACGATCCCTACGTGACTGCTTTCGAACTCACCGCTTGAGGAGGAGCGACCTCCCTCAAGCCAAGACTTGTCAAGAGTATCGATCTAATCCTCACATTGAGGATTCATAGCCACTGTTCTCAATGCCAATTCCATGGATAGGTTACTGCCATATCATCTATAACATTCTTGCCAAAATGCCACTAAGGTTAAACAATGTTTAATTATGGTTATCTCAATGCCAATCTCGTCTCTATGTTCAATATCACCTTTGTTGACTAAGATCAAGTCCATTTCCATATTCATACAAGTAGGGTTATAGTTCTCATGCCTCTATGGTTCCATTTCATTTACTGAGTTCAACTACACTAGTAACAAAGTAAAGAGGTTCAACCATCTTGCATAATTTTCCACTACCCTACCATGCATGAATTTACTATACACATACAATGCTCAAAAAGGTGAAATAGATATAGAAGGGAATTCGATGATTTCGGAATGCACCCCCACCTTAAAATAATTTTGTGGAGTTGCCCTACGAATTCCACGACCAACCGAGGCCTAGTCTAAGACCTGCAGTTTAAACAGAGCCCGGATCAGGCCAATTTACACAGTAGCTCCTATATCGGCTTTTCGTTTAAACGAACGGAGTTGTCCCACGCGTCGGGAATACCCCCAATTAGGTTTTCACAATGTCAATTAGCCTTGGAAACACCCTAGGGCAAAAGCCCCAAATTTCCAAACCCTAACAATGCCATTTTGGCATTCCTCCTAGATTGATCTCAACCCTAAGCAAAAGAAAGCTTAGGATCACTTAGGAAGCTCTTTAAAACCTTCCCAAAGCCATTAGAACCACCAACTTGGTCTCTAGTGCAAACCCTACTAAGCCACCATGAGAACACATAAGCTCTCATGGAGGTTTCATGGTGTTCTTGCTGTAGCAAGCTTCTAACACTAGCAAAAAGCTAGAAAGCCCCAAAACCTAAGAGAAAACCAAAACCATAGAAGTTTACTTGTGAAATCTTACCTCTAGTGCAAAGCTCTGCCAAGGTCTCGTTGTTGGAGAGCTCCAAAATCCTTCAAAAGCCCTCCAAAGCTTTCTTCTCCCTCCTCTACTCCTTGATCTCCAAGCCCTAGATCACCTCTAGAGAGAGAAAGTGAGAGAAAAGAGAGAGATGAGTAGAGTGCCGTGAAATGAGAAGGCCCACACCTATATTGTGTTGTGACGATAGCACATAAGCCCTCCAAACTCTAATTATTACATCCTGCCAGAACTGGGCAGTTTTCGGGTCCAATGTTCGGTCTTGGCTGGATGTCCGGATCCCGTACGCTGGTTTTTCTGGACTTAGCCAATTTTCAGACTTTTCGCAGGCTGAGACCGGTCTTGACCCCAATGTCCGGTCTTGGGTTGTCCGGTCTCAAGCCAATGTCCGGATCCCGTGAGGGGGAATTCTAGGACTTAGCCATTTCCTCCACTGCGCAGCTGGGGCTCCCTGTGGCATCCGGACATCCCCCGAATGTCCGGTCTTGGCTGCTCCAAGTCTGGGAATTCCTCAATGTTAAGGATTTTATAAGTTGGCGGATTTCGTGAAGTAATTGGAGTCTTGAAGAAGTCTAAAGCACGAAGAAGGAATTTGAAGATTCAAGACTTTGCAAAGAAGCTCGTCACCTCAGGTATGAATTTAAGATAATTTTTGGTGATTTTATATAAGATTTAGTAGTTAGAAGACTTGGATTAATCTCACTGTGACTAATTTTCTAAATTGGAAATCCTCTGTTCAATGTCCGGACCTAAGTCATAAGTCCGGAACCCGAGAGCTGGTTTCTTGCGCAGCCTTAATTCGGATCCGGTCTTGGAGCCTAAGTCCGGATCCCGAAGCTTGATCTTTGATGGTACGCAAGTTAAGACCGGACTTCAGAGCTAAGACCGGATCATGAAAACCTCATGTGAATTTAACGATAGAGAGAACCGGTTGAGGGGGGCCAAGTCCGGACTACTAAGACCGGTCTCTACATATGAGGTCCGGACTCTGAAGACGAAATAATTCCAAAACAGGCTGATTTCAATCCTACTCTATCTCTAAGTCTTCTAACACTATAAAAAGACCATGGGGGGTTCATTATTTTATATGCTTAGAATTGTTAGACTATAGATCCTCTTAAAACCCTAGAAACTCGTTTTAGAGCTTTATGATTCAATTCTTAAAGCGAGTTTTGTTTTATTGATCGTCGAGTTGATTCTAGGTTTTTCTCTTTGAATACTCCTTCATGAATCAACTTGACGATTGACTAAAAAGGGTTCCCCCATAGTCTATGGTGCTTTAATTGTTAAGATCACCACAAGTTTTCTTCAACAACTCCGGACGGAGGGTGACGCGGGGATCGCGTGAGAGGCCGAGGATTCGGTGGAAGCTTTGAGGAGTCGAAGCTTTGACGCGGCAAGGAGTTGCGGCGTGGCGGACCAGCGAAGGAGATCCATAGTGAAGATTCGGTAAATTGGGTAAAGTCGTGGGTAAATCGCCTTGTACTCAATTGTTTCTTATTGGATTTTCGTGTGATCGGTCTCGTGGGTTTTTCACTCCTCTTGGAGTTTTCCCACGTAAAATCTTGTTGTTTGATTTTATTCTTCCGCATTTACTTAAAATCGCATCGAGATTTTTATTAGGCCATTGTACACCTATTCACCCCCCTCTAGGTGTTAATTACCTTTTAGATCCTTGAGACCCATAACCTACATTTGGTATCAGAGCGGGTATAGGTTGTAGACAATGGCCGAGGGCGGTAATATTAATCGACCCCCTCTCTTCGATGGCACAAACTATGCTTATTGGAAAGTCCGCATGAGGGCGTTTCTAATTGCCATCGACGAGAGAGTGTGGCAAGCGGTGGAATTTGGTTGGACACACCCACCGAGGTTGTTGATACTATCACCGTCCCCAAGCCTAGAACTAAGTGGACTAAGGATGAAAATGAGCGTTCTTCATACAACGGGAAGGGGATTAATGCTTTATTTAACTCCTTAAATCAAACCGAATTTTCTCGGGTTTCGTCGTGTGAAACCGCCCAGGAAATTTGGGATACTCTTAAAACCACCCATGAGGGAACTAGCCTTGTTAAGGTTCAAAAGTTACAAATGTTGACTAGTCGTTTTGATTCTATTCATATGGAAGAGAATGAAAACTTTACCGATTATTATACTCGTCTTCAAGACATAGTCAACACTTGTTCCAACTTGGGTGAGAAAATTCCCGAAACCAAGATCATTCGTAAGATTCTAAGGACTCTTCCCGAACGCTTTCGTCCGAAAGTCGCTGCTATTGAAACGGTGAAACATCCGGATGAAATGAAAGTAGATGAGTTAGTAGGTGCTCTTCAAACTTATGAGATGACTTTTTCTTCTAACTCGCTCTCTTCCAAGTTGTCTTCTAAGTCCACAGGGATGGCGCTCAAAACTACAAAAGGAGGCAACGCGGACTCATCTTCTTCCGAGACGGACTCGGATGTGACATTGGAGGATTTCGAGAAGCAACTCGCACTTCTAACGAGGAAGTTCCGACGGAACTTTAAGAAGAAATTTCCTTCAAAGTCATCTTCTTCCAACTTCAACAAAGCAAAAGGGAGTACTTCTTCTTCTTCTTCTAAGTCTAAAAATTCTGAAAATTTTTCAAAAGAATCTTCCAAAGATAAGAAAAGTGGAGAAATCCAATGTTATAAGTGTCGGGGTTTTGGACATATAGCATCGGATTGTCCGACTAAGAATTCTAATAAGAAAAAGGCTATGCAAGCCATCACTTGGGATGACCCTTCCGACGAGGAGTCAACCTCAAGCGATGAGGAAATCAATGCCACGGCTTTGTTGGCACGTGATTTGACGTCTATGTGTTTGTCCTCTATTGACTCTATCTCCGTGTCTTCTATGCATGAACAATCTTCACCGGAGAACTTGACGGACGAAGAATCGGATGGAGATGATATGATTGATGCATATCGTCAATTAGTGGTGGAATCAAAGAAGATGGCCAAGCACAACAAGAAGCTACAACAAAGGATTATTGATCTAGAAGTAGAAATGTAACATACTGGACTTGCGCAAATTGCGGAGTTCGAGTATTTGACTTGTGTTTGAGCTTTTCCAGATTTTCTGGAGGGTCGTTGACTGTGTTCCGACCTATGGCGCGTGTACCGAGGTTAGGGGATGAATCCCCAGCACTAAAGTCCAAAAAGTTGGATTTTAGGTGGCGCTCGGGTTGGAAATTCGTGTCTTGTACCTGCACAAAATGGTGTCTATACCGGTATAAAATGATGGCTATACCGGTACAGACCGAAATTTATACCGGTATAAAAGGGCAGACTTGGCAACCCGAGGCTCGGGTTTGGCTTTTCGCAGAGTTTATACCGGTACAAAATGGATTTGTACCGGTACAGACTGGCAGATTTCAAAAATCGAAAACTGCAGGGGCTTATGTGCGTTTGTGCTCTTCTATTAGAGCACCCCACACCCTTTGAGGGTTCTTTTGTGCTGAGAACCAAGGAGGGAAGAGGTAGGGAGCCTTTCCTCATTCCTCTTTGGATTGGTGTGGGTTTGGTTGGGATTTTAGAGCTAGAACTCATCTCCTTGCTCTCTTTTTGCTTGTGGGTGGCTTTTCCCTCCATTGGAGAAGACTTGAAGCTTGGAGTAGAGCTTGTTGGAGGAGAAATCTTCAAGCCTAGGGGATTTTGATCTTGGTTTGGTGCTTCTAGAAGGTAAGCAACTCATCATCTTCCTCTAGTTTAAGATTTGGAGCTCTCTTTTGGTAGAAACCCTAGATTTTGAGATTAGGGTTTAAAATTGGGGATTTTCGTTTTGGGGCTTTTAGAACCTAATTGATGGGTGTAGAACTCTCTATTAGGTTGGATTTGAAGATCCATTGGGTCGATTTGAGCTTTGGACAAGATCTTCTTGATCAAAGGTATTTTCCACCTCTTTTCTATGTGAATTTTGGTGAAGTTTGTTAGATGTTTATTTGAAGCTTGTATCCCTTCAAATATTTATCTTAGGGTACTAGAAGCTTGGGGGCAACTTCTGCTCGCCAAACGAAAAGGATTCGAAGTACATCCGTGGGTTTGATCTCACCGAAATGGGTGAACTCCTCCTATGTTTTCCTTTGAGTTTTAAGACATGTTTATATGTTGAGTTATGCTCTCTAGGACATGCTTGAATTTATGAGAACCTAAAATGACTATGTTATGTTTAGTGAAAATTATATGCTCTATGTAGTAGAGACTTACATGTTGTTTTGGGACATAGTCGGTTACTTGGTTTGCCACTTTAAGAAGCATGTTAGAGATTGATTGGCGAGATGATTCCTTGAGGGAACTTGGTATATGGACTATATTTATAGAAGCATAAATGATTACTACATTACACTTAGTAAAGACATGTAATAGAACTTAATGTTCCTACTTTATGCTTGAATAGATATGAAGCATGATAGTGAGCTGTAACCTTGTGATTAAAAGATGTTAACCTTGAGGTTAATAGCATGCTTATGCGAATGGGACGTAGGCACGCATGAGACTTTGTGTTATTTGTCTTATACTTGTTGTAGACAAGATAGTAATGTTAATATAACATGAGACATGACAAGATCTTTGTGATATTCCTTGGGTGCATTTATTTTAGTATTATATCTAGCTTTGGCCTTTGTGATATTGCACTCGATCTAGGGATCGACGATTTCTATTCCATGTTTTAGACATGAGGAAAGGTAAAGTAAAGCCCTTGGGGCATTTTATATGAGTTAATGGCATATACTATAAGTGGTTTAAACTCTTTGCATTGTGATATTTGTATGCTTTATAGTGGAAATGACATGTGTATTTTAATACTATGATGCTTGTGAGTAATGCATAGTTCTCTTACATATGGTATTGATAGATATCTATTCGATAATTGTTGGATATTGCATGTTATAACTCCTTGGAAATCTTGTTTATATAATGAATTATCCCAAGTAGGATAGTGTCATTTGAGTTGTATATGTTTTACACGTTTTGTATTTTGGTAGAGAGTTACCACCCAAGTAGTTGTAAATGAGTTGTGACATGTTGAGCTACTTTCCCGACCGTCGAGTCGACGTGTGAGATTCCAAGTCGTAGACTTGATGATTGAGTATCCCAAATAGGGACCCTATGCTGTGATTACGCTTGCTTGCCCTTGTGCTCATTCGCACATGCTTGTGAGGCTCGCTACCTACAAGCCGCAAGACTCCGGAGTTAGCCTTGCGATACGTTCGCCGTGCGGGATTGGGCGCCGAAAGTGGATTGCCGTGTTCTTGGGTCTCCTTTTCTACGGAAAAGTCGATTGACCACCACGGGGCCACCTAGGCATGGCACGAGCCGGGATGTTTCTTGGGTACATTCCTTATGGATTGGGTTTGAGACTTCTCTTGACTTAGTACATAGTCATGGTTGGTGCATACGTTGTATTGACACTACTGTGGTAATGAACTTATATCTTTTGGACTAATACGTGTGCATTGGTATAGAATCATGGAAGGTATAAAATGTATACTTGATAGAGAACACTTATTCTTTTGGACTAGTGTGTATGCTTGATAGAGAACACTTATTCTTTTGGACTAGTGTGTATGCTTGATAGAGAACACTTATTCTTTTGGACTAGTGTGTATGCTTGATAGAGAACACTTATTCTTTTGGACTAGTGTGTATACTTGGTAGAGAACAACGGAATACATAATTTACTTTATGTAATAATATGAACATTATGGTTGGGCTTGTAAGTAAACGTTAACTTACTTTAATTATGCATGTGAAATGATTTGGACATATGTTTGTGCCATTAAAAGTAGAATATCATGATTATGATAGTTAAACTCATAGTAGAAGCATGAATTTGTTTAATTTCTGTTGTATATGCTCGTTTCTTATTTATCGCTTCTTGCTTCTTTTTAGCGTGCTTATTTTTAGCCTAGTGGAGCATTTCGCTGAGCTCAGTAATTGCCCACTGGGAACTATTTTTAATAGTTCTCACGCCCTCTGTTTGTTGTTAATTTTCAGAGCCATCCACATCAGGAGTGGCTAGGGATCGAGGCGAGGGGTCTGCGGCTAGCTAGAGCCATACGGAGTTTCTATAGTGACCCGTTGTCATCTTTTCTTTTTGTACTTGTAGAAAAGATGTGTTATGTATCTATTTAGAGTTTTGTATCAGATTCTGGATTAGTACTCTGTTTATGTATCTTTGTGGATCCATATGTTAGAACTTAGTGGTTTTATATTACTCGCTCTGATAGCCTGGTTAGGATTTCTCTCTTTTTCTTTCTTGTTTCTGTAGACGCCTTGTGTGCATGTGTTTGTTTGGTGTACACGGCGGGTCTGTGCACGCGCCGGCGGGCTTCCGCTGGGCCCGGGGCGTGACAAGAAAGAGCCAAGTTGATCACGTCAACGAAAACCTTGGAACAAGAGAAGGACGGATTGTCAAGAGCCTACAACTCCATTGTAGAGAAGGTTGCTATGCTTGAGAACGAAAGAGAGACAAGCAAAGAAAACTTGAAGTTTCTCAACAAGCAATTTTCGGAGACAAAGGAGGCGAATTTGGAGTTCACGAAGACGATTATCCAACTTAGATCGGACTTGAACAAGTTCTCCTCCGGATCGACTAAACTTGATAGGATGCTTGGACTTGGTCAATCTAACAAGGTGGGACTTGGATATGAACGGACATAAATTGACCAAGTCTCTAAGCAAGCGGGCGTAACTTTGACAAAATCCGCTCCTAAGGTTCAAGGTATTCTCATTTCCTCTAAGAAATTGATTTCTACTAACAAAGTTTGTCACTTGTGCGGAGTTCTAGGTCATGTAAAGAGATATTGCAAGCAAAAGAAGAACCCCACGAAGCCATTCAAGTCAAATATGAAGCAAAAGTTTAAACAAACTTGGAAACCGAAAATGGATGATCAAACGAACAAGAGAACTAAAATCGTCGACAAGCATCTCAAGACACATTCTAGTCGACCATCGCAACCCAAAACACGTAAGGTTTGGGTGCGCAAAGGTGAAATCTTCCTTGCTCTTATAAGTTTGACTTAGTTCATGGTTGCATCAAGTGAGTCATCATTCTCTTCAACTTCATCGTCTGAAGATCCGTCTATTAGTGTTTTTGACGTTGTGATGCTCGGAGGTTATGGACAAGAAAGTATAATTTTTGGTTGTCGGATTCTTCCCATCATTTTTTTATTACGGGAACTCAAGAGCCATTTTAAAAAAAAAAAAAAACCTGTTCCACATTCTTATTTTTGACATATTGAACTAAGATATCTTGTGTTAAGAGAATTGGTCAAACTTTCTTCAACTTGAATCTATTCGTATCTAGATACACTCTATGGGCCATATTAAATATACTGTCAATTATGCATTTTCATTTATTTGCATGTGAGGTTTTAAATGATCTTTCTTTTGGGATGATTCGTGTGAATGGATTTTTTTGTTTTGGTCTCAATTTGAGTATGAGTTATATTAACATTGTTCGATTCATGTTAATTCGTCTATGTCATTCTTCTTGACCCTCAACATCTCCTAGAAATTGTTTTTATATACTTGTTAAATTAGTACATCTTTTATGAACTATCAAAAGTGTATTGAATTTAATTGATTATTTGCATGATAAAAATAAATGATTTCCCTATTCTCTGAAATCACAATAACATTGTCTCATTGTGGGTTGCACTATTTGAGGGGGAGTATTCCAATTATGAAAAGATATGGAAAGAGTTACATCCCTTATGGGAGTGTGAAAACTACCATCTATAAAAGATGTGGAAAGAGTTACATCCTTTCTAAGGAGTGTGAAAACTACCACCACATGGGAGAAAGAGCTACCACCCCGGCCGTCCGGTAAGTGTGTGAAGCTACTACATGAATATAAGTGTACATCTCTATGAAAATGATCAAAGTCAAATTTTTAATTGAGGTGTTCGGTGAGTGTTTCATTCTTGAATGATACAAGGTGGAAGTTATGATAAAGATGCTCAAAGAGCCACTCCTTATCTTAAATATGTGCATAACTCAATTGGATGATATTCTTATGCTTATTTCAGTTTTTGGGATCTACTTTAATTTCTAATTGTGCAAATTTGAATTTTGAACTTAGTACAATTATTGTTTAGATCTCAAAAGATGTGCAAAATTTCACGGTATGCCTTTTTAATTTCTAGTTGATGCACGGTTCAACATTTATGACATTTTTGAATTATATTGAATAGAATTTTGTGATAATATTTCATCAAATTTGGGTTTAAAGTCAATTGGGAGCTGCATTTTTGAAAATTTTCATGTTTATCTCCCGTTTGCCGTGAGTCCTGACTTAGCTCTCAAGTCCGACCGCAAGCTCACTCAAGACACTCGAAGTGGCATCCGACTCTAGCTGCCTAAGTCCTGACGCTGGAGCGGCAGTTCTATAAACCGCACGATCAGCACTTGTTCTCCAACACTTCGGTTCATCTTTTTCCTTTGGTTGATCTTCGTTTTTCTGTTTTTAACTGGATTTGTTGCTTCATTTTTACTTAATCATGTTTGGCAATCACTTCTATGAGCTTTATTCCACACTCTATCATCAGATCTAAGACTACATTGCATCTAGACCTAGGTTTTCACTATTTTTACTGTTCACAGCATGCAATTTCGAAATTTAATGGTTTTTCCATTGTTTTTCATGCATATTGACAGTATTAAACTTGTTGTAAACGGTCCTAGGATGCTCTAGATTAAATTTCACAATTTATGACCAATTTTTCTTAATTTATGATCTCTTTTGCTCAATATGTTGATTTTGCTTGTGTTGGACAGCGGGTTTTTTCCTTCAAAAATGTATCCGTGGTTCCTGGTGCTTGTGTTCCTCATGGCACGCGGTGGTCCGGGTGCTAAGCGTCGTCGCTCTTCGGCTCAACAACAACAAATGGATGCACCACAAGAGGACGCGGGTAGTGAATACAATCCCGGTGAGGATTCCGACCAAGGGTCTCACGAAGAGGATTGGGAAGTCGTTGCGATGGAAATTGCTCGAACAAGAAGGAACATGATAAGGGGAAAGGAAAGGCCCAAGGTAAATCAAAAGGAAAGGGTGAAGAAAAGGTTGTTGAAGCGGAGCAAACCGGATCGCCACACACTTATGTTCGTGGGCAGAGAGGAACTGGTGGTATCTCTATTCATGAACGGGGTGATCGAGATGTTCCAGTTGATGATCGCCGACGCTCCATCTATTCTTCGAAGACATGTATAGGAAAGCGTATGGTCGGCTGTCACGCCCCGGGACCCAGCGGAAGCCCGCCCGGCGCGTGCCCAGACCCGCCGTATGTCTACAACATACAAGGCGTCTAACAAAACGATAAATAACCAACGAAATAAAAAGAATCTAGAAGTATCAGAGCAGTATAACAACTAGAATTCTATACAAGGGAACATAAAAGAAGTGACTAAAATAAAGTACCAATCTCCAATAAAAACTATAAAGTGAGTACAACAAAAGAAATCCAACACCACTATAACTAAGTACATGGTAGTCTCTACATAGGGATACAAAACTCTCTCAATCTCACCAAGGTACAAAAAGAGAGAAAAACCCCTACAAGGTGGAAAGCTGTGATAACTAGCTAGCGATTCCCTTTCCACGATCCCTTGCCTCCGCCGGTGCCGAAGGCTCTGAAACACATTAGAAAAAGAGGGCGTGAGAACTATTAATTAATAGTTCCCAGTGGGCAATTACTGACTTCAGTTGCATGCTCCACTAGGCCCAAAACTAAGCAAGTAAGTATAAACGATAAGAAGCGATAGTAAGCGACATGTAAATAATATGTAAACTACTAAACACGATATCTCTACTTAGCATGAATTTGCATAAGTAAGCTATTCTAAGCATGAATAGAAAGCGTTATAATTAACATGAAGTTCCCAACTTGATAGTAAAAGACTAAGTTTACTAATCTAATCAAGATCTATAATGTCCACAAGTGATAGTAAAGTGTTAAAGTTTACTATTCTAGTCAAAATCCACAGTTTTCTTTAAACTACATTAAGTTTAAGTACAATGAGATCAACCCGAAGGCGATATGGCCGATGTCCACCCGAAGGCTGCCTAGCCCAAATGCCGAGCCTAATGGCCCCGTAGTAGTCAACATTCCCACCCTAGGAATGAGACTGTCCCACGGCAATCCACTTCGGCGCCCAATCCCGCACGGCGAATACAAGAAACGCGTTGGCCAACTCCGCAGTGCCGGCCAGGTGAGCGATCGTCACGCCCGAGCCCGCCAATTCTGGATTCGGCAAGGCTGACAGACCGCCGAATCCGGACAGAGTTTCCGTACGTTCTGCCGTCGCAATCAATACAATTACAAGAAGGTTCCAAAAAGGAACAGATATTACAATCAGATTGCATAAGGAAGTATCATAAACATAAAACAGCTACTTGCTATTACAACCATTCGTCTCAAATTTAACTTTTACATTTAACTTGAAGACTTTAAACTTCCTATTACAATCTAGATATTACAAATTTCATTACAATTTATTACAACTTATTCTCCCCTGTTATACCCCTAAGCTCTGTCAACTGGGGTACTTCTATCTCTGGTCTCCTGGTAGGGCGCTATCTACTGAGCTACGCCCTTGCCTCGCGCTGCTGCTGCGCCGCTCACGTGTATACCTGTACCCCCAAAACGCAACACGGGGGTGAGAACTATTGTCCATAGTTCTCGTGGGTACGGTCACCCAAGAGAACAGCTCGACCAATAGGTCCAAGGAGGCACTGCAAATATGTTAGTCCAAAAACATATATAGATATATAACTTGCAACTAACATAAAGACATGCCTCACAATATGCAATATGCAAAATTACCCTTTAGCTCTTAGCTTCTCTTTACTTTATTGCTATTCTTTACTTTAGCCTTTCCATTCATACCTAGCTATTTACAAGCTTAGCTATTACTAGCACTATCCATTAGCTATTTACAACTTTAGCTAGTCTTTACGTTCTTTACCTTTTGGCACTTATGCTACTTAGCAATTTAATTCTAAGGTCACTCTACCTCAGCTCACTAAGCCACCCGACTCGGTCTTGAGTCAATCCATTGCGGATAATCCGCCCGCTGTCTAGCCCGAGGTGTTGGACGTCTCGCAACTACCCCACCAACCATCACTGTCGCCTCTCGTGACTCACCTCATCGGCGAAATCGTCGCACACGCGGAACCCAGCTGTCACTTGACATAACCATTCTGGTGGCGATCGCGGCGGACTTACCCAGCGAGGACCCAAGTCATGACTTAACCATCTGGCGGCGAACTAATCGCACCTCACCCAACAATGGTTTGAGTCACTCTTTCGCCTCCTGGTGCGGCCGTATCGTACTTACCCAGCAATGGTGCCCCAAACACAGGGTGTCAACACATGGCGATCTGATCCTCACCCGGCTTAACCGTTATCGAACACATTTCGGCTCACCCACCCGGCTGCTAAATCGTCTCACAACGCCACGACGGTGGTATAGCCCGGACGGCGAAATCGTCGCACACGCCCGACACCAACTTAGGTGTCCCAAATCTCGGATTCCATGAATCCGTTCCACTTAGCTTGAGGGTTAGCTAGGCCCTCAAGAGACGACCCTCTAGGTCCATTGTCTTTACCTCCTAGGTCTACTTGACACTAGGGTTTATTCTTTGTCACATAACCTAGGTTTTCTAACTCTAGGTCCAATGTCATTCCAACTCGACCTATGTTTATTCATACTAGGTCCACTGTCGTTTTATCCAACCTATGTCCATGACACTAGGTTCATTGTTCTTTACCTAGATCCATACGACTCTAGGTTTACTACAACCTATGTTCTTGACACTAGGTTAATTCCCACACTCCTAGGTCCACTGACTCTAGGTTTACTATAACCTATGTTCATTAACAACACTAGGTTAGATGTCATTCTCCTAGGTCCACATGACTCTAGGTTTACTACAACTTATGTTCTTTACACTAAGTTGGATGCCACTCGATCTATATGTGTATTAGTCCATGACTTACATTCTTACTTAGCATTCTCATACTTGGCATTCATATACTTAACATTCTTATGTTAACCATCCCATTTACATGCACATAATTATATCTAGCATGTACTCATTATGCTAAGCATGCATTTATTCATACATTTCATTTACATGCATATTTCTATTATGCTAAGCCTATGTTCTTGCAACATTCTTTACTTAGCATTCCTTGCCTCATTATTTACCTCATGCTTATTCATTTCCTAGCATTTCTATATCATGCTCATTCTTACCATTTCACACTAGGTTCTTTAGCATGCATCTCTACTTATGCATTTTACACTATGTTCTTTAACATGCAATTTCTATACATGGATCACATGCATCAAGTTGAAACCTTTACTCTTAGACATATTTAGGCGACCTAGTCGCTTCGGTAAACACAACCCACCTTATTATGCTCTCCGATTGCTCGTCGACACTCAATCGGCCGCCCGCGGCACTCTTGACCCGGTTTGACTCGAACTCTTGCACGACCGCCCGAACGATCTCCGAATCCCAATCTGAGACCTTGTGCCGTTGCCCCACGCCTTCAAGTTGCCCCGCTCCGTTTCATGAATTTTGGGCTCCCGTCTTGCGTGTCGCGGACATCCGGTTTAAATATATTAAATAATTAATATCTTTGTACTCGCTCGTCAGATCACCGAACCGAGTGCGCCAACGCGTTCGTTGCACCCCCAATTAGGTTTCTATGGGGTCAAATGAGATCAAACTCATCTATTTCCAAAAAATCCCTTTTTAACCCTAGGTTTTGCACTTTTGCAAAACCCACCGATTTGACCCCTAGAACAAGCAATAGAGAGCTTGTCTAACCTCTAGGAACTCCTCTAAGAGCATTAGAGCCATCCATAGGGTGTTTAAAACAAACTCTAGAAATCCACCATTAGAGCACCTTGAAGAACACATGATTTTCATGAGTTTCCAAGTCTCTACTAGGTTCTAAAGCTTGCAAGAAGATCAAAACTCTATATCTAGGGTTTAGAAACCCATTATCTAAGGATCTACCATGAGAGGGAGAGAGAGCTTACCGCTCAAAAGCTTGCTCTTGCACAAAGGAGGGAGGAGAGCATGGCCATGATCATCACCATCATAATCTCCTTCATCTTCTCCTTCTATCTCTTCTTCTCTTTCTCTCTTTTCCTTCTTTCTTTCTTTCCCCTTCTCTTCTTCTCCTTGCTGTCGAACAGAGAGAGAGCGGGACACGAGAGAGGGAGCGAGAGGGAGACTGCTGTGAGGGGGAAGGGTTTTGGGTTATATTTTGTTGCAACAATAGCAACTAAACCCTCCAAACATCTTATTTCGGCCCAAAACCGTCGCTGCATCCATTCTCAGACCGTACAACGGGTTTCGTACGGTAATGGGATGCTCCAGAGGCAAACCCGAGAGTCGCCTCTCGGTTTCGAGCATTTGTACCCTGGTATAAATCCACTTTGTACCGTACGTACACCAAAAATCTCAAACCCGAGAGCCGCCGCCTCTCAGAAAGTTGCTATACCCAAGACAAAGAACTTTGCTTGTACCGTACAAATTGCCCGTACTTGTGCTTTTCACGTCGTTTCGACTCTAATTCGCCGAACAACGCCAAAACCTTTCTAACTCTTTTAGATCCTCTCTTAACCCTTCCAAGCATTTTGGAATGGTTATTGGAACTTGTCCAATTACTCGTTCGCGCACTTTAGCCAATTTGGTTAAAGTTCGGGTTGCTACAGCGACCCTCACAAGCATGTGCGAATGAGCACAATGGCATATAGTCACAAGTCCCAAATCGTCATGTCTCTAACATGGAATGTACAAGTGTCCAAAAGGCCTATCTCTATGTCATCATGTCTCTAACATGGAAATAATAGATGTCCAAAGGCCTATGTCAAGTCTCTATGTTGCAGTTTCATAGTTTTCTAAGTTAAGTGCCGCTTGATGACATTTAAGCTTTTCTAAGTTCCAACACAAGTTTAATGTTCTCAATTACATTAATTAAGCTACATAAACATGAATGGCACACTCCCAGGTGCCCACAAATCCCACCCTAACATGCATGCTGTTTAACCCCGAAAGCTCTACTATATAGAGTGAAAATTTTATCATACATGAGGCATGCATTTTAAGTGGTTCAAAATTCATAATAAATCTATTTAGCATGAATATGCATTCAAAATAATTAAATCAAACCGAATAAGCACTTAGGAGCCATTTGCTCCTATGCTCATGAAGCCAAACCCACCAAGTGCGAAAAGCGTTGCTCCGAACCGCTAACGAAGCTTCGATAATCACTCCTAGAGTCCTAAAAAGCACACCCTAGGAGTTACAAGCTAAGAAGATAAATCTTGAGTTCACACTTTAAGGATTTCGACAAAAGGTTGGAGAAAACTCACCGAATGCGAAGGAAGTGCTCTTGATCTCCAAATGGGAGCTAGAGTCCTTCTAATCCAACCTAAATCAAAGTTCTAAACCCATCAATTAGATCCCAAAGGCCCTAAATCGAAAATCCCCAAATCCTAACCCTAGAATCCAAAACTAGGGTTTCATCTCACAAAAACCCACAAAAACCAAAACTAGAGGGAAGAGATCATTCACATACCTCTAAGAAGCTCAACACCAAGCTCAAAAAGCCTAGGCTTGAAGCTTGATCCTCCATAAAGCTCCAACCACCAAGCTCCAAGCTCCAACAATGGTGGTAGAGGCTCTATCAAGCAAAAAGAGCAAAGGAGAGGGTTTTAATCCTCAAAAATCCCACCAAAACCCTAGAAAACACAAGGGAGTAGAGAGAGAAGCTCCTTACCTCTTTCTCTCTTGTTCTCAGCACAAGGAGAAGCCCTAGGGGCAAGGGGTGCTATATTAGAAGCAACAAAATGCTAAAACACCCCTGCAGCTTTAAATCCGCTCAAAATCCGCTGTCAGAAAGACAAGCCTTCCCATACCGGCAGACTCGCGAAATGCCCAAACCCGAGGCTCGGGTTGGTCGCTTCACCATCCCATACCGGTACGTAATCCACCCCGTACTGCAGATAGCAACAATGGCCGTATCGCAGATAGCAACCAAGGCTGTACCGGTACAAGCCCTCCAGAGTCAAACCCGAGCGCAACCTAAAATCCAATTTTTTGGACTTTAGGGCTTGGGACTCATCCCCAAACCTCGGTACACGCGCCCTAGGTCGGAACACGGTCAACGACCCTCCGTAAAAATCCGAAACGCTTCATCACAAGTCAAATACTCGAACTCCGCAATTTGCGCAAGTCCAGGATGTTACATTCACCCCTCCTAAAAAGGAGTTTCGTCCGCGAAACTCTAAAGCGAACTCATACCTCAAGATTTCATCTGAAAGAGATGGGGATAGCGCTCCTGCAGTGCGCTCTCAGGCTCCCACGTGGCCTCTCGCTCCTCGTGGTTGCTCCAAAGAACCTTGACGTACGGAATGTCCCGATTCAGCAATTTCTTCACTTCGCGAGCCAAGATCTTCACGGGTTGCTCCTCGAAGCTCAAATCCTCCCGCAGCTCTATGGGTACAGCCTCCAATACATGAGCCGGATCATGGATATATTTCCGAAGGACCGATACATGAAAGACGTTATGCACGCCCGATAGGTTCGGTGGTAGAGCAAGTCGATACACTACCGGACCTATACGTTCCAAGATCTCATAGGGTCCAATGAATCGAGGACTTAACTTACCTCGAATTCCAAATCTCCGAATTCCCTTTGACGGCGAGACTTTCAAGAAGACATGATCTCCAATCTGCAACTCAAGTCTCGTCTGCGTTTATCCGCATAGCTCCTCCGCCTACTCCGGGCCGTCGCAGTCGCTCCCGAGCAATTCCCGAACTTTATCCTCTTCTTCCCGGAGCACTTCCGGCCTAAAGCCAATCTTTCGCCAACTTCACTCCAATGAAGTGGTGATCTGCACTTTCGTCCATATAATGCCTCGAACGGTGCCATCTTGATACTTGCTTGATAACTATTGTTATAAGCAAACTCCGCCATAGATAGATGCTGCGACCATCCTCCTTGGAAGTCAATCACACATGCTCGAAGCATGTCCTCTAGAGTCTGTATAGTGCGCTCCGACTGCCCGTCACTCGGGGTGGAAAGCAAAGGTTTAAATCCAATCTAGTACCCAAGGCGTCCTGTAGACTCCTCCAGAAGTGTGACACAAAGCGAGTGTCCCTGTCAGATACGATCGATGTAGGTACTCCATGAAGTCGCACAATCTCATCAAGGTACACTTGTGCGAGCTTCTCTCCAGCCCAAGTAGTATGGATAGGTATAAAGTGCGCTGACTTCGTCAACCTATCCACTATCACCCAAATAGCATCATGCCCAGCTTGAGAGCGAGGCATTCCTGTCACGAAGTCCATGGTGATCTTCTCCCACTTCCACACGGGAATAGGCAAACTCGAAGTTTTCCCGCCGGAACTCGATGCTCGCTTTCACCCGTTGGCAAGTTAGACATCTAGCAACAAACTCGCCAACATCCTTCTTCATCCCGTGCCACCAATAAAGTAACCTCAAGTCCTTGTACATTTTGGTGCCTCCGGATGAATAGCTTTAGGTGCCCTGTGTGCCTCCTAAAGGATGTCCTCTCTAAATCCCAAATCCGCCGGCGCACAAATCCGTCCACCAAAGCGCATCACTCCCTGATCATCCACTAGGAAGTCACTCTGGCAACCATCAACCATTTTGTCTCGAATCCTTTGCAACTCTAAGTCAAGAGCTTGCTTCTCTTTAATTCTATCCATAAGTGTAGGTTGCACAACCATAGTCATCACCGCATAGGCGTATCGGAGTCACTACCTCCACCTCCAACCGCTTCATTTGCTCGATCAACTTCGGTTGAGTAACCACGTGCATCGCTAAGTTCTCGGTCGATTTCCGACTTAGCCATCCGCCACCACGTTAGCCTTGCCCGGGTGGTAGAGAATAGTCAAATCATAATCCTTGAGCAGCTCCAACCATCTGCGCTGTCTCAAGTTCAACTCCTTCTGAGTGAAAATGTACTTTAAGCTCTTGTGATCCGTATAGACCTCGCACCGCTCGCCATACAAATAGTGGCGCCATAACTTCAATGCAAAGACTACGGCCGCCAACTCCAAGTCGTGTGTAGGATAGTTCTTCTCGTATTCCTTCAATTGGCGAGAAGCATACGCGATCACTTTGACACCCTGCATCAAGACACAACCCAATCCGTTAAGAGATGCATCACTATAAACCACATACCCTGCTCCAGCAATAGGTAATGTGAGGATTGGAGCGGTCGTCAATCTCAGCTTCAACTCTTGAAAGCTCTTTTCACACGCATCATTCCAAATGAATTTAGCTCCTTTGTGCGTGAGCCTCGTGAGGGGGGTAGATAAATTCGCAAAGCCCTCCACGAAGCGGCGGTAGTAGCCGCCAAACCAAGGAAGCTCCCGATCTCTGACGCTCGTCGGCCTTGGCCAATCCCGAATGGCTTCTATTTTCCTAGGATCCACCGCCGTGCCCGATCCCGAAATCACATATCCCGTAAAAGCCACTTCTCGAAGCCAAAATTCACACTTCTTCTAGAGCAAATAACTTCTTTTCCCGAAGCACTTGAAGTACTAATCTCAAGTGTTCCTCGTGTTCCACATCACTTCGGAATAAATCAAGATATCGTCGATGAAGACCACGACGAACCCGTCTAGATAAGGCTTGAAAACACGGTTCATTAGATCCATAAAAGTCGCCGGGGCATTAGTAAGCCCAAACGGCATAACAAAGGAACTCATAATGTCCATACCGTGATCTAAAAGCCGTCTTCGCCACATCCCCAGCAATCTTCAATCGATGGTATCCCGACTTCAAGTCTATCTTGGAATACACGTTCGACCCTTGAAGTTGGTCAAAAAGATCGTCAATCCTCGGCAACGGATATTTATTCTTGATCGTGACTTTATTAAGTTCACGATAGTCCACGCAAAGGCGAAGTGATCCGTTCTTCTTCTTCACAAAAAGAACCGGTGCTCCCCAAGGTGACACACTCGGTCGAATGAAGCCCTTGTCCAACATATCCTCAGAATCGTGCTCCTCACTCCTTTAACTCGCTGCCATCCTATAGGGTGCCTTCGAGACTGGGGTAGTCCCGGGAGCGAGATCTACCACAAACTCGATCTTCCTATCAGGTGGCATGCCTGGTAGCTCCGCTGGAAACACATCCTGAAACTCCCGTACCACCGGGATATCCTCGATCCTAGGGGTATCATCCTCACCCCTCATTGCGATACTAGCCAAATAGGCTACCCATCCACGGTTGATCAGTTGCCTAGCTCGAGACGAATCGATCGACATCGCAAAAAGCGAACTCGCATCCTCTAAACACCACCTCACTCGACCCTGCTTCTCTAAAAGTAACCGTTCGATTAACACAATCGATGGTGGCGTAGTATCTAGTCAACCAATCCATACCCAAAACCACGTCAAAATCCCCCAACTTGCGCACTACTCGCAAATCCGCGGCATGGTCCAATCTCCTACCCGAATAGGGCAACCGGGGCAATACTTTGCACGTCCACAATGTGGTCGCACAACAATACGTCCAGGGTGTAGTAAAGGAACAACCGGATGTCATGCAACTCGGCAAATGCACCGATCAATAAATGAATGTGATGCACCGGTATCAAATAATGCACGTACTCTAATGCCATCAAGTAAAATGATACCGCCACCACATCTCACTGCCGCCGCCGCTTTGCTGGCGTACATGCGCCCACTCGGCGCCCGACGTGACCCTCGCTCAAGGCTGACGGGCCGCCGCCTGCATCGTGTCGACGGGGTCCTCGGCCGGCGGCCGGTAGAGCCGGTGCCGATGCGTAAGATGGTGCCGGTGAAGAACCTCTCGGGCACTCGAGACGGATGTGGCCCTCCCGGCCACACCGGAAGCACCGCCGCCCCGCCGTGGACACGCGGCGGGTGGTGAGGACCACCGCAGATCACACACCGGGAGGCCGGCGCTCGGCCGGTCCTCTCGCCGGGGCGGTGCGCCACGATCGCGCCGTCGGTGTCTCTGATGCTTCGGGGCCTCCTAGAGTGCGCCCGTTCGCACCCTCGCCGCGGGCCTCTTGCCCTTACCCTTGTCCAAACCCTCGCGTCTCTCCTCGTACCATGGCCGCGCCGCTCTCCACAGCTGAGCGCGCGGTTCACCACCCGTTTGCAAGTCCGAAGCTCCGATGACCGCACGAACCGAAGATCGACGGCCGCAGCCCGCGTCGAAGATGCGGGCCTTATCCTCGTCGTCCCGCACGACGAAGGGCACGCAATGCAAGCCGAGAAAACTCCCTCTCGTACGCCGCGTATCGATCCCCCGAGTAAGGCCGCGCAAACTCGCTCCATCCGTCTCTTGACACCGTCGGGAAGTAGTGTGACAATAGAAGTTCCTTGAACTTCATCCAGTGATAGATGCCAAATCCGTGGCCGGGGTTCTCCCGAATGTCCATCCACCACGGTAGGCCTCGCCGTCGAGGTGGTGGGTGGCGAGCCACACCCTATCCCGCTCCTCCACAAATGTGTCGCGAATAGCTTCTCCATGTGCATCAACCACTTTTCCACAATCTGGTCGACGTTCTCTCCGTCGAAGATCCTGGCCGCACTTCCTAAACTCCTTGAGGCGACCCATGAGTCGATCCCTCTCGCTCCCCCGAGCCATAATCGGAAATGCCGCCGCCACCGGTGATGCTCGAATCGGCGGGTGTCCTGCCCTCCTCCCGTGCTCAATCGCCGAGTCGTTCGGTGTGAGCCGGCCGCGGGGGATCGCGCCCGCGGTAAGTCAACCTCGCCGGCGCCGCGCGTGAAGGAGTCCGAGCCTCCCTCGCAGCCCGCCCGCCGCAAGAGAAGATCCTCCATGCGCTTCATGCGCGCTTCCCGTCGCCGGGCCGTGGTCGCCGTCGCCGTCACCAATGCCGTGAGGGCCGCCAATCGGCCTCAACTCACGACCTCGCCGGATCCGAGGTAGCGAGGCCTCGACCTCCTCAAAAGTTGCCGCATTGTCCGCTCCAACGTATTTCGAGCGAGTTATCGGCATCGCCACTACAACATCATAAAAGCGCAAGTTAGTAAGCTCACGCAATCGCATCCCCGCTCATGCTATAAATACCCAAATCATGCGAAAGTAATGAAGTGTCATTTACTACTAACTCGATGTTACGTTGTCGCCGCCAACGTAACCCTCCGCGGTTAGAAGTTATACACTTCGATCCAACTCTACTTACTAGAGTTATTCAAGATACCCAATCTTAATACTTTCGCTCACAAGTTAAATAGACCTCGTCTCTCACGAGCCTATATCCTATAGTCCAACCTGCCTAAGGTTTGCTAGGTCCACAAGAAGACTCAACCCTAGGCTCTGATACCAATTTAACTCACGCCTCAGACCCAATGCTCACGGCGCGCAAGCCTGCCGTACCCGCCGTATGTCTACAACATACAAGGCGTCTAACAAAACGATAAATAACCAACGAAATAAAAAGAATCTAGAAGTATCAGAGCAGTATAACAACTAGAATTCTATACAAGGGAACATAAAAGAAGTGACTAAAATAAAGTACCAATCTCCAATAAAAACTATAAAGTGAGTACAACAAAAGAAATCCAACACCACTATAACTAAGTACATGGTAGTCTCTACATAGGGATACAAAACTCTCTCAATCTCACCAAGGTACAAAAAGAGAGAAAAATCCCTACAAGGTGGAAAGCTGTGATAACTAGCTAGCGATTCCCTTTCCACGATCCCTTGCCTCCGCCGGTGCCGAAGGCTCAAACACATTAGAAAAAGAGGCGTGAGAACTATTAATTAATAGTTCCCAGTGGGCAATTACTGACTTCAGTTGCATGCTCCACTAGGCCCAAAACTAAGCAAGTAAGTATAAACGATAAGAAGCGATAGTAAGCGACATGTAAATAATATGTAAACTACTAAACACGATATCTCTACTTAGCATGAATTTGCATAAGTAAGCTATTCTAAGCATGAATAGAAAGCGTTATAATTAACATGAAGTTCCCAACTTGATAGTAAAAGACTAAGTTTACTAATCTAATCAAGATCTATAATGTCCACAAGTGATAGTAAAGTGTTAAAGTTTACTATTCTAGTCAAAGTCCACAGTTTTCTTTAAACTACATTAAGTTTAAGTACAATGAGATCAACCCGAAGGCGATATGGCCGATGTCCACCCGAAGGCTGCCTAGCCCAAATGCCGAGCCTAATGGCCCCGTAGTAGTCAACATTCCCACCCTAGGAATGAGACTGTCCCACGGCAATCCACTTCGGCGCCCAATCCCGCACGGCGAATACAAGAAACGCGTTGGCCAACTCCGAGTGCCGCTTGTAGGAGCGACCCTCACAAGCATGTGCGAATGAGCACAATGGCATATAGTCACAAGTCCCAAATCGTCATGTCTCTAACATGGAATGTACAAATGTCCAAAAGGCCTATCTCTATGTCATCATGTCTCTAACATGAAAATAATAGATGTCCAAAGGCTTATGTCAAGTCTCTATGTTGCAGTTTCATAGTTTTCTAAGTTAAGTGCCGCTTGATGACACTTAAGCTTTTCTAAGTTCCAACACAAGTTTAATGTTCTCAATTACATTAATTAAGCTACATAAACATGAATGGCACACGCCCAGGTGCCCACAAATCCCACCCTAACATGCATGCTGTTTAACCCCGAAAGCTCTACTATATAGAGTGAAAATTTTATCATACATGAGGCATGCATTTTAAGTGGTTCAAAATTCATAATAAATCTATTTAGCATGAATATGCATTCAAAATAATTAAATCAAACCGAATAAGCACTTAGGAGCCATTTGCTCCTATGCTCATGAAGCCAAACCCACCAAGTGCGAAAAGCGTTGCTCCGAACCGCTAACGAAGCTTCGATAATCACTCCTAGAGTCCTAAAAAGCACACCCTAGGAGTTACAAGCTAAGAAGATAAATCTTGAGTTCACACTTTAAGGATTTCGACAAAAGGTTGGAGAAAACTCACCGACTGCGAAGGAAACTCTCTCGATCTCCAAATGGGAGCTAGAGTCCTTTTAATCCAACCTAAATCAAAGTTCTAAACCCATCAATTAGGTCCCAAAGGCCCTAAATCGAAAATCCCCAAATCCTAACCCTAGAATCCAAAACTAGGGTTTCATCTCACAAAAACCCACAAAAATTAAAACTAGAGGGAAGAGATCATTCACATACCTCTAAGAAGCTCAACACCAAGCTCAAAAAGCCCTAGGCTTGAAGCTTGATCCTCCACAAAGCTCCAACCACCAAGCTCCAAGCTCCAACAATGGTGGTAGAGGCTCTATCAAGCAAAAAGAGCAAAGGAGAGGGTTTTAATCCTCAAAAATCCCACCAAAACCCTAGA
Source organism: Aechmea fasciata (assembly GCA_025177825.1). Lineage (NCBI taxonomy): Eukaryota > Viridiplantae > Streptophyta > Magnoliopsida > Poales > Bromeliaceae > Aechmea > Aechmea fasciata. Next base: position 12,405,262 of record CM045923.1, read on the forward strand.
AAACACAAGTGAGCAGAGAGAAGCTCCTTACCTCTTTCTCTCTTGTTCTCAAGACAAGGAGAAGCCCTAGGGGCAAGGGGTGCTATATTAGAAGCAACAAAATGCTAAAACACCCCGCAGCTTTAAATCTGCCGAAATCCGCCAGTCAGACGCAGACAAGCCTTCCCATACCGGTACAGACTTCGAAACAAATGCCCAAACCCGAGGCTCGGTTGGTCGCGCCCACCATCCCATACCGGTACGTAATCCACCCCGTACGGCATAGCAACAATGGCCGTACCCAGATAGCAACCAAGGTCCGTACTCAGACAAGTCCTCCAGAGTCAAACCCGAGAGCAACCTAAAATCCAATTTTTTTGGACTTTAGGGCTTAGGACTCATCCCCAAACCTCGATACACGCGCCATAGGTCGGAACACAGTCAACGACCCTCCAGAAAATCTGAAAAGGCTTCATCACAAGTCAAATACTCGAACTCCGCAATTTGCGCAAGTCCAGTATGTTACAGGTATAGACACCATTTTGTACCGGTACAAAGGCATAAAATTCCAACCCGAGAGCAACCTAAAATCCAGCTTTTTGGACTTCAGTGCTTGGAACTCATCCACAAACCTCGGTACTCGTGCCATGGGTCGGAACACAGTCAACGACCCTCAAGAAAATCTGGAAAAGCTCAGATCTCACATCTAACACTCGAACCTTGCAATTTGCAAAAGTTCAATGCGTCACAGCTGCCTCAAGTTCAACTCCTTCTGAGTGAATAAATACTTTAAGCTCTTGTGATCCGTGTATACTTCACACCGCTCGCCATAAAGATAGTGGCGCCATAGCTTTAATGCAAAGACTACAGCTGCCAACTCCAAATCATGAGTAGGATAATCCCTTTCATACTCCTTCATTTGGCGAGAAGCATACGCGATCACTTTTCCATCCTGCATCAAAACACAACCCAATCCATTAAAAGAAGCATCACTGTAAATCACATACCCTGCTCCAGCAACTAGCAAGGTTAAGATTGGGGCCATAGTCAATCCCTGTTTCAACTCTTGGAAGCTTCTTTCACACGCATCATCCAAATGAACTTGGTGCCTTTATGCGTGAGCCTCGTGAGGGGAGTAGATAACTTAGCAAATCCTCAACAAACCTCCGGTAGTAGCCGGCCAAACCGATAAAACTCTGAATCTCGGTAACACTCGTCGGTCTTGGCCAATCCTTGATGGCTTCAATTTTTCTAGGATTCACGGCTATACCTGGTCCCGAAATAAATGGCCCAAAAACGCCACCTCTCTAAGCCAAAACTCACACTTTCTTAATTTGGCGAAGAGCTTCTTTTTTCGAAGTACTTGAAGTACAAGTCTCAAGTGTTCCTCGTGATCCGCATTACTCCGGGAATAGACCAAAATGTCGTTGATGAACACCACGACGAATCTATCCAAGTATGGCTTGCAAATACGGTTCATTAAATCCATAAAAGCTGCCGGGACGTTAGTGAGCCCAAACGGCATAATAGTGAACTCGTAATGTCCATACCGTGTTCTAAAAGCCGTCTTCGACACATCCTCAGGCTTGATCTTTAACTAGTGGTATCCCGACTGCAAGTCGATCTTGGAATACACACTCGATCCCTGAAGCTGATCGAACAGATAATCTATTCTCGGCAACGGATACTTATTCTTAATCGTGACCTTATTAAGTTCACGATAGTCCACGCATAAGCGAAGTGATCTGTCTTTCTTCTTCACAAACAAAATTGGTGCTCCCCAAGGTGACACACTCGGTTACACAAAATCTTTATCCATAAGGTCCTGCAACTGTGCCCTCAACTCCTTCAACTCAGCTGGTGCCATCCTATAGGGCGCCTTTGAGATTGGAGTAGTCCCAGGAATGAGATCTACCACAAACTCAATCTCCCTATTAGGTGGCATACCTGGTAGTTCAGATAGAGAAACATCCTGGAACTCCCGTACTATCGGGATATCCTCGATCCTAGGGGTGTCATCCTCACCCCGCAGCACAATACTAGCCAAGTAGGCTATGCACTCTCTGTTAATCAACTGCCTAGCTCGAGAGGAGCTAATAGTCATCGCAAACAACGAGCTCTGGCATCCTCGAAACACAACCTCCTCCTGCCCCGGCTCTCTAAACGTCACCGTTCGATTCTTACAATCGATAGTGGCGAAGTACTTGGTCAACCAATCCATGCCCAAGACTATATCGAACTCTGAGTTTGTACACTACAAAAAGATTCGCGGGCATGATCCAATCCCCAATCTGAACCGGGCGGCTAGAACAAAACTCCCTAATATCCAAGGAGTGGTCGGGTACTATAACTCGTCCCGGATGCAACAAGGATGTCAAAGGGATGCCATGCAACTCGGCAAACAGCCGGTCTACAAATGAATGCGATGCACCGGTATCAAATAGAGCACGAACTCGAATACCATAAAGTAAAATGATACCTGCAACAATATCCTCGGCTGCTGCCGCTGCCTTAGTATGAACCGCATACATACGCCCACTTGGGGCCTGTCGTGACTCTTCTGTCGATCGCTGAACGGGCAATCTCCCGGCCTGGTACGAAGCGATGGGCGTCCACGGGCTGGGACCTGGTGAAGCTGGTGCCGATGCCATCGATGGCGCTGGAACTGATCCCCTCGGGCAGTCCGACTGAAAGTGGCCCTCCCGGCCACAAGAGAAACACTCGCCCGACCCCCGCGGCACCGGGCAGGAGTAGCGGGGCCAGACAAATCATGCAACGCGTGCTCGGCGACGTCCGATCCTGCGCCGCGCGGCGTACTCGTCCCCAGTGATCGGCTCCCGGTGCTTCGACAGCTTCCTTGAGTGCGTCTGACTCGCACCCTCGCCTGCGGGCCTCTTTCCCTTGCCCCGATCCATGCCTTCCTGACGCTCCCGAACTACCATCCCCCCCCGCTCCACAACGAGCGCGATTCACCACCTCTCGATAGGTTTGCAAGTTAGAGGACCGTAGAAACCTAAAGATGGATGGCCGAAATCCACTCTAAAAATGCGGGCCTTATCCTCGTCGTCCCACACGACGAACGGCATGCAATGAAGAAGTCGAGTGAACTCCCTCTCGTACTCAGCCACAATCCGCTCCCCCTGGCACAAGCAGCGCAAATCCATCTCCATCTGCCTCCGAACACTATCGAAAAAATAGTGCTCGAGTAGAAGTTCCTTGAACCTTTTCCACGTCATCGCCGCCAAGTCGGTGTTGGGATTCTCTTGAATATCCGTCCACCAACGGTAGGCCTCGCCGTCTAGATGGTGTGTGGCGAGCCAAACTCTGTCCCTCTCCTCGACGAAGGTATCCCGAAATAGCTTCTCTATATGCATGAGCCATTTCTCCACGGCCCAGTGGTCCACGTTCTTCCCGTCGAAGATCCGCGGGTTGCACCTCCTAAACTCGTTGAGGCGGCTCATCAAACAGTCTCGCTCCGACCCCTTAACCATCGTCGGGAACACTGCTCCTCCTGGGGGCATCTGAACTGGAGGTGCCGTCGCCACCCTCTCCCGTGGTGCAACCGACGGCGCTGTCTGCGAAGAACCGGGCGCGAGGGTCTACGCCATCGGTGCCACCACCTCAGCCGGTGCAGGTGGTACAGCATTTTGGGTCTCCCTAGCAGCCGCCTGCTTAATAGAAGATCTTCATCCGTGCCTCCTGCCGGCGCGCCGCCTCGGCCAACTGCTGTGCCGCCGCTGTCTGCTGGGCCACTAGATCAGTGAGGGCCGCCAGCTGGCTCCTCAACTCACGGACCTCGCCAGATCTGGAGGTAGCGGAGGTCTCGACCTCCTCAAGATATGCCAGGTTCTTCGCCTCGATAGATTTGGAGCGAGTAATCGGCATTAACACTGCAGTAATATAAAAGCGCAAGTTAATAAAACCCACGTTATCGTAACCCCGCTTAAGAATAATACCCCAAATCATGCGAAAGTAATGAAGTGTACTTCACAACTAACTCCGATGTTACGTTGTCGGCCGCCAACGTAACCATCCACGAAGCTAGATGTTGTACACTTCGATTAAACTCCAACTTTTTAGAGTTATAATAAATCCCAATCTAGGTACTTTCGCTCATAAGTCAAATAGACATCGTCTCTAACGAGCCTATTTCCTATAATCCAACCAGCCTAAGGTTTGCTAGGTCCACTAAGACTCTACCCTAGGCTCGGATACTAAATTAATCTGTCACGCCTTGGGACCGGCGGAGGCCTTTCCGGTAGCGCACCCAGACCCGCCATATGTCAACACATACAAGGCGTCTACAAAAACAGCGGAAATAAAACTTCGAATAGGCTACAACTATAGATATCAGAGCAATATACAACTAGTTCTATCGACAAGAATAGAGGAAACGGAACTAGATAATAAAAGAGATCATAAAGTGATACATCATCTATCTCAAATATCCAAAAATGGGGTGGTCTCTCTATACACATGAATCTCTTAAAACCTCTCCAAAATAAAACACAAGAGAGGTGGACCACCTATCCAAATGTCCCTCGCTAAGCGTCGCTAGCCCGAGGCAATCCCCTTGCCGCGGTCCCTAGCCTCCTCCGGTGCAGAAGGCGCTGAAAAGAATCAGAAACAGAGGGCATAAGAACTATAACTTATAGTTCCCAGTGGGCAATTACTCACCTTAGCTGCATGCACCACTAGGCCCAAAAGAGATAAGTAAAAAGTGCGATAAATAACTGCCGAAATAAAAGTATAAATGAAATGCTAATGTACTATGTCACAAGTATACATGATGAGTATCCATGCTATCATGATTCAATATGCCAACATATAAAGAATATGTTTTAATGCAGATACCAAGTATACTATGATGCAATATATAAGTGTCAAGTATACTACAAGTCCCAAAGCTATGCTATAAGCATGTCTAAGTAATCCAACTACTAACCTATCTAGTAGTGATTGTCATTTACCAATTAATGTCATTGTTCACTTTCATTCTAGGATCTACACATGTCTAATCCAGCTTGTGCCACCTAAGTGCCGTGGTAGCCCCAGCATCTCCCGTAAGGAATGAGTCTATCCCACTCGGCCCCGTAGGTTTCTCAATACCGCACGCGCGAAACAAGTCGCAAAGGCTAACTCCGGAGTGCCGGCTTGTAGGGAGCGACCCTCACAAGCATGTGCGAATGAGCACAAATGGCAAGCAAGCAAGGTCAATGTCTCAAGTACCCAATCATCATGTCTCTAACAGGGTAATAGTCACTAGCAACCCTAAGGTCTAGTTCAATGTCTCTCATGACACTACATTTTATTATGTCAATGTTCAATTCCAAGACTAATGCCGCTTGATGACATTAGCTCACTAAGTCACATCTTTATGCCAAGCCTAATGCCTCTTTATGACAATGGCTTTTCTTCTATGTCATGCATAGTTCTATGTACAAGTTTACATACCACAAATCATTTTCTCAAAGTATAACCTGACCTCAAGTCTCTAAAGAAGGCCACCCACATGCATACTCCAAAACTGAATAGTACTCTACTACGTAGAGATCTAATTATGCATCATACATAAGGCATGCATTTTAAGCATTCTAAAATCCATAAATAATGCGTATAACATGAATTTACATGATTTCCAAATTTACAAGACTTAAACAACACAAATGAGAATTTTCTCATTGTTGTACGTGAGGCGAAACCCACCGATGCACAACACGATGCTCCGCAACCCTAGCGAAGCTTAGATCGTCCCTCCTAGTGCCCTAAGAAGCATGCTAGAAGTGTTACAACCTCAAAAAGATGAACTATTCGTTCGATATTTAACTATCTCAGGAAAAGGGGAAGAAAAACTCACCTCGAGAAGAAATCCCCTTAGCAAACCCCAAAAGAAAGCCAAGACCCTACCAAGGCAACCTAACCCAAGGTTCCCATTCTATTAGAGAAGCTCTAAAGACCTCTAATCAAAAAGCCCTTAGTAAATCCTAGATTTTTCAAAACTAGGGTTTATCTCAAAGAACCATCAAAATCCAAATCTAGAGGAGAATGATGTGTTGCTTACCTCCAAGAAGCCCCAAAACAAGGATCAAATCTCTCTAGAAGTGATGATCTTCTTCCAAGTTAGCTCCAAGTCCAAGCCTTAAGCTCCAATGGTGAGAATGAGGGAGAGAAAGGTGCTCCAAGTCCACGAAGCAAGGTCTCATCCTACTTCTCCTCCTTCTTTCTCCTACTTCTTCTCCTTCTCCTTCTCTTTCTAAGTGCAAGAGAGAGTGTGAGAGAGGGAAATGAGGGAGAGAAGAGAGGAAATGACCATATAGGCCCTCTATTGTAACAAAATGCAGAAAAGTCCCTTAACTTTGCAACATGTGCACTGCCTAGTTTGGGCAGATTTCGGGCGGCGAGACCGGTCTCTGCAGCCGAGACCGGTCCCTCAGGACCCTCTCCGCAAACTACCCGTACGGGAACCGGTCTCTGGCAGCTGAGACCGGTCTCTCAGGACCTTCCTGTAGACCACGCGTACGGGAACCGGTCTCCAGGGCTAGGGACCTGTCACACCCCGGGGCCGGCAGGGCCTTCCCCAAAGCGTGCCCAGACCCGCCATATGTCATCACATACAAGGCGTCTAATAAAATACAGCAAAATTAAAATAATAAAAGGCTAGAACTATAGATATCAGAGCAACATACAGCTAGTCCTATCAACAAGTGGAGAATAGGAAGACTGGATAAATAATAAAGGAAACTAACAACATAACCATAAAACATATGTTAATACAATAACTATCTCAAAATGTGGTGGTCTCTCTAAACACAGATATAACTCTCGTCCTCTCTATAACAAAATATAAGAGAGGTAACCACCTATCGATCAACCTCGCCGAGCGTCGCTAACCCGAAGCAACACCCTTGCCACGATCCCGAACCTCCCCGATGCAAGGCACCGAAAGTAAATAAAGAGAGGCGTTAGAACTATAATTTATTGTTCCCAGTGGGCAATTACTGACCTGAACCATTGCACCACTAGGCCCAAAAGAAAGAGAGTAAGTAAGCGATAAATAAATTGTAATAAAAGTATAAGGGAAAGTTATCAATTATAACCCTATCAACATGCTCATAAAGAAGTCATAAATCCTTGTTCCAACATATAAGAAGATATGCTCTATTATAACCAACAAGTATACTAAGATGTAAATAAAGAACTATCAAGTATACTATAAAACTCAAGTAATGCCCTAAGCATGTCCACATGATCCAACTACTAAATCCTATCTAGTAGTGATTATCCTTTACTATTTATGGTAATGTTCAATCTCAATTTAGGATTCATACAAGTGTAATCCCGCTTGCGCCCTAAGTATCGTGGTAGCCTCAAAGATCCCTGTAGGAATGAGTCTAACCAATTCGGCCCCATAGGTTTCTCAATACCGCACGCGCGAACGAATCGCAATGGCCAACTCCGGAGTGCCGGCTTGTAGGGAGTGACCCTCACAAGCATGTGCGAAAGAGCACAAATGGCAACAAGCACAGTCAAGTCTCAAGTCCAAACCTCATGTTTCAACATGAAAATAGTGACTAGCAATCCTAAGGTCTAGTTCATATACTCTCATGACACTAGATTTTCTATGTCAAACTTCATTACGAGCCTAATGCCGCTTGATGACATTAGCTCACTATTCTACAAGTAGATGCCAAGCCTAATGCCGCTTTATAACATTAGCTTTTCTCCTATGTCATGCATAGTTTCTAAGTCCAATATTACCATATTACATGTCACCTTCACTAAGTCTAACATATTCTCAAACTTCTAATAGAATGCTACAACATGCATTATCTACCATGACCAGTCTCTACCACAAAGAGGTCAAAAATTGTATTGTACATAAGACATATGTTTTAAGCATCCTAAAATTCACAAATAAATCATATATCATGAAAATGCATGATTTTCTAATTAACCATAAATAATTATGCACCAATGAGAATTTCTCATTGTGCTAGGTGAGGTCAAACCCACCGTCGCTCCAAGCGTCGCTCCGAACCGCTAACGAAGCTTCGATTCCTACTCCTAGTACCCTATAAAGTAAATCCTAGGAGTTACAACCTCTAAAGTTGAACCATGAGTTCAAACTTTAAGCTTCTATACTAGAGAGCAAGAAAACTCACCTCAAGTGTAGAAATTCCACTCCAAACCTCAAATGGAGGTTAGATCCTTCCTAAGGCAACCTAAACAAAGGTTCTAAACCATCCAAAAGGAATCTAAAAGCTTCGAATCAAAAAGCCCCAAATAAAACCCTAATTTTCAAAATCTAGGGTTTCATCTAGTAGAAAGCTCCAAAACGTGAATCTAAAGGAAAAGAGATGTTTTCCTACCTCTTTGAAGTTTCAAACCAAGTCCACAACCCTCTAGAAGTGAAGATCCTCCTCCAAATGAGCTCCAAGATCAAGCTCCAAGCCTCTACCAAGAAGACAATGGCTCTAGGAGGCAAAAGGAGAAAGAAAGAGAGATCAATCTCTTAAAAATCCAACCAAAACCCAATGGAATCAAGGAGTAGAGGGAGGGGCTCCCTTACCGCTTTTGCTGCTGTGGGATGGCTCAAATGAGCCCTAGGGGCGAGGGGGTGATGTTATAGAAGCAACAAAATGCTAAAACACCCCTGCAACTCTCGCAGTCTGCATTCTGCCAGCTTGTACCGGTACAAATCTGATTTTGTACCGGTACAAACCCTGCGAAACGGCCAAACCCGAGCCTCGGGTTTGCCAAGTCTACCAATTTATACCGGTATAAATCTTGTTCCGTACCGATATAGCCATCATGGCTGTATCGGTATAGACACCATTTTGTACCGGTACAAATGCACAGAACTCCAAACCGAGAGCCACCTAAAATCCAACTTTTTAAACTTAGTGCTTGGAATTCATCCACTAACCTCGGTACTCGTGCCATAGGTCGAAACACAGTCAACGACCCTCCAGAAAATCTGGACAAGCTCAGATCTCACATTCAACACTCGAACCTTGCTATTTGCGAAAGTTTTGTGCGTCACATTCACCCCTTCTAAAAAGGAGTTTCGTCCGCGAAACGCGAAATTAAAGTCATACCTCATGACTCCATCTGAAAGAGATGGGGATAGAGCTCTCGAAGCGCACTCTCAAGCTCCCACGTGGCCTCCCGCTCCTCGTGGTTGCTCCACAGGACTTTCACATAAGAAAGCTCCCGGTTCCGTAGCTTCTTCACCTCACGAGCTAATATCCTCACTGGTTGCTCCTCGAAGCTCAAATCGTCCCTCAGCTCTAATGGTGTAGCATCCAATACATGAGCTGGATCGTGTATATACTTCCGGAGGACCAATACATGGAATACGTTGTGTACACCCGATAGGTTCGGCGGTAGAGCAAGTCTATACGCTATCGGGCCCACACGCTCAAGAATCTCATACGGTCCAATGAAACGGGGGCTCAACTTACCCCGAATCCCAAATCTCCTGACTCCTCTGGTCGGCGAGACTTTCAAAAAGACATGATCTCCGATATGAAACTCCAAGTCTCGTCGACGTCTGTCAGCATAGCTTTTTTGCCTACTCTGGGCTGACAATAACCGCTCCCTAGCAATGCGAACCTTGTCCTCTGCTTCCTGGAGCACATCTGGGCCTAAAGCCAAACTCTTGCCAACTTCACTCCAATGAAGTGACGATCTACATTTTCGTCCATAGAGTACCTCGAATGGCGCCATCTTGATACTTGCTTGATAACTGTTGTTATAGGCAAACTCTGCCATCGGTAGATTCTGTGACTATCCTCCCTAGAAGTTGATCACGTAGGCTCGAAGCATATCCTCGAGTGTCTGTATAGTACGCTCTGACTGCCCGTCACTCTGAGGGTGGAAAGCAGTGCTGAAGTCCAGTCGGGTACCTAAGGCGTCCTGTAGACTCCTTCAAAAGTGTGACACAAAACGTGTGTCCCTATCCGATACAATCGATGTAGGTGCTCCATGTAGTCGCACAATCTCATCCAGGTACATTTGTGCGAGTCTCTCACCAGTCCAAGTAGTATGGATAGGTATGAAATGTGTCGATTTCGTCAATCTATCCACGATCACCCATATAGCATCATGCTCGCCCTGAGAGCGAGGCAATACCATCACAAAATCCATGGTGATCTTCTCCCACTTCCACACAGGAATCGGTAAGCTCTGCAATTTCTCCGCGGAAACTCGGTGCTCAGCTTTCACTTGTTGGCAAGTTAGACATCGAGTTACATGTTAAGGATTTTGTGTTGGCAAGTTTCGTGAATTGAGTCGGAGTCTTGAAGGATCGGAGCGGATCGAAGATCGTCGAAGAATCAAAGACTTCGAAGAAAGCGGAATTGGCTCACGATGTGAATCACGATGTCAAGGTAAGATTTTAAATCATAATATGGTGATTCATACTTAGTTGTAGGCATTAGAATCATAAATCATTGTTTAACGGATTAGAAATTATATTGGAACTTTGTATTTTTCGGAAATTGGAAAATTTACAAAGTGTACGCACCGATCAGACTGAACCTCGTACATGCCATCATACCCATTACCGGTAATAACCCGAACTCGTACGTGCAAACCATCAACTTACGGTAATACCGAGATTTGTACGGCATACCATCAACTCGTTAATGGTAATACCGAGATTTGTACCGCATAACCATCAATCATACACGGTAATGGCCATTCGTAAATATCTTCCGTCATTGCATTACCGGTAATAAATTTCCTAAGTTTTGTACCGATACAAGGTGTAAAAAATCTGAATTTTATCTAATCCGAATCTAATTGATTCTAAAGTCTATAAATAAGATCTTAGGGTTCTCTAACTCAATGTGCTTCATGAAAATACATGTTTGAGAAACCCTAGAGGCTAGGAATTCATCTAAAACCTATTTTCTACATCATAGCCTCTTTTAGGTCAAATCAAGATATCGTATTGAGTATCTATATGTCGATTTGATCTACGATTCGCTTGGAGTTTTCTTCTTCGGTTTTCTACGATACTCCTAAGCGAAGGATCACCATACTCATGATGCTTCTCATGAACGGCGTCGTGGATTCGGCGTGAGGCGTCGTGGATAAGGCACGATTGAAGGCGATTCGTGGATTCGGATCGTTGGCTCGTGGATTCGAGTGGCGTCGTGGATTCAGCGTGATAGAAGCTTCGTGGATTCGAAGTGGTGACGTTTCGTGGATTCGGGACGTGGCGTTCGTGGACTCGGACGTGAGGGCGTGGACAACCCGAAGGAGGATTGCGCGGAGATCCATAGGAGAGTTATAGAGGTCGAGTCCGTGGAGTTCGGTATCACCTTGTAATCTTTTCTCTTATTGATTGTTTATTCGCGTGTTGGTCCCGTGGGTTTTTTACTCCGAGTTTGGAGTTTTCCCACGTAAATCTCGGTGTGCTTTTTATTTTCCGCATTTACTTTTAACGCATCGAGAATTGTGGTTTTTTGGCCGGTACACCTATTCACCCCCCTCTAGGTGTCGGATACAATCTAAATAGATCCTTGAGGCAACCCCATAACTCACATTACAAACTCGCCAACATCCTTTTTCATCCCGGGCCACCAATAAAGCAACTTCAAGTCCTTGTACATCTTGGTGCCTCCCGGATGTATAGCATAAGGCGCACGGTGTGCTTCTAGAAGGATCTCCTCTTTAAGTGTCGATTCTGTAAGTTATGGGGGAGCCCCAAGGATCTATCTAGATTGTATCCGACACCTAGAGGGGGGTGAATAGGTGTACCGGCCAAAATCCACAATTCTCGATGCTTTAAAAAGTAAATGCGAAAAATAAAAAACACACTGAGATTTACGTGGGAAAACTCCAAACTCGGAGTAAAAAACCCACGGGACCAACACGCGAATACCAATCCACTAAAAGAAAAGATTACAAGGTGATTACCGAACTCCATGGACTCAACCTCTCTAACTCTCTTATGGATCTCCGCGCACTCCTCCTTCGGGTTGTCCACGCCCTCACGTCCGAATCCACGAACGCCCACGTTCCGAATCCACGAAACGCCTTGCTCCGAATCTACGAAGTCTTCAATACGCCGAATCCACGACGCCACGCTCCGAATCCACGAAGTCTTCAATCACGCCGAATCCACGACGCCGCCATGATAGAATCATGAATATGGTGATTCTTCGCTTAGGAGTATCGTAGAAAACCGAAGAAGAAAACTCCAAGCGAAGCGTAGATCAAATCGACATATAGATATGGAATTACGATATCTCGATTTGACCTAGAAGAGGCTATTTTGTAGAAAATAGGTTTTAGATAGAATCCTAGCCTCTAGGGTTTCTCGAACATGTATATTAATGAAGCACACAGAATTAGAGAACCCTAAGAACCTATTTATAGACTTTAGAATCAATTAGATTCGGATTAGAGATTTTTCAGATTTTTACCCATCTGTACCGGTACAAACTTGAACTGGTTACCGGTTCCACAAGGACGGAAGATTATTTTTCGAAGCATTGGAACCGGTAATGGGATTGATGGCTATACCGATATAGCAACTTTTTCCATACCGGTACAGCAACTTTTCCCATGCCGGTATAACTTTGTATTTTTGTTGATTTTCCACTTTTCGAAAACTACAAAGTTCCGATACAGTTTCGCGAGGGAATGTGCCAAGTTGCTGATTTTTGCTTGTTCGGATGTGCACATGGAATTAAGTTCCTTGCAATGGAGACTGCGTGGAAGAGTAGTTGAGTGTGACGTTCTCGTTGATAGTCACTTCATGGTGATATTGATAGAGAGATATTATTAAATTGTAAACGGAACCCTCTCTATCACTTGAGTTGATCTCAGTGACTATGGATACCTGGGGTATCCAATGCGAAGGGAAGCATTGGGGAGAAGAATTTCGAATGTTCGTTTCGAGCGATTGAGCAGTTAGTGCTATCAGATTCCCTACCGAAGATAAGCTCTCGGCGTAAGCTTATGAAGAGTTTACTTGAGACATCAAGTTGAGACTAAGGGAGTAACCTTAGCGGATTGAGGAAGTGAGTGAGTTGTGATTCTTGACTATATTTATAGAAGGAAATCAGTGAGTACCACCCCAGTGGTAGAGTTGAGACTGCTGTGGAGGCATTGGGGTGCAGTGCCGATTGGGGAATCGAGTAATCACCTTTGGAGATAAGATTGGACGATTCATCAATTTTTGCTACAATCGGAAGGGATGATCATCTTGGATATTGAGTATAAGGCTGTTCATGCCAAGCATGTATACAAGGGTAAACATGTGGGAATTACACCATGCTTAATTAGGGATTGGATTTACACTCAGTCGTGCAATCTTTTATCAAGATCTGACTTTGAGTTGAGCGAGCAATGTTGGGATCAGAGTCAACGAATAGATATTGTATCACATCTCTTTAGTGAGCATTCCGATGGAGTGTTGATGGATCAGGTAACGGGTTTGAACCTCGGGTTCTTGTTATGAGCGGTATTGTTGAATTCGCCAGAGAGAGTTATATGATGGAATTCCAATTGTATGAGTAATTGAAGCAGAGCTAGGCTTCGCCCTCGGCCAAGACGAGAGAAGTGAGAATTGGAATTCAGCTTTTGAGAGCCCTTGGTTTTGGTGATGACCAACTGTATAACTTGTCGAACGAGCACCAATTAGAGGAGGAACTTCGCGGTGAAGACTTGAGTTCGAGGAACTTTAGTGGATTGGCTGGGGATGTGTCCAACCCCGGAAGTCTACAGGAGGCTTTGGGCTCGCGTTTGAGCATCGACACTGCTTCCCACCCTCGGAGGGAAGGGCAGCTGGAGCGTACTATCCAGAATTTAAAGGGCGTGCCCTGAGCATGTGTGATCAACTTTCGAGGAGGATGGTCGCAGCATCTACCGTTGGCAGCGTTGCTTATAACAACAGTTATCAAGCAAGCATCAAGATGGCACCATATGAAGCACTCTATGGACGGAGGCGACGATCGCCACTTCATTGGAGTGAAGTTGGCAAGAGATTGGCTTCAGGCTCAGATGTACACCCGAAAGCAAAGACAAGGTTCGCATTGCTAGAGAGCGGTCGTTGACTGCCTGTAGTAGGCAAAAGAGCTATGCTGACAGACGTCGACGAGAATTGGAGCTTCGGATTGGAGATCATGTTTTCATGAAAGTCTCGCCGACCCGAGGAGTCGGGAGATTTGGAATTCGGGGTAAGTTGAGCCCCCGTTATTTTGGACCTTATGAGATTTTTGAGCGTGTGGGCCGGTAGCGTATAGACTTGCTCTACCGCCGAACCTATCGGGCATACACAACGTATCCCATGTGTCGGACCTTCGGAAGTTTATACATGATCCAGCTCATGTATTGGATGCTACACCCTTGGAGTTGAGGGATGATTTGAGCTTCGAGGAGCAACCCATGAAGATTTTGGCTCGCGAGGTGAAGCGAGGTATCGGAGCCTTCTTTTGTGAAAGTCCTGTGGAGCAAGCACGAGGAGCGGGAGGCCACGTGGGAGCTGGAGAGTGCACTGCAGGAGCGCTATCCCCATCTTTTTCAGATGGAATCTTGAGGTATGATCTGTATCTCCAAGTTTCGCGAACGAAACTCCTTTTTAGGAGGGGTGAATGTAACATACTGAACTAGCGCGAATTGCGGAGTTCGAGTATTTGACTTGTGTTCGGAGCCTTTCCACATTTTCTGGAAGGTCGTTGACAGAGTTCCGACCTATGGTTCGAACCCCGAGAACGATGGTTTGCATCTCGGCACCAAAATCCGAAAAGACGGATGTTTGGACAAATTTCCTGATTGAGTTTTGGGCCTTGTACCAGACAAAATGATGGCTATACCTAAGATAAGCATGATGGCTATACCCAGACAAAACGATTTTATACCTAAGATAGGTCACGAACGAGAGCAACCCGAGGCTCGGGTTTGACCTTTTCGCAGGGTTTATACCGGTACAAAATGAATTTGTACCGGTACAAACTGGCAGATTTCGAGCAGTTTGAACTGCATGGGGTTTTTAGCTATTGTATCACCTCTATTAGAGTATGCCACGCCCCTAGGGCATCCTCTTGTGTTCATAGCAGCAAGAGAAGAGGTAAGGGCTTCTCCTTCTCCTCTCCTTCTTCCCCCATGAGTTTTGTTGGATTTTTTGGAGGATTAAAACCCTCACTTTGCCTCTTTTGCTTGGTAGAGCCTTCTTCACCATTGTTGGATGCTTTGGAGCTTTTGATTGGAGCTTGGTAGAGGATCAAGCTTCAACCCTAGAGCCTTTTGAACTTGATTTGAAGCATCTTGGAGGTAAGCATCAAGTCCTCTTCCTCTAGATTCGGATTTTGAGGCTTTATGTGTGATGAAACCCTAGAACGGGATTCTAGGGTTAGGTTTTGGGGATTTTCGTTTTAGGGCTTCTTAGACCTAATTGATGGGTTTAGAACTTTGGTTTAGGTTGGATTGCAAGGATTCTAACTCCCATTTGGAGATCGTGAGAGTTTCCTTCGCATTCGGTGAGTTTTCTTCACCCTTTTTGTAGAGTTCTTTAAAGATTGAACTCATGGTTCGTTTTCTTAGCTTGTAACTCCTAGAGTTTGCTTTTTAGGACTCAAGGAGTGATAATCGAAGCTTCGTTGGCGTTTCGAAGCGACGCTATTCGCACTTGGTGGGTTTGGCTTCGTGAGCATAGGAGCAAATGGCTCCTAAGTGCTTATTTGGTTTGATTAAATTATTCTAAATGCATATTCATGCTAGATAGAATTATTATGAATTTTGGAGCACTTAAAATGCATGCCTTATGTATGATAAAAATTTCACTCTATATAGTAGAGCTTTCTGGGTTATTTTTGCATGCATGTGAGAGTGGCTCTTGGGGGCGCCTGGGAGTGTGCCATTCATGTTAATATAGCTTAACTAAAGTATTTGAGAACATTAAATTTGTGTTGGGACTTAGAAAAGCTTAAGTGTCATCAAGCGGCACTTGACTTAGAAAACTGTGAAACTGCAACCTAGAGACATTGATATAGGCCACTGACATCTATCATATTCCATGTTAGAGACATGATGACATAGAGATAGGCCTTGGACACAGTGACTTTACTTTCCATGTTAGAGACATGATGATTTGAGACTTGTGACAGTTCTTGTGACTATATGCCATTGTGCTCATTCGCACATGTTTGTGAAGGTCGCTCCCACAAGCCAAGACTCGAGTTGGCCAACGCGTTTCATGTATTCGCCGTGCGGGATTGGGCGCCGAAGTGGATTGCCGTGGGTCAGTCTCGTTCCTAGGGTGGGGATGTTGACTACTACGGGGCCATTAGGCTCGGCATTTGGGCTAGGCAGCCTTCGGGTGGGCATCGGCCATACCACCTTCGGGTTGGATCTTATTGTACTTAACTAAATATAGTTTGAAGGAAATTGTGAACTTGACTAGAATAGTAAACTTTAACACTTTACTATCATTTGTGGACATTGTGAACTTGACTAGAATAGTGAACTTTAATACTTTACTATCATTTGTGGACATTGTGGATTTGACTAGAATAGTAAACTTCAACTCTTACTATTAAATTGGGAACATTGTACTAGTAGTTGTACTTACTAATCATGCTTAGATTAGTCGTTTGCTTATGCTTATTTATGCTAAGTAGAGATATCATGTTTAGTAGCTTACATGTTTATTTTACATGTCGTTTACTTTACTTATGCATAGTTTATCGTTTACTTGTTTAGTTTTGGGCCTAGTGGAGCATGCAATCGAAGTCGCACTGCCCACTGGGAACTAGTAATTAATAGTTATCACGCCCTCTTTTTCGATTGTGTTTCAGAGCCTTCGGCACCGGCGGAGGCAAGGGATCGCGGCAAGGGAGTCGCGTCTAGTTAGCTCATAGTAGCTTTACTCTCTTTTAGATGGTTCTACTTTTCTCTCTTTTGGTATTTGTGAGAGAGAGATTTTTGTATCCCGGTATAGAGACTACCACGTACCTTTTATTGCTTTTGGTTGTGGAGTTATGGTTGTACTTATTTTCAGCTTCTTAGTGTTGCTAGTACTTTATTTCCTTTATAGAGATCTAGTTGTTATATTGTGCTCTGATACTACTAGATGCCTCTTTTTTTGTTGTTTTATTTATCGTTTTGCTAGATGCCTTGTATATTTTAGATGTACTGTCCGGACACGCGCCGGGCGGGCTGCCGCTGGGTCCCGGGGCGTGACAGATTAAATTGGTATCAGAGCCTAGGGTTGAGTCTTCTTGTAGACCTAGCAAACTTTAGGCCCGTTGGACTACAGGATATAGGCTCGTGAGAGACGAGGTCTATTTAACTTGTGAGCGAAAGTATTCAGATTGAGTATCTTGAATAACTCTAGTAAGTAGAGTTGGACCAAAGTTTATAACTCCTAACTTCGCGGAGGGTTACGTTGGCGGCCGACAACGTAACATCCGAGTTAGTTGTGAAACACACTTCATTACTTTCGCATGATTTGGGTATTGTTGAGTGGGCGCGATAGCGTGGGTTTTATTAACTTGCGCTTTAGTGATGTTGTGGCGTCTTGTTGACGACCCGCTGTAAGTTTGTTGGAGCGGATGATGCGACAACGTTTGGGGAAGTGGAGATGTCCACTACCCTCGGATCCAACGAGGTCCGCGAGTGAGGTGCCTACTTGCGGCTCTCACTGGTTTGGCGACTCAGCAGGCGACACCGGCTCAACGACAGGCAAATGCGGCACGCAGGCAGGATGCGCGCATGAAACACCTGGAGAGATCCTTACTACAACAGGCGATTTTCCCCGGGATGATTGAGGGGGCAGAGCGAGAGTGGCTCATGGATCGCCCAACGAGTTCGAGAGGTGTAACCCCAGGATCCTCGATGGAGAGAAGGACGACCACTGGATCGTAGGGAAGTGGTCGATGCAGACGGAGAATCTATTTCCACGACACATTCGTGGAGGAGAGAGGCAGAGTTTGGCTTGCCGCGCATCACCTGAGTGATGAGGTTTGTAGCTAGTGGTTGGACATTCGAGATGGCATCAACGCTGTCATTGTAGCGGCTACTTGGAAGAGGTTCAAGAAACTCCTGTTGAAGCTTTATTTCCCTGAGAGTGTTAAGAGAAAGTCGGAGCAGGATCTGTGTGGTAAACCGCGCGCTCGTCGTGGGAGGCGGTGTGGCGTATGTGCAGGAGTATCGAGAAGGCTTAGACTAAGGATTTGGGCTAGAGGCCCACGGCCGAGGGTGCGAGTCAGACGCACTCTGGGAGGCAACCTGTTTAGAGACAGACGGAGGAGTCACAACAGGTCCCGAGCGGCCGCGTGTATACGGCTCAGACTGAGGAGGCGACGGCAGCCGAGGTGGTGACTACGTGTTTTGGTTCGTAATATGGCTTTCGAGTGTGCATTGTTTGATGCCGATACGTGGCACCTATCCGTTGTTCGGCTATTTGCCAAGTTGCATTGCATCACGTTAGTTCGCTGTTTGCGATGAGAATTAGCCTTGTTTGAAACGATTAGTTACGGGTTGTGGGTAGCTTTCTGCTATGTTATTTGGATCTCACGACGATTGCATTAGTTGCATCCCGGGATCGCCGGTTGCTCTGATGGTGCTCGGGACGACCGTGCCTCGGACCAGCTTGTAGATCGCCGAGCTCGGGCCCTTTGGGCAGCGCAGCTTAGCCGTGGAGTGACAGCGTCCCGTGCCTTCTGGTAGGGCGTAGTTTTGGTCGTGACGGTATACCGAGCTTTGACCCCAGAGCGTGGAATGCCACGTGTGGGATCGTGCGATCGAGGGTACACCGAGTGTGTAGTGAACCAACCCGAGGATTTCTAGCATTGATCATCCTTCAATGCTTATAGGATGATCAGATGATCGGGTGTGTTGTTTCGAACACCCTACCTTGCGAGAAGGTTTTGCGTGCCAACAAATAGATTGGCCTTCGTGATGTGGAGTTTATGAGGTACTTTGTACCTTGGGTCTTGCGAGCTGATTTAACTCGCCTTGGGAATTGGAGCACGAAATAGTGCATGTTGAGGATTTATTCCACTGGTTGTGGTGACTATCTCTCTTACCTAAAACTAGGTAAGTATTGGAGAGGATTTGGGGCCTAACTGGCCATTACCTTTTGTTGTTTGGGAATCCTCTGATTGAAGGATATCTTTTGAGTTGTGATTGTTCTCCTGATGGAGCCACGAATCGTGAGCTCAAGTGGCAAGGAGATCTGTACTTCTAGTGTTTCGCTTCGCGAGAAACCCCCTCTATTGATGTGGGACCTGTAGGGTCGTTTCGACTGTATGTCGACCATCGTGATCTAAATTGAATCACGAGTGGGCATTTGCTCGATTGTAGAGGCTCGTTGATCGGTTCATTTAGCCTTGAGTATTGGTGTACTCGATTGAATCGTATTGCAATCGGAGTAATACTATTCTGTGAGGTAGTTTGAGGTTATACCTCAAGCGAATGTTGATACTTGTTTGGGACATCACGAAGATTAGCGTGATGTTGCCGAAGCCTATAGTACTTCACCAACGTTAGGGACTTGCGGAATGATAATTCCAAGCCCTCTTGATGGATTGGCGGAGCCGGTCGCAGATGACCATGGGTATCCCGATGAAGATCTGCAAGGATCAACTGCGGAAGCATACTGAGGTGAGCTGAGGGTGAACTCTCTTTGTTGGATCGAGTGGTTGGGAAAATTCGCGAGGGAATGTGCCAAGTTGCTGATTTTTGCTTGTTCGGATGTGCACATGGAATTAAGTTCCTTGCAATGGAGACTGCGTGGAAGAGTAGTTGAGTGTGACGTTCTCGTTGATAGTCACTTCATGGTGATATTGACAGAGAGATATTATTAAATTATAAACGGAACCCTCTCTATCACTTGAGTTGTGCCTAGTGACTATGGATACCTGGGGTATCCAATGGGAAGGGGAGCATTGGGGAGAAGAATTTCGAAGAGTTCGTTTCGAGCGATTGAGCGCTTAGTGCTATGAGATTCCCTACCGAAGATAAGCTCTCGGCGTACGCTTATGAAGAGTTTACTTGAGACATCAAGTTGAGACTAAGGGAGTAACCTTAGCGGATTGAGGAAGTGAGTGAGTTGTGATTCTTGACCATATTTATAGAAGGAAATCAGTGAGTACCACCCCAGTGGTAGAGTTGAGACTGCTGTGGAGGCATTGGGGTGCAGTGCCGATTGGGGAATCGAGTAATCACCTTTGGAGATAAGATTGGACGATTCATCAATTTTTGCTACAATCGGAAGGGATGATCATCTTGGATATTGAGTATAAGGCTGTTCATGCCAAGCATGTATACAAGGGTAAACATGTGGGAATTACACCATGCTTAATTATGGATTGGATTTACACTCAGTCGTGCAATCTTTTATCAAGATCTGACTTTGAGTTGAGCGAGCAATGTTGGGATCAGAGTCAACGAATAGATATTGTATCACATCTCTTTAGTGAGCATTCCGATGGAGTGTTGATGGATCAGGTAACGGGTTTGAACCTCGGGTTCTTGTTATGAGCGGTATTGTTGAATTCGCCAGAGAGAGTTATATGATGGAATTCCAATTGTATGAGTAATTGAAGCAGAGCTAGGCTTCGCCCTCGGCCAAGACGAGAGAAGTGAGAATTGGAATTCAGCTTTTGAGAGCCCTTGGTTTTGGTGATGACCAACTGTATAACTTGTCGAACGAGCACCAATTAGAGGAGGAACTTCGCGGTGAAGACTTGAGTTCGAGGAACTTTAGTGGATTGGCTGGGGATGTGTCCAACCCCGGAAGTCTACAGGAGGCTTTGGGCTCGCGTTTGAGCATCGACACTGCTTCCCACCCTCGGAGGGAAGGGCAGTTGGAGCGTACTATCCAGAATTTAAAGGGCGTGCCCTGAGCATGTGTGATCGACTTTCGAGGAGGATGGTCGCAGCATCTACCGTTGGCAGCGTTGCTTATAACAACAATTATCAAGCAAGCATCAAGATGGCACCATATGAAGCACTCTATGGACGGAGGCGACGATCGCCACTTCATTGGAGTGAAGTTGGGAAGAGATTGGCTTCAGGCTCAGATGTACTCCCGAAAGCCAAGACAAGGTTCGTATTGCTAGAGAGCGGTCGTTGACTGCCTGTAGTAGGCAAAAGAGCTATGCTGACAGACGTCGACGAGAATTGGAGCTTCGGATTGGAGATCATGTTTTCATGAAAGTCTCGCCGACCAGAGGAGTCAGGAGATTTGGAATTCGGGGTAAGTTGAGCCCCCGTTATTTTGGACCGTATGAGATTTTGGAGCATGTGGGCCGGTAGCGTATAGACTTGCTCTACTGCCGAACCTATCGAGCATACACAACGTATCCCATGTGTCGGACCTTCGGAAGTTTATACATGATCCAGCTCATGTATTGGATGCTACACCCTTGGAGTTGAGGGATGATTTGAGCATCGAGGAGCAACCCATGAAGATTTTGGCTCGCGAGGTGAAGAAGCTGAGGTACCGGGAGCCTTCTTTTGTGAAAGTCCTGTGGAGCAACCACGAGGAGCGGGAGGCCACGTGGGAGCTGGAGAGTGCGCTGCAGGAGCGCTATCCCCATCTTTATCGGATGGAATCTTGAGGTATGATCTGTATCTCCGAGTTTCGCGGACGAAACTCCTTTTTAGGAGGGGTGAATGTAACTTACTGAACTTGCGCGAATTGCGGAGTTCGAGTATTTGACTTGTGTTCGGAGCCTTTCCACATTTTCTGGAAGGTCGTTGACAGAGTTCCGACCTATGGTTCGAACCCCGAGAACGATGGTTTGCATCTCGGCACCAAAATCCGAAAAGACGGATGTTTTGACAAATTTCCTGATTGAGTTTTCTGGCCTTGTACCTAAGACAAAATGATGGCTATACCAGACATAAGCATGATCGCTATACCGGTACAAAACAGATTTTATACCGGTATAGATCAGCCGAACGAGGGCAACCCTAGGCTCGGGTTTGACCTTTTCGCAGGGTTTATACCGGTACAAAATGGATTTGTACCGGTACAAACTGGCAGATTTCGAGCAGTTTGAACTGCAGGGGGTTTTTAGCTATTGTAGCATCTCTATTAGAGTATGCCACGCCCCTAGGGCATCCTCTTGTGTTCATAGCAGCAAGAGAAGAGGTAAGGGCTTCTCCTTCTCCTCTACTTCTTTCCCCATGAGTTTTGTTGGATTTTTTGGAGGATTAAAACCCTCACTTTGCCTCTTATGCTTGGTAGAGCCTTCTTCACCATTGTTGGATGCTTTGGAGCTTTTGATTGGAGCTTGGTAGAGGATCAAGCTTCAACCCTAGAGCCTTTTGAACTTGATTTGAAGCATCTTGGAGGTAAGCATCAAGTCCTCTTCCTCTAGATTCGGATTTTGAGGCTTTTTGTGTGATGGAACCCTAGAATGGGATTCTAGGGTTAGGTTTTGGGGATTTTCGTTTTAGGGCTTCTTAGACCTAATTGATGGGTTTAGAACTTTGGTTTAGGTTGGATTGCAAGGATTCTAACTCCCATTTGGAGATCGTGAGAGTTTCCTTCGCATTCGGTGAGTTTTCTTCACCCTTTTTGTAGAGTTCTTTAATGATTGAACTCATGGTTCGTTTTCTTAGCTTGTAACTCCTAGGGTTTGCTTTTTAGCACTCAAGGAGTGATAATCGAAGCTTCGTTAGCGTTTCGTAGCGACGCTATTCGCACTTGGTGGGTTTGGCTTCGTGAGCATAGGAGCAAATGGCTCCTAAGTGCTTATTTGGTTTGATTAAATTATTCTAAATGCATATTCATGCTAGATAGAATTATTATGAATTTTGGAGCACTTAAAATACATGCCTTATGTATGATAAAAATTTCACTCTATATAGTAGAGCTTTCTGGGTTATTTTTGCATGCATGTGAGAGTGGCTCTTGGGGGCGCCTGGGAGTGTGCCATTTATGTTATTATAGCTTAACTAAAGTATTTGAGAACATTAAATTTGTGTTGGGACTTAGAAAAGCTTAAGTGTCATCAAGCGGCACTTGACTTAGAAAACTGTGAAACTGCAACCTAGAGATATTGATATAGGCCACTGACATCTATCATATTCCATGTTAGAGACATGATGACATAGAGATAGGCCTTGGACACAGTGACTTTACTTTCCATGTTAGAGACATGATGATTTGAGACTTGTGACAGTTCTTGTGACTATATGCCATTGTGCTTATTCGCACATGCTTGTGAGGGTCGCTCCCTACAAGCCGCCACTCCGGAGTTGGCCAACGCATTTCATGTATTCGCCGTGCGGGATTGGGCGCCGAAGTGGATTGCCGTGGGTCAGTCTCGTTCCTAGGGTGGGGATGTTGACTACTACGGGGCCATTAGGCTCGGCATTTGGGCTAGGCAGCCTTCGGGTGGGCATCGGCCATACCGCCTTCGGGTTGGATCTTATTGGACTTAAACTTAATATAGTTTAAAGGAAATTGTGAACTTGACTAGAATAGTAAACTTTAACACTTTACTATCATTTGTGGACATTGTGAACTTGACTAGAATAGTGAACTTTAACACTTTACTATCATTTGTGGACATTGTGGATTTGACTAGAATAGTAAACTTCAACTCTTTACTATTAAATTGGGAGCATTGTACTAGTAGTTGTACTTACTAATCATGCTTAGATTAGTCGTTTGCTTATTTATGCTAAGTAGAGATATCATGTTTAGTAGCTTACATGTTTATTTTACATGTCGTTTACTTTACTTATGCATAGTTTATCGTTTACTTGTTTAGTTTTGGGCCTAGTGGAGCATGCAACTGAAGTCAGTAATTGCCCACTGGGAACTATTAATTAATAGTTCTCACGCCCTCTTTTTCTAATGTGTTTCAGAGCCTTCGGCACCGGCGGAGGCAAGGGATCGCGGCAAGGGAGTCGCGTCTAGTTAGCTCATAGTAGCTTTACTCTCTTTTAGGTGGTTCTACTTTTCTCTCTTTTTGGTATTTGTGATAGAGAGATTTTTGTATCCCGGTATAGAGACTACCACGTACCTTTTATAGCTTTTGGTTGTGGAGTTATGGTTGTACTTATTTTCAGCTTCTTAGTGTTGTTAGTACTTTATTTCCTTTATAGAGATCTAGTTGTTATATTGTGCTCTGATACTACTAGATGCCTCTTTTCTTGTTGTTTTATTTATCGTTTTGCTAGACGCCTTGTATATTTTAGATGTACGGTGGGTCTGGACACGCGCTGGGCGGGCTTCCGCTGGGTCCCGGGGCATGACAAAATTACATCATAAAGAGAAACGAAGTTCAATGTCATCACCAAAATATTAAACTTCTCGCATATAATCCAAATACAATATGAAATCCAAAAGTACATCAAAAACTCCTAAAACAAACTCTATGACTTTGACGCAACTAGGAGTCTTGAAGTCTTGATTTCCTGCAAAACAATTTCAAAATAAAATAGAAGATCAAAACATTAGTCAATCACCAATTAATGTCTTTGTTCTCATCTTCGCCCCCTTTTTGTCCTTGGTCCTTCAACTTTTTCTTTCGTACACAAATATCTCATTCTCCCTCCTTAAAATCATCATGTCACCCCCTTCGTGTATGCATCATGAATATCTCCTCCCTTCTTACCTGTTTAGCATTCATTTATTCTTCTCCCCCTTTTTGTCAAAAATTGCCAAAAAAGAAACATTAAGTAGAGAGAAAAAGACTAAGGAAAAGAGAGTAAGCACATCATAGTTACAGACCAAGATGCATAATAAAAGAGAAAACATCACGTACTAGGCAAAAGTAAACTAAACATAATCCTAAGAAAAGCAGTAAAAATCAGCAGGAGAAAGAAGTCGAGGCAGAAGTCACTCAGTAGCCTCGTCATCATCATCGTCATCTCCTCAAGCAGAGATCCGTAACCGCAGTGTCCGGTCCGACACTGTAGGAACTACTGGCCGAGACGCAGATCGCTGATAGGATGAGGTCTGTGGAAATATATCATCATGTCGACATCCCATCTTCTCAAGGATCCTCTTCATTCCTTTCTCTAGACTCTTGAATCCCTTCTTTAGAAAACTCACTTCCTTCTTTAGTTCACCCATGTCACGATGAAGTGAGTCCAAAGTGACTGCACCTCCTAATCTAGAGGACCCTGCAGGCGGTGCACGCTCTGCTCGTCGTGACGGTGGAGGTGGAGAAGGTACAGCACTACTCGATGCTGCAGGTGGGGGAGCTCCCTTGGTCTGCTGAAAAGTCTTCAAGGTGCTCACAGACTTTGCCCAAGTCACCGCATCAATCGGCCCAAGTCCGTAGTCATACTTATCGCACCTTGTGTCTACACCGTTTCCCCGTAAAATCTGACTGATAAGCAAAGAAAACGGTAGTATCTCCCGCCGTACTGATGACTGGATAACATAAACCATTCGCTGCCAGATAAGGAATGGTATGTTGATGTTTAATCCATAGCTCTGCTCAGGGTGACCAAGAAGAAACAATAAAAGCAAACGATCCCAGCGAAGCCTCTTGGTCCCAATAGTTGGCTGGACGTTGTAGCACAGAATCAAAGAAAGCAAGTGATACTCAGGGCGCAAATCCTTTGATTCCACAATTGCCCGATTCGTGCGAACGCCGCTTTGTAGATCGTTTCAACCACGCCTCCCAATGTGTCGAGGACTCGGAATGTCCCAAAGGTATAATGTAGTCCGCCGTGTCAACATACATCCCTAGAATCTCTCCAATCTCGTGAGGAGTGACCGTCAGACTCTATCCACGCACTGACGTCTCAAATACATAAGTCCCTGTCTCTTCATCCTCTGCGAGAAGTACACCACGCAGGTAGAACTCCCGAATGAGTTCCACACAGAAAGGTGTGCGAGCTGCTACTTGTCCAACAGGCTCAATAGGAGCTCTCTACATCAGTCGCCTAAACTTAGGAACCTGCTCAGTCAGGTCCTTGAAGACTACATGCCGCTCCGCTAGGCACAATCGCACCGAGTAAGCACGAGCCCTGTCAGGAGGAACCTCAGCTATCCTCTTGGCTCGTCGCTCCCTGGTAGCACCACCTCCTCGCGCTGACTCACCAAAGAATGCCTTTTCCTTGCCTGACGTGGGAAACAGCTCTTCAGCGTCTTCCTCTTCTTCTTCAGCCTCCTCGGCCTGAGAGTCGGGGTCTGATCCCTCCGACTCCTCAGCTTGGCGAGTCCGTTTGGAAGTTTCTCTACTTCCTCTACTACGTCCTCGACGACCTCCAGCAGCCATGAGCACCAGAAGTACAAGAACCAGTGAAAAAGCCATTTTCCTACACGTGAAAAAACCTCACATGAACACATTTTTGAAAAAAATTCTTTAAAAATTGTGAAAAATTCACAAGTAATTCCGTAATAAATAATAATGCAATAATAAGCTTGAATAATGCAGAAAATTTCATCAGATTTGGCATATTTTTAAAAATCCCGAAATTCCACCAATATTGAACCCTAGAACGTAAATCTGTAAAAAAATAACGAATTTTAATGTGTTCTAAGTGTTTTAGATGCAAGATCTTGTGTCCAATAACCGATTTTCAGCAAAAAATCGCATAAAAAAGGAACAAAAACAGAGATCAAATAATTTTCCCGAAATTCCATTAATATAGAAACCTAGAACGTAGATCTGAAAAATATCGAATTTAAACTAGTTCTAAGTGTTCTAAATGCAAGATAATAAGCTCAGATAGTGAATTACAGCAAAAAATTGCATAAAAAACGAGTAAGAACAGAGATCAAACACTTGTCCCGGAATATTCAAAAAAATAAGCAAAAATCGGGTTTGATCTTAGATCCGAGCTAAAATACCTGTTGTTTGGGGGGGAAACGTGCAGATCTGAAAGAGAGGAGGCTCTGGGGTTTTTAGAGAGAGAGAGAGAGCGCGTTTTGAATGAGTGTAGAGAGTGAAAAATGAATCGTTACCGGTGTTATATCGCGCTGCTACAGTAATTTGTACCGGTATGGGATGAATCTGTACCGGTACAGATCAACAGTAATTCGAAAAATAGCCTTTTTCATTTAAAAATTCTCCAAAATCAAATTAATTTCATAAAAATTAATGATTTGACTTCAAAAATTATTACGATGAAAATAAAATATTCTATGATTTCAAAAGACATCAAATCACCAAAATTTGAAATTAAAAACAATATAATTATTTAAAATCATCATGATGCAAATTGATGAAAAATAATTTCTAAAAATTTAGCAAAATTGACACCAATTTGTCGCAACCCGTTCAAAATAGAGATTTAGCTAATAAACACGGGATGGCTCTTTGAGCATCTTTTCCAAAACTATCACCTTATATCACCGAGAAATCTAAAATATTTATTTTTTTCAACCTTTTTCGGTTAATCAATAAATTTCTCATGTGGTAGCTTCACACACGTACCGGACGACCGGGGTGGTAGCTCTTTCCTACATGTGGTGGTAGTTTTCACACTCCATTCGGATGTAACTCTTTCCACATCTTTTAAACTTAGGAGTGTTTTTTTTTTTTTTTTTAATATTCAAAACCCTCCCTTAATTAGACAATCTCACAATTGAAAATAATTTTGACGAATCTTAGTCGATTAGCAAATATCCATCAATTATATTCAATCATTCACTACCAAGATGAATTAAATACTAAAAGATTAAAGTTAATTTCAAAATTTTGATGAATGTATGTAAGAAGAAATCACATATTAAGTTATCGTCAAAATAATAAAAGGTGGAGTAAAATCGATAATTAATATGAATTTAATCTAATTTGAATTGATTTTTAAATACTGGTTAAGGCTCTTTGAAAAACCTTTAATCTCTACAACTTTATGATTTTCAATCATCTTCTCTCTCAAGTAAATTTTCAATCAAATTAAAAAAACTCCCCAAATACCTTTCCTCAAAAGATTTTCAAAATAAAATTTTAACGGGTAAATTGCACTGTTGCTTCCTGAACTTTTGGCGGAGTTTCACTTTACCCCCCAAACTCTTAAAACGGTCATTTACCACCCTATACTTTAATATTGCATCTTGTTGCCCCTTCCGTCAGTTAAAGTTAACGGAGCTGAACGGGAGTTGACGGAAGGGTTATGTCACGCCCCGGGGTCGGCAGGACCTTCCCCAAAGCGTGCCCAGACCCGCCATATGTCAACACATATGAGGCGTCTAACTAAAAACAGCGGAATTTAAAACAATAAAAGGCTACAACTATGAATATCAGAGCCACAACTAAGCAAGAACCAAACCACAAGTAAAAGAAAGTAAAGCGTCTAAAACACTAACATAGGAATAGAGAGTAGTAAACAGTTAACAGCAAAAGCTCGCAAAAACACAAAAGTGGTGGTCTCTATACAAGGTAAAAACACTCCTTCTCTCCAAAATAAAACAAGAGAAAAAGGAAACCACCTATCCAAAACCCTCTCACAAGCCGCTATCCCGAGGCAACTCCTTTGCCGCTGTCCCGAGCCTCCCCCGATGCAGAAGGCACTGAAACGAGTCAGAAACAGAGGGCGTGAGAACTATAAACATATAGTTCCCAGTGGGCAATTACTGACCTGCACAAAATTGCTCCACTAGGCCCAAAAAGAGTAATATACGAGTACTGAAGTAAATAACTGAAATAAAGGCATAACTGTAAAGCTGAATGAATAACCCAAGGTAAATGAATTACATGCTTTAAACTACCCGATAGCCAACTTTAAACAAGTATATTCAAATAAGTTCACGAGTGTACTATAATGGAATTGAAGACCTATCAAGTATACTACTATGTCCAATACTATATCACAACACATATATCCAACTACTAATCTAAGTTAAGTAGTGATTATCCTTTATTATAGAAAGACAATGGTCAATCTCAATGTGGGATCTACACAAGTTCAATCCCGCTTGCGCCCTAAGTGTCGTGGCCCCAACATCCCCGTAGGAATGAGTCTAACCAATTCGGCCCCATAGGTTTCTCAATACCGCACGTGCGAATACATCGCAAAGGCTAACTCCGGAGTGCCGCTTGTAGGAGCGACCCTCACAAGCATGTGCGAAGAGCACAAATGGCAACAAGCAAGTCCAAGTCCCAAGTCCCACACATGGCAAATGTCACTAGCAACCCTAAGGTCTAGTACAACAAATTCTCATGACACTAGGATTTCTATGTCAAGTTCATTCACGAGCCTAATGCCGCTTGATGACATTAGCTCACTATTCTACACTTTTGATGCCAAACCAATGCCGCTTAATGACAAGGGCTTTTCTCCTATATCATGTATAGTTCTATGTTCTCAAACACATGTCAAAGTCCTCTGAAACACTTAGTTTCAAGATCCCAAAAAGAAGGCTACAAGACTTCAGCTCTCACATGCATTCGTCTCCACTATATAGAGTAAAATTGCATTACACATAGCATATGTATCTTAAGCATTCTAAAATTCACAAATAAATCAAATAACATGAAAATGCACTAATTTTCATTTAACCATAAGCAAATAAGCACCAATGAGAATTTCTCATTGTGCTAGGTGAGGCCAAACCCACCGTCGTCAAAGCGTCGCTCTCCGAACCGCTAACGAAGCTTCGATTCCTACTCCTAGTACCCTACAAAGGAGATCCTAGGAGTTACAACCTCAAGAGATAAGTCTTGAGTTCAAACTTTAAGCTTCTATGTAGAGAGTAAGGAAAAAATTCACCTTAGAGTAAAAATCCTTCTCCAATCCTCAAATGGAGGTGAGATCCCTTCCAAGGCAACCTAAACAAAGGTTCTAAACCAATTAATCGGACCCTAAAAGCCCTAGGTTGCAAATCCCCAAAATAAACCCTATTCTACAAAAACTAGGGTTTCAACAAGTAGAAAGCTCCAAAATCCCAAACTAGAGGAAATAGAGGTGATGCCTACCTTCAAGAAGCTCACAAACAAGTTCCAAGTCCACCAAACTTGAAGATCTTTCCCTCAACTTGCTCCCAAACCAAGCACCAAGCTTCATCCATGGTGGAGGATGCACCAAGAAGCAAAAATGAGAAGAAGAGAGAAGGGTTAGACCACCAAAGAGCACCCTAGACCCAAGAAATCAAAGGGGAAAGAAGGGTGAGAGCTCCCTACCTCTCTCTCCTGCAGTGAAGGGCTCAAAATGAGCCCTAGGGGTGAAGGGGCATATGTATAAAGCAACAAAATGCCCAGCTGGATTTTCGAAAATCGACTGTACCAGACAAACCCGTTTTGTACCGGTATAAACCTCGCGAGACAAGAAACCCGAGCCTCGGGTTTGCTCACTCATCTATACCGGTATAAATCTTGGCTTGTACCTATAGCCATCATTTTGTACCTAAGATAGCAACAATTTTGTACCGGTACAAAAGCATGAAATTCCAACCCGAGAGCAACCTAAAATCCATTTTTTGGACTTTAGTGCTTGGAAATCATCCACTAACCTCAGACTCGTGCCATAGGTCGAACACAATAACGACCCTCCGTAAAAACTGAAAAGCTCGTATCTCACATTTAACACTCGAACCGGCAATTTGCAAAGTCCAAGGCCACATTCACCCCTCCTAAAAGGAGGTTTCGTCCGCGAAACTCAAAATTAAAGTTATACCTCATGACTCCATCTGAAAGAGATGGGGATAGCGCTCTCGAAGCGCACTCTCTAGCTCCCACGTGGCCTCCCGCTCCTCGTGGTTGCTCCACAGGACCTTCACATAAGGAAGCTCCCGGTTCCTCAACTTCTTCACCTCGCGAGCTAAAATCTTCACGGGTTGCTCCTCGAAGCTCAAATCGTCCCTCAGCTCCAATGGTATAGCATCCAAAACATGAGCTGGATCATGTACATACTTCCGAAGGACCGATACATGAAATACGTTGTGTACACCCGATAGGTTCGGCGGTAGAGCAAGTCTATACGCTACCGGGCCCACACGCTCCAAAATCTCATACGGTCCAATGAAACGGGGCTTAACTTACCCCGAATCCCAAACCTCCCGACTCCTCTCGGCCGGGCGAGACTTTCAAAAAGACATGGTCTCCACTCGAAACTCCAAGTCTCGTCGCCGCTTCATCGCATAGCTCTTCTGCCTACTCTGGGCTGTCAACAACCGCTCCCTAGCAATGCGAACCTTGTCCTCGGCTTCCTGGAGCACATCTGGGCCTAATGCCAAACTCTCACCAACTTCACTCCAATGAAGTGGCGATCTACACTTCCGTCCATAGAGTGCCTCAAATGGCGCCATCTTGATGCTTGCTTGATAACTGTTGTTATAAGCAAACTCGCCCATCGGTAGGTGCCGCGACCATCCTCCCCGGAAGTCGATCACGCAGCTCGAAGCATGTCCTCGAGTGTCCGTATAGTACGCTCCGACCGCCCGTCACTCGAGGGTGGAAAGCAAAGGCCGAAATCCGCCGAGTACCCAAGGCGTCCCACTCCTCCAAAAGTGCGACACAAAGCGAGTGTCTCGTCCGATACTATAGAAGTGGGTACTCCATGTAGTCGCACAACCTCGTCAAGGTAAACCCGTGCGAGTCTCTCGCCCAAGTAGTGTGGATAGGTATGAAATGTGCCGATTTCGTCAACCTATCCACGATCACCCAAATAGCGTCATGCCCGGGAGCGAGGCAATCCCATCACAAAGTCCATGGTGATCTTCTCCCACTTCCACACCGGAATCGGTAAGCTCGTAATTTCCCCGCGGGAACTCTATGATCAGCCTTCACTTGTTGGCAAGTTAAACAACGAGCTACAAACTCGCCAACATCCTTTTTCATCCCGGGCCACCAATAGTGTAGTTTCAAATCCTTATACATCTTGGTGCCTCCCGGATGTATAGCATACGGCGCTCGGTGTGCTTCTAGGAGAATCTCCTCTTTAAGTGTCGGTTCCGCCGGTACACAAACCCGCCCACGGAATCGCATCAAGTCGCCACCGTCCAAAGTAAAGTCCCTGCAACCATCCGTCATCTTTGCTCGGATCTTTAGCAACTCCGCATCAAGAGCTTGCTTTTCTTTGATTCTTTCCAATAAAGTAGGTTGCACCACAAGTGTCATCAACCTCATAGGTGTGTCAGGAGCCACCACCTCCAACTCTAACCGCTTCAGCTGCTCAATCAAAGGCGGTTGAGTAACTATCATCATCGCTAAGTTTTCCGTCGATTTCCTACTTAGCGCATCTGCCACCACGTAAGCCTTGCCTGGGTGGTAAAGCGTCGTCAGATCATAATCCTTGAGGAGCTCCAACCATCTGCGCTGCCTCAGGTTCAATTCCTTCTGAGTGAACAGATACTTCAAACTCTTGTGATCCGTATACACTTCACACCGCTCGCCATAAAGATAGTGGCGCCATAGCTTCAGTGCGAACACTACAGCCGCCAACTCCAAGTCGTTTGTAGGATAATTTCTTTCATACTCCTTCAACTGGCGAGAAGCATACGCGATCACCTTTCCGTCCTGCATTAACACGCAACCCAATCCGTTAAAGGAAGCATCGCTATAAATCACATACCCTGCTCCAGCAACTGGCAAGGTTAGGATTGGCGCGGTAGTCAATCGCAGCTTCAACTCTTGAAAGCTTTTCTCGCACGCATCATTCCAAATGAACTTGGTGCCTTTATGCGTGAGCCTCGTGAGGGGAGTAGATAACCTTGCAAATCCCTCAACAAACCTCCTGTAGTAGCCGGCCAAACCGATAAAGCTGCGTATCTCCGTGACACTCGTCGATCTAGGCCACTCCCTGACGGCCTCAATCTTCTTAGGATCCACGGCTATACCCGATCCCGAAACCACATGGCCCAAAAACGTCACCTCTCTGAGCCAAAACTCACACTTCTTCAACCTGGCAAAGAGTCTCTTTTCCCGAAGCACTTGAAGTACCAGCCACAAATGTTCCTCGTGATCAACATCACTTCGGGAATAAACCAAAATGTCGTCTATAAACACCACGACGAATCTGTCCAAATATGGCTTAAAGACACGGTTCATCAAATCCATAAAAGTTGCCGGGGCATTAGTAAGCCCAAACGGCATAACGGTGAACTCATAGTGTCCATACCGTGTCCTGAAAGCCGTCTTTGACACATCCTCAGGCTTGATCTTCAGCTGATGATAACCCGACTGCAAGTCGATCTTGGAGTACACGCTAGATCCCTGAAGCTGATCAAACAGATCATCGATCCTCGGCAACGGATACTTATTCTTAATCGTGACTTTATTAAGTTCACGATAATCCATACATAAGCGAAGTGATCCGTCCTTTTTCCTCACAAAGAGAACCGGTGCTCCCCAAGGTGACACACTCGGCCTCACAAAACCTTTATCCAAAAGATCCGGCGACTGTGCCCTCACCTCCTTAAGTTCTCACTGGTGCCATCCTATAGGGCGCCTTTGAGATTGGAGTAGTCCCGGGGACGAGATCTACTACAAACTCAATCTCCCTATCAAAGTGCATTCCCGGTAGCTCGCTGAAACACATCCCGGAACTCCTCACCACAGGATATCCTCAATCCTAGGAGAATCCTCAACATCTCGGGGTGCAATACTAGCCAAATAGGCTATGCACCCGCTACTAATCAACCGCCTAGCTCGAGAGGAGCTAACATCATCGCAAACAGCGAACTCTGGCAACCCTGAAACACAACCTCCTCGTGACCAGGCTCTCTAAAAGTCACAGTACGACTCACACAATCGATCGTAGCAAAGTATCGGGTCAACCAATCCATGCCCAAAACTATGTCAAACTCTCCAAGTTTGCGCACCACAAAAAGGTCTGCGGGCATGATCCAATCCCCAATCTGAACCGGGCAACTAGCACAACACTCCTGAACGTCTATATGATGTCCGGGTATAATCACTCGCCCCGAATGCAACAAGGAAGTCATAGGAATGCTATGCAACTCGGCAAATAGCCGATCAATAAAAGAACCAGATGCGCCGGTATCAAATAAAGCACGAACTCGAATGCAGGAAATCAAAATGATACCCGCAACCACGTCCTCACGCCGCCGCCGCTCGGTCCGGGCGGCATACAATCGTCCACTCGGGCCCCGTCGTGACCCTCGCTCCGCTCTCGTGCGTAAGATCTCCCGGCCGGGTAAGATGCTGCAGGTGTCCCCGGGCTGGAACCTGGTGAAGCCGGTGCTGACGCTGTCGACGGTGTGGGGGCAGATCCCCTCGGACACTCTGACTGGAAATGGCCCTCCTGACCGCAAGAGAAGCATCGGCCCCGCCCCTGCGGGCACTGTCGGGGGTGGTGGGGGCCGCTACAAATCACACACCGCCGCGCTGGTCGCCGCCGCATCCTCGCGCCGCCGCGGGGGTTCTCGTCCACGTGATCGGCTCGGGGTACTTTGGCGGCTTCCTAGAGTGCGCCCGGCTCGCACCCTCGCCCGAGGGCCTCTTGCCCTTGCCCCGATCCAAGCCTTCTGCTGTCCTTCAAGACCATCGCGCCCGCTCCACAATGAGAGCGATTTACCACCTCTCTATAGGTCTGCAACCCGCACGATCGCACGAGTCTAAAGATAGATGGCCGAAGTCCATTCTCGAAGATCCCGGCCTTGTCCTCGTCGTCCCGCACGACGAAAGGTACACAGTGTAGAAGCCTGGTGAACTCCCGCTCATACTCTGCCACTGTCCGCTCCCCTTGGCGCAGGTTGCGCAAATCAGTCTCCATCTGTCGTCGAACACTGTCGGGGAAGTAGTGCTCGAGTAGCAATCCCTTGAACCTCGTCCAAGTCATCTCTGCCAAGGCGGTGCTCGGGTTCTCCCGAATGTCCCGCCACCACCGATAGGCCTCGCCGTCCGGATGGTGTGAGTGGCGAGCCACACTGTCCTCTCCTCGACAAAGGTATCCCGAAATAGCTTTTCCATGTGCATAAGCCATTTCTCTACAATCCGTTGATCCACGTTCTCGCCGTCGAATATACGTGGATTGCATCTCCTGAACTCATTGAGGCGGCTCATCAGTCGGTCTCGCTCAAGCCCCTCAACCATCGTAGGGAACACTGCTCCTCCCGGGGGCATCTGAACTGGCGGTGCCGTCGCTACCCTCTCCTGGCGTGCCACAGACGGCACAGAGTGCAAAGATCCGGGCGCTGGAGTCGGCGCCCTCGGTGCTACCACCCTCGGTGGTGGTGGTACGGTGTCTCTCGGCCTCCCTGGCGGCCGCTCGGAAGAAGGTCTTCCGCCGCTTCATCTTCTCGTCTGTCGGCGCGCCGCCTCGGCCTCGTTGTCGGGCCGCCGCCGTCTCGCCGAGCCACAAGGTCGGTGAGGACCGCCACTCGATCCTCGGCTCGCGGACCTCGCCGGACTCGAAGTAGCGGAGGTCTCGACCTCCTCAAGATGTGCCATGTCCGTCGCTCCAATAGATCGGGAGCGAGTGATAGGCATCAACCGCAACAACATAAAGCGCAAGTTAATAAAACCCACGCTATCGCAATCCCCACTCAGAAACCCAAATTGTGCGAAAGTAAGGAAGTGTGCTTTCTACTAACTCCCGATGTTACGTTGTCGGCCGCCAACGTAACCCTCCGCGAAGCTAGAAGTTATACACTTCGATTAAACTCCAACTTTTTAGAGTTATCATAAAACCCAATCAAACACTTTCGCTTATAAGTCAAATAGATCACGTCTCTCACGAGTCTAATCCTTATAGTCCAACCAGCCTAAGGTTTACTAGGTCCTCTAAGACGTCACCCTAGGCTCTGATACCAAATTAATCTGTCACGCCCCGGGGTCGGCAGGACCTTCCCCAAAGCGTGCCCAGACCCGCCATATGTCAACACATATGAGGCGTCTAACTAAAAACAGCGGAATTTAAAACAATAAAAGGCTACAACTATGAATATCAGAGCCACAACTAAACAAGAACCAAACCACAAGTAAAAGAAAGTAAAGCGTCTAAAACACTAACATAGGAATAGAGAGTAGTACACAGTTAACGTCCAAAGCTCTCAAAAACACAAAAGTGGTGGTCTCTATACAAGGTAAAAACACTCCTTCTCTCCAAAATAAAACAAGAGAAAAAGGAAACCACCTATCCAAAACCCTCTCACAAGCCGCTATCCCGAGGCAACTCCTTTGCCGCGGTCCCGAGCCTCCCCCGATGCGTATGCACGAAACGAGTCGAAACAGAGGGCGTGAGAACTATAGACATTTAGTCCCCAGTGGGTAATTACTGATCTGCACAAAAT
The DNA here is from genome assembly GCA_025177825.1 of Aechmea fasciata. Classification (NCBI taxonomy): domain Eukaryota; kingdom Viridiplantae; phylum Streptophyta; class Magnoliopsida; order Poales; family Bromeliaceae; genus Aechmea; species Aechmea fasciata. The sequence continues at coordinate 12,441,374 of CM045923.1, forward strand.
TGCTACACTAGGCCCAAAAAGAGTAATATACGAGTACTGAAATAAATAAGCGAAATTAAGGCATAACCGTAAAATTTGAATGAATAACCCAAGGTAAATGAATTACATGCTTTAAACTACCCGATAGCCAACTTTAAACAAGTATATTCAAATAAGTTCACGAGTGTACTATAATGGAATTGAAGACCTATCAAGTATACTACTATGTCCAATACTATATCACAACACATATATCCAACTACTAATCTAAGTTAAGTAGTGATTATCCTTTATTATAGAAAGACAATGGTCAATCTCAATGTGGGATCTACACAAGTTCAATCCCGCTTGCGCCCCCTAAGTGTCGTGGCAGCCCCAACATCCCCGTAGGAATGAGTCTAACCAATTCGGCCCCATAGGTTTCTCAATACCGCACGTGCGAATACATCGCAAAGGCTAACTCCGGAGTGCCGCTTGTAGGGAGCGACCCTCACAAGCATGTGCGAAGAGCACAAATGGCAACAAGCAAGTCCAAGTCCCAAGTCCCACACATGGCAAATGTCACTAGCAACCCTAAGGTCTAGTACAACAAATTCTCATGACACTAGGATTTCTATGTCAAGTTCATTCACGAGCCTAATGCCGCTTGATGACATTAGCTCACTATTCTACACTTTTGATGCCAAGCCAATGCCGCTTAATGACAAGGGCTTTTCTCCTATATCATGTATAGTTCTATGTTCTCAAACACATGTCAAAGTCCTCTGAAACACTTAGTTTCAAGATCCCAAAAAGAAGGCTACAAGACTTCAGCTCTCACATGCATTCGTCTCCACTATATAGAGTAAAATTGCATTACACATAGCATATGTATCTTAAGCATTCTAAAATTCACAAATAAATCAAATAACATGAAAATGCACTAATTTTCATTTAACCATAAGCAAATAAGCACCAATGAGAATTTCTCATTGTGCTAGGTGAGGCCAAACCCACCGTCGCTCAAAGCGTCGCTCCGAACCGCTAACGAAGCTTCGATTCCTACTCCTAGTACCCTACAAAGGAGATCCTAGGAGTTACAACCTCAAGAGATAAGTCTTGAGTTCAAACTTTAAGCTTCTATGTAGAGAGTAAGAAAAAAATTCACCTTAGAGTAAAAATCCTTCTCCAATCCTCAAATGGAGGTGAGATCCCTTCCAAGGCAACCTAAACAAAGGTTCTAAACCAATTAATCGGACCCTAAAAGCCCTAGGTTGCAAATCCCCAAAATAAACCCTATTCTACAAAAACTAGGGTTTCAACAAGTAGAAAGCTCCAAAATCCCAAACTAGAGGAAATAGAGGTGATGCCTACCTTCAAGAAGCTCACAAACAAGTTCCAAGTCCACCAAACTTGAAGATCTTTCCCTCAACTTGCTCCCAAACCAAGCACCAAGCTTCATCCATGGTGGAGGATGCACCAAGAAGCAAAAAGGAGAAGAAGAGAGAAGGGTTAGACCACCAAAGAGCACCCTAGACCCAAGAAATCAAAGGGGAAAGAAGGGTGAGAGCTCCCTACCTCTCTCTCCTGCAGTGAAGGGCTCAAAATGAGCCCTAGGGGTGAAGGGGCATATGTATAAAGCAACAAAATGCCACGAAATTCCTCAGTTTCGGATTTTCGAAATCGCAATTGCACTCGTACAAACCCGTTTTGTACCGGTATAAACCTCGAGACAAGAAAACCCGAGCCTCGGGTTTGCCCAGCCGCTCATCTATACCGGTATAAATCTTGGCTTGTACCGGTATAGCCATCATTTTGTACCGGTATAGCAACAATTTTGTACCGGTACAAAAGCATGAAATTCCAACCCGAGAGCAACCTAAAATCCAGCTTTTTGGACTTTAGTGCTTGGAAATCATCCACTAACCTCGGTACTCGTGCCATAGGTCGGAACACAGTCAACGCCCCTCCAGAAAATCTGGAAAAGCTCAGATCTCACATTTAACACTTGAACCTGGCAATTTGCAAAGTCCAGTGCGTCACAGGTTAGGTTTTGACGGAAAATCTACCGCCAAAACTGTCTTTTTAAGGAATAAAAGTAAGTTGGTTGGAACAAGGGACAGTTTTGGCGGTAGATTTCCAGCCAAAACCTAATCCTTCCGTCAACTCCCGTTCAGCTCCGTTAACTTTAACTGACGGAAGGGGCAACAAGATGCAATATTAAAGTATAGGGGGGTAAATGACCGTTTTAAGAGTTTGGGGGGTAAAGTGAAACTCCGCCAAAAGTTCAGGGGGCAACAGTGCAATTTACCCAAATTTTAACCATCAAACCTCGTCTAAACTTGTAATGTAATGAAGAAAAATATGCAATATGCACCAATCAAATACATTACATAATCAATAAAAACAAATTAAGACGAAGAGCAAGGAAAGATATCACCTTTCCGGATCCAAACTTGTCGGATCTTTCGTTGCTTTGACTTGTCGACGTGAGGCTTGACTTGTTTCAACCTTTGATCAACCAATGATTGTTTCGATGCTTGCTTCTTCGGTTGATATTGACGTTGAGGCTTAGACTTCCGGTTTGTACGAAGTGCTCGACCCAATTGATTTCCAATTTGATTCCGTGGGGGACGCCAAGTAGTAGAGGTTGCCGATCGAGGTTTAGACGTTGTCGATTGAGTTTCCTTTGACTTGTTCGGACAACTCCTTTTGATGTGTCCTTTGATGCCGCATCGATGACACACCTTCTCTTTCAAGGTTGTTGAGACTTTAGATTGTATCGTTTGATCCCTCTCAACATAAGTCCGTTCATATCCAAGTCCTAATTTGCTCGTTTGACCCAACCCGAGCATATTATCCAACTTTTTCGAACCCGAGGAGAATTGTTGAATGTCCGTCTTGAGTTGATGGATTTGCTTGGTCAAGACTTGATTGGATGTGTAGGTTTCCTTAAATGGTTGCTCCAAAATCCAATCTGATCCCTATAAGATTTGATCGTTAAATCCGCTTCTTCTAGCTTCTTTTGGAGGACCGAATTGTTATTCAAAATCGATTCCCGTTCCTCCTCAAGAGCTTCATTCATGATCCTCATATTGTTGTTATCCTCTTCAATCGCCAACAATCGACTTTCCAACTTCTTATTGAATTTAGCCATCTTCCGTGATTCAACAAGAAGTTGATCATATGCTTCCGCTATATCCTCGTCGATTGCTTCCTCCTCGCTTTCGCCATTCTCGCTCGAAGACCCATGCAAAGAAAGAGAAAGATTTGAGTTAGATACAATTCAAGATAAACAAGCAACATTAGACGAAGGCAAAGAAGAATTTGTAATTAAAGCAATATGATCCTTCTTTTCTTCGTCACTTGAAGATGAATCTCCCGAAGTAGAATCATCCCAAGTTTTTGCTTGCAAATCCTTTTGTTTGTAGGTCTTCTTTGAAGGACAATCCGTTGCAATATGGCCATAGCCTTTGCACTTGAAGTATTAGATATCCCCTTCAAATTCATCATTTTCTTTCGAAAACTTTGCAAGATTTTTATCTTTAGATTTAGAAGATGAAGAAGATTTAGAAAAAGATTTTCGCTTCGAAGATGAAGCATTGTTCTTTCGGAAGTTCCGTCGGAATTTCTTCGTGAGGAGCGCCAATTGTTGTTCGAAATTTGCTAGTGAAACATCTCCGTCGGAATCCATGTCGTCGTCTTCTTCCTTCGTTGATTTGAGTGCAATCCCTGTGCTTTTAGAAAAAGACTTGGAAGAAGATTGGTTAGTAGGAAAAGTCATCTCTGTTAAGGATTTTATAATTTGGCGGATTTCGTGAAGTTATTGGAGTCTTGAAGAAGTCAAAAGCACAAAGAAGGAGTTTGAAGATTCAAGACTTTGCAAAGAAGCTCGTCACCTCAGGTATGAATTTAAGATAATTTCCGGTGATTTGATAAAAGATTTAATAGTTAGAAGACTTGAATTAATCTCAATTTAACTATTTTCAACATATGGAAAAACTATGTTCTAAGTCCGGACCTTTGGTCTAGATCCAGGATCCAGGAAATTTGGTGTCTTACGAGACTTAATAAAGATCCGGACCTATGGTTTAGATCCGAATCCCGAGAGCATGTCTCAGGCGCAACATTATATTAGATCCGGACCTAGAGTCTAAGTCCGGATCCCGAGGCTTGAACTTTGTTATTGCGCAGGCTAAGACCGGACCTCTGGGATAAGACCGGACTTTGATTAATCATATATATATAAATTTAACGATGGAACCGGTTGAAGGGACTAAGTCAGGACTCCTAGGACCGGTCTTCACTTGTGGTCCGGACCTTGGTGTCGGTTTGTTTCCTAAATTGGCAGATTTCAATTCTACTCTAATTCTAAGTCTTCTAACACTATAAATAGACCATGGGGGTTTCGAGGATTGTATCGCTGAATATGCATATAGGTTAGATCCTCTTTTAAACCCTAAAACTCGTTTTAGAGCTTTATGATTCAATTCTTAAAGCGAGTTTTATTTTGTTGATCGTCGAGATTGATTCTAGGTTTTCTCTTTGAATACACCTTCATGATTCGACTTGCTGATTGATTAAAAGGGTTCCCCGTAGTCTACGGTGCTTCAATTGTTGAGATCATCAAAAGTTTTCTTCAACAACTCGGACGGAGGGTGACGCGAGGATCGCGTGAGAGGCGAGGACTCGGTGGAAGCTTTGAGGAGTCGAAGCTTTGACGCGGCAAGGAGTTGCGGCGTGGTGGACCAGCGAAGGAGATCCATATTGAAGATTCGGCAAATTGGGTAAAGTCGTGGGTGAATCGCCGTGTACTCAATTGTTTCTTAGTGGATTTTCGTGTGATCGGTCCGTGGGTTTTTACTCCTTGTGGAGTTTTCCCACGTTATATCTTGGTGTGTTGATTTTATTTTTCCGCATTTACTTAAAATCGCATCGAGATTTTTAAATAGGCCATTGTACACCTATTCACCCCCCTCTAGGTGTTAATTACCTTTTAGATCCTTGAGACCTATAACCTACAATTGGTATCAGAGCGGGTATAGATATAATGGCCAAGGGTGTTTCCTTGCATGAACGTTCCGAGTCGGAATGCTCCTCGGAGGAAGAGTCGGATGTAGATGAGATGGCGGCCGCATACCACCAATTGGTCGTCGAATCGAAGAAGATGACAAAGCACAACAAGAGATTGAGAAGAAAGCTACTCGACTTAGAAGGAGAGAACTCGAAGTTGATCACATCTATGAAAACCTTGGAGCAAGAGAAGGACGGATTGTCGAGGGCCTACAATTCCCTAGTTGAGAAGGTAGCATTCCTTGAAAAGGAAAAAGAGACGTATGAAGAAAACTTTAAGTTTCTCAACGAGCAATTGTCGGAGGCAAAGGAAGCTAACTTGGAGTTCACGAAGCAAGTTATTCAACTCAAAACGGATATGAACAAGTTCTCAGCCGGATCTACTAAACTTGACAAGATGCTAGGAATTGGTCAAACCAACAAGTTTGGTCTTGGATATGAACGGACACATGTTGACCAAGTTTCTAAGCAAGCGGGCGTAACCGACAAAATTGACTCCTAAGGTTCAAGGTACTTTCGTTCCTTCTAAGAAATTGTTTTCTACTAACAAAGTTTGTCACTTGTGTGGAGTTCTAGGTCATGTGAAGAGAGCTTACACACAAAAGAAGAACTCCACAACTCCCTTGAACCAAAGGACGTTATCAAAGCCGATATTGGATAATTCAAAAATGATGGCTAAACAATCATGGAACCCAAAGAAACATGGTCCGAACTTGAAGGGAAAACAAATTTGGAAGCCAAAGAAGTATGATCCCAAGTCAATGACTAAACAAGTTTGGAAACTAAAAGAGGATGATCCAAAGCGCAAAGGAATTCAAATCGTCGACAAGCTTCACAAGACGCTTACAAGCCAACCAACGTGACACGCCCCGCGACCGCCCGCCAATTTGGTCGGGGTCGCGGCGCCGACGACAGACCGCCGAACGGACAGAGTTTCCCCTGTACGTTCAAGGCGTCGCAATCAATACAATTACAAGGTGGTTCCAAACAGGAACAGATATCACAATCAGATTGCATAAGGAAGTATCATAAACATAAAACAGCTACTTGCTATTACAACCATTCAACCCATATTACAATAATACATCAACTTTAAACTTCTACATTCATTATTTCAGACTTCCAAATACAATCTAGTAGATTACACATTTTATTACAACTTGTTTTCTTTTCCCACTATACCCCTAAGCTCTGTCAACTGGGGTACTTCTATCTCTGGTCTCCTGGTAGGGCGCTATCTACTGAGCTACGCCCTTGCCTCGCGCCGCTGCTGCGCCGCTCACGGTCATACCTGTACCCCCAAAACCACAACACGGGGTGAGAACTATTGTCCATAGTTCTCGTGGGTACGGTCACCCAAGAGAACAGCTCGACCAATAGGTCTAAGGAGGCCCTGCAGATATGTTAGTCCAAAAACAACATCCAAAGATAGATAATCTGCGACTAACATAAAAACATGCCTCACAAATGCAATATGCAAATTATTCTTTAGCTCTTAGCTTTTCTTTACTTTATTACTATTCTTTACTTTAGCCGTTTCATTCTTAAACTTAGCTATTTACTAAGTTAGTTATCCATACTCTTTATTCTTTATCTTCATTAGCTATTTATCAAGCTAGCTATTCACATTCTTTATCCTTTATTTCGGGCACATATGCTATTTAGCAAATACTTCTAAGGTCACCACTACCTCAGCTCACTATGCCACCCGACTCGGTCTCGAGTCAATCACACTGTAGTGCGTAAGTCCTTTGCAAAGTAACTTTTACATGGCTATGACCCAATCTTACCGGTTAACATAGTTAACCCCAACAAACTCAAGACCCAAAATCCCTTTGTTCGGGGAGGCTCTAAGCACTGCAAGACCCGAGGGACCGTCTTAGGGACCGCGCTCCCTAGGTGACTGTTCCGGAACTCACCGCTTGAGGAGGAGCGACCTCCCTCAAGCCAAGACTTGTCAAGAGTATCGATCCAATCCTCAATTTGAGGATTCATAGCCACTTGCCATATTGCCTTTACCAAAGATAGGTTACTACCATATCATCCATATCATCCTTGCCATAATGCCATTATCATAATAGGTTCCTACCTATTTATTCTTGCCACTTTCCAATCATAATTGTTTCAATGCCTCTCTTGGTTAAACTATGTTTAACAACAATGTCCTCTATACCAATGCATGTCTCTATTGACAATGTCACCTTTGTTGCTAGGTTCATGACTCTATGTCACCCACACTTGTTCAACCTATGTTCAAGACACTAGGTTCAATGCCACTCGATCTAATATATATAGATTGTCCACAACTCATATGCTTTACTTTGCATTCTTACATTTACCATTTCCATATCATATTCGTCATGAATTCAAATCTAGCATTTATCTCTACAATATTAAACATTCAACCATGCTATTATCATGATCATCGTGTATCCACCATGTTAAGCATACATTCATGAATTTATGAAGCATTTATTCATTAAGCTCATCATCTACATCCACTTAGCATTTCACATGATGTTTCTAACATGCACTTTCTATACATGGATCACATATATCATTTATATGCATCAATTGGAACCTTTACTCTTAGACATATATAGGCGACCTAGTCGCTTCGGTAACACAACCCACCTTATTACGCTCTCCGATTGCTCGTCGACACTCGCAATCGGCCGCCCGCGGCACCCGCGAGCCGGTTCGGCTCGGACTCTTGCACGACCAACCGAACGATCACCGAATCTCGATCCGAAGGTTTCCCCCGTTATCCCACGACTTCACGATGCCCCAGCTCCATTTTCATGAATTTAGGAGCTATATCTCGCGTGCTGCGGACATCTGGTATGAATATATTAAATAATTAATATCTTTACAACCGCTCGTCGGATCACCGAACCGAGCGCGCCAACGCGTTCGTTAGGTCCCCAATTAGGTTTCTATAGGGTCAAATGAGATCAATCTCATCTATTTCCAAAAACCCCTTTTTAACCCTAGATTTTGCACTTTTGCAAAATCCGCCGATTCGATCTTTGGAACAAGCAAATGAGAGCTTGTCCAACATCTAGGAACTCATCTAGGAGTACTAGAACCAATTCTAGGGTGCCTAGAGCAAACCCTAGCAATCCACCATTAGAGCACTACGAAGAAAACATGGATTTCATGTGTTCTTCGGTTGCTACTAAGCTCCTACACTTGTAAGGAGATCAAAAACCCAACTCTAGGGTTTAGAAACCCACTACCTAGAAGATTTACCATGAGAGGAGGGAGAGAGAGCACAAGCTTACCTCTCCATGAAGCTCTCTTGCACAAGGAAGAGGAAGAAGAGGCCCATAGTGATCTCCACCATCATCCCCTTCATCATCTCCATCTTCTTCTTCTTCTTCTTTCCTCTCTTTTCTTCTTCTCTTTCTTTCTTTCCCTTTGGTCGAACAGAGAGAGAGAGGGAGGGAGTGATCTGTGAGGGAGAGAGGGAGAGAAAGGGTTTTTATCACCCTCAATCACTTAACCCCCTGCCAAATTGCAACCAAGCCCCTCAACTTTGCAATATCAAAATGTACCCAAATCGGGCATTTTCGGCCGCCGAGACGGACATTCATCAATGTCCTGGACATTCATCAATGTCCCGACTTGGCCTGCGCAGGGCCCTTTTCTCCATTTTCCAGCTTACGGGGTCCGGACATCCACCATTGTCCGGACATTGGGTCAATGTCCCGACCTCGCAGTGTCCTCCAGCCCACTCAAAGGACTTAGCCAAATTTTCAGCTTTTTCCGTTTCTTCTCCGTTCCAACTCACTTTTGGCCCGTTTGACCTCCGATTCGTTTCAAATCGAACCGAGACTCTCCAAACATGATTTAGATCATGTCCATATCATCATTTCATCCGCACAAGTGCCGGATTTAGCTCGTGGCCCAAGTTAGCCTTTCGGGTTTCGTTCTCACACCTAGTGCATCGAAAACACCCGAAAGCTTCCAGACTTCACCGGAACCATTCTTATGGCCTTCTAAGCCAACATACCTCGTAACTTCAAGACTTTAGAAGTTCGACATGCTACATTCTCCCCTCCTTAAAAGAGTTTCGTCCGCGAAACTCACTTACTTCGCGAACTCACACCCCAACTCACTTTATTGAGTAATTCGGGGGGGGGGGGTTCCAATGCACTTTTCACCTTCAAAGCGGCCTTTCACTAAATAGAATTGCTCAAAGGCTCATCACGAAGAATGTGAGACTAGTTTCACTCACATTTGCTAAGCACATCATCGAAAGTGCATTACAACCTTTGCGCGCACTAGTGGAAGCGCAAGTCGATATTCCATAACCTTCCACGCTCCAACACCATGCGCAACAACCAGCTTGCGAGGAACCTCGCCTTGCAGTTCCTCGTTTCATCTCGGGACACACTCGCCCGATCACCCGCATTGCCTAAAGCAACATCTTAGGAGCATCACGATTCGCGAGTGTTCCGATCTCAATCGAAGCTAGCTCTTGACGAGATGGCGCACTTTGGTACATCTCGACTCCATTCCATAGAAGAGCATCTTCCTCAACTCTCACGTGGCTTTCATCACTCAAGTGTCTCCTAGAGACCACTTATCTCAATTCCAACTGCCTCGGCTTATTCGGCTCCTTAGCCGCAATTAACCCATACGAACACGCCGTTTGTGAACTCAAGCCAAACTCTTTAATAGAGTTAATGGCCAAGTCACAGTCCTCAGTCTCTATGGGTGGACCAACAGTCACCAACCCAACGTCAGCCTATCGCCTAAACGCGTCTCAACTACGCTTAGCGTTCTTTATTATTTGCGTAGACCCAATTAGCATTCTGGGTGAAATTCTCACTTGGGAATTCGCACACACTCCAACTAGGAGCTTAACCCCAAACCACATCCAAATCTCGGGTTGGGTCACAATCGCACTCTTGGTGCATTCACGATCTCAAGATCCAAACACGTGGCATTTCCACGTCTTCGGGTCCAAGCTCAGACTACCGTCCTGACCAAAGCTCTCGCCCTACCTATAGGTATCGGGCCGCTGCCACCAGCAACTGACTGCGCCGGCCAAATGGGCCCAGGCTCCACAGTCCACAAATGGTCCAGGCACGGGTCGTCCCAAACACTACCCGCTATCGTCGTCCTACACGACCTGCTATACAGAGCTACACACTCTATTGGCTCCTAAGCACCTAATGCGAGCCATCAGCCCCCACGAGTGATCCATGGCCCGCTTCACACCCAGCCCAGCCAAAGTGCTACTGCCAACTCACTCACCCGGCTGAATCGAAACCGCACTCCACGAGTATCTATACTCGTGCGCTTTATACGCCACTCTAGCGATCTACGCCAAGTTTCAACTTTAGGGCAGATCTGCGCCCCGCGCACCGCTTACTAATTAGCCTTTCTAACCTCACGAGGAGGTACCACAAGTCAACTTGGCTCTAACACGAGTCTTACTCCTCGTCCACGAGGCACTACCAGCAACTTTGCTAGTACCATCTTATCCTCGCCTTACCCTTCACCTGCTCCAACAGGTACCACGCCTACCGCACGAGCATGCCCGGTATCTACTTACTCGCCCAATGGTTCCTACTATGTTGATGTATCAATAGTAGCAACAGCCCATTCAATGAATGCATGCAACGCATCGACTTATAATTACGCAAAAGCACACACTTGCGCTAGCAAAACCAAACTTGCTTGGTCCTCGCTAGTAGCCGCAGGTTCTTCAACCTGGGTCACATATCCAAAGCCACCTGGCGCTTGCCGCAAACCCTTCGGTTGCTTAATCATCTCATCTCGCTCTCCAGACTGTGTCAAAGGCTGCACATCCACAAGTTGTCCCGAGAGGAGAAGGTCATCGCCAACGCCAAGGTCCAACACTCGAATCATTCTGGAGTCTGAATAGCAAAACTCTAGATGTATGCCATCAGCAAGCTTGAGAGCTTAACTCCAAAAACTTCTCTCTACTCGACGAAGAAGATGAAGACCTTAGTCTTCCACGCCTTTCCTTCCACTAGGGCTACTTGCACTTTAACCCCTTCCTTTCCTTCTATCACCCAAGAGAGAGAAGGAGAAGCCTTTTTCCTTCGCCTATGCTGCAAGAATGAGGGGAAAGAGAGAGTGGCCAAATACAAACAGCTCTCTTGGTGTCCACATTACCAAAATACCCCTTATCTTAACCCTCCCAAAACAGCCCCATTCTGGGCAATTTTCGGTTACTGGGTCCGGACATCCCTCATTGTCCGGTCTCCCAATGTCCGGACAATGCACCATGTCCCGAACCCGAGAGCTCATTTTCTGTGCAAAGTCCATGCGCTCCGGACCTGGCCATCAAGACCGGTCCTCGTGTCCTTGCACCATTTTCCCGCACGGATCCTGGACATACCCACATGTCCGGCCTCTCGGGTCCGTGGCATCCTGGCCTCCACACGTGGGACCGGTCTCCAGTGCATAATCCGCACTTTTGCAGTTATACACCGTATCGACTTCGAGGTCCACGCTTATGCGCTGTCTATTTGATGCTTTAAGCCTCTTAAAGCATCCCAAACTCGACTCTGGTCTATTTGAATCATAGTCCAGCTTTACGTCTCGCAGTTTCGAGTCCTCACGACGAGTTTTCTTTTCTCGCTATCGGGGAAATAAGCCGAGAACAGCATTCCCCGAAACTCTTCCCAAGCCATAGGAGGAAAATTAGGCAATCGGTTCTGCCGAATCCCTTTCCACCACACCTTCGCTGGTTGCTTCAAGCAATGCACAGCAAAAGGCACCTTGTCCCGCTCTACGGTGTACATCTCCTCAAAGAGGGTTTCCATAGAGTCAATCCACATCTCCGCGATCCATGGATCGACATTCTCTCCGTCAAAGGTAGGCGGATCAAACTTCTCAAAATCCATTAGGGACGCTAAAGCTCGCCCCCGATCCGCCGCCACCTCTGAACCAACAGCGGTCGGGTCACCCGACCCCGGCGGAAACGCTTCCGCCGCAACACCCGGCCGTCCATGACGAGCCGCAGCCGGTGCAGCCACCAGCTGATCCAACGTCTCTTGGAGTCGCTTCATTTGCTCCTCCTGGCGCATGGCAGCCTCCTGCTGCCGCTGCACCACATCGGCTTGTTGCCTCACCACTCCCACGAGTGAGGCCAACTGATCACGAAGCTCAGAGTCTCCGCTCGCGTCGGTTTGTTCAGGAACATCACTTGTTCCCTCCCGCACCGATCTAGACGAAGATCGTCTACGCGGTGCCATCGTCTCCTGAGACACGACAACTCGATTTGTTCTCGACCACCTTGGGTCGAACACGAAACTACTGACACCGGCTCAAAAGCCAATTAGGCGAAAGTCACACAAGGGCGCCTATTCTCATCGCTAGATTTCACGTTGTCGTACGCCAACATGAACATCCTAGGTTGAGAATAAACCACACCTCAAGTCCACCTCTAATATCCGTCTTAGAGGGTTACACAACCCAATCCATAACTACTTTCGCCACATTTCACAAGTCCTCGTCTCTCACGAGCCTTAACCTCTATGGTTTTGCTATCCTAGGGTCTCCTAGGTTTGCCTAAGCCATTGTCCCATTCACTACTTTATGCTCTGATACCATCTTATCTGACCGCCGAACGGACAGAGTTTCCCCTGTACGTTCAAGGCGTCGCAATCAATACAATTACAAGGTGGTTCCAAACAGGAACAGATATCACAATCAGATTGCATAAGGAAGTATCATAAACATAAAACAGCTACTTGCTATTACAACCATTCAACCCATATTACAATAATACATCAACTTTAAACTTCTACATTCATTATTTCAGACTTCCAAATACAATCTAGTAGATTACACATTTTATTACAACTTGTTTTCTTTTCCCACTATACCCCTAAGTCTCCCGGTATGGCGCTATCTCTCGAGCTACGCCACTTCACCTCGCCGCTTTGCGCTCACGGTCATACCTGTACCCCCAAAACCACAACACGGGGGTGAGAACTATTGTCCATAGTTCTCGTGGGTACGGTCACCCAAGAGAACAGCTCGACCAATAGGTCTAAGGAGGCCCTGCAGATATGTTAGTCCAAAAACAACATCCAAAGATAGATAATCTGCGACTAACATAAAAACATGCCTCACAAATGCAATATGCAAATTATTCTTTAGCTCTTAGCTTTTCTTTACTTTATTACTATTCTTTACTTTAGCCGTTTCATTCTTAAACTTAGCTATTTACTAAGTTAGTTATCCATACTCTTTATTCTTTATCTTCATTAGCTATTTATCAAGCTAGCTATTCACATTCTTTGTCCTTTATCCCGGGCACATATGCTATTTAGCAAATACTTCTAAGGTCACCACTACCTCAGCTCACTATGCCACCCGACTCGGTCTCGAGTCAATCACACTGTAGTGCGTAAGTCCTTTGCAAAGTAACTTTTACTTGGCTATGACCCAATCTTACCGGTTAACATAGTTAACCCCAACAAACTCAAGACCCAAAATCCCTTTGTTCGGGGAGGCTCTAAGCACTGCAAGACCCGAGGGACCGTCTTAGGGACCGCGCTCCCTAGGTGATCGTTCCGAACTCACCGCTTGAGGAGGAGCGACCTCCTCAAGCCAAGACTTGTCAAGAGTATCGATCCAATCCTCAATTTGAGGATTCATAGCCACTTGCCATATTGCCTTTACCAAAGATAGGTTACTACCATATCATCCATATCATCCTTGCCATAATGCCATTATCATAATAGGTTCCTACCTATTTATTCTTGCCACTTTCCAATCATAATTGTTTCAATGCCTCTCTTGGTTAAACTATGTTTAACAACAATGTCCTCTATACCAATGCATGTCTCTATTGACAATGTCACCTTTGTTGCTAGGTTCATGACTCTATGTCACCCACACTTGTTCAACCTATGTTCAAGACACTAGGTTCAATGCCACTCGATCTAATATATATAGATTGTCCACAACTCATATGCTTTACTTTGCATTCTTACATTTACCATTTCCATATCATATTCGTCATGAATTCAAATCTAGCATTTATCTCTACAATATTAAACATTCAACCATGCTATTATCATGATCATCGTGTATCCACCATGTTAAGCATACATTCATGAATTTATGAAGCATTTATTCATTAAGCTCATCATCTACATCCACTTAGCATTTCACATGATGTTTCTAACATGCACTTTCTATACATGGATCACATATATCATTTATATGCATCAATTGGAACCTTTACTCTTAGACATATATAGGCGACCTAGTCGCTTCGGTAAACACAACCCACCTTATTACGCTCTCCGATTGCTCGTCGACACTCGCAATCGGCCGCCCGCGGCACCCGCGACCCGGTTCGGCTCGGACTCTTGCACGACCAACCGAACGATCACCGAATCTCGATCCGAAGGTTTCCCCCGTTATCCCACGACTTCACGATGCCCCAGCTCCATTTTCATGAATTTAGGAGCTATATCTCGCGTGCTGCGGACATCTGGTATGAATATATTAAATAATTAATATCTTTACAACCGCCCGTCGGATCACCGAACCGAGCGCGCCAACGCGCTCGTTAGGTCCCCAATTAGGTTTCTATATGGTCAAATGAGATCAATCTCATCTATTTCCAAAACCCCCTTTTTAACCCTAGATTTTGCACTTTTGCAAAATCCGCCGATTCGATCTTTGGAACAAGCAAATGAGAGCTTGTCCAACATCTAGGAACTCATCTAGGAGTACTAGAACCAATTCTAGGGTGCCTAGAGCAAACCCTAGCAATCCACCATTAGAGCACTACGAAGAAAACATGGATTTCATGTGTTCTTCGGTTGCTACTAAGCTCCTACACTTGTCAGGAGATCAAACACCCAACTCTAGGGTTTAGAAACCCACTACCTAGAAGATTTGCCATGAGAGGAGGCAGTGAGTGCACAAGCTTACCTCTCCATGAAGCTCTCTTGCACAAGGAAGAGGAAGAAGAGGCCCATAGTGATCTCCACCATCATCCCCTTCATCATCTCCATCTTCTTCTTCTTTCCTCTCTTTTCTTCTTCTCTTTCTTTCTTTCCCTTTGGTCGAACAGAGAGAGAGAGGGAGGGAGTGATCTGTGAGGGAGAGAGGGAGAGAAAGGGTTTTTATCACCCTCAATCACTTAACCCCCTGCCAAATTGCAACCAAGCCCCTCAACTTTGCAATATCTGAAACAGCCCAAACTGGGCATTTTCGGGCTGCTGAGACCGGACATTCATCAATGTCCGGGCCTTGGATGTCCGGACATTCATCAATGTCCCGACCTGGCCTGCGCAGGCCCCTTTTTTCCATTTTCCAGCTTACGGGGTCCGGACATCCACCATTGTCCGGACATTGGATGTCCGGACATTGGGTCAATGTCCCGACCTCGCAGTGTCCTCCAGCCCACTCAAAGGACTTAGCCAAATTTTCAGCTTTTTCCGTTTCTTCTCCGTTCCAACTCACTTTTGGCCCGTTTGACCTCCGATTCGTTTCAAATCGAACCGAGACTCTCCAAACATGATTTGGATCATGTCCATATCATCATTTCATCCGCACAAGTGCCGAATTTAGCTCGTGGCCCAAGTTAGCCTTTCGGGTTTCGTTCTCACACCTAGTGCATCGAAAACACCCGAAAGCTTCCAGACTTCACCGGAACCATTCTTATGGCCTTCTAAGCCAACATACCTCGTAACTTCAAGACTTTAGAAGTTCGACATGCTACACAACGCATCCCAAAATTCGTAAGGTTTGGGTGCGCAAAGGTGAAATCTTTCCTTACTAAGCGACGATCAGCTACTTACCTCCTCCCGCACTATCCTTTACGAGAATACTAGTGCTATAAATATTTCTAAAACCCTGTTCTACACTCTTGAAGTAAACACATTGAACATAGATATCACTTCTTGAGAAAATTGGTCAAACATTCTTAAACTTGAATAGATTTCTACCGGTGATCAATTAGCGGATATTTTGACTAAGCCGTTAGATCACAACAGTTTTCTACATTTACGAAAGGCAATCGGTATGAATCATTCTATCTAGATACATTCTATGGGCCATTATTTCCATATTGACTATTATGCACGAAGGTTTTGAATCGATTCATAGTTTTGCATGATTTATTTTAACTTTGTTCAATTCACTTCAATTCTTCTATGTCATTCTATTTGACCCTCAACATCTTCTAGAAATTGATTTTGTATCTTTGTTAAATTAGTACATCTTTTATGAACTATCGAAAGTGTATTGAATTGAATTGATTGTTTGCATGATGAAAATAAATGATTTCCTTATTTTCTGAAATCACAATAAAATGATCTCATTGTGGGTTGCACTTTTTGAGGGGGAGTTTTCCTAAAAAGAAAAGATGTGGAAAGAGTTATATCTCTTATGGGAGTATGAAAACTACCACCTATAAAAAATGTGGAAAGAGTTACATCCTTTCTAAGGAGTGTGAAAACTACCACCACATGTGAGAAAGAGCTACCACCTTGGCCGTCCTAAGTGAGTGAAGCTACTACATGAATTTATGTGTACATCTCTAAGAAAAAGATCAAAGTCAAATTCTTAATTGAGGTGTTTCGGTGAGTGCTCCATTATCGAATGATATAAGGTGGAAGTTATAATAAAGATGCTCAAAGAGCCACTCCTTGTCTTAGATATGAGCATAACTCAATTGGGTGATATTCTTGTGCTTATTTCAGCTTATGGGATCTTCTTTATTCTCTATTTTTGCAAATTTGAAATTTAAACTTAGTACAATTATTGTAAAGATCTCAAAAGATGTGCATAATTTCACGATATACTTCTTTAAATTCTGATTGATGCACGGTTCAACATTTATGACATCCTTGAATTCAATTGACTAGGAGTTGGTTAATATAGTTCATGTAAAGTTTGCCAAATTACTGATGAATGACAGTGAATACTGTTGTTGAAAATTCTTCAGGGCGGACCGGTCTTCGTGTCTAAGTCCGGATGTCACTTGTGCACACTTCAAATTGGTGTGACATCCGGTCTCGGCAGGCATGGTCCGGTCTTGGCACAAAATTAGTTAACTCATTTTTTTTTAATGCATAATTGTCAATATTAAATTTTCTGTGTATGGCCCTAGGAGGTTCTAGGTTTCATTTGGTTTTGGTTCTCTTAACTCTTGATATGAATGTGTTCAATGTCTATAGATGTTTTTGAAAACAGCGGATTTTCACATTCACATCACATTTTCCTGATTTTATGGTACTTGTAGTCTATTTGGCTGGAGAAAGTCAAGGTGATGTGTGCAAACGCTATCTTCAGACAGTGACACAATGGCGTTTTCGGACAAAAAGGGGGAGATGTGACTGAGATCTTATTCTTTTTATGACTGGGAGATAAGAGGAGATGATGATGAGAGGAGTTGGAAACTTGATGATGATGATGTTTTTGATGATGATGTTTTTCTGTTCTAATCTTTGCTTTGATGCTTAATGAATTTCTTAAAGCTTGAATGTGTGTTTGAGTTTTCTTTGCAGGAAACGTTCAAGACTTCAAGACTCCAATGTCTAAGTCATAGAGTTTGTAATAGGACTTCAATTTGTACTTGTTTACTTTTTGTTGGATGGATCATGCTGGGGGTTATCGTTTGGTGATTGCGATAATTCTCGTCTTTTTGTTTTTGAGTAATGTACGGGCTTTATTTATGTTTTGTCACGAAATCGCCAAAGAGGGAGATTGTTAAGGATTTTATAAGTTGGCGGATTTCGTGAAGTATTGGAGTCTTGAAGAAGTCAAAAGCACAAAGAAGGAGTTTGAAGATTCAAGACTTTGCAAAGAAGCTCGTCACCTCAGGTATGAATTTAAGATAATTTCTGGTGATTTGATAAAAGATTTAGTAGTTAGAAGACTTGAATTAATCTCAATTTAACTATTTTCAAAATCTGGAAAAACTATGTTTTAAGTCCGGACCTTTGGTCTAGGTCCGGATCCCGAGTGCTGGTGTCTTGCTCAGACTTAATGAAGATCTGGACTTATGGTTTAGATCCGAATCCCGAGAGCATGTCTCGGGCGCAACATTATATTAGATCCGGACCTAGAGTCTAAGTCCGGATCCCGAGGCTTGAACTTTGTTATTGCGCAGGCTAAGACCGGACCTCTGGGATAAGACCGGACTTTGATTAATCATATATATATAAATTTAACGATGGAACCGGTTGAAGGGACTAAGTCAGGACTCCTAGGACCGGTCTTCACTTGTGGTCCAGGACCTTGGTGTCGAGTTTGTTTCCTAAATTGGCAGATTTCAATTCTACTCTAATTCTAAGTCTTCTAACACTATAAATAGACCATGGGGGTTTCAAGGATTGTATTGCTGAATATGCATATAGGTTAGATCCTCTTTTAAATCCTAAAACTCGTTTTAGAGCTTTATGATTCAATTCTTAAAGCGAGTTTTATTTTGTTGATCGTCGAGATTGATTCTAGGTTTTCTCTTTGAATACACCTTCATGAATCAACTTGATGATTGACTAAAAGGGTTCCCCCATAGTCTACGGTGCTTCAATTGTTGAGATCATCAAAAGTTTTCTTCAACAACTCCGGACGGAGGGTGACGCGGGGATCGCGTGAGAGGCCGAGGACTCGGTGGAAGCTTTGAGGAGTCGAAGCTTTGACGCGGCAAGGAGTTGCGGCGTGGTGGACCAGCGAAGGAGATCCATATTGAAGATTCGGCAAATTGGGTAAAGTCGTGGGTGAATCGCTTTGTACTCAATTGTTTCTTAGTGGATTTTCGTGTGATCAGTCCCGTGGGTTTTTTACTCCTTGTGGAGTTTTCCCACGTTATATCTTGGTGTGTTGATTTTATTTTTCCGCATTTACTTAAAATCGCATCGAGATTTTTAAATAGGCCATTGTACACCTATTCACCCCCCTCTAGGTGTTAATTACCTTTTAGATCCTTGAGACCTATAACCTACAATCTCATACGTTTGTAATGCACCTACTAACTCTTCGACTTTTATCTCATCCGGATGTTTTACCGTTTCGATTGCGGCAACTTTTGCCCTAAAGCGTTCCGGTAGAGTTCGAAGAATTTTTCTAACCACTTTCGACTCCGGGATTTTCTCTCCCAAGTTAGCGCATGTATTCACAACGTCTTGTAAACGCGTATAGTACTCGGTAAAGGTCTCGTTTTCGTCCATGAAAATCGAATCAAATTTACTTGTAAGCATTTGCAATTTTTGGACCTTTACTAAGCTTGTTCCTTCATGCGTAACTTGTAGAGTATCCCATATCTCTTTTGCCGTTTCAAAAGCCGAAACACGAGTAAATTCGGTTTGCGACAAGGCATTGAATAAAGCGTTTATGCCCTTGCCGTTAAACGAAGATCTCTCGTTTTCATCTTTCGTCCACTTGGTCCGTGGTTTCGGGACGGTATCATTATCGACCACTTCGGTAGGATGTTTCCATCCGATTTCTACTGCTTGCCGTACCCGCTCATCGATCGCAATTAGAAAAGCTCTCATGCGAACTTTCCAATAGGCATAATTTGTGCCGTCGAAGAGCGGTGGTCGATTAATGTTTCCGCCTTCGGCCATTAGATAGCAATATATCTAGATCCCGCTCTGATACCAATTGTGAGTTACGGGGAAGCCCCAAGGATCTATCTAGATTGTATCTGACACCTTGTCACGCCCCGGGACACAGCGGAAGCCCGCCCGGCGTGTGCCCAGACCCGCCGTATGTCTACAACATACAAGGCGTCTAACAAAAACGATAATTAACCACAAAGATAAGAAGAATCTAGAAGCATCAGAGCAGTATAACAACTAGAATTCTAAACTAATAAGCATACAAGAAGTAGATAAATAAAAATACCAAGATTCCACTAAGAACTATAAAAAGGGGTACAACCAAAGATCCCAAAGTAAAAACTAACATAATACATGGTGGTCTCTATAAATGGATATAAAAGTCGCTCTCTCACAAAACACAAAAGAGAGGAAAAACCACCTAAACGGTAGTGGCAAAGAAGCTAGCTAACTAGGCGACTCCCTTGCCGCGATCCCTTGCCTCCGCCGGTCTTGAAGGCTCGAAACACATATGAAACGGCGTGAGAACTATTACATAATAGTTCCCGGTGGGCAATTGCGACTTCGATTGCATGCTCCACTAGGCCCAAAACAAAAACGAGTAAATGGGTAATATATAAACAAGTAAATATGTAAGCTACTAAACATGTAAGCTACTAAACATGATGTCTCTACTTAGCATAAATAAGCATAAGCAAACAACTATTCTAAGCATGATTAGTAAGCACAACTACTAGTACAATGTTCCCAATTTAATAGTAAAAGATTAAAGTTTACTATTCTAGTCAAGTTCCCAATGCCCACAAATGATAGTAAAGTGTTAAAGTTTACTATTCTAGTCAAATTCACAATTTCCTTTAAACTACATTAAGTTTAAGTCCAATAAGATCCAACCCGAAGGCGATGTGGCCGATGCCCACCCGAAGGCTGCCTAGCCCAAATGCCGAGCCTAATGGCCCCGTAGTAGTCAACATCCCCACCATAGGAACGAGACTGACCCACGGCAATCCACGTTGGCGCCCAATCTCGCACGGCGAATACCTGAAACGCGTTGGCCAACTACGGAGTGCCGGCTTGTAGGGAGCGACCCTCACAAGCATGTGCGAATGAGCACAATGGCATATAGTCACAAAACTCGTCATATGTCCCAAATCATCATGTCTCTAACATGGAATATACAAGTGTCCAAAAGGCCTATCTCTATGTCATCATGTCTCTACATGGAAATAATAGATGTCCAGTGGCCTATGTCAAGTCTCTATGTTACAGTTTCATAGTTTTCTAAGTTAAGTGCCGCTTGATAACACTTAAGCTTTTCTAAGTTCCAACACAAGTTTAATGTTCACAATTAACATTATATAAGCTATAATCACCATAAATGGCACACTCCCAGGCGCCCACAAGAACCACCCCCACATGCATGCAATTTAACCCAGATAGCTCTACTATATAGAGTGAAAATTTTATCATACATAAGGCATGCATTTTAAGTGATTCAAAATTCATAATAAATCTATTTAGCATGAATATGCATTCAAAATAATTAAATCAAACCGAATAAGCACTTAGGAGCCATTTGCCCCTATGCTCATGAAGCCAAACCCACCAAGTGCGAGTAGCGTTGCTCCGAACCGCTAACGAAGCTTCGATAATCACTCCTTGAGTCCTAAGAAGCACACCCTAGGAGTTACAAGCTAAGAAGTTGAACCATGAGTTCACACTTTAAGAAATTCCACAAAAGGTTGGAGAAAACTCACCGAGTGCGAAGGAAACTCTCTCGATCTCCAAATGGGAGTTAGAGTCCTTCTAATCCACCCTAAATCAAAGTTCTAAACCCATCAATTAGGTCCCAAAGGCCCTAAATCGAAAATCCCCAAATCCTAACCCTAGAATCACATTCTAGGGTTTCATCTCACAAAAACCTACTAAAACCGAAACTAGAGGAAGGAGATCAAACACATACCTCTAATGTGACGCACTGAACTTTTGCAAATAGCAAGGTTCGAGTGTTGTATGTGAGATCTGAGCTTTTCCAGATTTTCTGGAGGGTCGTCGACTGTGTTCCGACCTATGGCACGAGTACCGAGGTTGGTGGATGAATTCCAAGCACTAAAGTCCAAAAAGTTGGATTTTAGGTTGCTCTCGGGTTGAGCTTCAGAGCCCTTGTACCGGTACAAAATTGTTGCTATACCGGTACAAAATGATGGCTATACCGGTACAAGCCGAGATTTATACCGGTATAGATGAGCGGCTGGGCCAACCCGAGGCTCGGGTTGGCGGTTTCGCAGGGTTTATACCGGTACAAACTGGATTTGTACCGGTACAGACTGACAGTTTTTGAAAGTCCGAAACTGCAGGGGCTAGTTAGCATTTTGTTGCTTCTATATGTTTCACCCCAGCCCCCTAGGGCTTCCTTTGAGCTCTTCACATCAGGGATTAGAGGTAGGAGTTTCTCACACTACCTCTCTTGGATTTCTTGGTGGATTTTGGGAAATTGATCTGTCTCCCTCTCCTTTTGCCTCCTAGTGCCCTTGTCACCGTAGTAGAGGCTTGGAGCTTGGACTTGGGAGCTAGTTGAGGGAAGATCTTCAACTTTGGAGGGATTTGAGCCTTGTTTAGAGATTCTAAGAGGTAAGCAACTCCTTCTTATCCTCTAGTTTAGGCTTTGATTGCCTTCTATGAGTTGAAACCCTAGTTTTTGTAGATTGGGGTTTATTTTGGGGATTTGCAACCTAGGGCTTTTTGAGTCCAATTAATTGGTTTAGAACCTTTGTTTAGGTTGCCTTGGAAGAGATCTCACCTCCATTTGAGGATTGGAGAAGGATTTTTACTCTAAGGTGAATTTCTCCTTACTCTCTACATAGAAGCTTAAAGTTTGAACTCAAGACTTATCTCTTGAGGTTGTAACTCCTAGGATCTCCTTTGTAGGGTACTAGGAGTAGGAATCGAAGCTTCGTTAGCGGTTCAGATCGACGCTTGGAGCGACGGTGGGTTTGGCCTCACCTAGCACAATGAGAAATTCTCTTTGGTGCTTATTTGCTTATAGTTAAATGGAAATTAGTTCATTTTCATGCTATTTGATTTATTTGTGAATTTTAGAATGCTTAAGATACATATGTTATGTGTAATGCAATTTTACTCTATATAGTAGAGACGAATGCGTGTGAGAGCTGAAGCCTTGTAGCATTCTTTTTGGGAACTTGAAACTATGTGTTTAAGAGGACTTTGACATGTGTTTGAGAACATAGAACTATACATGACATAGGAGAAAAGCCCTTGTCATTAAGCGGCATTGGCTTGGCATCAAAAGTGTAGAATAGTGAGCTAATGTCATCAAGCGGCATTAGGCTCGTGATTGAACTTGACATAGAAATGCTAGTGTCATGAGAATTGTTGTACTAGACCTTAGGGTTGCTAGTGGACATTGGCCATGTGTGGGACTTGGGACTTGGGACTTGGACTTGCTTGTTGCCATTTGTGCTCTTCGCACATGCTTGTGAGGGTCGCTCCCTGGCGGCACTCGGAGTTAGCCTTGCGATGTATTCGCGCGTGCGGTATTGAGAAACCTATGGGGCCGAATTGGTTAGACTCATTCCTACGGGGATGTTGGGGCTACCACGACACATAGGGGGCGCAAGCGGGATCACAACTGTGTAGATCTCCAAATTGAGATGGAACTTCGTCATTCTATTATATTGGATAATCACTACTTAACCTAGATTAGTAGTTGGATACTTGGGTATATATATTGTGACTTAGTATTGGACATAAGTAGTATACTTGTGAATTTAATTGGAAGTACTCGTTTAAAGTTAGCTATCGGGTAGATTAAAGCATGTAATTTATTTACCTTGGGTTATTCGTTCAGCTTTACAGTTATGCCTTTATTTCAGTTATTTACTTCAGTACTTGTATATTACTCTTTTTTGGGCCTAGTGGAGCAATTTTGTGCAGGTCAGTAATTGCCCACTCGGAACTATATGTTTATAGTTCTCACGCCCTTTGTTTCTGACTCGTTTCAGTGCCTTCTGCATCGGGGGAGGCTCGGGACCGCGGCAAAGGAGTTGCCTCGGGATAGCGGCTTGTGAGAGGGTGTTGGATAGGTGGCTTCCTCTTTCTCTTATTTTGCTTTGGAGAGAAGGAGTGTTTTACCTTGTATAGAGACCACCACTTTTGTTTATTTTGAGAGGTTATGTTGTTAGCTGTGTACTACTCTCTTTTTCTATGTTAGTGATTTAGACACTTTACTTTCTTTTACTTGTGGTTTGGTTCTTGTTTAGTTGTGGCTCTGATATTCATAGTTGTAGCCTTATATTGTTTTAAATTCCGCTGTTTTTAGTTAGACGCCTTGTATGTGTTGACATATGGCGGGTTTGGGCACGCTTTGGGGAAGGTCCTACCGACCCCGGGGTGTGACAGATTAATTTGGTATCAGAGCCTAGGGTGACGTCTTAGAGGACCTAGCAAACCTTAGGCTGGTTGGACTATAAGAATTAGACTCGTGAGAGACGTGATGTATTTGACTTATGAGCGAAAGTGTTTGATTGGGCTTTATGATAACTCTAAAAGGTTAGAGTTGGATCGGAGTGAATAACTCCTAGCTTCGCAGAGGGTTACGTTGGCGGCCGACAACGTAACATCGGGAGTTAGTAGTGAAGCACTTCCTTACTTTCGCATAATTTGGGTTCTTGAGTGGGGTTTCGATAGCATGGGTTTTTCTAACTTGTGCTTTTATGTGCTGCAGTTTTGATGCCTATCACTCGCTCCCAGTCGGTCGGGGCGGAGGACATGGCGCGTCTGGAGGAGGTCGAGACCTCCGCTACTTCCGGATCTAGTGAGGTCCGCGAGTTGAGGGACCAGGTGGCGACCCTCACTGATCTTGTGGAACAGCAGACGGCGGCGGCCCAGCAGCAGGCAGAGGCGGCGCGCCGGCAGGACGAGCGGATGAAGCGCTTGGAGGACCTTCTTTTGCAGCAGGCGGCTGCCAGGGAGGCCCAGGCCCCAGTACCGCCTACCCCAGTTGAGGTGGTAGCACCGAGGGCGCCGACCCCAGCGCCCGGATCTTCACTTTCGGCGCCATCTGTGGCACGGCAGGAGAGGGTGGCGACGGCACCCCCAGTTCAGTTACCTTTGGGAGGAGCAGTGTTCCCGACTTTGGTTGCGGGGCCGGAGCGTGAGCGGCTGATGTTGCACCTCAACGAGTTCAGGAGGTGCAACCCGAGGATCTTCGACGGCGAGAATGTGGACCATTGGGCCGTGGAGAAGTGGCTTATGCATATGGAGAAGCTCTTTCGCGACACTTTTGTTGAGGAGAGGGACAGAGTGTCACGCCCCGGGACCCAGCGGAAGCCCGCCCGGCGCGTGCCCAGACCCGCCGTATGTCTACAACATACAAGGCGTCTAACAAAAACGATAAATAACCAACAAAATAAAAAGAATCTAGAAGTATCAGAGCAGTATAACAACTAGAAATCTATACAAGGAAGCATAAAGAAGAGACTAAAAGTAAAGCACCAATCTTAAAATAAACCATAAAGAGAGTACAATAAAAAGAGATCCGAACACCACAATAACTAAGTACAGGGTAGTCTCTACATAGGGATACAAAACTCTCTCAATCTCACCAAAGTACAAAAAGAGAGAAAAACCCCTACAAGGTGGAAAGCTGCGATAACTAGCTAGCGGTTCCCTTTCCACGATCCCTTGCCTCCGCCGGTGCCGAAGGCTCTGAAACACATTAGAAAAAGAGGGCGTGAGAACTATTAAAAATAGTTCCCAGTGGGCAATTACTGACTTCAGTTGCATGCTCCACTAGGCCCCAAAAACTAAGCAAGTACGTGTAAGCGAAATAAATAACGAGTAAGCTACTAAAGCATGATATCTCTACTTAGCATAAATAAGCATAAGTAAACGACTATTCTAAGCATGAATAGTAAATATAACCAACAAGTCCAATATCCATAGCAATAGTAAAGAGTTAAAGTTTACTATTCTAGTCAAAGTCCACAGTTTTCTTTAAACTACATTAAGTTTAAGCACACTAAGATCAACCCGAAGGCGATATGGCCGATGCCCACCCGAAGGCTGCCTAGCCCAAATGCCGAGCCTAATGGCCCCGTAGTAGTCAACATTCCCACCCTAGGAATGCGACTGTCCCACGGCAATCCACTTCGGCGCCCAATCCCGCACGGCGAATACTAGAAACGCGTTGGCCAACTCCGGAGTGCCGGCTTGTAGGGAGCTACCCTCACAAGCATGTGCGAATGAGCACAATGGCAAAAGTCACAAAACTCGTCACAAGTCCCAAATCATCATGTCTCTAACATGGAATGTACAATTGTCCAAAAGGCCTATCTCTATGTCATCATGTCTCTAACATGGAATATAGTATATGTTAAGTGGCCTATGTCAAGTCTCTATGTTGCAGTTTCATAGTTTTCTATGTTAAGTGCCGCTTTATGACACTTAAGGTTTCTAAGTCCCAACATGTATTTAATGTTCACAATTAACATTAGCAAAGCTAAAATCACCATAAATGGCACACTCCCAGGCGCCCCCAAGAACCACCCCCACATGCATGCAGTTTAACCCAAATAGCTCTACTATATAGAGTGGAAATTTTATCATACATAAGGCATGCATTTTAAGTGATTCAAAATTCATAATAAATCTATTTAGCATGAATATGCATTCAAAATAATTAAATCAAACCAACTAAGCACTAAGGAGCCATTTGCTCCTATGCTCATGAAGCCAAACCCACCGAGTGCGAAAATCGCCGATCCGAATCGCTAACTAAGCTTCGATTCCTACTCCTAGCACCCTACAAGGCATGCCATAGGAATTACAAACTCAAAAGATGAGTCTTGAGTTCAAACAATAAGAAACTCTACTAAAGGGTGAAGAATACTCACCGAAAGCGAAGAAAGTGCTCTTGATCTCCAAATGGGAGTTAGAGTCCTTCTAATCCAACCTAAATCAAAGTTCTAAACCCATCAATTAGGTCCCAAAGGCCCTAAATCGAAAATCCCCAAATCCTAACCCTAGAATCCCATTCTAGGGTTTCATCTCATGAAAACCCACAAAAATCGAAACTAGAGGAAAGAGATCACTCACATACCTCTAAGAAGCTCTAATCCAAGCTCAAAAAGCCCTAGGCTTGAAGCTTGATCCTCCATAAGGTCCCAAACACCAAGTTCCAAGCTCCAACAATGGTGGTAGAGGCTCTACCAAGCAAAAGAGAGCAAGGAGAGGGTTTTAATCCTCCAAAAACCCAACCAAAACCCTAGGAAACACAAGAGAGTAGAGAGAGAGGCTCCTCCTACCTCTTGCTGCTGTGGGGGGGGCACAAAAGATGCCCTAGTGTGTGTGGTACACTAATAGAAGCAACAAAATGCTAAAACACCCCTGCAGTTTAAACTGCTCGAAATCTGCCAGGTTATACCGGTACAAGCCATCCCATACCGGTATAGACCCTGCGAAACAGCCAAACCCGAGGCTCGGGTTGGCGTCCAACAGCTCTCCCATACCGGTACAGAATCCATCCTGTACCGGTATAGCAACAATGTCTGTACCGGTATAGCAACAATTCCCATACCGGTATGGACCCTCCAGACCTCAATCCGAGAGCAACCTAAAATCCAACTTTTTGGACTTTAGTGCTTAGGATTCATCCGCTAGCCTCGGTACACGTGCTCTAGGTCGGAACATAGTCAACGACCCTCCAGAAAATCTGGAAAAGCTCCGAACTCAAGTCGAATACTCGAACTCCGCAATTTGCGCAAGTCCAGTATGTTACATTCACCCCTCCTAAAAAGGAGTTTCGTCCGCGAAACTCTAAAGCGAACTCATACCTCAAGATTCCATCGAAAGAGATGGGGATAGCGCTCTGCGGCGCTCTCGAGCTCCCACGTGGCCTCTCGCTCCTCGTGGTTGCTCCAAAGAACCTTCACGTACGGAATGTCCCGATTCCGCAATTTCTTCACCTCACGAGCCAAGATCTTCACGGGTTGCTCCTCGAAGCTCAAATCCTCCCGCAGCTCTATGGGTACAGCCTCCAAAACATGAGCCGGATCATGGATGTACTTCCGAAGGACCGATACATGAAAGACGTTGTGCACGCCCGATAGGTTCGGTGGTAGAGCAAGTCGATAAGCTACCGGACCTATACGTTCCAAGATCTCATATGGTCCAATGAATCGAGGACTTAACTTACCTCGAATTCCAAATCTCCGAATTCCCTTTGACGGCGAGACTTTCACGAAGACATGATCTCCAATCTGAAACTCCAAGTCTCGTCGGCGTTTATCCGCATAGCTCCTCCGCCTACTCGGGCCGTCGGTAGTCGCTCCCGAGCGATTCGAACTTTATCCTCGCTTCCCCGGAGCACTTCGGGGCCTAAAGCCAATCTTTCGCCCACTTCACTCCAATGAAGTGGCGATCTCGCACTTCCGTCCATACAATGCCTCGAACGGTGCCATCTTGATACTTGCTTGATAACTATTGTTATAAGCAAACTCCGCCATAGGTAGATCTTTCGCGACCATCCTCCTGGAAGTCAATCACACATGCTCGAAGCATGTCCTCTAGAGTCTGTATAGTGCGCTCCGACTGCCCGTCACTCTGGGGGTGGAAAGCAGTGCTGAAATCCAATCTAGTACCCAAAGCGTCCTGTAGACTCCTCCAGAAGTGTGACACAAAGCGAGTGTCCCTGTCAGATACGATCGATGTAGGTACTCCATGAAGTCGCACAATCTCATCAAGGTACACTTGTGCGAGCTTCTCTCCAGCCCAAGTAGTATGGATAGGTATAAAGTGCGCCGACTTCGTCAACCTATCCACGATCACCCAAATAGCATCATGCCCAGCTTGAGAGCGAGGCAATCCAGTCACGAAGTCCATGGTGATCTTCTCCCACTTCCACACGGGAATAGGCAAACTCTGAAGTTTTCCCGCTGGAACTCGATGCTCAGCTTTCACTTGTTGGCAAGTTAAACATCTAGCAACAAACTCGCCAACATCCTTCTTCATCCACCAATAGAGTAACCTCGAGTCCTTGTACATTTTGGTGCCTCCTGGATGAATAGCATAAGGTGCCCTGTGCCTCCCGAAGGATGTCCTCTCTAAGTCCCAAATCCGGCACACAAATCCGTCCACCAAAGCGCATCACTCCCCGATCATCCACTAGGAAGTCGCGGTGCAACCATCCACCATTTTGTCTCGAATCTTTTGCAACTCTAAGTCAAGAGCTTGCTTCTCTTTAATTCTATCCATAAGAGTAGGTTGCACCACCATAGTCATCAGCCGCATAGGCGTAGCGGGAGTCACTACCTCCAACTCCAACCGCTTCATCTGCTCGATCAACTGCGGTTGAGTAACAACATGCATCGCTAAGTTCTCGGTAGATTTCCGACTTAGCGCATCCGCCACCACATTAGCCTTGCCCGGGTGGTAGAGAATAGTCAAATCATAATCCTTGAGTAGCTCCAACCATCTGCGCTGTCTCAAGTTCAACTCCTTCTGAGTGAAAAGGTACTTTAAGCTCTTGTGATCCGTATAGACCTCGCACCGCTCGCCATACAAATAGTGGCGCCATAGCTTCAATGCAAAGACTACGGCCGCCAACTCCAAGTCGTGTGTAGGATAGTTCTTCTCATATTCCTTTAATTGGCGAGATGCATACGCGATCACCTTGTCACCCTGCATCAAAACACAACCCAATCCGTTAAGAGATGCATCACTAAAAACCACATACCCTGCTCCAGCAATAGGTAATGTGAGGATTGGAGCGGTCGTCAATCTCAGCTTCAACTCTTGAAAGCTCTTTTCACACGCATCATTCCAAATGAATTTAGCTCCTTTGTGCGTGAGCCTCGTGAGGGGAGTAGATAACTTCGCAAAGCCCTCCACGAATCTGCGGTAGTAGCCGGCCAAACCAAGGAAACTCCTGATCTCGGTGACGCTCGTCGGTCTTGGCCAATCCTGAATGGCTTCTATCTTTCTAGGATCCACTGCTATACCTGATCCTGAAATCTCATGTCCCAGCAAAGCAACTTCTCGCAACCAAAATTAGCACTTTTCCTGCTGAGCAAATAACTTCTTTTCCCGAAGCACTTGAAGTACCAATCTCAAGTGTTCCTCGTGTTCCACATCACTTCGGGAATAAACCAAGATGTCGTCGATGAAGACCACGACGAACTTGTCTAGATAAGGCTTGAAAACACGGTTCATTAGATCCATAAAAGCCGCCGGGCATTAGTAAGCCCAAACGGCATAACAGTGAACTCATAATGTCCATACCGTGATCTAAAAGCCGTCTTCGCCACATCCCCGGGCGCAATCTTCAACTGATGGTATCCCGACTTCAAGTCTATCTTGGAATACACGTTCGACCCTTGAAGTTGATCAAAAAGATCATCAATCCTCGGCAACGGATATTTATTCTTGATCGTGACTTTATTAAGTTCACGATAGTCCACGCAAAGACGAAGTGATCCGTTCTTCTTCTTCACAAAAAGAACCGGGGCTCCCCAAGGTGACACACTCGGTCGAATGAAGCCCTTGTCCAACATATCCTGTAATTGTGCCCTCAGCTCCTTTAACTCTGCCGGTGCCATCCTATAGGGTGCCTTCGAGACTGGGGTAGTCCCGGGAACGAGATCTACCACAAACTCGATCTCCCTATCAGGTGGCATGCCTGGTAGCTCCGCTGGAAACACGTCCTGAAACTCCCGTACCACCGGGATATCCTCGATCCTAGGGGTATCATCCTCACCCCTCAAAGCGATACTAGCCAAATAGGCTACGCATCCCTGCTGATCGCCTGCCTAGCTCGAGACGAACCGATCGACATCGCAAAAGCGAACTCGACATCCTCTAAACACCACCTCACCCCCGACCCGGTTCTCTAAAAGTAACCGTTCGATTAACACAATCGATAGTGGCGGAGTATCTAGTCAACCAATCCATACCCAAAACCACGTCAAAATCCCCCAACTTGCGCACTACTCGCAAATCCGCGGGCATGGTCCAATCTCCTACCCGAATAGGGCAAGCGGGGCAATACTCTCGCACGTCCACAATGTGGTCGGGTACAACAATACGTCCTAGGGTGTAGTAAAGGAACAAACTGGATGTCATGCAACTCGGCAAACAGCCGATCTATAAATGAATGTGATGCACCGGTATCAAATAATGCACGTACTCTAATGCCATCAAGTAAAATGATACCTGCCACCACATCCTCACTGCCGCCTCGCTCGCGCGGCGTACATGCGCCCACTCGGCGCCTCGTGACCCTCACTCGGCGCTGGACGGTCGGCCGCCCGATCGTCGTGTCGACGGGGTCCCCGTGCGTCGGGCGATGCGCCGCGCCGGCGAAACCTCTCGGGCACTCGGTACGGATGTGGCCCTCCCGCCACACCGGAAGCACTGCCGCCGGCGTGGACACTGCGGCGGGTGGTGAGGACCACCGCAGATCACACACCGGGAGGCCGGCGTCGGCCGGATCCTCCTCTCGCCGGGGCGGTGCGCCACGATCGCGCCGTCGGTATCTCGGATGCTTCGGTGGCCTCCTAGAGTGCGTCTGGCTCGCACCCTCGGCCGCGGGCCTCTTGCCCTTTCCCTTGTCCATACCCTCGCGTCTCTCCTGCACCATGGCCGCGCCGCTCTCCACAGTGAGCGCGCGGTTCACCACCTGTCGGTAAGTCTGAAGCTCAGAGGACTGCACAAACCGGAAAATCGACGGTCGCAGTCCACGCTCGAAGATGCGGGCCTTATCCTCGTCGTCCCGCACGACGAAGGGCACGCAATGCAGAAGCCGAGAAAACTCTCTCTCGTACTCGGCTACAGATCTGTCCCCCTGAGTCAAACTCTGCTCCATCTGCCTCTTGACGCTGTCGGGGAAGTAGTGTGCCAACAGTAGCTCCTTGAACCTCGTCCAAGTAATAGAAGCTAAGTCTGTGCTGGGGTTCTCCTGGAGGTCCATCCACCAGCTGTAGGCCTCGCCGTCCAAGTGGTGGGTGGCGAGCCACACTGTCCCGCTCCTCCACGAACGTGTCACGAACGCTTTCTCCATGTGCATCAACCACTTTTCCACGATCCAGTGGTCGACCTTCTCTCCGTCAAAGGTCCTCGGGCTGCACCTCCTGAACTCCTTGAGGCGAGCCATGAGTCGATCCCTCTCGGCTCCCTGAGCCATAACTGGAAATGCCGCTGCCACCGGCGATGCTCTCACTGGCGGGGTGTCCCGATCCTCCTCCCGGTGCTCGACCGCCGGGTCGTCGTGTGAGCGGCTGCGGGGGCTGCGCCGCGGTAAGTCAACCTCGGTGGTCTTTGGAGGAGAAGGGGTCGAGCCTCCCTCGCAGCCGCCCCGCAGAAGGTCCTCCATGCGCTTCATGCGCGCCTCCCGACGCCGAGCGTCGTCGCTGCGTCACCAATGCCGTGAGGCCGCCAAGCCTCCTCCTCACGGACCTCGCCGGATCGGAGGTAGCGGAGGCCTCGACCTCCTCAAAAGTTGCCGCATTGTCCGCTCCAACGATTTCGAGCGAGTTATCGGCATCGCCACTACAACATCATAAAAGCGTAAGTTAGTAAGCTCACGCAATCGCATCCCCGCTCATGCTATAAATACCCAAATCATGCGAAAGTAAGGAAGTGTCATTTACTACTAACTCCCGATGTTACGTTGTCGGCCGCCAACGTAACCCTCCGCGAAGTTAGAAGTTATACACTTCGATCCAACTCTACTTACTAGAGTTATTCAAGATACCCAATCTTAATACTTTCGCTCACAAGTTAAATAGACCTCGTCTCTCACGAGCCTATATCCTACGGTCCAACTTTGCCTAAGGTTTGCTAGGTCCACAAGAAGACTCAACCCTAGGCTCTGATACCAAGTTAATCTGTCACAACCCGGGACCCAGCGGAAGCCCGCCCGGCGCGTGCCCAGACGCGCCGTATGTCTACAACATACAAGGCGTCTAACAAAAATGATAAATAACCAACAAAATAAAAAGAATCTAGAAGTATCAGAGCAGTATAACAACTAGAAATCTATACAAGGAAGCATAAAGAAGAGACTAAAAGTAAAGCACCAATCTTAAAATAAACCATAAAGAGAGTACAATAAAAAGAGATCCGAACACCACAATAACTAAGTACAGGGTAGTCTCTACATAGGGATACAAAACTCTCTCAATCTCACCAAAGTACAAAAAAGAGAGAAAAACCCCTACAAGGTGGAAAGCTGCGATAACTAGCTAGCGGTTCCCTTTCCACGATCCCTTGCCTCCGCCGGTGCCGAAGGCTCTGAAACACATTAGAAAAAGAGGGCGTGAGAACTATTAAAAATAGTTCCCAGTGGGCAATTACTGACTTCAGTTGCATGCTCCACTAGGCCCCAAAAACTAAGCAAGTACGTGTAAGCGAAATAAATAACGAGTAAGCTACTAAAGCATGATATCTCTACTTAGCATAAATAAGCATAAGTAAACGACTATTCTAAGCATGAATAGTAAATATAACCAACAAGTCCAATATCCATAGCAATAGTAAAGAGTTAAAGTTTACTATTCTAGTCAAAGTCCACAGTTTTCTTTAAACTACATTAAGTTTAAGCACAATAAGATCACCCCGAAGGCGATATGGCCGATGCCCACCCGAAGGCTGCCTAGCCCAAATGCCGAGCCTAATGGCCCCGTAGTAGTCAACATTCCCACCCTAGGAATGCGACTGTCCCACGGCAATCCACTTCGGCGCCCAATCCCGCACGGCGAATACAAGAAACGCGTTGGCCAACTCCGGAGTGCCGGCTTGTAGGGAGCTACCCTCACAAGCATGTGCGAATGAGCACAATGGCAAAAGTCACAAAACTCGTCACAAGTCCCAAATCATCATGTCTCTAACATGGAATGTACAATTGTCCAAAAGGCCTATCTCTATGTCATCATGTCTCTAACATGGAATATAGTATATGTTAAGTGGCCTATGTCAAGTCTCTATGTTGCAGTTTCATAGTTTTCTATGTTAAGTGCCGCTTTATGACACTTAAGGTTTCTAAGTCCCAACATGTATTTAATGTTCATAATTAACATTAGCAAAGCTAAAATCACCATAAATGGCACACTCCCAGGCGCCCCCAAGAACCACCCCCCACATGCATGCAATTTAACCCAGATAGCTCTACTATATAGAGTGAAAATTTTATCATACATAAGGCATGCATTTTAAGTGATTCAAAATTCATAATAAATCTATTTAGCATGAATATGCATTCAAAATAATTAAATCAAACCAACTAAGCACTAAGGAGCCATTTGCTCCTATGCTCATGAAGCCAAACCCACCGAGTGCGAAAATCGCCGATCCGAATCGCTAACTAAGCTTCGATTCCTACTCCTAGCACCCTACAAGGCATGCCATAGGAATTACAAACTCAAAAGATGAGTCTTGAGTTCAAACAATAAGAAACTCTACTAAAGGGTGAAGAATACTCACCGAAAGCGAAGAAAGTGCTCTTGATCTCCAAATGGGAGTTAGAGTCCTTCTAATCCAACCTAAATCAAAGTTCTAAACCCATCAATTAGGTCCCAAAGGCCCTAAATCGAAAATCCCCAAATCCTAACCCTAGAATCCCATTCTAGGGTTTCATCTCATGAAAACCCACAAAAATCGAAACTAGAGGAAAGAGATCACTCACATACCTCTAAGAAGCTCTAATCCAAGCTCAAAAAGCCCTAGGCTTGAAGCTTGATCCTCCATAAGGTCCCAAACACCAAGTTCCAAGCTCCAACAATGGTGGTAGAGGCTCTACCAAGCAAAAGAGAGCAAGGAGAGGGTTTTAATCCTCCAAAAACCCAACCAAAACCCTAGGAAACACAAGAGAGTAGAGAGAGAGGCTCCTCCTACCTCTTGCTGCTGTGGGGGGGGCACAAAAGATGCCCTAGTGTGTGTGGTACACTAATAGAAGCAACAAAATGCTAAAACACCCCTGCAGTTTAAACTGCTCGAAATCTGCCAGGCTGTACCGGTACAAGCCATCCCATACCGGTACAGACCCTGCGAAACAGCCAAACCCGAGGCTCGGGTTGGCGTCCAACAGCTCTCCCATACCGGTACAGAATCCATCCTGTACCGGTATAGCAACAATGTCTGTACCGGTATAGCAACAATTCCCATACCGGTATGAACCCTCCAGACCTCAATCCGAGAGCAACCTAAAATCCAACTTTTTGGACTTTAGTGCTTAGGATTCATCCGCTAGCCTCGGTACACGTGCTCTAGGTCGGAACATAGTCAACGACCCTCCAGAAAATCTGGAAAAGCTCCGAACTCAAGTCGAATACTCGAACTCCGCAATTTGCGCAAGTCCAGTATGTTACATTCACCCCTCCTAAAAAGGAGTTTCGTCCGCGAAACTCTAAAGCGAACTCATACCTCAAGATTCCATCTGAAAGAGATGGGGATAGCGCTCCTGCAGTGCGCTCTCAGGCTCCCACGTGGCCTCTCGCTCCTCGTGGTTGCTCCAAAGAACCTTCACGTACGGAATGTCCCGATTCCGCAATTTCTTCACCTCACGAGCCAAGATCTTCACGGGTTGCTCCTCGAAGCTCAAATCCTCCCGCAGCTCTATGGGTACAGCCTCCAAAACCTGAGCCGGATCATGGATGTACTTCCGAAGGACCGATACATGAAAGACGTTGTGCACGCCCGATAGGTTCGGTGGTAGAGCAAGTCGATAAGCTACCGGACCTATACGTTCCAAGATCTCATATGGTCCAATAAATCGAGGACTTAACTTACCTCGAATTCCAAATCTCCGAATTCCCTTTGACGGCGAGACTTTCAAGAAGACATGATCTCCAATCAGCAACTCCAAGTCTCGTCGGCGTTTATACGCATAGCTCCTCTGCCTACTGCGGGCCGTCGGTAGTCGCTCCCGAGCGATTCGAACTTTATCCTCTCGCTTCTGGAGCACTTCAGGGGCCTAAAGCCAATCTTTCGCCCACTTCACTCCAATGAAGTGGCGATCTCGCATTTCCGTCCATACAATGCCTCGAACGGTGCCATCTTGATACTTGCTTGATAACTATTGTTATAAGCAAACTCCGCCATAGGTAGATGCTGCGACCATCCTCCCTGGAAGTCAATCACACATGCTCGAAGCATGTCCTCTAGAGTCTGTATAGTGCGCTCCGACTGCCCGTCACTCTGGGGGTGGAAAGCGATCTTTGAAATCCAATCTAGTACCCAAGGCGTCCTGTAGACTCCTCCAGAAGTGTGACACAAAGCGAGTGTCCCTGTCAGATACGATCGATGTAGGTACTCCATGAAGTCGCACAATCTCATCAAGGTACACTTGTGCGAGCTTCTCTCCAGCCCAAGTAGTATGGATAGGTATAAAGTGCGCCGACTTCGTCAACCTATCCACGATCACCCAAATAGCATCATGCCCAGCTTGAGAGCGAGGCAATCCGATCACGAAGTCCATGGTGATCTTCTCCCACTTCCACACGGGAATAGGCAAACTACGAAGTTTTCCGCGGAACTCGATGCTCAGCTTTCACTTGTTGGCAAGTTAAACATCTAGCAACAAACTCGCCAACATCCTTCTTCATCCCAGGCCACCAATAGAGTAACCTCAAGTCCTTGTACATTTTGGTGCCTCCTGGATGAATAGCATAAGGTGCCCTGTGTGCCTCCTGAAGGATGTCCTCTCTAAGTCCCAAATCCGCTGGCACACAAATCCGTCCACCAAAGCGCATCACTCCCTGATCATCCACTAGGAAGTCGCCGGTGCAACCATCCACCATTTTGTCTCGAATCTTTTGCAACTCTAAGTCAAGAGCTTGCTTCTCTTTAATTCTATCCATAAGAGTAGGTTGCACCACCATAGTCATCAGCCGCATAGGCGTATCGGGAGTCACTACCTCCAACTCCAACCGCTTCATCTGCTCGATCAACTGCGGTTGAGTAACAACATGCATCGCTAAGTTCTCGGTAGATTTCCGACTTAGCGCATCCGCCACCACATTAGCCTTGCCGGGTGGTAGAGAATAGTCAAATCATAATCCTTGAGTAGCTCCAACCATCTGCTGTCTCAAGTTCAACTCCTTCTGAGTGAAAAGGTACTTTAAGCTCTTGTGATCCGTATAGACCTCGCACCGCTCGCCATACAAATAGTGGCGCCATAGCTTCAATGCAAAGACTACGGCCGCCAACTCCAAGTCGTGTGTAGGATAGTTCTTCTCATATTCCTTTAATTGGCGAGATGCATACGCGATCACCTTGTCACCCTGCATCAAAACACAACCCAATCCGTTAAGAGATGCATCACTATAAACCACAGACCCTGCTCCAGCAATAGGTAATGTGAGGATTGGAGCGGTCGTCAATCTCAGCTTCAACTCTTGAAAGCTCTTTTCACACGCATCATTCCAAATGAATTTAGCTCCTTTGTGCGTGAGCCTCGTGAGGGGAGTAGATAACTTCGCAAAGCCCTCCACGAATCTGCGGTAGTAGCCTGCCAAACCAAGGAAACTCCTGATCTCGGTGACGCTCGTCGGTCTTGGCCAATCCTGAATGGCTTCTATCTTTCTAGGATCCACTGCTATACCTGATCCTGAAATCACATGTCCCAGAAAAGCCACTTCTCGAAGCCAAAATTCGCACTTCTTCGGCTGTGCAAATAACTTCTTTTCCCGAAGCACTTGAAGTACCAATCTCAAGTGTTCCTCGTGTTCCACATCACTTCGGGAATAAACCAAGATGTCGTCGATGAAGACCACGACGAACTTTGTCTAGATAAGGCTTGAAAACACGGTTCATTAGATCCATAAAAGTGGGCATTAGTAAGCCCAAACGGCATAACAGTGAACTCATAATGTCCATTCCGTGATCTAAAAGCCGTCTTCGCCACATCCCCTGGCGCAATCTTCAACTGATGGTATCCCGACTTCAAGTCTATCTTGGAATACACGTTCGACCCTTGAAGTTGATCAAAAAGATCATCAATCCTCGGCAACGGATATTTATTCTTGATCGTGACTTTATTAAGTTCACGATAGTCCACGCAAAGACGAAGTGATCCGTTCTTCTTCTTCACAAAAGAACCGGTGCTCCCCAAGGTGACACACTCGGTCGAATGAAGCCCTTGTCCAACATATCCTGTAACTGTGCCCTCAGCTCCTTTAACTCTGCCGGTGCCATCCTATAGGGTGCCTTCGAGACTGGGGTAGTCCCGGGAACGAGATCTACCACAAACTCGATCTCCCTATCAGGTGGCATGCCTGGTAGCTCCGCTGGAAACACGTCCTGAAACTCCCGTACCACCGGGATATCCTCGATCCTAGGGGTATCATCCTCACCCCTCAATGCGATACTAGCCAAATAGGCTACGCAGCCACGGTTGATCAGTTGCCTAGCTCGAGACGAACTGATCGACATCGCAAAAAGCGAACTCTGACATCCTCTAAACACCACCTCACTCTGACCCGGTTCTCTAAAAGTAACCGTTCGATTAACACAATCGATAGTGGCGTAGTATCTAGTCAACCAATCCATACCCAAAACCACGTCAAAATCTCCCAACTTGCTACTCGCAAATCCGCGGGCATGGTCCAATCTCCTGCCCGAATAGGGCAACTGGGGCAATACTCTCGCACGTCCACAATGTGGTCGGGTACAACAATACGTCCAGGGTGTAGTAAAGGAACAAACTGGATGTCATGCAACTCGGCAAAATGTACCGATCTATAAATGAATGTGATGCACCGGTATCAAATAATGCACGTACTCTAATGCCATCAAGTAAAATGATACCGCCACCACATCTCACTGCCGCCGCGCTCGTCATGCGCGGCGTACATGCGCCCACTCGCGCCCGTCGTGACCCCTCACTGCGCTCGGACGGTCGGCCGCCGCCTCGTACCGTGTCGACGGGGTCTCGTCGGCGGCCGGTAGAGCCGGTGCCGATGCAAGACGGTGCTTGCAGTAGAACCTCTCGGCACTCGAGACGGATGTGGCCCTCCCCGGCCACACCGGAAGCACTCGCCGCCCGCTGTGGACACTGCGGCGGGTGGTGAGGACCACCGCAGATCACACACCGGGGAGGCCGGCGTCGGTCAGATCCTCCTCGCTGGGGCGGTGCGCCACGACTGCGCTGCCGGTATCTCGGACGCTTCGGTGGCCTCCTAGAGTGCGTCTGGCTCGCACTCGCCGCGGGCCTCTTGCCCTTTCCCTTGTCCATACCCTCGCGTCTCTCCGCACCATGGCCGCGCCGCTCTCCACGCTGAGCGCGCGGTTCACCACCCGTCTGCAAGTCCGAAGCTCGCAGGATCGCACAAACCGGAAAATCGACGGCCGCACCACGCCGAAGATGCGGGCCTTATCCTCGTCGTCCCGCACGACGAAGGGCACGCAATGCGTAAGCCGAGAAAACTCTCTCTCGTACTCGCTACGATCCGTCCCCCGTGTCGTCGCGCAAACTCGCTCCATCCGCCTCTGACGCCGTCGGGAAGTAGTGTGCCAACCGTAGCTCCTTGAACCTCGTCCAAGTAATAGAAGCTAAGTCCGTGGCCGGGGTTCTCTCGGAGATCCATCCACCACCGTAGGCCTCGCCGTCCAAGTGGTGGGTGGCGAGCCACACTCGTCCCGCTCCTCCACGAACGTGTCACGAACGCTTTCTCCATGTGCATCAACCACTTTTCCACGATCCGTGGTCGACCTTCTCTCCGTCAAAGGTCCCTGCCGCACCTCCCGAACTCCTTGAGGCGAGCCATGAGTCGATCCCTCTCGGCTCCCCGAGCCATAATCGGAAATGCCGCCGCCACCGGCGATGCTCTCACCGGCGGGGTGTCCCGATCCTCCTCCCGTGCTCGATCGCCGGGTCGTCCGGTGTGAGCCGGCCGCGGGGATCGCGCTCGCGTAAGTCAACCTCGGCCGGTGCCGGAGGAGAAGGGGTCCGAGCCTCCCTCGCAGCCCGCCCGCCGCAAAGAGAAGGTCCTCCATGCGCTTCATGCGCGCTCCCGACGCCGAGCCGTCGCCCGTCGCGTCACCAATGCCGTGAGGGCCGCCAATCGGCTCCTCAACTCACGACCTCGCCGGATCCGAGGTAGCGGAGGCCTCGACCTCCTCAAAAGTTGCCGCATTGTCCGCTCCAACAGATTTCGAGCGAGTTATCGGCATCGCCACTACAACATCATAAAAGCGTAAGTTAGTAAGCTCACGCAATCGCATCCCCGCTCATGCTATAAATACCCAAATCATGCGAAAGTAAGGAAGTGTCATTTACTACTAACTCCCGATGTTACGTTGTCGGCCGCCAACGTAACCCTCCGCGGGTTAGAGGTTATACATTTCGATCCAACTCTACTTACTAGAGTTATTCAAGATACCCAATCTTAATACTTTCGCTCACAAGTTAAATAGACCTAGTCTCTCACGAGCCTATATCCTACCCAACCTCGCCTAAGGTTTGCTAGGTCCACAAGAAGACTCAACCCTAGGCTCGATACCAATTTAATCTGTCACGCCCCGGGACCCAGCGGAAGCCCGCCCGGCGCGTGCCCAGACCCGCCGTATGTCTACAACATACAAGGCGTCTAACAAAAACGATAAATAACCAACAAAATAAAAAGAATCTAGAAGTATCAGAGCAGTATAACAACTAGAAATCTATACAAGGAAGCATAAAGAAGAGACTAAAAGTAAAGCACCAATCTTAAAATAAACCATAAAGAGAGTACAATAAAAAGAGATCCGAACACCACAATAACTAAGTACAGGGTAGTCTCTACATAGGGATACAAAACTCTCTCAATCTCACCAAAGTACAAAAAGAGAGAAAAACCCCTACAAGGTGGAAAGCTGCGATAACTAGCTAGCGGTTCCCTTTCCACGATCCCTTGCCTCCGCCGGTGCCGAAGGCTCTGAAACACATTAGAAAAAGAGGGCGTGAGAACTATTAAAAATAGTTCCCAGTGGGCAATTACTGACTTCAGTTGCATGCTCCACTAGGCCCCAAAAACTAAGCAAGTACGTGTAAGCGAAATAAATAACGAGTAAGCTACTAAAGCATGATATCTCTACTTAGCATAAATAAGCATAAGTAAACGACTATTCTAAGCATGAATAGTAAATATAACCAACAAGTCCAATATCCATAGCAATAGTAAAGAGTTAAAGTTTACTATTCTAGTCAAAGTCCACAGTTTTCTTTAAACTACATTAAGTTTAAGCACACTAAGATCAACCCGAAGGCGATATGGCCGATGCCCACCCGAAGGCTGCCTAGCCCAAATGCCGAGCCTAATGGCCCCGTAGTAGTCAACATTCCCACCCTAGGAATGCGACTGTCCCACGGCAATCCACTTCGGCGCCCAATCCCGCACGGCGAATACTAGAAACGCGTTGGCCAACTCGAGTGGCCAGGAGGGAGCTACCCTCACAAGCATGTGCGAATGAGCACAATGGCAAAAGTCACAAAACTCGTCACAAGTCCCAAATCATCATGTCTCTAACATGGAATGTACAATTGTCCAAAAGGCCTATCTCTATGTCATCATGTCTCTAACATGGAATATAGTATATGTTAAGTGGCCTATGTCAAGTCTCTATGTTGCAGTTTCATAGTTTTCTATGTTAAGTGCCGCTTTATGACACTTAAGGTTTCTAAGTCCCAACATGTATTTAATGTTCATAATTAACATTAGCAAAGCTAAAATCACCATAAATGGCACACTCCCAGGCGCCCCCAAGAACCACCCCCACATGCATGCAGTTTAACCCAAATAGCTCTACTATATAGAGTGAAAATTTTATCATACATAAGGCATGCATTTTAAGTGATTCAAAATTCATAATAAATCTATTTAGCATGAATATGCATTCAAAATAATTAAATCAAACCAACTAAGCACTAAGGAGCCATTTGCTCCTATGCTCATGAAGCCAAACCCACCGAGTGCGAAAATCGCCGATCCGAATCGCTAACTAAGCTTCGATTCCTACTCCTAGCACCCTACAAGGCATGCCATAGGAATTACAAACTCAAAAGATGAGTCTTGAGTTCAAACAATAAGAAACTCTACTAAAGGGTGAAGAATACTCACCGAAAGCGAAGAAAGTGCTCTTGATCTCCAAATGGGAGTTAGAGTCCTTCTAATCCAACCTAAATCAAAGTTCTAAACCCATCAATTAGGTCCCAAAGGCCCTAAATCGAAAATCCCCAAATCCTAACCCAAGAATCCCATTCTAGGGTTTCATCTCATGAAAACCCACAAAATCGAAACTAGAGGAAAGAGATCACTCACATACCTCTAAGAAGCTCTAATCCAAGCTCAAAAAGCCCTAGGCTTGAAGCTTGATCCTCCACAAGGTCCCAAACACCAAGTTCCAAGCTCCAACAATGGTGGTAGAGGCTCTACCAAGCAAAAGAGAGCAAGGAGAGGGTTTTAATCCTCCAAAAACCCAACCAAAACCCTAGGAAACACAAGAGAGTAGAGAGAGAGGCTCCTCCTACCTCTTGCTGCAGTGGGGGGGGGCACAAAAGATGCCCTAGTGTGTGTGGTACACTAATAGAAGCAACAAAATGCTAAAACACCCCTGCAGTTTAAACTGCCGAAATCGCCAAAGTTATACCTAAGACAAGCCATCCCATACCTAAGATAGACCTGCGAAATGCCCAAACCCGAGGCTCGGTTGGCGTCCATCAGCCTCTCCCATACCGGTACGTAATCCATCCCGTACCTAAGATAGCAACAATGTCCGTACTGCAGATAGCAACAATTCCCATACCGGTATGGACCCTCCAGACCTCAATCCGAGAGCAACCTAAAATCCAACTTTTTGGACTTTAGTGCTTAGGATTCATCCGCTAGCCTCGGTACACGTGCTCTAGGTCGGAACATAGTCAACGACCCTCCAGAAAATCTGGAAAAGCTCCGAACTCAAGTCGAATACTCGAACTCCGCAATTTGCGCAAGTCCAGTATGTTACACAGAGTTTGGCTCGCCACTCACCACCTGGACGGCGAGGCCTATCAGTGGTGGCGGGACATTCAGGAGAACCCGAGCACCGACTTAGCAGCGATGACTTGGACCAGGTTCAAGGGACTGTTGCTTGAGCACTACTTCCCCGACAGTGTTCGACGCCGGATGGAGACGGACCGCGCAGCCTTGCGCCGTGGGGAGCGGACAGTGGCTGAGTACGAGCGGGAGTTTACCAGGCTTCTACACTGTGTACCTTTCGTCGTGCGGGACGACGAGGATAAGGCCAGGATCTTTGAGAGTGGACTGAGGCCTTCTATCTATAGGCTTGTGCAGTCCGCTAACCTGCGCACTTACCGTGAGGTGGTAAATCGCGCTCTTATTGTGGAGCGGGGCGCGATAGTCTTGAAGGACAGGCAGGAAGGCTTGGATCGAGGCAAGGGCAAGAGGCCCTCAGGCGAGGGTGCGAGCCAGGCGCACTCTAGGAAGCCGCCAAAGTACCCCAGAGCGCCACATGGACGAGGACCCCGCAGTTAGCCGCCGAGGATCGAGCGGCGACCGCCGCCGCGGTGTGTGATTTGTAGCGGCCCCCACCACCCCCGACAAGGCCCGCAGGGCGGGGCCGATGCTTCTCTTGCGGCCGGGAGGGCCATTTTCGCCGTAGTGTCCGAGGGGATCCGCCCCACACCGTCGACAGCCTTCAAGACCGGCTTCACTGTGTTCCAGCCCGGGGACACCTGCAGCATCTTACCAGGCCGGGAGATCTTCTGCACAGAGGTAGAGCGAGGGGTCACGACAGGGCCCGAGTGGACGATTGTATGCCGCCCAGACCGAGGCAGCGGCAGCAGCTGAGGACGTGGTTGCAGGTATCATTTTGATTTCCTGCATTCGAGTTCGTGCTTTGTTTGATACCGGTGCATCTTGTTCTTTTATTGATCGGCTATTTGCCGAGTTGCATAGCATTCCTATGACTTTCTTGTTGCATTCGGGGCGAGTGGTTATACCCGGACATTATATAGACGTTCAGGAGTGTTTGTGCTAGTTGCCCGGTTCAGATTGGGGATTGGATCATGCCCGCGGACCTATTTGTGGTGCGCAAACTTGGAGAGTTTGACATAGTTTTGGGCATGGATTGGTTAACCCGGTACTTTGCTACGATCGATTGTGTGAGTCGTACTGTGACTTTTAGAGAGCCGGGTCACGAGGAGGTTGTGTTTCAGGGTTGCCAGAGTTCGCTGTTTGCGATGACTATTAGCTCCTCTCGAGCTAGGCAGTTGATTACTAGCGGGTGCATAGCCTATTTGGCTAGTATTGCACCCCGAGATGTTAAGGACTCCCCTAGGATTGAGGATATCCCTGTGGTGAGGGAGTTCCAGGATGTGTTTCCAGCAGAGCTATGTAACATACTGGACTTGCGCAAATTGCGGAGTTCGAGTATTTGACTTGTGTTGGAGCTTTTCCAGATTTTCTGGAGGGTCGTTGACTGTGTTCCGACCTATGGCGCGTGTACCGAGGTTAGAGGATGAATCCCCACAACTAAAGTCCAGAAATTTGGATTTTAGGAGGCATTCGGGTTGGAAATTCTGTGCCTTATACCGGTACAAAATGGTGTCTATACCGGCACAAAATGATAGCTATACCTAAGATGCACCGAAATTTATACCGATAAATGGGCAGACTTTGGCAACCCGAGGCTCGGGTTTGGCTTTTCGCAGGGTTTACACCGGTACAAAATGGGTTTGTACCATAAGTCGGCATTTCGAAACCGAAACCGGCAGGGACTTATTTGCGTTTGTGCTTTTCTATATTACTCCCCCACGCCCCTTAGGGCTTCTTTTGTGCTGGGAGCTCAGAGAATCAAGGTAGGGAGCTCTCCTTCTCCTCTCTTTGATTCCCTTTGGTTTAGTTGGGTTTTTGAAGCTTAATCTTCTCCCTTTTGCTCTCTTTTGCTTGTTGGAGCTATTTCCACCATTAGAGAAGCATTGAGCTTGGACTTGGAGCTTGTGGTGAGGAAGATCTTCACTCCTTGAAGGTTTTGATCCTTGATTTGGAGCTTTTG
Source organism: Aechmea fasciata (assembly GCA_025177825.1). Lineage (NCBI taxonomy): Eukaryota > Viridiplantae > Streptophyta > Magnoliopsida > Poales > Bromeliaceae > Aechmea > Aechmea fasciata. The sequence continues at coordinate 12,486,025 of CM045923.1, forward strand.
GAAGGTATGCAACTCATCATCTTCCTCTAGTTTGAGATTTGGAGCTCTCTTTTGGTAGAAACCCTAGATTTTGAGATTAGGGTTTAAAATTGGGGATTTTCGTTTTGGGGCTTTTAGAACCTAATTGATGGGTGTAGAACTCTCTATTAGGTTGGATTTGAAGATACTTTGGGTCGATTTGAACTTTGGACAAGATCTTCTTGATCAAAGGTAATTTCCACCTCTTTTCTATGTGAATTTTGGTGAAGTTTGTTAGATGTTTATTTGAAGCTTGTATCCCTTCAAATATTTATCTTAGGGTACTAGGAGCTTGGGGGGCAACTTCGTTCGGCGAAACGAAAAGGATTCGAAGCGTATCCTGTGGGTTTGATCTCACCGAAATGGGTGAACTCCTCCTATGTTTTCCTTTGAGTTTTAAGACATGTTTATATGTTGAGTTATGCTCTCTAGGACATGCTTGAATTTATGAGAACCTAAAATGACTATGTTATGTTGAGTGAAAATTATATGCTCTATGTAGTAGAGCCTTACATGTTGTTTTGCGACATAGTCGGTTATTTGGTTTGCCACTTTAAGGAGCATGTTAGAGAATGATTGGCGAGATGATTCTTTGAGGGAACTTGGTATATGGACTATATTTATAGAACCATAAATGATTACTACATTACACTTGGTAAAGACATGTAATAGAACTTAATGTTCCTATTTTATGCTTGAATAGATATGAAGCATGATAGTGAGTTGTAACCTTGTGATTAAGAGATGTTAACCTTGAGGTTAATAGCATGCTTATGCGAATGGGACGTAGGCACGCATGAGACTTGGTGTTATTTGTCTTATACTTGTTGTAGGCAAGATAGTAATGTTAATATAACATGAGACATGACAAGATCTTTGTGATATTTCCTTGGGTGCATTTATTTTAGTATTATATCTAGCTTTGGCCTTTGTGATATTGCACTCGATCTAAGGATCGACGATTTCTATTCCATGTTTTAGACATGAGGAAAGGTAAAGTAAAGCCCGTGGGGCATTTTATATGAGTTAATAGCATATACTATAAGTGGTTTAAACTCTTTGCATTGTGATATTTGTATGCTTTATAGTGGAAAGGACATGTGTATTTTAATACTATGATGCTTGTGAGTAATGCATAGTTCTCTTACATATGATATTGATAGATATCTATTCGATAATTGTTGGATATTGCATGTTATGACTCCTTGGAAATCTTGTTTATATAATGAATTATCCCAAGTAGGATAGTGTCATTGAGTTGCATATGTTTTACACGTCTTGTGTTTTGGTAGAGAGTTACCACCCAAGTAGTTGTAAATGAGTTGTGACATGTTGAGCTACCTTCCGACTGCCGAGTCGACGTGTGAGATTCCAAGTCGTAGACTTGATGATTGAGTATCCCAAATAGGGACCCTATGCTATGATTACGCTTGCTTGTCCTTGTGCTCATTCGCACATGCTTGTGAGGCTCTACCTACAAGCCGACTCGAGTTAGCCTTGCGATACGTTCGCCGTGCGGGATTGGGCGCCGAAAGTGGATTGCCGTGTTCTCGGGTCTCCTTTTCGCGGGAAAGTCGATTGACCACCACGGGGCCACCTAGGCATGGCACGAGCCGGATGTTACCTTGGGTACATTCCTTATGGATTGGGTTTGAGACTTCTCTTGACTTAGTACATAGTCATGGTTGGTGCATACATTGTATATTTATCCCTACATATGGTAGTTGGAAACTTCAGATCAATTGTAATTGACAATACTGTGGTAATGAACTTATATCTTTTGGGACTAATATGTGTGCATTGGTATAGAATCATGGAAAGTATAAAATGTATGCTTGATAGAGAACACTTATTCTTTTGGACTAGTGTGTATGCTTGATAGAGAACACTTACTCTTTTGGATTAGTAAATATGCTTGGTAGAGAACAACAGATACATAATTTACTTTATGTAGTAATATGAACATTATGGTTGGGCTTGTAGGTAAACGTTAACTTACTCTAAATATGCATGTGAAATGACTTGGACATATGTTTGTGCCATTAAATGTAGAATATCATGATTATGATAGTTAAACTCGTAGTAGAAGCATGAATATGTTTAATTTCTGTTGTATATGCTCGTTTCTTATTTATCGCTTCTTACTTCTTTTTAGCGTGCTTATTTTTTTAGCCTAGTGGAGCATTTCGCTGAGCTCAGTAATTGCCCACTGGGAACTATTTTTAATAGTTCTCACGCCCTCTGTTTGTTGTTAATTTTCGAGCCATCCACATCGGGAGTGGCTAGGGATCGAGGCGAGGGGTTTGCGGCTAGCTAGAGCCATACGGAGTTTCTATAGTGACCCGTTGTCATCTTTTCTTTTTGTACTTGTAGAAAAGATGTATTATGTATCTATTTTAGAGTTTTGTATCAGATTCTGGATTTAGTACTCTGTTTATGTATCTTTATGTTAGAACTTAGTGGTTTTATATTACTCGCTCTGATAGCCTGGTTAGGATTTCTCTCTTTTCCTTTCTTGTTTCAGTAGACGCCTTGTGTGCATGTGTTTGTTTGGTGTACACGGCGGGTCTGTGCACGCGCCGGCGGGCTTCCGCTGGGCCCGGGGCGTGACAGATTAATTTGGTATCAGAGCCTAGGGTTGAGTCTTAGGGGACCTAGCAAACCTTAGGCCGGCTGGACGCTAAGGGATAGGAACGAGAGAGACGGGGTCTTTGGGACCATTGTGAGCGAAAGTATTGCGATTGGGTCATAATTATAACTCCATAAGTGTTGGAGTTGGATCGAAGTGGACGACATCTATGTCTCAGGATCACGTTGGCGGCCGACAACGTGATATCAAGGAATGGTTGGAAGTCACTTCATTACTTTCGCATGATTGGGGTATTGTGTTTATGAGTGGGGCTGCGTTGGCATAGGTTGTTTAACCTGTGCTTGTTATGTTTGTTGCAGCTTGAGACATCGGCGACATCCGCGATGGCGGCCGAGGCGACTGAGACCGGGAAGCTCGCATCCCCCCGATCCAGCGAGATTCGGGAGTTGAAGGAGCAGTTGACCACCTTGGTCGGCGTGGTGGAGCGACAGGCGAGCGTTGTGCTACTTCAGGCTGAAGCTCTACGCCGCCAGGACGAGGGAATTGGACGACTGGAGAATCTGCTAAACCGGAGACGATCGACTGGAGGCCCCGTGCATGGGCCCGGACCGAACGATATCCAAAAAGGTGTGGACACCAGGGTGGCAGAGGAGACCACCAAGAGCAAGGAGCTACATGTCGGCGAGTCGTCGAAGAAGATAAAGAAGAACCGAGGTCGAGGACGCGGCTCTTTCTACGGGAGGAATCCGCCAAGATATCCCAGGAGCCAGAGCCAGTCGCGAGGACGAGGCTCACCTGCACCACAGAGAGGGCCGGATCGCCGTCGAGTTCTTAGTTGCGTGATCTGCGGTGGACGTCACTATCCACCGCAGTGCTCGCAGAAGCAAGGCAGGTGCTACTTGTGTGGCCAGGCGGGCCACCTTCGACGGGAATGCCCAAGGAGCGGCAGGACTACTGGAACATCGGCGCCGACGTCGACAGGAGGGACAGCCGGTGGAGGCGTACCCGCTGACCCACGGGAGCTGGATGTGACGACTGAGGGAGCTACTGCAGGTAGCATGTCTTACGGTGCTTTATGCAATTCCTACTGATTGTAATGATTGCACCTTTTGCACCTTCGATCGGCTATTCGCCGAGTTGTTTGCTCTGACCCTTCGCGATGCTTGAGGGTTGATTGGATAGTTGGGTGTGTCGTTTTACCACCCTACCTCGAGAGAGTTTTGTGGGCCAACGAATGGATTGGCTTAGTTTGTGTGGGATATTTGTGGGTACTTGGTGCCCTTCGTTGTGCGAGCTAAATTGACTCGCCTTGGGGACTTGAGCACTTTTAGTGCACCTTATGGTTGTGTTTTCCGCTGGTTGCGATGATTTTCCTCCCTACCTAAATTCAGGTAGTTTTGGAGTAGATTTGGGGCCTAATTGGCCGATGACCGTGGGATGTGCGAGAATCCTCAGAAGGAAGGATGTCTCTTGAGTGGTAGTTGATGTTTCCCGACTGAGTCACAAATCGTGAGTCCAGTTGGCGGGAAGCTGGTATCTAGAGTTCAGCTTCGCCGAGGGGCGCTCTCACTTGACGTGAGACCGGTTGAGTTCGTGTTGATTGTGCGTCGACCATCGTGATCTAAATTGAACCACGATCGAGATTTTGGACCCGAGTTGAGGCTCGTTGATTGTTCAATCGACCTTGCGAGTTGATGTACTCTGAATGATTGATTGCAATCTGAGTGTCACCGCTTTGTGTTGGGGTTTGAGGTTGTACCTCAAACGGACGTTGTTGTTGGGTTGAGACACCACAAGAATTATTGTGATGTTACCTAAACTTGTAGTACGCCACCAACGTTGGGGATTTGTGGAATGCTATTCCCAGCCCTTCTGGATGGATTTGTGGAATCAGAGGCTTTTGACCGTGAGTATCTTGTCGAGATTAAGTGAAGACTGACTGCGTCGACTGTTGGACGAGACCGAGATATGGAATCCCCTTTAGATGGGTTGAGTGATTCGAATCTCGGGGGGGAATCTACCGAGTGCCTACCTTCCTTGTCGGTTCTTACATAAGGAATTGAGTACGCTGTTTGGGAGCAGCAAGAAGAGGCTATGGAATTGATGTTACCGTGGTGGTTAGACGAGAAGCTCGGGTTAGCCATAATTACAATCTTTGCGCAAAATGGATTGATAGAGAACTTTCTAATGAAGTGTGAGTGGAATGCTCTCTATCATTGGAATTGGAATCTATAAGTTGTGGACAACTAGAAAACCCAATGCTAAGGAAAGCATTGAGGACGAGGATGTTGAGTGATACTTCACGAGCTACCGAGTGGCTAAGGTCAAGAGTTAATCTCCAGAGGATAAGTCCTTAGCCTGGGCACGTGAAGAGCTTATGCGGACACTAGGTTGAGCGGTTGGGAACTCCCACAGGGACAACGGTTGTGAAGCCTCTATCGATTGAGGCCAAGAGTATTGGATCAAAGAGATTACTAATGGAAGTCGAGAAGACTCTTAAGTGCTGACCCACTATAATTATTATAGAGTGGATGTTGAGACTATTACCTCCCTAATGGAATCATGTGCGAGGGGGAAGCATAGTGATGCCATGCCATAGAATGAAATCCAATGATCTTCGTTGGTGAGCTATTGGATGATTTACTTGATCTTTGTCACTGTGGAGTGGAATTGCACTTCTATGCAAACTCTGGATGAAGTTGACCTTGGGTGGAAGATCATAGGCAGCAACTGAGTGATGACCAGCTGAACACTTCGGTGGAGTTACGATGGATTACTGGACGGGTATAATTTCCGGAATCTGGCATGAATAGTACTGGTATATCCTCCTTGGAAGGATATATAATAGAGTTCTTTGTATAAAGGCAAGTTAAAGGAGACCTTGATTTTCGCCATCGACTGGGCTGAAGAATGTGAGAACTGGAACTTAGCTTTTGGATTCATGCAGACCAGCTGAAAAACTGGTTTGGTTAAGCACCGATTGCGATAGGCTTTACCTATGAAGAGTGGAGCGGAGCTCGAGGAGTCGCTATAGACGATGCTTGCTTTTCGCCGTACCTTGGAGCCGAGGGATTCTGCGACGTTTGTGTTTTGGAGCACCACCACCCGGAGACCTTATCGTCTAGTTTGTGCACTGTTAGAGTGCACCTGGCATTCCCTTTAGATGGGTTGGTGTTGTAGTTGATCCGCAGTTTCGCGGACGAAACTCCTTTTTAGGAGGGGAGAATGTAACATACTGGACTTGCGCAAATTGCGGAGTTCGAGTATTTGACTTGTGTTGGAGCTTTTCCGTATTTTCCGGAGGGTCGTTGACCGTGTTCCGACCTATGGCGCGTGTACCGAGGTTGGGGATGAATCTCAAAGACTAAAGTCCAAAAAGTTGGATTTTAGGTGGCTCTCGCAAGTTGAAAATTCTCGTGCCTTGTACCGGTACAAAATGGTGTCTATACCGGTACAGCCATCATGGCTGTACCGGCTGTACCGGTATAGACCGAGATTTATACCGGTATAAATGGGCAGACTTAGCAAACCCGAGGCTCGGGTTTGGCTGTTTCGCAGGGTTTGTACCGGTACAAAATCGGATTTGTACGATGTCGGCGTATTTCGAAAACTGAAAACTGCAGGGGCTTATTTGCGTTTGTGCTTTTCTATATTACTCCCCCACGCCCCTTAGGGCTTCTTTTGTGCTGGGAGCTCAGAGAATCAAGGTAGGGAGCTCTCCTTCTCCTCTCTTTGATTCCCTTTGGTTTAGTTGGGTTTTTGAAGCTTAATCTTCTCCCTTTTGCTCTCTTTTGCTTGTTGGAGCTATTTCCACCATTAGAGAAGCATTGAGCTTGGACTTGGAGCTTGTGGTGAGGAAGATCTTCACTCCTTGAAGGTTTTGATCCTTGATTTGGAGCTTTTGGAAGGTATGCAACTCATCATCTTCCTCTAGTTTGAGATTTGGAGCTCTCTTTTGGTAGAAACCCTAGATTTTGAGATTAGGGTTTAAAATTGGGGATTTTCGTTTTGGGGCTTTTAGAACCTAATTGATGGGTGTAGAACTCTCTATTAAGTTGGATTTGAAGATCCTTTGGGTCGATTTGAACTTTGGACAAGATCTTCTTGATCAAAGGTAATTTCCACCTCTTTTCTATGTGAATTTTGGTGCAGTTTGTTAGATGTTTATTTGAAGCTTGTATCCCTTCAAATATTTATCTTAGGGTACTAGAAGCTTGGGGGCAACTTCTGCTCGGCGAAACGAAAAGGATTCGAAGCGTATCAGGTGGGTTTGATCTCACCGAAATGGGTGAACTCCTCCTATGTTTTCCTTTGAGTTTTAAGACATGTTTATATGTTGAGTTATGCTCTCTAGGACATGCTTGAATTTATGAGAACCTAAAATGACTATGTTATGTTGAGTGAAAATTATATGCTCTATGTAGTAGAGCCTTACATGTTGTTTTGGGACATAGTCGGTTATTTGGTTTGCCACTTTAAGGAGCATGTTAGAGAATGATTGGCGAGATGATTCTTTGAGGGAACTTGGTATATGGACTATATTTATAGAACCATAAATGATTACTACATTACACTTGGTAAAGACATGTAATAGAACTTAATGTTCCTATTTTATGCTTGAATAGATATGAAGCATGATAGTGAGTTGTAACCTTGTGATTAAGAGATGTTAACCTTGAGGTTAATAGCATGCTTATGCGAATGGGACGTAGGCACGCATGAGACTTGGTGTTATTTGTCTTATACTTGTTGTAGGCAAGATAGTAATGTTAATATAACATGAGACATAACAAGATCTTTGTGATATTTCCTTGGGTGCATTTATTTTAGTATTATATCTAGCTTTGGCCTTTGTGATATTGCACTCGATCTAAGGATCGACGATTTCTATTCCATGTTTTAGACATGAGGAAAGGTAAAGTAAAGCCCGTGGGGCATTTTATATGAGTTAATGGCATATACTATAAGTGGTTTAAACTCTTTGCATTGTGATATTTGTATGCTTTATAGTGGAAAGGACATGTGTATTTTAATACTATGATGCTTGTGAGTAATGCATAGTTCTCTTACATATGATATTGATAGATATCTATTCGATAATTGTTGGATATTGGATGTTATGACTCCTTGGAAATCTTGTTTATATAATGAATTATCCCAAGTAGGATAGTGTCATTGAGTTGCATATGTTTTACACGTCTTGTGTTTTGGTAGAGAGTTACCACCCAAGTAGTTGTAAATGAGTTGTGACATGTTGAGCTACCTTCCGACTGCCGAGTCGACGTGTGAGATTCCAAGTCGTAGACTTGATGATTGAGTATCCCAAATAGGGACCCTATGCTATGATTACGCTTGCTTGCCCTTGTGCTCTTTCGCACATGCTTGTGAGGCTCGCTACCTACAAGCCGGCACTCCGGAGTTGGCCTTGCGATACGTTCGCCGTGCGGATTGGGCGCCGAAAGTGGATTGCCGTGTTCTCGGGTCTCCTTTTCTGCGGAAAGTCGATTGACCACCACGGGGCCACCTAGGCATGGCACGAGGGATGTTACCTTGGGTACATTCCTTATGGATTGGGTTTGAGACTTCTCTTGACTTAGTACATAGTCATGGTTGGTGCATACATTGTATATTTATCCCTACATATGGTAGTTGGAAACTTCAGATCAATTGTAATTGACAATACTGTGGTAATGAACTTATATCTTTTGGGACTAATATGTGTGCATTGGTATAGAATCATGGAAAGTATAAAATGTATGCTTGATAGAGAACACTTATTCTTTTGGACTAGTGTGTATGCTTGATAGAGAACACTTACTCTTTTGGATTAGTAAATATGCTTGGTAGAGAACAACGGATACATAATTTACTTTATGTAGTAATATGAACATTATGGTTGGGCTTGTAGGTAAACGTTAACTTACTCTAAATATGCATGTGAAATGACTTGGACATATGTTTGTGCCATTAAATGTAGAATATCATGATTATGATAGTTAAACTCGTAGTAGAAGCATGAATATGTTTAATTTCTGTTGTATATGCTCGTTTCTTATTTATCGCTTCTTACTTCTTTTTAGCGTGCTTATTTTTTTAGCCTAGTGGAGCATTTCGCTGAGCTCAGTAATTGCCCACTGGGAACTATTTTTAATAGTTCTCACGCCCTCTGTTTGTTGTTAATTTTCAGAGCCATCCACATCGGGAGTGGCTAGGGATCGAGGCGTGGGGTTTGCGGCTAGCTAGAGCCATACGGAGTTTCTATAGTGACCCGTTGTCATCTTTTCTTTTTGTACTTGTAGAAAAGATGTATTATGTATCTATTTTAGAGTTTTGTATCAGATTCTGGATTTAGTACTCTGTTTATGTATCTTTATGTTAGAACTTAGTGGTTTTATATTACTCGCTCTGATAGCCTGGTTAGGATTTCTCTCTTTTCCTTTCTTGTTTCAGTAGACGCCTTGTGTGCATGTGTTTGTTTGGTGTACACGGCGGGTCTGTGCACGCGCCGGCGGGCTTCCGCTGGGCCCGGGGCGTGACAAGCTACCAGGAATGCCGCCTGATAGGGAGATTGAGTTTGTAGTAGATCTCGTCCCTGGGACTACTCCAATCTCAAAGGCGCCCTATAGGATGGCCCCAGCAGAACTTAAGGAGCTGAGGGCACAGTTGCCGGACCTTTTGGATAAAGGTTTTGTGAGACCGAGTGTGTCGCCCTGGGGAGCACCGGTTCTCTTTGTGAGGAAAAAGGACGGATCACTTCGCTTATGTATGGATTATCGTGAACTTAATAAAGTCACGATTAAGAATAAGTATCCGTTGCCGAGGATCGATGATCTGTTTGATCAGCTTCAGGGATCTAGCGTGTACTTGTCACGCCCCGGGGTCGGCAGGACCTTCCCCAAAGCGTGCCCAGACCCGCCATATGTCAACACATACAAGGCGTCTAACTAAAAACAGCGGAAATTAAAACAATAAAAGGCTACAACTAAGAATATCAGAGCCACAACTAAACAAGAACCAAACCACAAGTAAAAGAAAGTAAAGCGTCTAAAACACTAACATAGGAATAGAGAGTAGTACACAGTTAACATCAATAGCTCTCAACTACACAAAAGTGGTGGTCTCTATACAAGGTAAAAACACTCCTTCTCTCCAAAATAAAACAAGAGAAAAAGAAAACCACCTATCCAAAACCCTCTCACAAGCCGCTATCCCGAGGCAACTCCTTTGCCGCGGTCCCGAGCCTCCCCCGATGCAGAAGGCACTGAAACGAGTCAGAAACAGAGGGCGTGAGAACTATAAACATATAGTTCCCAGTGGGCAATTACTGACCTGCACAAAATTGCTCCACTAGGCCCAAAAGAGAGTAATATAAGTACTGTAAATAAAGCGTAACAGAAAAGCTGAATAATTAACCCAAGGTAATTCTATTACATGCTTTAATCTACCCGATAGGCAACTGTGACGCACTGGACTTTGCAAATTGCCAGGTTCGAGTGTTAAATGTGAGATCTGAGCTTTTCCAGATTTTCTGGAGGGTCGTTGACTGTGTTCCGACCTATGGCACGAGTACCGAGGTTAGTGGATGATTTCCAAGCACTAAAGTCCAAAAAGCTGGATTTTAGGTTGCTCTCGGGTTGGAATTTCATGCTTTTGTACCGGTACAAAATTGTTGCTATACCGGTACAAAATGATGGCTATACCGGTACAAGCCAAGATTTATACCGGTATAGATGAGGTCGGGCAAACCCGAGGCTCGGTTTGTCGTCTCGCAGGGTTTATACCGGTACAAAACGGGTTTGTACTCATGCATCGCGCTAAAATCCGAAATCGCAGTGGACTCGTTTTGGCATTTTGTTGCTTTATACATATGCCCCTGCACCCCTAGGGCTCATTTTGAGCCCTTCACTGCAGGAGAGAGAGGTAGGGAGCTCTCACCCTTCTTTCCCCTTTGATTTCTTGGGTCTAGGGTGCTCTTTGGTGGTCTAACCCTTCTCTCTTCTTCTCCTTTTTGCTTCTTGGTGCATCCTCCACCATGGATGAAGCTTGGTGCTTGGTTTGGGAGCAAGTTGAGGGAAAGATCTTCAAGTTTGGTGGACTTGGAACTTGTTTGTGAGCTTCTTGAAGGTAGGCATCACCTCTATTTCCTCTAGTTTGGGATTTTGGAGCTTTCTACTTGTTGAAACCCTAGTTTTTGTAGAATAGGGTTTATTTTGGGGATTTGCAACCTAGGGCTTTTAGGGTCCGATTAATTGGTTTAGAACCTTTGTTTAGGTTGCCTTGGAAGGGATCTCACCTCCATTTGAGGATTGGAGAAGGATTTTTACTCTAAGGTGAATTTTTCCTTACTCTCTACATAGAAGCTTAAAGTTTGAACTCAAAACTTATCTCTTGAGGTTGTAACTCCTAGGATCTCCTTTGTAGGGTACTAGGAGTAGGAATCGAAGCTTCGTTAGCGGTTCGGAGCGACGCTTTGAGCGACGGTGGGTTTGGCCTCACCTAGCACAATGAGAAATTCTCATTGGTGCTTATTTGCTTATGGTTAAATGGAAATTAGTTCATTTTCATGCTATTTGATTTATTTGTGAATTTTAGAATGCTTAAGATACATATGTTATGTGTAATGCAATTTTACTCTATATAGTAGAGACGAATGCATGTGAGAGCTGAAGTCTTGTAGCATTCTTTTTGGGAACATGAAACTAAGTGTTTGAGAGGACTTTGACTTGTGTTTGAGAACATAGAACTATACATGATATAGGAGAAAAGCCCTTGTCATTAAGCGGCATTGGCTTGGCATCAAAAGTGTAGAATAGTGAGCTAATGTCATCAAGCGGCATTAGGCTCGTGAATGAACTTGACATAGAAATTCTAGTGTCATGAGAATTTGTTGTACTAGACCTTAGGGTTGCTAGTGACATTTGCCATGTGTGGGACTTGGGACTTGGACTTGCTTGTTGCCATTTGTGCTCTTCGCACATGCTTGTGAGGATCGCTCCCTACAAGCCGGCACTCCGGAGTTAGCCTTTGCGATGTATTCGCACGTGCGGTATTGAGAAACCTATGGGGCCGAATTGGTTAGACTCATTCCTACGGGGATGTTGGGGCTACCACGACACTTAGGCGCAAGCGGATTGCACTTGTGTAGATCCCACATTGAGATTGACCATTGTCTTTCTATAATAAAGGATAATCACTACTTAACTTAGATTAGTAGTTGGATATATGTGTTGTGATATAGTATTGGACATAGTAGTATACTTGATAGGTCTTCAATTCCATTATAGTACACTCGTGAACTTATTTGAATATACTTGTTTAAAGTTGGCTATCGGGTAGTTTAAAGCATGTAATTCATTTACCTTGGGTTATTCATTCAGCTTTACAGTTATGCCTTTATTTCAGTTATTTACTTCAAGATCAGATATTACTCTTTTTGGGCCTAGTGGAGCAATTTTGTGCAGTGTCAAGACTGCCCACCGGGAACTATATGTTTATAGTTCTCACGCCTCTCGTTTCTCGACTCGTTTCTGCCTTCGCATCGGGGAGGCTCGGGACCGCGCAAAGGAGTTGCCTCGGGATAGCGGCTTGTGAGAGGGTTTTGGATAGGTGGTTTCCTTTTTCTCTTGTTTTATTTTGGAGAGAAGGAGTGTTTTTACCTTGTATAGAGACCACCACTTTTGTGTTTTTGAGAGCTTTGGATGTTAACTGTGTACTACTCTCTATTCCTATGTTAGTGTTTTAGACGCTTTACTTTCTTTTACTTGTGGTTTGGTTCTTGTTTAGTTGTGGCTCTGATATTCATAGTTGTAACCTTTTATTGTTTTAAATTCCGCTGTTTTTAGTTAGACGCCTTGTATGTGTTGACATATGGCGGGTCTGGGCACGCTTTGGGGAAGGTCCTGCCGACCCCGGGGCGTGACAGCAACTTTAAACAAGTATATTAAAATAAGTTCACAAGTATACTATAATAGAAATGGAGACCTATCAAGTATACTACTATGTCCAATACTATATCACAACATATATATCCAACTACTAATCTAAGTTAAGTAGTGATTATCCTTTGTTATAGAAAGACGATGTTCAATCTCAATTTGGGATCTACACAAGTGCAATCCCGCTGGCGCCCCCTAAGTGTCGTGGTAGCCCCAACATCCCCGTAGGAATGAGTCTAACCAATTCGGCCCCATAGGTTTCTCAATACCGCACGTGCGAATACATCGCAAAGGCTAACTCCGGAGTGCCGGCTTGTAGGGAGCGACCCTCACAAGCATGTGCGAAGAGCACAAATGGCAACAAGCAAGTCCAAGTCCCAAGTCCCACACATGGCAAATGTCACTAGCAACCCTAAGGTCTAATACAACAAATTCTCATGAGACTAGAATTTCTATGTCAAGTTCAATCACGAGCCTAATGCCGCTTGATGACATTAGCTCACTATTCTACACTTTTGATGCCAAGCCAATGCCGCTTAATGACAAGGGCTTTTCTCCTATGTCATGTATAGTTCTATGTTCTCAAACACGTGTCAAAGTCCTCTTAAACACATAGTTTCAAGTTTCCAAATAGAATGCTACAAGGCTTCAGCTCTCACATGCATTCGTCTCTACTATATAGAGTAAAATCGCATCACACATAACATATGTATCTTAAGCATTCTAAAATTCACAAATAAATCAAATAACATGAAAATGCACTAATTTCCATTTAACCATAAGCAAATAAGCACCAATGAGAATTTCTCATTGTGCTAGGTGAGGCCAAACCCACCGTCGCTCCAAGCGTCGCTCCGAACCGCTAACGAAGCTTCGATTCCTACTCCTAGTACCCTACAAAGGAGATCCTAGAAGTTACAACCTCAAGAGATAAGTCTTGAGTTCAAACTTTAAGCTTCTATGTAGAGAGTAAGGAAAAATTCACCTTAGAGTAAAAATTCTTCTCCAATCCTCAAATGGAGGTGAGATCTCTTCCAAGGCAACCTAAACAAAGGTTCTAAACCAATTAATTGGACTCTAAAAGCCCTAGGTTGCAAATCCCCAAAATAAACCCTATTCTACAAGAACTAGGGTTTCAACAAGTAGAAAGCTTCAAAATCCCAAACTAGAGGAAATAGAGGTGATGCCTACCTTCAAGAAGCTCACAACAAGTTCCAAGTCCACCAAACTTGAAGATCTTCCCCTCAACTTGCTCCCAAACCAAGCACCAAGCTTCATCCATGGTGGAGGATGCACCAAGAAGCAAAAAGGAGAAGAAGAGAGAAGGGTTAGACCACCAAAGAGCACCCTAGACCCAAGAAATCAAAGGGGGAAAAAGGGTGAGAGCTCCCTACCTCTATCTCCTGCAGTGAAGGGCTCAAAATGAGCCCTAGGGGTGAAGGGGCATATGTATAAAGCAACAAAATGCCAAACAGTCCCTGCAGTTTCGGATTTTCAAAAACTGCCAGCTTGTACCGGTACAAATCCAGTTTGTACCGGTATAAACCCTGCGAAACAGCAAACCCGAGCCTCCGGTTTGTCCAGCCGCTCATCTATACCGGTATAAATCTCGGCTTGTACCTAAGATAGCCACCATTTTGTACCTAAGATAGCAACAATTTTGTACCGGTACAAAAGCTCAAACTCAACCCGAGAGCAACCTAAAATTCAACTTTTGGACTTTAGTGCTTGGGATTCATCCACTAACCTCGGTAGACACGTGCCATGGGTCGGAACACAATCAACGACCCTCCGTAAAAACTGGAAAAGCTCGGATATCACATCTAACACTCGAACCTCGGCAATTTGCAAAGTCCAAGGGCCACATTCACCCCTCCTAAAAGGAGGTTTCGTCCGCGAAACTCAAAATTAAAGTTATACCTCATGACTCCATCTGAAAGAGATGGGGATAGCGCTCTCGAAGCGCACTCTCTAGCTCCCACGTGGCCTCCCGCTCCTCGTGGTTGCTCCACAGGACCTTCACATAAGGAAGCTCCCGGTTCCTCAACTTCTTCACCTCGCGAGCTAAAATCTTCACGGGTTGCTCCTCGAAGCTCAAATCGTCCCTCAGCTCCAATGGTGTAGCATCCAAAACATGAGCTGGATCATGTACATACTTTCGAAGGACCGATACATGAAATACGTTGTGTACACCCGATAGGTTCGGCGGTAGAGCAAGTCTATACGCTACCGGGCCCACACGATCCAAAATCTCATACGGTCCAATGAAACGGGGCTCAACTTACCCCGAATCTCAAATCTCCTGACTCCTCTGGTCGGCGAGACTTTCAAAAAGACATGATCTCCAATCTGAAACTCCAAGTCTCGTCGACGTCTATCAGCATAGCTCTTCTGCCTACTCTGGGCTGTCAACAACCGCTCCCTAGCAATGCGAACCTTGTCCTGCTTTCGGAGCACATCCGCCAGACTCTCACCAACTTCACTCCAATGGAGTGGCGATCTACATTTCCGTCCATAGAGTACCTCAAATGGCGCCATCTTGATGCTTGCTTGATAACTGTTGTTATAAGCAAACTCAGCCATCGGTAGATCTTTGCGACCATCCTCCACGGAAGTCGATCACGCAGCTCGAAGCATGTCCTCAAGTGTACGTATAGTATGCTCGACCGCCCGTCACTCGAGGGTGGAAACGATCTTTGAAATCCGTCGAGTACCCAAGGCGTCCTGCAAACTCCTCCGAAAGTGTGACACAAAACGTGTTTCCCTGTCCGATACAATCGAGGTAGGTACTCCGTGAAGTCGCACAATCTCATCCAAGTAAACCTGTGCGAGTCTCTCTCCACTCCAAGTAGTGTGGATAGGTATGAAATGTGCCGATTTCGTCAACCTATCCACGATCACCCATATAGCGTCATGCCCGGCCTGGGAGCGAGGCAATCCCATCACAAAGTCCATGGTGATCTTCTCCCACTTCCACACTGGAATCGGTAGGCTCTGTAATTTCCCCGCGGGAACTCGGTGCTCAGCCTTTACTTGTTGGCAAGTTAAACATCTAGCCACAAACTCGCCAACGTCCTTTTTCATCCCGGGCCACCAATAGTGTAGTTTCAAATCCTTATACATCTTGGTGCCTCCCGGATGTATAGCATAAGGTGCACGATGTGCTTCTAGAAGAATCTCATCTTTAAGTGTCGGTTCCGCCGGTACACAAATCCGCCCACGGAATCTCATCAAGTCACCACCGTCCAAAGTAAAGTCCCCGGTGCAACCATCAATCATCTTTGCTCGGATCTTTAGCAACTCCGCATCAAGAGCTTACTTTTCCTTAATTCTCTCCAATAAAGTAGGTTGCACCACTAATGTCGTCAACCTCATAGGTGTGTCAGGAGCCACCACCTCCAACTCTAGCCGCTTCAACTGCTCGATCAACGGCGGTTGAGTAACTATCATCATCGCTAAGTTTTCCGTTGATTTCCTACTTAGCGCATCAGCCACCACGTTAGCCTTGCCTGGGTGGTAGAGTATCGTCAGATCATAATCCTTGAGCAGCTCCAACCATTTGCGCTGTCTCAAGTTCAACTCCTTCTGAGTGAACAGGTACTTTAAGCACTTGTGATCCGTATACACTTCACACCGCTCGCCATAAAGATAGTGGCGCCATAACTTCAGTGCGAACACTACAGCCGCCAACTCCAAATCGTGAGTAGGATAATTCCTTTCATAATCCTTTAGCTGGCGTGAAGCATACGCGATCACCCTTCTATCCTGCATCAACACGCAACCCAATCCATTAAAGGAAGCATCACTATAAATCACATACCCTGCTCCAGCGACTGGCAAGGTTAGGATTGGTGCGGTAGTCAATCGCGACTTCAACTCTTGAAAGCTTCTCACACGCATCATTCCAAATGAATTTGGTGCCTTTATGCGTGAGCCTCGTGAAGGGAGTAGATAACTTAGCAAATCCTTCAACAAACCTCCTGTAGTAGCCGGCCAAACCAATAAAACTCCGTATCTCTGTGACCCTCGTCGGTCTTGGCCAATCCTTGACGGCTTCAATCTTCTTGGGATCCACGGCTATACCTGATCCTGAAATCACATGGCCCAAAAACGCCACCTCTCTAAGCCAGAACTCGCATTTCTTCAACTTGGCATAGAGTTTCTTTTCCCGAAGCACTTGGAGTACCAATCTCAAGTGTTCCTCGTGATCCGCATCACTTCGGGAATAGACCAAAATGTCGTCTATAAACACCACGACAAATCTGTCCAAATATAGCTTGAAGACACGGTTCATTAAATCCATAAAAGCTGCCGGGGCATTAGTAAGCCCAAACGGCATAACGGTGAACTCATAGTGTCCATACCGTGTCCTGAAAGCCGTCTTTGACACATCCTCAGGCTTGATCTTCAGCTGATGATAACCCGACTGCAAGTCGATCTTGGAGTACACGCTAGATCCTTGAAGCTGGTCAAACAGATCTTCGATCCTCGGCAACGGATACTTATTCTTAATCGTGACTTTGTTAAGTTCACGATAATCCATACATAAGCGAAGTGATCCGTCCTTTTTCCTCACAAAGAGAACCGGTGCTCCCCAAGGCGACACACTCGGCCTCACAAAACCCTTATCCAAAAGATCCTGCAACTGTGCCCTCAGCTCCTTAAGTTCTGCTGGTGCCATCCTATAGGGCGTCTTTGAGATTGGAGTAGTCCCAGGGACGAGATCTACTACAAACTCAATCTCCCTGTCAGGCGGCATTCCTGGTAGCTCTACTGGAAACACATCCTGGAACTCCCTCACCACAGGGATATCCTCAATCCTAGGAGAGTCCTCAACATCTCGGGGTGCAATACTAGCCAAATAGGCTATGCACCCGCTACTAATCAACTGTCTAGCTCGAGAGGAGCTAATAGTCATCGTAAACAGCGAACTCTGGCAACCCTGAAACACAACCTCCTCGTGACCAGGCTCACTAAAAGTCACAGTACGACCCACACAATCGATCGTAGCAAAGTACCGGGTCAACCAAGCCATGCCCAATACTATGTCAAACTCTCCAAGTTTGCGCACCACAAATAGGTCCGCGGGCATGATCCAATCCCCAATCTCAACCGCAACCAAAGACAACACTCGAACGTCTATAGAATGTCCGGGTATAACCACTCGCCCGAATGCAACAAGGAAGTCATAGGAATGCTATGCAAGTCGGCAAACAGCAGATCAATAAAAGGTAAAGATGCGCCGGTATCAAATAAAGCACGAACTCGAATGCAGGAAATCAAAATGATACCTGCAACCACGTCCTCTGCTGCTGCCGCTGCCTCGGTCTGGGCGGCATACAATCGTCCACTCGGGCCCTGGCGTGACCCTCGCTGCGCCTCGTGCGAGAAGATCTCCCGGCACAGTAAGATCTTGCGCAGTGTCCCCGGCTGGAACACAGTGAAGCCGGTCTTGAAGGCGTCGACGGTGTGGGGGCGGATCCCCTCGGACACTCGGACTGAAAATGGCCCTCCTGACCGCAAGAGAAGCATCGGCCCCGCCCCTGCGGGCACTGTCGGGGGTGGTGGGGGCCGCTACAAATCACACATCGCGGCGCTGGTCGCCGCTCCGATCCTCGGCGCTGCTGTGGGGGTCCTCGTCCACGTGGCGGCTCTGGGGTACTTTGGCGGCTTCCTAGAGTGCGCCTGGCTCGCACCCTCGCCTGAGGGCCTCTTGCCCTTGCCCCGATCCAAGCCTTCCTGCCTGTCCTTCAAGACCATCGCGCCCCGCTCCACAATGAGAGCGCGATTCACCACCTCTCTATAGGTTTGCAACCCAGACGACTGCACGAGCCTAAAGATAGATCGCCGAAGTCCATTCTCAAAGATCCTGGCCTTGTCCTCGTCGTCCCGCACGACGAAAGGTACACAATGTAGAAGCCTGGTGAACTCCCGCTCATACTCGGCCACTGTCCGCTCCCCCTGGCGCAGGTTGCGCAAATCAGTCTCCATCTGGCGTCGAACACTGTCGGGGAAATAGTGCTCCAGTAATAGTCCCTTGAACCTCGTCCAAGTCATCTCTGCCAAGTCGGTGCTCGGGTTCTGCTGAATGTCCCGCCACCACTGATAGGCCTCGCCGTCCAGGTGGTGAGTGGCGAGCCAAACTCTGTCCCTCTCCTCAACAAAAGTGTCGCGAAAGAGCTTCTCCATATGCATAAGCCACTTCTCCACAATCCAGTGATCCACGTTCTCGCCGTCGAATATACGTGGATTGCACCTCCTGAACTCATTGAGGCGGCTCATCAGTCGGTCTCGCTCTGGCCCCTCAACCAACGTAGGGAACACCTGCTCCTCCCGGGGCATACGGGCGGCGGTGCCGTCGCTACTCTCTCTGGCGTGCCACGAGACGGCCTGAGAATGCAAAGATCCGGGCGCTGGAGTCGGCGCCCTCGGTGCTACCACCTCGGCTGGGGCTGGTGGTACAGGAGCCTGGGCCTCCCTGGCAACCGCCTGCTGCAGAAGAAGGTCCTCGAGTCGCTTCATCCTCTCATCCTGTCGGCGCGCCGCCTCAGCCTGCTGCTGGGCCGCCGCCGTCTGCTGAGCCACAAGGTCAGTGAGGACCGCCACCTGATCCCTCAGCTCGCGGACCTCGCTGGACTCAGAAGTAGCTGAGGTCTCGACCTCCTCAAGGCGTGCCATGTTATACGCCCCGACGGATTGGGAGCGAGTAATAGGCATCAACCCTGCAACAACATAAAAGCGCAAGTTAATAAAACCCACGCTATCGCAATCCCCACTCAGAAACCCAAATTGTGCGAAAGTAAAGAAGTGTGCTTTCTACTAACTCCCGATGTTACGTTGTCGGCCGCCAACGTAACCCTCCGCGAAGCTAGAAGTTATACACTTCGATTAAACTCCAACTTTTTAGAGTTATCATAAAACCCAATCAAACACTTTCGCTTATAAGTCAAATAGATCATGTCTCTCACGAGTCTAATCCTTATAGTCCAACCAGCCTAAGGTTTACTAGGTCCTCTAAGACGTCACCCTAGTCTCTGATACCAAATTAATCTGTCACGCCCCGGGGTCGGCAGGACCTTCCCCAAAGCGTGCCCAGACCCGCCATATGTCAACACATACAAGGCGTCTAACTAAAAACGAAATTAAAACAATAAAAGGCTACAACTAAGAATATCAGAGCCACAACTAAACAAGAACCAAACCACAAGTAAAAGAAAGTAAAGCGTCTAAAACACTAACATAGGAATAGAGAGTAGTACACAGTTAACATCAATAGCTCTCAACTACACAAAAGTGGTGGTCTCTATACAAGGTAAAAACACTCCTTCTCTCCAAAATAAAACAAGAGAAAAAGAAAACCACCTATCCAAAACCCTCTCACAAGCCGCTATCCAGAGGCAACTCCTTTGCCGCGGTCCCGAGCCTCCCCCGATGCAGAAGGCACTGAAACGAGTCAGAAACAGAGGGCGTGAGAACTATAAACATATGGTTCCCAGTGGGCAATTACTGACCTGCACAAAATTGCTCCACTAGGCCCAAAGGAGAGTAATATAAGTACTGTAAATAAAGCGTAACAGAAAAGCTGAATAATTAACCCAAGGTAATTCTATTACATGCTTTAATCTACCCGATAGGCAACTTTAAACAAGTATATTAAAATAAGTTCACAAGTATACTATAATAGAAATGGAGACCTATCAAGTATACTACTATGTCCAATACTATATCACAACATATATATCCAACTACTAATCTAAGTTAAGTAGTGATTATCCTTTGTTATAGAAAGACGATGTTCAATCTCAATTTGGGATCTACACAAGTGCAATCCCGCTTGCGCCCCCTAAGTGTCGTGGTAGCCCCAACATCCCCGTAGGAATGAGTCTAACCAATTCGGCCCCATAGGTTTCTCAATACCGCACGTGCGAATACATCGCAAAGGCTAACTCCGGAGTGTTGGCTTGTAGGGAGCGACCCTCACAAGCATGTGCGAAGAGCACAAATGGCAACAAGCAAGTCCAAGTCCCAAGTCCCACACATGGCAAATGTCACTAGCAACCCTAAGGTCTAGTACAACAAATTCTCATGACACTAGAATTTCTATGTCAAGTTCAATCACGAGCCTAATGCCGCTTGATGACATTAGCTCACTATTCTACACTTTTGATGCCAAGCCAATGCCGCTTAATGACAAGGGCTTTTCTCCTATGTCATGTATAGTTCTATGTTCTCAAACACGTGTCAAAGTCCTCTTAAACACATAGTTTCAAGTTTCCAAATAGAATGCTACAAGGCTTCAGCTCTCACATGCATTCGTCTCAACTATATAGAGTAAAATCGCATCACACATAACATATGTATCTTAAGCATTCTAAAATTCACAAATAAATCAAATAACATGAAAATGCACTAATTTCCATTTAACCATAAGCAAATAAGCACCAATGAGAATTTCTCATTGTGCTAGGTGAGGCCAAACCCACCGTCGCTCCAAGCGTCGCTCGAACCGCTAACGAAGCTTCGATTCCTACTCCTAGTACCCTACAAAGGAGATCCTAGAAGTTACAACCTCAAGAGATAAGTCTTGAGTTCAAACTTTAAGCTTCTATGTAGAGAGTAAGGAAAAATTCACCTTAGAGTAAAAATCCTTCTCCAATCCTCAAATGGAGGTGAGATCTCTTCCAAGGCAACCTAAACAAAGGTTCTAAACCAATTAATTGGACTCTAAAAGCCCTAGGTTGCAAATCCCCAAAATAAACCCTATTCTACAAGAACTAGGGTTTCAACAAGTAGAAAGCTTCAAAATCCCAAACTAGAGGAAATAGAGGTGATGCCTACCTTCAAGAAGCTCACAACAAGTTCCAAGTCCACCAAACTTTAAGATCTTCCCCTCAACTTGCTCCCAAACCAAGCACCAAGCTTCATCCATGGTGGAGGATGCACCAAGAAGCAAAAAGGAGAAGAAGAGAGAAGGGTTAGACCACCAAAGAGCACCCTAGACCCAAGAAATCAAAGGGGGAAAAAGGGTGAGAGCTCCCTACCTCTATCTCCTGCAGTGAAGGGCTCAAAATGAGCCCTAGGGGTGAAGGGGCATATGTATAAAGCAACAAAATGCCAAACAGTCCCTGCAGTTTCGGATTTTCAAAAACTACCAGCTTGTACCGGTACAAATCCAGTTTGTACCGGTATAAACCCTGCGAAACAGCAAACCCGAGCCTCGGGTTTGTCCAGCCGCTCATCTATACCGGTATAAATCTCGGCTTGTACCGGTATAGCCACCATTTTGTACCGGTATAGCAACAATTTTGTACCGGTACAAAAGCTCTGAAACTCAACCCGAGAGCAACCTAAAATTCAACTTTTTGGACTTTAGTGCTTGGGATTCATCCACTAACCTCGGTACACGTGCCATGGGTCGGAACACAGTCAACGACCCTCCAGAAAATCTGGAAAAGCTCAGATATCACATCTAACACTCGAACTTGGCAATTTGCAAAGTCCAGTGCGTCACAGTACTCCAAGATCGACTTGCAGTCGGGTTATCATCAGCTGAAGATCAAGCCTGAGAATGTGTCAAAGACGGCTTTCAGGACACGGTATGGACACTATGAGTTCACCGTTATGCCGTTTGGGCTTACTAATGCCCCGGCAGCTTTTATGGATTTGATGAACCGTGTCTTCAAGCCATATTTGGACAGATTCGTCGTGGTGTTTATAGACGACATTTTGGTTTATTCCCGAAGTGATGTTGATCACGAGGAACATTTGAGGCTGGTACTTCAAGTGCTTCGGGAAAAGAGACTCTTTGCCAGGTTGAAGAAGTGTGAGTTTTGGCTCAGAGAGGTGACATTTTTGGGCCATGTGGTTTCGGGATCGGGTATAGCCGTGGATCCTAAGAAGATTGAGGCCGTTAGGGAGTGACCTAGACCGACGAGTTTCACGGAGATACGCAGTTTTATTGGTTTGGCCGGCTACTACAGGAGGTTTGTTGAGGGATTTGCAAGGTTATCTGTTAAGGATTTTGTGTTGGCAAGTTTCGTGAGTTGAGTCGGAGTCTTGAAGGATTGGAGCGGATCGAAGATGGTCGAAGAATCCTAGACTTCGAAGAAAAGAGACATGTTGAATCACGACGTCAAGGTAAGTGTTTAATTCATGTTATGGTGATTCATACTTAGTTATAGGCATTAGAATCATAAAATCATTGTATAACGGATTAGAAATTGTATCGGAACTTTGTAGTTTTCGAAAAGTGAAATTTCAGCAAAAATACAAAGTTATACCGGTATAAAATTAGTTTTGTACCGGTACAAAAAAGTTGCTATACCGGTATAGCCATCAATCCATTACCGGTAATGGCCCTTCGCAGAAAAATCTTCCGTCATTGCATTACCGGTAATGGCCCTGTTTTTGTACCGGTACAAGAAGATAAAAATCTGATTTTTCTCTAACCCGAATCTAATTGATTCTAAAGTCTATAAATAGGTTCTTAGGGTTCTCTAATTCGGGGTACTTCATCATAATACATGTTTGAGAAACCCTAGAGGCTAGGAATTCCTTCAAAACCTATTTTCTACTAAATAGCCTCTTTTAGGTCAAATCGAGACATAGTAAATCCTACTCTATATGTCGATTTGATCTACGATTCGTTGGAGTTATATTCTTCGATTTTCATCGATACTCCAACGAAGGATCACCATATTCATGATTCTATTCATGGTGGCGTCGTGGATTCGGCGTGATTGAAGACTTCGTGGATTCGGAGCGTGGCGTCGTGGATTCGGCGTGTTGAAGACTTCGTGGATTCGAAGCGGAGGCGTTTCGTGGATTCGGAACGTGGCGTTCGTGGATTCGGGCGTGATCGTGGACAACTCGGTGGAGTGCGCGGAGATCCATAAGAGAGTTAGAGAGGTTAAGTCCGTGGAGTCGGTAATCACCTTGTAATCTTTTCTCTTATTGATTGTTAATTCGCGTGTTGGTCCCGTGGGTTTTTTACTCCGAGTTTGGAGTTTTCCCACGTAAATCTCGGTGTACTTTTTATTTTCCGCATTTATTTTTTAAAGCATCGAGAATTGTGGTTTTTGGCCGTTACACCTATTCACCCCCCCTCTAGGTGATTAGATACGATCTAGATAGATCCTTGGGGCTTCCCGTAACTTTCAATTGGTATCAGAGCGGGATCTAGATATATTGATATCTAATGGCGAAGGCGGTAACATTAATCGACCTCCGCTTTTCGACGGCACGAATTATGCCTATTGGAAAGTTCGCATGAGAGCTTTTCTAATTGCAATCGAAGAGCGGGTGTGGAAATCAATTGAGTTCGGATGGAAACCTCCAACCGAAAAGGTCGATAATGTTGAGAAGCCTAAACCACGAGACAAGTGGACAAAAGATGAAAACGAGGCATCTTCGTTTAACGGCAAGGGCATAAACGCTTTATTTAATGCCTTGTCTCAAACGGAGTTTACTCGCGTTTCGGCTTGTGAAACCGCGAAAGAGATTTGGGATACTCTACAAGTTACGCATGAAGGAACAAGCTTAGTAAAGGTCCAAAAATTACAAATGCTTACTAGCAAATTCGATTCGATCTCTATGGACGAAAACGAGACCTTTACCGAGTATTATACGCGTCTACAAGACATTGTAAATACATGCGCTAACTTGGGAGAGAAAATCCCGGAGTCAAAAGTCATTAGAAAAATTCTTCGAACTCTTCCGGCACGTTTTCGGGCAAAGGTTGCCGCGATCGAAACGGTTAAGCATCCGGATGAGATGAAAGTCGAAGAATTAGTAGGCGCTTTACAAACGTATGAGATGACTTTTCCTACTAATCAATCTTCTTCCAAGTCTTTTTCTAAAAGCACAGGGATGGCACTCAAATCATCAAAGGAAGAAGACGACGACACGGATTCCGACGAGAATATTACGCTTGCGGATTTTGAACATCAATTGGCGCTCCTCACGAAGAAATTCCGACGGAACTTCCGAAAGAACAATGCTTCATCTTCGAAGCGGAAATCTTTTTCTAAACCTTTTTCTAATTCTAAGGATAAGGATAAAAAACTTGCAAAGTCTTCAAAAGAGAAAGATGAATTTGAAGGGGAAATCCAATGCTTCAAGTGCAAAGGCTACGGTCATATAGCAACGGATTGTTGTAACATACTGGACTTGCGCAAATTGCGGAGTTCGAGTATTCGACTTGAGTTCGGAGCTTTTCCAGATTTTCTGGAGGGTCGTTGACTATGTTCCGACCTAGAGCACGTGTACCGAGGCTAGCGGATGAATCCTAAGCACTAAAGTCCAAAAAGTTGGATTTTAGGTTGCTCTCGGATTGAGGTCTGGAGGGTCCATACCGGTATGGGAATTGTTGCTATGCAGGTACGGACATTGTTGCTATGCGGTACGGGATGGATTCTATCTGGTATGGGAGAGGCGATGGACGCCAACCCGAGCCTCGGGTTTGGGCATTGCGAGGTCTATCTCGGTATGGGACGGCTTATGCGGTACAACACAGCGATTTCGACGATTTAAACTGCAGGGGTGTTTTAGCATTTTGTTGCTTCTATTAGTGTACCACACACACTAGGGCTTCTTTTGTGCCCCCCCCCACAGCAGCAAGAGGTAGGAGGAACTCCTCTCTCTACCCCTTGACATTTCTAGGGCTTTGGTAGGGTTTTTCTTAGGATTAAACCCTCTTTTTGCTTCCTTGTGCTTGGTAGAGCCTCTACCACCATTGTTGGAGCTTGGAACTTGGTGTTTGGGACCTTGTGGAGGATCAAGCTTCAAGCCTAGGGCTTTTTGAGCTTGGATTAGAGCTTCTTAGAGGTATGTGAGTGATCTCTTTCCTCTAGTTTCGATTTTTGTGGGTTTTCATGAGATGAAACCCTAGAATGGGATTCTAGGGTTAGGATTTGGGGATTTTCGATTTAGGGCCTTTGGGACCTAATTGATGGGTTTAGAACTTTGATTTAGGTTGGATTAGAAGGACTCTAACTCCCAATTGGAGATCAAGAGCACTTCCTTCGCATTCGGTGAGTTTTCTCCAACCTTTTGTCGAAATCCTTAAAGTGTGAACTCAAGGTTTATCTTCTTAGCTTGTAACTCCTAGGGTGTGCTTTTTAGGACTCTAGGAGTGATTATCGAAGCTTTGTTAGCGGTTCGAGCAACGCTTTTCGCACTTGGTGGGTTTGGCTTCATGAGCATAGGAGCAAATGGCTCCTAAGTGCTTAGTTGGTTTGATTTAATTATTTTGAATGCATATTCATGCTATATAGATTTATTATGAATTTTGAATCACTTAAAATGCATGCCTTATGTATGATAAAATATTCACTCTATATAGTAGAGCTATCGGGGTTAAACTGCATGCATGTGGGGGTGGTGCTTGGGGGCGCACAGGAGTGTGCCTTTATGGTGATTTTAGCTTTGCTAATGTTAATTGTGAACATTAAATACATGTTGGGACTTAGAAACCTTAAGTGTCATAAAGCGGCACTTAACATAGAAAACTATGAAACTGCAACATAGAGACTTGACATAGGCCACTTAACATATACCATATTCCATGTTAGAGACATGATGACATAGAGATAGGCCTTTTGGACAATTGTACATTCCATGTTAGAGACATGATGATTTGGGACTTGTGACGAGTTCTGTGACTTTTGCCATTGTGCTCATTCGCACATGCTTGTGAGGGTAGCTCCCTAAAAGCCGGCACTCCGGAGTTGGCCAACGCGTTTCTTGTATTCGCCGTGCGGGATTGGGCGCCGAAGTGGATTGCGAGTGGGACGATCGCATTCCTAGGGTGGGAATGTTGACTACTACGGGGCCATTAGGCTCGGCATTTGGGCTAGGCGGACCTTCGGGTGGGCATCGGCCATATCGCCTTCGGGTTGATCTTAGTGTGCTTAAACTTAATGTAGTTTAAAGAAAAGTGGGGACTGGACTAGAATAGTAAACTTTAACACCTTACTATCACTTGAGGAATTATTGGGTTATGGTTAGAATAGTAAACTTTAACTCTTTACTATTGCTATGGATATTGGACTTGTTGGTTATATTTACTATTCATGCTTAGAATAGTCGTTTACTTATGCTTATTTATGCTAAGTAGAGATATCATGCTTTAGTAGCTTACTCGTTATTTATTTCGCTTACACGTACTTGCTTAGTTTTTGGGGCCTAGTGGAGCATGCAACTGAAGTCAGTAATTGCCCACTGGGAACTATTCTTAATAGTTCTCACGCCCTCTTTTTCTAATGTGTTTCAGAGCCTTCGGCACCGGCGGAGGCAAGGGATCGTGGAAAGGGAACCGCTAGCTAGTTATCGCCGCGTTCCACCTTGTAGGGGTTTTTCTCTCTTTTTGTTTTTTTGGTGAGATTGAGAGAGTTTTGTATCCCTATGTAGAGACTACCCTGTACTTAGTTATTGTGGTGTTCGGATCTCTTTTTATTGTACTCTCTTTATGGTTTATTTTATGATTGGTGCTTTACTTTTAGTCTCTTCTTTATGCTTCCTTGTATAGATTTCTAGTTGTTATACTGCTCTGATACTTCTAGATTCTTTTTATCTTGTTGGTTATTTATCGTTTTTGTTAGACGCCTTGTATGTTGTAGACATACGGCGGGTCTGGGCACGCGCCGGGCGGGCTTCCGCTGGGTCCCGGGGCGTGACAATTGTCCTTCAAAGAAGACATATAAACAAAAAGCTTTGCAAGCAAAAACTTGGGATGATTCTTCTTCGAGTGAATCATCGCCAAGTGATGAAGAAAAGGATCATATTGCTTTAATTTCTAAGTCTTCTTTGCCTTCCTCTAATGCTATTTGTTTATCCTCTATTGCTACTAATTCTAATGTTTCTATTTCTTCGCATGAATCTTCGAGCGAGAATGGCGAAAGCGAGGAGGAAGCAAACGACGAGGATATAGCGGAAGCATATAATCAACTTCTTATTGAATCGCGAAAAATGGCGAAGTTCAATAAGAAGTTGGAGAGTCGTTTGTTGGAGATTGAAGAAGATAACAACAATATGAGGATCATGAATGAAGCTCTTGAGGAGGAACGGGAATCAATTTTGAATAACAATTCGGACCTCCAAAAGAAGGTAGAAGAGTCGGAATTAACAATGAAATCTTATAGGGATAAGATTGGATTTTTGGAGCAACAATTTAAGGAAACCTACACATCCAATCAAGTGTTAACCAAGCAAGTTCATCAACTCAAATCGGATCTTCAACAATTTTCCTCGGGTTCGAAAAAGTTGGATAACATGCTCGGGTTAGGTCAAACGAACAAGTTGGGCCTCGGATACGAAAGGACATATGTTGAGAAGGATCAAAAGACGACATCGAAAGTCTCAACAAATTTAAAAGCAAAGGTATGTCACCGATGCGGAGTCAAGGGACATATCAAAAAGAGTTGCCCGAACAAGACAACGAAATCTCAATCGGCACCTTCTTCTATTCGGTATCTCCCACGGAATCAAATAGGAAATCAATTGGGTCGAGTACCTCGTGCAAACCGGGAGACTAAGCCTCAACGTAAATATCAACCGAAGAACCAAGCATCGAGACAATCATCGGTTGAACAAAGGTTGAAAGAAGTCAAGCCTCACGTCGACAAGTCAAAGCAAGGAAAAATTCGACAAGTTTGGATTCGGAAAGGTGATATCTTTCCTTGTTATTCTTCTTAGCTTGTTTTTCGGTTATGTAATGCTTTGATAGGTGTATATTTCCTACTTTTATTCATTGCATTACATGCTTAGGCGATTTTTGGTACTTAGTGAATATTTTTGATGCTTGAGTTTCTTTTGTTTGAAAATCGTCTTTGAGGAAAGGTAAAGGGGAGTTTTTAAAATTTTTGAGAGTGGCAATGATTGAAAATCTTTAAAGTAGAGAGATTAATGGTTTTTCAAAGAGAATTAACCGATTTTTAAAGTCAATTCAAATTGAATTAAATTCATATTAATTATCGATTTTACTTCACTTTTCATTATTTTGACGATAATTTATTATGTGATTTCTTCTTACATACCTTCATCAAAATTTTTGAAATTAATTTTAATCATTTTGTATTTAATCCATCTTGGTAGTGAATGTTGAATATAATTGATGGATATTTTCTAATTGACTAAGATTCGTCAAAATTATTTTCAATTGTGAGATTGTCTAATTGAGGGGGAGTTTGTTTTATTTAAAAAAAAGGGGAAACTCCTTAGTTTAAAAGATGTGGAAAGAGTTACATCCGAAAAGTGTGAAAACTACCACCACATGGAGGAAAGAGCTACCACCCCGGTCGTCCGGTACGTGTGTGAAGCTACCACGTGAGAAATTATGAGAAAAACCGAAAAAGTTGAAAAAAAAAAATGTGAATATTTTAGAATTTTTCGGTGATACAAGGTGATAGATTGAAAAAGATGCTCAAAGAGCCACCCCCGGTGCTATATTAGTTAAATCTCTATTTTGAACGGGTTGCGACAAATTGGTGTCAATTTGTTAAATTTTTAGAAAATTATTTTTCATCAATTTGCATCTTGATGATTTTAAATTATTTGATTTTTCTTGATTTCAAATTTTGATGATATGATGTCTTTTGAAATCATAGAATATTTTATTTTCTTCATAATAATTTTTGAAGTGAAATCGTAATTTTTATGAAATTAATTTGAATTTTGCGAAATTTTTGAATGAAAAAGGCTATTTTTCGATATTCGATTTTTATACCGGGATAAACTCATCCTATACCGGTACAAAATACTGTAGCCGGCGATATAATTACCGGAAACCAGCTTCGATCTCTCTCTACACTCACTCAAAACGCTCTCTCTCTCTCTCTAAAAATCTCCCGAGCCCTCCTCCTTCTATTCTACACGATTTCCCTCAGTTAACGGGTATTATGCTCGGATTTAAAGATCAAACCCGATTTTTGCATTTTTTTTAATATTCGGGACAAGAGTTCGATCTCTGTTTTACCGTTTTTGATGCAATTTCTTGCTATAATTCACTATCTGAACTGATTATCTTGCATCTAGAACACCTAGAACACATTGGTTTGCGTTATTTTTGACAGATTTACGCTCTAGGTTTCTAAAATATTGGATTTTCGGGAAAAATTGTTTAATCTCTGTTTTTGTTCCTTTCTGATGCAATTTTTTGCTGTAAATCAGTGATTAGACATATAATCTTGCTTCTAGAAAACTTAGAACACTTTGGAATTCAACTTTGTTTTTCTGATTTATGTTCTAGGGTTCCTTTTTGGTGGAATTTCGGGATTTTTGAAAATGTGCCAAATTTAATAAAATTTTCTGCATGATTCAAGTTTGTTATTGCTTTATTATTTATTCTTGAATTATTTGTGAATTTTTCACAATTTTTTGAGAATTTTTTCAAAAATGTGTTCATGTGAGGTTTTTCACGTGTAGGACAATGGCTTTTTCGCTCGTACTCGTGCTCTTGGTGCTCATGGCCACAGGTGGTGGTCGCCGTGGTAGTGGAGGCCGACGGAGTGTCTCTAAAAGGACACGTCTTTGCGAGAGTCGGAGGGATCGGACCCGACTATCGGTAGGAGAAGGTGAAGAAGAAGAGGAAGAAGCTGAAGAGCCTGTTTCCCGTCCCGACAAGGGAAAAGGCATTGCTGGTGAGTCGTCACGGGGAGGTGGTGCTACCAGGGAGCGTCGAGCTAAGAGGGATGCTGATGTTCCTCCTGCGAGATCTCGAGCTTTCTCTACTCGTTCTTGTATTGCAGAGCGGCACGTCAACTTCAAGGAACTCACTGAGCAGGTTCCTGAGTTTGGTCGCCTTATGCTGAGAGTCCCCATTGAGCCGGTTGGTCGTGTTCAGGCTCGCTCACCTTTCTGCGTGGAGCTCATTAGGGAGTTCTATATGCGTGGTTTAGTTACGGGCGAGGATGAGGAGACGAGGCACTTATGTCTTTGAGACTTACGTGCGAGGAAAGAAGTTGAGTCACTCCTTATGATATTGGTGAGCTTTTGGGGATGGAGGTTGATACTCTTTGGACTTCATTATACGGCGGGGCCACTTCGATCTTGACGGAGGAAGCGTTGTTGCGACGATCTGCAAGCGGGCGTTCGGATGATCGTGCATTATTGGAATCTAAGGATCGCTCGAGTATCATCTCCTATCTTTGATCATGTGCTACAATGTTCGACCTACTATTGGGACAAAGAGGCTTCGCTGGGAACGCTTTGTGTTGCTCTATCTCTTTGGACATCCTGAGCAGGCTCATGGGTTGAACTTGAACATTCCGTTCCTCATTTGGCAGCGAATGGTGCACGTTATTCAGTCTTCTACACGGCGCGATCTACTGCCGTATCCATTGATGATTACTCGGATTTTGCGAGCAAACGGGGTAGATCGAGTGTGCCAAATATGATTTTGGGTGGGCTCGATTGATGCGGTGACTTGGGCAAAATCGGTGAGCACTTTGAAGACCTTTCGGCGGACAAAGGGAGCTATACCGCATCGCATCGAGTCTGCTTGTACCTCCTCCACTTCCACCATCACGACGACCAGAGCGTGCAGCGCCTGCAGGGTCTTCTAGCTCCACTGGAGTAGTCACTTTGGACTCACTTCATTGTGATGTGGGCGCACTACAGACTGATATGGGTGAGCTGAAGAAGGATATGGGCTTTCTGAAGAAAAGTTTCAAAAGTCTCGAGAAAGGAGTGAAGAGGATCTTGGAGAAGATGGGGTGCACACATGATGATATCTTTCCATCGACCTCAGCCTATCAGCGCTCCGTGTCTCGCCAGCCGTTCCTACCTGGTGTCGGTCCAGAGGCTGGCGGTTCTGGATCTCCTGCTGGAGGAGACGATGATGACGACGAGGCGACTGAGTGATGCCTCGCGCTTTCCTGCTTATCTTTACTGCTTATCTTAGGATTATGTCTCGTCTCTTTATGCTCATTGCTTGATGTTTTTCTCTTTACTTTGTTTTCTTATGCATCTAGGTTTGTAACTATGATTTGACTACTCTCTGTTTAGTTTGTGTTTCTTTCTTTCTCTGTTTCTTTTTGGCAATTTTTGACAAAAAGGGGGAGAATGGACTAACAGGTACAGGAGAAATTAATAGTGCATACACGTAGGGGGAGATGCATACAAAGGGGGAGAAATGATTAAGGAGGGAGAAGGAAATATTTATGAGCAAAGGGGAGAGTTTGAAAAGTTGATGGAACAAGGATAAAAGAGGGAGAAGAGGAGAAGAGAAGATGAAGAGGAGAAGAGAAGATGAGAACAAAGAGATTGTTGATTGATTAATGTTTTGATTTTCTAACTTCGTTTGAAATTGTTTTGCAGGAAATCAAGACTTCAAGACTCCTAGTTGTGTCTAAGTCATAGAGTTTGTTTTTAGGAGTTTTTGATGTATTTTTTGATCTTTATTGTATTTGGATTACACGCGAGAGGTTTAATGTTTTGGTGATGACATTGAACTTCGTAGTTCTTTTAAAATGTAATTTTGGTTAGTTTTTGTGTTTTGTCACGAAATTGCCAAAGGGGGAGATTGTTAAGGATTTTGTGTTGGCAAGTTTCGTGAGTTGAGTCGGAGTCTTGAAGGATTGGAGCGGATCGAAGATGGTCGAAGAATCCTAGACTTCGAAGAAAAGAGACATGTTGAATCACGACGTCAAGGTAAGTGTTTAATTCATGTTATGGTGATTCATACTTAGTTATAGGCATTAGAATCATAAAATCATTGTATAACGGATTAGAAATTGTATCGGAACTTTGTAGTTTTCGAAAAGTGAAATTTCAGCAAAAATACAAAGTTATACCGGTATAAAATTGGTTTTTTGTAGGTACAAAAAAGTTGCTATACCGGTATAGCCATCAATCCGTTAGGTTCGCGAGAAAAATCTTCCGTCATTGCATTACCGTTAATGGCCCTGTGTTTGTACCGTTACAAGAAGGTAAAAATCTGATTTTTCGCTAACCCGAATCTAATTGATTCTAAAGTCTATAAATAGGTTCTTAGGGTTCTCTAATTCTGTGCTTCATCATAATACATGTTTGAGAAACCCTAGAGGCTAGGAATTCCTTCAAAACCTATTTTCTACTAAATAGCCTCTTTTAGGTCAAATCGAGACATAGTAAATCCTACTCTATATGTCGATTTGATCTACGATTCGTTGGAGTTTTCTTCTTCGGTTTTCATCGATACTCCAACGAAGGATCACCATATTCATGATTCTATTCATGGTGGCGTCGTGGATTCGGCGTGATTGAAGACTTCGTGGATTCGGAGCGTGGCGTCGTGGATTCGGCGTGTTGAAGACTTCGTGGATTCGAAGCGGAGGCGTTTCGTGGATTCGGAACGTGGCGTTCGTGGATTCGGGCGTGATCGTGGACAACTCGGTGGAGTGCGCGGAGATCCATAAGAGAGTTAGAGAGGTTAAGTCCGTGGAGTCGGTAATCACCTTGTAATCTTTTCTCTTATTGATTGTTAATTCGCGTGTTGGTCCCGTGGGTTTTTTACTCCGAGTTTGGAGTTTTCCCACGTAAATCTCGGTGTACTTTTTATTTTCCGCATTTATTTTTTAAAGCATCGAGAATTGTGGTTTTTGGCCGTTACACCTATTCACCCCCCCTCTAGGTGATTAGATACGATCTAGATAGATCCTTGGGGCTTCCCGTAACTTTCATTATCTACTCCCCTCACGAGGCTCACGCATAAAGGCACCAAATTCATTTGGAATGATGCGTGCGAGAAAAGCTTTCAAGAGTTGAAGCTGCGATTGACTACCGCGCCAATCCTAACCTTGCCAGTTGCTGGAGCCGGGTATGTGATTTATAGCGATGCTTCCTTTAACGGATTGGGTTGCGTGTTGATGCAGGACGGAAAGGTGATCACGTATGCTTCTCGCCAGTTGAAGGAGTATGAAAGGAATTATCCTACCCATGATTTGGAGTTGGCGGCCGTGGTCTTTGCTTTGAAGCTATGGCGTCACTATCTTTATGGCGAGCGGTGCGAAGTATACACGGATCACAAAAGCTTAAAGTACCTGTTTACTCAGAAGGAGTTGAACTTGAGGCAGCGCAGATGGTTGGAGCTCCTCAAGGATTATGATCTGACGATCTTGTACCACCCAGGCAAGGCTAACGTGGTGGCAGATGCGCTAAGTAGGAAATCGACGGAAAACTTAGCGATGATAATAGTTACTCAACTGCCTTTGATTGAGCAGCTGAGGCGGTTAGAGTTGGAGGTGGTGGCTCCTGACACACCTATGAGGTTGATGACACTTGTGGTGCAACCTACTTTATTGGAAAGAATCAAGGAAAAGCAAGCTCTTGATGCGGAGGCTGCTAAAGATCCGAGCAAAGATGACCGTGATGGTTGCGGGACTTTACTTTGGACGGTGGCGACTTGATGCGATTCCGTGGACGGGCTTGTGTACCGGCGGAACTGACACTTAAAGAGGAGATTCTCCTAGAAGCACACCGAGCGCCGTATGCTATACATCCGGGAGGCACCAAGATGTATAAGGATTTGAAGTCGCTTTATTGGTGGCCCGGAATGAAAAGGAACGTTGGCGAGTTTGTGGCTAGATGTTTAACTTGCCAACGAGTGAAGGCTGAGCATAGGGTTCCCGCGGGGAAATTACAGAGCTTACCGATTCCTGTATGGAAGTGGGAGAGGATCACCATGGACTTTGTGACTGGACTGCCCCGCTCTCAAGCCGGGCATGATGCTATTTGGGTGATCGTGGATAGGTTGACGAAATCGGCACATTTCATACCTATCCACACTACTTGGACTGACGAGAGACTCGCACAGGTTTACCTTGACGAGGTTGTGCGACTACATGGAGTACCCACTTCTATAGTATCGGACAGGGACACCCGCTTCGTGTCGCACTTCTGGAGGAGCCTACAGGACGCCTTGGGCACACGCTTGGATTTCAGCACTGCTTTCCACCCTCAGAGTGATGGGCAGTCAGAGCGTACTATTCAGACACTTAAGGATATGTTTCGAGCCTGTGTGATTGACTTCCAGGGGGGATGGTCGCAGCATCTACCGATGGCAGAGTTTGCTTATAACAACAGTTATCAAGCGAGCATCAAGATGGCACCATTTGAAGCACTCTATGGACGGAAGTGTAGATCGCCACTTCACTGGAGTGAAGTTGGCGAGAGTTTGGCTTTAGGCCACGATGTGCTCCGGAGCGAGAGGACAAGGTTCGCATTGCTAGGGCGGCGGTGACCGCCCGAGTAGGCGGAAGAGCTACGCGGGCGTCGACGAGACTTGGAGTTTCAAATTGGAGACCATGTCTTTTTGAAAGTCTCGCCGACCAGAGGAGTCAAGAGGTTTGGAATTCGGGGTAAGTTGAGTCCCCGTTTCATTGGACCGTTCAAGATTTTGGAGCGTGTGGGCTCGGTAGCGTACAGACTTGCTCTACCGCCGAACCTATCGGGTGTCCACAACGTTTTTCATGTGTCGGTTCTCAGGAAGTACCTACATGATCCAGCTCACGTTTTGGATGCTACACCATTGGAGCTGAGGGACGATTTGAGCTTCGAGGAGCAACCCGTGAAGTTTTTGGCTCGCGAGGTGAAGAAGCTGAGGAATCGGGAACTTTCTTATGTGAAGGTCCTTTGGAGCAACCACGAGGAGCGGGAGGCCACGTGGGAGCTGGAGAGTACGCTTCGAGAGCGCTACCCCCATCTCTTTCAGATGGAGTCATGAGGTATGACTTTAATTTTGAGTTTCGCGGACGAAACCTCCTTTTAGGAGGGGTGAATGTGACGCACTGAACTTTTGCAAATAGCAAGGTTCGAGTGTTGTATGTGAGATTTGAGCTTTTCCAGATTTTCTGGAGGGTCGTCGACTGTGTTCCGACCTATGGCACGAGTACCGAGGTTGGTGGATGAATTCCAAGCACTAAAGTCCAAAAAGTTGGATTTTAGGTGCTCTCGAGTTGAGCTTGAGCCCTTGTACCGCACAAAATTGTTGCTATAGGTACAAAATGATGGCTATACGGTACAAGCGAGATTTATACGTATAGATGAGCTGAGCCAACCCGAGGCTCGGGTTGGCGGTTTGAGGTTTATCTCGGTACAAAGCGGATTTGTCTTAGAGTCTGACGATTTTTCGAAAGTCCGAAAGCTATAGCATTTTGTTGCTTCTATATGTTTCACCCGCCCCCTAGGGCTTCCTTTGAGCCTTTCACATCGGGGATTAGAGGTAGGAGTTTCTCACACTACCTCTCTTGGAGTTCGTGGTGGATTTTGGGAAATTGATCTCTCTACCTCTCTCCTTTTGCCTCCTAGTGCCCTTGTCACCGTAGTAGAGGCTTGGAGCTTGGACTTGGGAGCTAGTTGAGGGAAGATCTTCAACTTTGGAGGGATTTGAGCCTTGTTTAGAGATTCTAAGAGGTAAGCAACTCCTTCTTATCCTCTAGTTTAGGCTTTGATTGCCTTCTATGAGTTGAAACCCTAGTTTTTGTAGATTAGGGTTTATTTTGGGGATTTGCATCCTAGGGCTTTTTGAGTCCAATTAATTGGTTTAGAACTTTTGTTTAGGTTGCCTTGTAAGAGATCTCACCTCCATTTGAGGATTGGAGAAGGATTTTTACTCTAAGGTGAATTTCTCCTTACTCTCTACATAGAAGCTTAAAGTTTGAACTCAAGACTTATCTCTTGAGGTTGTAACTCCTAGGATCTCCTTTGTAGGGTACTAGGAGTAGGAATCGAAGCTTCGTTAGTGGTTCAGATCGACGCTTGGAGCGACGGTGGGTTTGGCCTCACCTAGCACAATGAGAAATTCTCATTGGTGCTTATTTGCTTATGGTTAAATGGAAATTAGTTCATTTTCATGCTATTTGATTTATTTGTGAATTTTAGAATGATTAAGATACATATGTTATGTGTAATGCAATTTTACTCTATATAGTAGAGACGAATGCATGTGAGAGCTGAAGCCTTGTAGCATTCTTTTTGGGAACTTGAAACTATGTGTTTAAGAGGACTTTGACATGTGTTTGAGAACATAGAACTATACATGACATAGGAGAAAAGCCCTTGTCATTAAGCGGCATTGGCTTGGCATCAAAAGTGTAGAATAGTGAGCTAATGTCATCAAGCGGCATTAGGCTCGTGATTGAACTTGACATAGAAATGCTAGTGTCATGAGAATTGTTGTACTAGACCTTAGGGTTGCTAGTGGACATTGGCCATGTGTGGGACTTGGGACTTGGGACTTGGACTTGCTTGTTGCCATTTGTGCTCTTCGCACATGCTTGTGAGGGTCGCTCCCTACAAGCCGGCACTCCGGAGTTAGCCTTGCGATGTATTCGCGCGTGCGGTATTGAGAAACCTATGGGGCCGAATTGGTTAGACTCATTCCTACGGGGATGTTGGGGCTACCACGACACATAGGGGCGCAAGCGGGATCACAACTGTGTAGATCTCCAAATTGAGATGGAACTTCGTCATTCTATTATATTGGATAATCACTACTTAACCTAGATTAGTAGTTGGATACTTGGGTATATATATTGTGACTTAGTATTGGACATAAGTAGTTGTCACGCCCCGGGACCCAGCGGAAGCCCGCCCGGCGCGTGCCCAGACCCGCCGTATGTCTACAACATACAAGGCGTCTAACAAAAAAAAAACAATAAATGACCAACAAGATAAAAAGAATCTAGAAGTATCAGAGCAGTATAACAACTAGAATTCTATACAAGGAAGCGTAAAAGAAGTCGATAAATAAAAGTACCAAATCCACTAAGAACTATAAAAGAGTAAATACAACAGTAACCTCCAAGAGCAACAACTAAAGATCCCAAAGCGAAAACTAAAATAATACATGGTGGTCTCTATCACTGGATACAAAAGATCACTCTCTCACAACACAAAAAGAGAGGAAGAACCACCTAAACAAAAGTGGCAAAGAAGCTAGCTATCTAGGCGACTCCCTTGCCGCGATCCCGTGCCTCCGCCGGTGCCGAAGGCTCTGAAACACATTAGAAAAAGAGGGCGTGAGAACTATTAAAAATAGTTCCCAGTGGGCAATTACTGACTTCAGTTGCATGCTCCACTAGGCCCAAAACTAAGCAAGTAAGTGTAAGCGAAATAAATAACGAGTAAGCTACTAAAGCATGATATCTCTACTTAGCATGAATAAGCATAAGTAAACGACTATTCTAAGCATGAATAGTAAATATAACCAACAAGTCCAGTATCTATAGCAATAGTAAAGAGTTAAAGTTTACTATTCTAACCATAGCCCAATAATTCCTCAAGTGATAGTAAGGTGTTAAAGTTTACTATTCTAGTCAAAGTCCACCGTTTTCTTTAAACTACATTAAGTTAAAGCACAATAAGATCAATCCCGAAGGCGATATGGCCGATGCCCACCCGAAGGCTGCCTAGCCCAAATGCCGAGCCTAATGGCCCCGTAGTAGCCAACATTCCCACCCTAGGAATGCGACTGTCCCACGGCAATCCACTTGGCGCCCAATCCGCACGGCGAATACAAGAAACGCGTTGGCCAACTCCGAGTCTTGGCTTGTA
The DNA here is from genome assembly GCA_025177825.1 of Aechmea fasciata. Taxonomy (NCBI): domain Eukaryota; kingdom Viridiplantae; phylum Streptophyta; class Magnoliopsida; order Poales; family Bromeliaceae; genus Aechmea; species Aechmea fasciata. The sequence continues at coordinate 12,524,098 of CM045923.1, forward strand.
GGGAGCTACCCTCACAAGCATGTGCGAATGAGCACAATGGCAAACATCCCAAAACTCGTCACAAGTCCCAAATCATCATGTCTCTAACATGGAATGTACAATTGTCCAAAAGGCCTATCTCTATGTCATCATGTCTCTAACATGGAATATAGTATATATTAAGTGGCCTATGTCAAGTCTCTATGTTGCAGTTTCATAGTTTTCTATGTTAAGTGCCGCTTTATGACACTTAAGGTTTCTAAGTCCCAACATGTATTTAATGTTCACAATTAACATTAGCAAAGCTAAAATCACCATAAAGGCACACTCCCAGGCGCCCCCAAGAACCACCCCCACATGCATGCAGTTTAACCCAGATAGCTCTACTATATAGAGTGAATATTTTATCATACATAAGGCATGCATTTTAAGTGATTCAAAATTCATAATAAATCTATATAGCATGAATATGCATTCAAAATAATTAAATCAAACCAACTAAGCACTTAGGAGCCATTTGCTCCTATGCTCATGAAGCCAAACCCACCAAGTGCGAAAAGTGTTGCTCCGAACCGCTAACGAAGCTTCGATAATCACTCCTAGAGTCCTAAAAAGCACACCCGAGGAGTTACAAGCTAAGAAGATAAACCTTGAGTTCACACTTTAAGGATTTCGACAAAAGGTTGGAGAAAACTCACCGAATGCGAAGGAAGTGCTCTTGATCTCCAATTGGGAGTTAGAGTCCTTCTAATCCAACCTAAATCAAAGTTCTAAACTCATCAATTAGGTCCCAAAGGCCCTCAATCGAAAATCCCCAAATCCTAACCCTAGAATCCCATTCTAGGGTTTCATCTCACAAAAACCCACAAAATTCGAAACTAGAGGAAAGAGATCACTCACCTACCTCTAAGAAGCTCTAATCCAAGCTCAAAAAGTCCTAGGCTTGAAGCTTGATCCTCCACAAAGCTCCAAAAAGCAAGCTCCAAGCTCCAACAAGAAGATAATGGCTCTAGGTGGCCAAAGGAGAAGGAGAGAGATCAACCTCCTGACAATCCACCAAAAAATCCAAAAGAGCACAAGGGTTAGAGAGAAGGTCTCCTACCTTGCTTGCTGTGATGGAGGGCTCAAATGAAGCCCTAGGGGTGTGTGGGGACCTAATAGAAGCAACAAGATGCTAAAACACCCCTGCAGTTCGGTCTGCTCACATTCTGCCAGTTTGTACCGGTACAAATCCATTTTGTACCGGTATAAACCCGGCGAAACAGCCAACCCCGAGCCTCGGGTTTGCCAAGTCTGCCCTCTTTATACCGGTATAAATCTTGGTCTGTACCGGTATAGCAATCATTTTGTACCGGTATAGACACCGTTTTGTACCGGTATAAGGCACCGAATTTCCAACCAGAGAGCCACCTAAAATCCAACTTTTTGGACTTTAGGGCTTGGGACTCATCCCCAAACCTCGGTACACGCGCCATAGGTCGGAACACAGTCAACGACCTTCCAGAAAATCTGGAAAAGCTCCAACACAAGTCGAATACTCGAACTCCGCAATTTGCGCAAGTCCGATGTTACATTCACCCTCCTAAAAGGAGTTTCGTCCGCGAAACTCAAAAGCGAACTCATACCTCAAGATTCCATCGAAAGAGATGGGGATAGCGCTCTGCAGTGCGCTCTCAGGCTCCCACGTGGCCTCTCGCTCCTCGTGGTTGCTCCAAAGAACCTTCACGTACGGAATGTCCCGATTCCGCAATTTCTTCACCTCGCGAGCCAAGATCTTCACGGGTTGCTCCTCGAAGCTCAAATCCTCCCGCAGCTCTATAGGTACAGCCTCCAGTACATGAGCCGGATCTTGGATATACTTCCGAAGGACCGATACATGAAAGACGTTGTGCACGCCCGATAGGTTCGGCGGTAGAGCAAGTCGATACGCTACCGGACCTATACGTTCCAAGATCTCATATGGTCCAATGAATCGAGGGCTCAACTTACCTCGAATTCCAAATCTCTGAATCCCCTTTGACGGCGAGACTTTCAAGAAGACATGATCTCCAATCTGAAACTCCAAGTCTCGTCGGCGTTTATCTGCATAGCTCCTCTGCCTACTCTGGGCCGTCAGTAGTCGCTCCCGAGCGATTCGAACTTTATCCTCTGCTTCCTGGAGCACTTCAGGGCCTAAAGCCAATCTTTCGCCAACTTCGCTCCAATGAAGTGGCGATCTGCACTTTCGTCCATATAAAGCCTCGAACGGTGCCATCTTAATACTTGCTTGATAACTATTGTTATAAGCAAACTCCGCCATAGGTAGATGCTGCGACCATCCTCCCTGGAAGTCAATCACGCATGCTCGAAGCATGTCCTCAAGAGTCTGTATAGTGCGCTCCGACTGCCCGTCACTCTGGGGGTGGAAAGCAGTGCTGAAATCCAATCTAGTACCCAAGGCGTCCTGTAGACTCCTCCAGAAGTGTGACACAAAGCGAGTGTCCCTGTCGGATACGATCGATGTAGGTACTCCATGAAGTCGCACAATCTCATCAAGGTACACTTGTGCGAGCTTCTCTCCGAAGTAGTATGGATAGGTATAAAGTGCGCCGACTTCGTCAACCTATCCACGATCACCCAAATAGCATCATGCCCCGCTTGAGAGCGAGGCAATCCAGCCACGAAGTCCATGGTGATCTTCTCCCACTTCCACACGGGAATAGGCAAACTCTGAAGTTTTCCCGCTGGAACTCGATGCTCAGCTTTCACTTGTTGGCAAGTTAAACATCTAGCAACAAACTCGCCAACATCCTTCTTCATCCCAGGCCACCAATAGAGTAACCTCAAGTCCTTGTACATTTTGGTGCCTCCTGGATGAATAGCATAAGGTGCCCTGTGTGCCTCCTGAAGGATGTCCTCTCTAAGTCCCAAATCCGCTGGCACACAAATCCGTCCACCAAAGCGTATCACTCCCTGATCGTCCGCTAGGAAGTCACCGGTGCAACCATCAACCATTTTGTCTCGAATCCTTTGCAACTCTAAGTCAAGAGCTTGCTTCTCTTTAATTCTATCCATAAGAGTAGGTTGCACCACCATAGTCATCAGCCGCATAGGCGTATCGGGAGTCACTACCTCCAACTCCAACCGCTTCATCTGCTCGATCAACTGCGTGTTAAGGATTTTGTGTTGGCAAGTTTCGTGAATTGAGTCGGAGTCTTGAAGGCGTCAGGAGCACATTTGAACAAAGAAGATGCAAACAGACATTACAAGACTCAGCGGTGAAGCTCGGCACCTCAGGTATGATTCTAAGAACATTTATGGTGATTTTAGACTAAGATATAGTAGTTAGAGGACTTGGATTGAATTCTATTTGACAAAAATCAAAGGTGGAAAAATTTGGTCAAGATCCGGATCTCAAAGGTGACATCCGGATCTAAAAGGTGAGATCGGGATCAGAGTGCTGTGATTCGGATCCCGTAAGCCAATTTCCTGCGAAAGTTTATTTGAGATCCGGACCAGGCCTGTGATTCGGATCCCGTACCTTGCAGTTTCAGGATGAATTAAGGTGGACCGGATCTAAGAGGTGGGATCCGGATCCCGAAGCTCTATATTTGATGTTGCGCAAGCCAGGACCGGATCTCATGACTTAGGACCGGATCACATGAAAACTATTTCTGAATAACGGAAGACAGAACCGGTTGAGGGTGCTTTGATCCGACCTTGGCTGAAATATTTCCAGATTTGGTTGTTACAATCCTAATCTATCTCTAAGTCTTCTAACACTATATAAAGACCATGGGGGGTTCATAATTCAACATACTTACATTATAAACTTTATTGAAAACCCTAGAAGCTTGTAGGTAGCCGTTTTTCTCATCTTCTACATCAAGCTTCTCCCAAATTGATTCTCGGTGCCCTAATTCTTAATGTTTTTCTAGAATCAATTTGAGAATTGCTTAGAGATTATTCCCATAGATCTTTAATGAGAATCTAAGCAATAAATCACCATCGATCGTATTGTTCTTGCTCCGGACGGAGTGTGCTCGTGGATTCGAGTGGGCGTCGTGGATTCGGCGTGTTCGAGGCTTCGTGGATTCGAAGTGCGTGCGTTCGTGGACTCGGACGTGAGGGCGTGGACAACCCGAAGGAGGATTGCGCGGAGATCCATAGGAGAGTTAGAGAGGTCGAGTCCGTGGAGTTCGGTATCACCTTGTAATCTTTTCTCTTATTGATTGTTTATTCGCGTGTTGGTCCCGTGGGTTTTTTACTCCGAGTTGGAGTTTTCCCACGTAAATCTCGGTGTGCTTTTTAATTTCCGCATTTACCTTTTTAAAGCATCGAGAATTGTGGTTTTTGGCCGATACACCTATTCATCCCCCCTCTAGGTGTTGTTTGATACAATCTAGATAGATCCTTGGGGCTTCCCCGTAACTCACATTTGGTATCAGAGCGGGATCTAGATATATTGTTATCTATGGCCGAAGGCGGCAACATTAATCGACCTCCGCTTTTCGACGGCACGAATTATGCCTATTGGAAAGCTCGCATGAGAGCTTTTCTAATTGCAATCGATGAGCGGGTGTGGAAAGCAATTGAGTTCGGATGGAAACCTCCAACCGAAAAGGTCGATAATGTTGAGAAGCCTAAACCACGAGACAAGTGGACGAAAGATGAAAACGAGGCATCTTCGTTTAACGGCAAGGGCATAAACGCTTTATTTAATGCCTTGTCGCAAACGGAGTTTACTCGCGTGTCGGCTTGTGAAACCGCGAAAGAGATTTGGGATACTCTACAGGTTACGCATGAAGGAACTAGCTTAGTAAAGGTCCAAAAATTACAAATGCTTACAAGCAAATTTGATTCGATTTCTATGGACGAAAACGAGGCCTTTACCGAGTACTATACGCGTCTACAAGACGTTGTGAACACATGTGCTAACTTGGGAGAGAAGATCCCGGAGTCAAAAGTTGTTAGAAAAATTCTTCGAACTCTTCCGGAACGTTTTCGGGCAAAGGTTGCCGCGATCGAAACGGTTAAGCATCCGGACGAGATGAAAGTCGAAGAGTTAGTAGGCGCATTACAAACGTACGAGATGACTTTTCCTACTAACCAATCTTCTTCCAAGTCTTTTTCTAAAAGCACAGGGATTGCACTCAAATCAACAAAGGAAGAAGACGACGACACGAATTCCGACGGAAATATCACGCTTGCGGATTTTGAACATCAATTGGCGCTACTCACGAAGAAATTCCGACGGAACTTCCGAAAGAACAATGCTTCATCTTCGAAGCGAAAATCTTTCTCTAAACCTTCTTCTAATTCTAAATTGGAAGATAAAAAACTTGCAAAGTCTTCGAATGAAAAAGATGAATTTGAAGGGGAAATCCAATGCTTCAAGTGTAGAGGCTACGGCCATATTGCAACGGATTGTCCTTCAAAGAAGACGTATAAACAAAAAGCATTGCAAGCAAAGACTTGGGATGATTCAACTTCGGGTGATTCATCGCCAAGTGATGAAGAAAAGGATCATATGGCTTTATTTTCTAATTCTTCTTTGACTAATGTTGCTTGTTTATCTTCAATTATATCTAATTCAAATCCTTCTCTTTCTTCGCATGGGTCTTCGAGCGAGAATGGCGAAAGCGAGGAGGAAGCAAACGACGAGGATATAGCGGAAGCATACAATCAACTTCTTGTTGAATCACGGAAGATGGCTAAATTCAATAAGAAGTTGGAAAGTCGATTGTTGGAGATTGAAGAGGATAACAACAATATGAGGATCATGAATGAAGCTCTTGAGGAGGAACGAGAATCGATTTTGAATAACAATTCGGTCCTCCAAACGAAGCTAGAAGAAGCGGAATTAACGATGAAATCTTATAAGGATAAGATTGGATTTTGGAGCAACAATTTAAGGAAACTTTTACATCCAATCAAGTGTTAACCAAGCAAGTTTATCAACTCAAATCCGATCTTCAACAATTTTCTTCGGGGTCGAAGAAGTTGGATAGTATGCTTGGGTTAGGTCAAACGAACAAGTTGGGCCTCGGATATGAACGGACATACGTTGAGAAGGAGTTAAAATCGATATCTAAAGTCTCAACGACCTTGAAGGATAAGGTGTGTCACGAGTGCGGCATCAAAGGACACATCAAGAAGAGTTGTCCAAAGAAGAATAAATCGGTACTCCCTACTACTCGGCCTCCCCCTCGGAATCAAAAGAATAATAATTTGGGTCGAGTATCTCAACCAAACCGGATTTCTAAGCGAAAGTCACAAGCGGTTTGGGTTTCAAAGCCTCAACGACAACATCAACCGAAGCTTCAAGCAATGAAAAGACCAACGGTGGATCAAAAGTCAAAACATAACGTCGACAAGCCAAGACAACCAAAGATCCGACAAGGTTGGATCGGAAAGGTGATATCTTTCCTTGCTCCTCGTCTTAGTTTATTTATATAATGCTTTGATTGATGCATATTGCATACTATATTTTCATTGCATTACATCTTTTTGACGAGGTTCATTGTTTAAAATTTTGTTTTGAAATTTTTTTTAGGAGAGGTATTTGGGAATTTTTAATTTGATTGAAAATTTACTTGAGAAAGGAGATGATTGAAAATCATAAAGTTAGAGAGATTAAAGGTTTTTTAAAGAGCCTTAAACGGTATTTAAAGTCAATTCAAATTGAATTAAATTCATATTAATTATCGATTTTACTCCACTTTTTATTATTTTGACGATAATTTAATATGTGATTTCTTCTTACATACATTCATCAAAATTTTGAAATTAATTTTAATCTCTTGGTAATTGATTCATCTTGATAGTGAATGTTGAATATAATTGATGGATATTTGCTAATCGACTAAAGTTCGTCAAAATTATTTTCAAATGTGAGATTGTCTAATTTAGGGGGAGTTTGAATATTAAAAAAAAAAAAAAAGGGAGAAACTCCTATGATTAAAAAGATGTGGAAAGAGTTACATCCGAAAGGAGTGTGAAAACTACCACCACATGTAGGAAAGAGCTACCACCCCGGTCGTCCGGTACGTGTGTGAAGCTACCACATGAGAATTTATGTGAGTAACCGAAAAATGTTGAAAAATATATATGAATATTTTAGTATTGTCGGCGATATACGGTGGTAGTATGAAAAAGATGCTCAAAGAGCCATCCCCGGTGTTTATTGGTTAAATCTCTATTTTGAACGGGTTGCGACAAATTGGTGTCAATTTTGCTAAATTTCTAAAAATTATTTTTCATCAATTTGCATCTTGATGACTTTAAAACATTAGATTATTTTTAATATCAAATTTTGATGTTTTGATGTCTTTTGAAATTACTTAATATTTTATCTTCATCATAATGATTTTTGGGGTACAATCTTTAACTTTTATGAAATTAACTTAATTTGGAAGGATTTTTGAGAAAACAAGGCAAAATTTTTTTTTTTTTGATGAGGAGAACACGGAGTGATTTTACCTTTTTGAGCTTTATTATGAAATTAACTTTGTCTAGTTTGCTTAATTTTGGTATCTAGATTTGTAACTATGTCATGACTACTTTCTTTTTGCTCGTTTGTTTTTCTCTCTATTTGTATTTCTTTTTGGCAATTTTTGACAAAAAGGGGAGAATGAAGAACAAGGTATAGAGGGAGAGGTATAGAGGGAGAAGATATTTGGTATTTGATGCATACACGAAGGGGGAGGTATGATGAGATTAAGGAGGGAGAATGAGATGTGATCATGAAAAAGGGGGAGAAATGAACAAAGGGGGAGAGATTGTTATTTTCATATATTTTTTTCTACTGACTTTGTTTGTGAACTTTGTTCGTAGAGAAAGTAATCTAATTGCAGATCATTGAAGACTTCAAGACTCCTTGTGTCTAAGTCATAGAGTTTGTTTTAGGAGTTTTGATGTAATTTTGAGTTTCAAAATTGTATTTGGATTACACGCGAGAAGTTTAGTGTTTTGGTGATGACATTAAACTTCGTTTTTCTTTTATGATGTAATTTTAGTGAGCTTTTGTGTTTTGTCACGAAATTGCCAAAGGGGGAGATTGTTAAGGATTTTGTGTTGGCGAGCTTCTTGCATTGAGTCGGAGTCTTGAAGGAGTCAGGAGCACATTTGAACAAAGAAGATGCAAACAGACGTTACAAGACTCAGCGGTGAAGCTCGGCACCTCAGGTATGATTCTAAGAACATTTATGGTGATTTTAGACTAAGATATAGTAGTTAGAGGACTTGGATTGAATTCTACTTGACAAAAATCAAAGCTGGAAAAATTTGGTCAAGATCCGGATCTCAAAGGTGACATCCGGATCTAAAAGGTGAGATCGGGATCAGAGTGCTGTGATTCGGATCCCGTAAGCCAATTTCCTGCGAAAGTTTATTTGAGATCCGGACCAGGCCTGTGATTCGGATCCCGTACCTTGCGATTTCGTGGATGAATTAAGGTGGACCGGATCTAAGAGGTGGGATCCGGATCCCGAAGCTCTATATTTGATGTTGCGCAAGCCAGGACCGGATCTCATGACTTAGGACCGGATCACATGAAAACTATTTCTGAATAACGGAAGACAGAACCGGTTGAGGGGTGCTGATCCGGACCTTGGCTGCGGGAAATATTTCCAGATTTGGTTGTTACAATCCTAATCTATCTCTAAGTCTTCTAACACTATATAAAGACCATGGGGGGTTCATAATTCAACATGCTTACATTATAAACTTTATTGAAAACCCTAGAAGCTTGTAGGTAGCCGTTTTTCTCATCTTCTACATCAAGCTTCTCCCAAATTGATTCTCGGTGCCCTAATTCTTAATGTTTTTCTAGAATCAATTTGAGAATTGCTTAGAGATTATTCCCATAGATCTTTAATGAGAATCTAAGCAATAAATCACCATCGATCGTATTGTTCTTGCTCCGGACGGAGTGTGCTCGTGGATTCGAGTGGGCGTCGTGGATTCGGCGTGTTCGAGGCTTCGTGGATTCGAAGTGCGTGCGTTCGTGGACTCGGACGTGAGGGCGTGGACAACCCGAAGGAGGATTGCGCGGAGATCCATAGGAGAGTTAGAGAGGTCGAGTCCGTGGAGTTCGGTATCACCTTGTAATCTTTTCTCTTATTGATTGTTTATTCGCGTGTTGGTCCCGTGGGTTTTTTACTCCGAGTTGGAGTTTTCCCACGTAAATCTCGGTGTGCTTTTTAATTTCCGCATTTACCTTTTTAAAGCATCGAGAATTGTGGTTTTTGGCCGATACACCTATTCACCCCCCTCTAGGTGTTGTTTGATACAATCTAGATAGATCCTTGGGGCTTCCCCGTAACTCACACTGCGGTTGAGTAACAACATGCATCGCTAAGTTTTCAGTCGATTTCCGACTTAGCGCATCCGCCACCACGTTAGCCTTGCCCGGGTGGTAGAGAATAGTCAAATCATAGTCCTTGAGTAGCTCCAACCATCTGCGCTGTCTCAAGTTCAACTCCTTCTGAGTGAAAAGATACTTCAAGCTCTTGTGATCCGTATAGACCTCGCACCGCTCGCCATACAAATAGTGGCGCCATAGCTTCAATGCAAAGACCACGGCCGCCAACTCCAAGTCGTGTGTAGGATAGTTCTTCTCATATTCCTTTAATTGGCGAGATGCATACGCGATCACCTTGTCACCCTGCATCAAGACACAGCCCAATCCGTTAAGAGATGCATCACTATAAACCACATACCCTGCTCCAGCAATAGGTAATGTGAGGATTGGAGCGGTCGTCAATCTCAGCTTCAACTCTTGAAAGCTCTTTTCACACGCATCATTCCAAATGAATTTAGCTCCTTTGTGCGTGAGCCTCGTGAGGGAAGTAGATAACTTCGCAAAGCCCTCCACGAATCTGCGGTAGTAGCCGGCCAAACCAAGGAAACTCCTGATCTCTGTGACGCTCGTCGGTCTTGGCCAATCCTGAATGGCTTCTATCTTTCTAGGATCCACTCGCTATACCCGATCCCGAAATCACATGTCCCGTAAAAGCCACTTCTCGAAGCCAAAATTCGCACTTCTTCTGTGCAAATAACTTCTTTTCCCGAAGCACTTGTAGTACCAATCTCAAGTGTTCCTCGTGCTCCACATCACTTCGGAATAAACCAAGATGTCGTCGATGAAGACCACGACGAACCCGTCTAGATAAGGCTTGAAAACACGGTTCATTAGATCCATAAAAGGGGGCATTAGTAAGCCCAAACGGCATAACAGTGAACTCATAATGTCCATACCGTGATCTAAAAGCCGTCTTCGCCACATCCCCATGCGCAATCTTCAACTGATGGTATCCCGACTTCAAGTCTATCTTGGAATACACATTCGATCCTTGAAGTTGATCAAAAAGATCATCAATCCTCGGCAACGGATACTTATTCTTGATCGTGACTTTATTAAGTTCACGATAGTCCACGCAAAGGCGAAGTGATCCGTTCTTCTTCTTCACAAAAAGAACCGGTGCTCCCCAAGGTGACACACTCGGTCGAATGAAGCCCTTGTCCAACATATCCTCGTAATCGTGCCCTCGCCTCCTTTAACTCGCCGGTGCCATCCTATAGGGTGCCTTCGAGACCGGGGTAGTCCCGGAACGAGATCTACCACAAACTCGATCTCCCTATCAGGTGGCATGCCTGGTAGCTCCGCTGGAAACACGTCCTGAAACTCCCGTACCACCGGGATATCCTCGATCCTAGGGGTATCATCCTCACCCCTCAATGCGATACTAGCCAAATAGGCTACGCATCCTCTGCTGATCAGCTGCCTAGCTCGAGACGAGCTGATCGACATCGCAAAAAGCGAACTCGACATCCTCTAAACACCACCTCACTCGACCCGGTTCTCTAAAAGTAACGATTCGATTAACACAATCGATAGTGGCGTAGTATCTAGTCAACCAATCCATACCCAAAACCACGTCAAAATCCCCCAACTTGCGCACTACTCGCAAATCCGCGGGCATGGTCCAATCTCCTACCCGAATAGGGCAACTGGGGCAATACTCCCGCACGTCTACAATGTGGTTTGCACAACAATACGTCCGTGGTGTAGTAAAGGAACAACCGGATGTCATGCAACTCGGCAAACTGATCTATAAATGAATGTGATGCACCGTATCAAATAATGCACGTACTCTAATGCCATCAAGTAAAATGATACCGCCACCACATCCTCACTGCCGCCGCGCTTTGCTCGCGCGGCGTACATGCGCCCACTCGGCGCCCGTCGTGACCCTCACTGCGCCGGACGGTCGGCCGCCGCCTGCATCGTGTCGACGGGGTCCCCCGGCCGGCGGCCGGTAGAGCCGGTGCCGATGCGCAAGACGGTGCCGGTGCGTAACCTCTCGCACTCGAGACGGATGTGGCCCTCCGGCCACACCGGAAGCACCGTCGCCCGCCGTGGACATCGCGGCGGGTGGTGAGGACCACCGCAGATCACACACCGGGGAGGCCGGCGTCGGTCAGGTCCTCCTCGCTGGGGCGGTGCGCCACGACTGCGCTGCTGGTGTCTCGGATGCTTCGGTGGCCTCCTAGAGTGCGTCTGGCTCGCACCCTCGGTCACGGGCCTCTTGCCCTTCCCCTTGTCCAAACCCTCGCGTCTTTCCTGCACCATGGCCGCGCCGCTCTCTACGTGAGCGCGCGGTTCACCACCCGTCTGCAAGTCCGAAGCTCGCAGGATCGCACGAACCGAAAATCGACTCGCGCAGCCACGCTCGAAAATGCGGGCCTTATCCTCGTCGTCCCGCACGACGAAGGGCACGCAATGCGTGAGAAAACTCTCTCTCGTACTCGGCTACGTATCCGTCCCCTCGTGTCGCCGCGCAAACTCGCTCCATCCGCCTCTTGACGCCGTCGGGAAATAGTGTGCCAACGTAGCTCCTTGAACCTCGTCCAAGTAATAGAAGCCACTCGTGCCGGGGTTCTCCCGGAGATCCATCCACCACCGTAGGCCTCGCCGTCCAAGTGGTGGGTGGCGAGCCACACTGTCCCGCTCCTCCACGCACGTGTCACGGAACAATTTCTCCATGTGCATCAACCACTTTTCCACGATCCAGTGGTCGACCTTCTCTCCGTCAAAGGTCCTCGGGCTGCACCTCCTGAACTCCTTGAGGCGAGCCATGAGTCGATCCCTCTCGGCTCCTCGAGCCATAATCGGAAATGCCGCCGCCACCGGTGATGCTCGAATCGGCGGGGTGTCCCGGTCCTCCTCCCGCGCTCAATCGCCGGGAGTCGTTCGGTGTGAGCCGGCCGCGGGGATCGCGCCGCGGTAAGTCAACCTCGGCTGGTGCTGGCGGTGAAGGGGTCTGAGCCTCCCTCGCAGCCGCCTGCTGCAGTAGAAGGTCCTCCATGCGCTTCATGCGCGCCTCCTGACGCTGTGCCGCTGTCGCCTGCTGCGTCACCAATGTCGTGAGGGCCGCCAATCCGGCTCCTCAACTCACGGACCTCGCCGGATCCGGAGGTAGCGGAGGCCTCGACCTCCTCAAAAGTTGCCGCATTGTCCGCTCCAACAGATTTCGAGCGAGTTATCGGCATCACCACTACAACATCATAAAAGCGCAAGTTAGTAAGCTCACGCAATCGCATCCCCGCTCATGCTATAAATACCCAAATCATGCGAAAGTAATGAAGCGTCATTTACTACTAACTCCCGATGTTACGTTGTCGGCCGCCAACGTAACCCTCCGCGAAATTAGGAGTTATACACTTCGGTCCAACTCTACTTACTAGAGTTATTCAAGATACCCAATCTTAATACTTTCGCTCACAAGTTAAATAGACCTCGTCACTCACGAGCCTATATCCTATAGTCCAACCGGCCTAAGGTTTGCTAGGTCCACAAGAAGACTCAACCCTAGGCTCTGCTACCAATTTAATCTGTCACGCCCGGACCGGAAGCCCGCCCGGCGCGTGCCCAGACCCGCCGTATGTCTACAACATACAAGGCGTATAACAAAAAAAAAACAATAAATGACCAACAAGATAAAAAGAATCTAGAAGTATCAGAGCAGTATAACAACTAGAATTCTATACAAGGAAGCGTAAAAGAAGTCGATAAATAAAAGTACCAAATCCACTAAGAACTATAAAAGAGTAAATACAACAGTAACCTCCAAGAGCAACAACTAAAGATCCCAAAGCGAAAACTAAAATAATACATGGTGGTCTCTATCACTGGATACAAAAGATCACTCTCTCACAACACAAAAAGAGAGGAAGAACCACCTAAACAAAAGTGGCAAAGAAGCTAGCTATCTAGGCGACTCCCTTGCCGCGATCCCGTGCCTCCGCCGGTGCCGAAGGCTCTGAAACACATTAGAAAAAGAGGGCGTGAGAACTATTAATTAATAGTTCCAGTGTGGGCAATTACCGACTTCGCTTGCATGCTCCACTAGGCCCAAAACTAAGCAAGTAAGTGTAAGCGAAATAAATAACGAGTAAGCTACTAAAGCATGATATCTCTACTTAGCATGAATAAGCATAAGTAAACGACTATTCTAAGCATGAATAGTAAATATAACGGACTTGTCCAAAGTCCATAGCAATAGTAAAGAGTTAAAGTTTACTATTCTAACCATAGCCCAATAATTCCTCAAGTGATAGTAAGGTGTTAAAGTTTACTATTCTAGTCAAAGTCCACCGTTTTCTTTAAACTACATTAAGTTAAAGCACAATAAGATCAATCCCGAAGGCGATATGGCCGATGCCCACCCGAAGGCTGCCTAGCCCAAATGCCGAGCCTAATGGCCCCGTAGTAGTCAACATTCCCACTAGGAATGCGGCGTCCCACGGCAATCCACTTCGGCGCCCAATCCCGCACGGCGAATACAAGAAACGCGTTGGCCAACTCCGGAGTGCCGGCTTGTAGGGAGCTACCCTCACAAGCATGTGCGAATGAGCACAATGGCAAAAGTCACAAAACTCGTCACAAGTCCCAAATCATCATGTCTCTAACATGGAATGTACAATTGTCCAAAAGGCCTATCTCTATGTCATCATGTCTCTAACATGGAATATAGTATATGTTAAGTGGCCTATGTCAAGTCTCTATGTTGCAGTTTCATAGTTTTCTATGTTAAGTGCCGCTTTATGACACTTAAGGTTTCTAAGTCCCAACATGTATTTAATGTTCACAATTAACATTAGCAAAGCTAAAATCACCATAAAGGCACACCTGTGCGCCCCAAGAACCACCCCCACATGCATGCTTTAACCCGAGATAGCTCTACTATATAGAGTGAATATTTTATCATACATAAGGCATGCATTTTAAGTGATTCAAAATTCATAATAAATCTATATAGCATGAATATGCATTCAAAATAATTAAATCAAACCAACTAAGCACTTAGGAGCCATTTGCTCCTATGCTCATGAAGCCAAACCCACCAAGTGCGAAAAGCGTTGCTCCGAACCGCTAACGAAGCTTCGATAATCACTCCTAGAGTCCTAAAAAGCACACCCTAGGAGTTACAAGCTAAGAAGATAAACCTTGAGTTCACACTTTAAGGATTTCGACAAAAGGTTGGAGAAAACTCACCGAATGCGAAGGAAGTGCTCTTGATCTCCAATTGGGAGTTAGAGTCCTTCTAATCCAACCTAAATCAAAGTTCTAAACTCATCAATTAGGTCCCAAAGGCCCTCAATCGAAAATCCCCAAATCCTAACCCTAGAATCCCATTCTAGGGTTTCATCTCACAAAACCCACAAAATTCGAAACTAGAGGAAAGAGATCACTCATCTACCTCTAAGAAGCTCTAATCCAAGCTCAAAAAGTCCTAGGCTTGAAGCTTGATCCTCCACAAAGCTCCAAAAAGCAAGCTCCAAGCTCCAACAAGAAGATAATGGCTCTAGGTGGCCAAAGGCGAAGGAGAGAGAGATCAATCTCCTAACAATCCACCAAAAAATCCAGAAGAGCACAAGGGTTCAGAGAGAGAAGGTCTCCTACCTTGCTTGCTGTGAGGGAGGGCTCAAATGAAGCCCTAGGGGTGTGTGGGAACCTAATAGAAGCAACAAGATGCTAAAACACCCTCAGCCTTCGGTCGCTCACATTCTCCAGCTTTGTACCCAAGACAAATCCATTTTGTACCTAAGATAAACCTCATAAATGTACCCAAACCCGAGCCTCGGGTTTGCCAAGTCTGCCCTCTTTATACCGGTATAAATCTTGGTCTGTACCGGTATAGCAATCATTTTGTACCGGTATAGACACCGTTTTGTACCGGTATAAGGCACCGAATTTCCAACCCGAGAGCCACCTAAAATCCAACTTTTTGGACTTTAGGGCTTGGGACTCATCCCCAAACCTCGGTACACGCGCCATAGGTCGGAACACAGTCAACGACCTTCCAAAAAATCTGGAAAAGCTCCAACACAAGTCGAATACTCGAACTCCGCAATTTGCGCAAGTCCAGTATGTTACAGTAGTATACTTGTGAATTTAATTGGAAGTACTCGTTTAAAGTTAGCTATCGGGTAGATTAAAGCATGTAATTTATTTACCTTGGGTTATTCGTTCAGCTTTACAGTTATGCCTTTATTTCAGTTATTTACTTCAGTACTTGTATATTACTCTTTTTTTGGGCCTAGTGGAGCAATTTTGTGCAGTCAAGAATTGCCCACCGGGAACTATATGTTTATAGTTCTCACGCCTTTGTTTCGACTCGTTTCGTGCCTTCGCATCGGGGAGGCTCGGGACCGCAGCAAAGGAGTTGCCTCGGGATAGCGGCTTGTGAGAGGGTGTTGGATAGGTGGCTTCCTCTTTCTCTTATTTTACTTTGGAGAGAAGGAGTGTTTTACCTTGTATAGAGACCACCACTTTTGTTTATTTTGAGAGGTTATGTTGTTAGCTGTGTACTACTCTCTTTTTCTATGTTAGTGATTTAGACACTTTACTTTCTTTTACTTGTGGTTTGGTTCTTGTTTAGTTGTGGCTCTGATATTCATAGTTGTAGCCTTATATTGTTTTAAATTCCGCTGTTTTTAGTTAGACGCCTTGTATGTGTTGACATATGGCGGGTCTGGGCACGCTTTGGGGAAGGTCCTACCGACCCCGGGGCGTGACATCTAAGAAGCTCAAAACCAAGCTCAAAAAGTCCTAGGCTTGAAGCTTGATCCACCACAAAGCTCCAACCACCAAGCTCCAAGCTCCAACAATGGTGGGATATGCTCTACCAAGTAAAAGAGAGCAAAAGAGAGGGTTAATCCTCTAAAAATCCAACCAAAACTCTATAAAACACAAGGGAGTAGAGAGAGAAGCTCCTCCCACCTCCTTGCTGCAATGAGGGTGCTCAAAAAGGAGCCCTAGGGGTGTTTGGTACACTAATAGAAGCAACAAAATGCTAAAACACCCCCGCAGCTTTAAATCGCTCGAAATCGCCACCGTCAGGTACAAGCCATCCCATACCTAAGACATGCACTCGCGAAACACCCAAACCCGAGGCTCGGGTTGGTCGCCTCCACCATCCCATACCGGTACAGAATCCACCCTGTACCGGTATAGCAACAATGGCTGTACCGGTATAGCAACCGTGGCTGTACCGGTACAAGCCCTCCAGAGTCAAACCCGAGAGCAACCTAAAATCCAACTTTTTGGACTTTAGTGCGTGGAATTCAGCCACTAACCTCGGTGCTCGTGCCATAGGTCGGAACACAGTCAACGACCCTCCAGAACAATCTGGAAAAGCTCCAAACTCAAGTCAACTACTCAAACTCCGCAATTTGCGCAAGTCCAGTATGTTACATTCACCCCTCCTAAAAAGGAGTTTCGTCCGCGAAACTCTAAAGTGCACTCATACCTCAAGATTCCATCTGAAAGAGATAGGGATAGCGCTCCTGCAGTGCGCTCTCAGGCTCTCACGTGGCCTCTCGCTCCTCGTGGTTGCTCCAAAGAACCTTCACGTACGGAATGTCCCGATTCCGCAATTTCTTCACCTCGCGAGCCAAGATCTTCACGGGTTGCTCCTCGAAGCTCAAATCCTCCCGCAGCTCTATGGGTACAGCCTCCAATACATGGGATCATGGATATATTTCCGAAGGACCGATACATGAAAGACGTTGTGCACGCCCGATAGGTTCCGCGGTAGAGCAAGTCGATACGCTACCGGACCTATACGTTCCAAGATCTCATATGGTCCAATGAATCGAGGATTTAACTTACCTCGAATTCCAAATCTCCGAATTCCCTTTGACGGCGAGACTTTCAAGAAGACATGATCTCCAATCTGAAACTCCAAGTCTCGTCGGCGTTTATCTGCATAGCTCCTCTGCCTACTCTGGGCCGTCAGTAGTCGCTCCCGAGCAATTCGAACTTTATCCTCTGCTTCCTGGAGCACATCTAGGCCTAAAGGCAAACTCTCGCCAACTTCACTCCAATGAAGTGGCGATCTGCATTTCCGTCCATAGAGTGCCTCAAATGGTGCCATTTCGATTCAAGCTTGATAACTATCGCTGTAAGCAACCTCTGCCATCGGTAGTTGCTGCGACCATCCTCCCTGGAAGCCGATCACGCAGGCTCGAAGCATATCCTCGCGTGTCTGTATAGTACGCTCCGACTGCCCGTCACTCTGAGGGTGGAAAGCAGTGCTGAAGTCCAATCGGGCACCTAAGGCGTCCTGCAGACTCCTCCAAAAGTGTGACACAAAACGTGTGTCCCTGTCCGATACAATCGATGTAGGTACTCCGTATAGTCGCACATTCTTATCCAAATATATCTGTGCGAGTCTCTCTCTAGTCCAAGTAGTATGGATAGGTATGAAATGCGCCGATTTCGTCAACCTATCCACGATCACCCATATAGCATCGTGCCCTGCCTGTGAGCGAGGCAGTCCCATCACAAAATCCATGGTGCTCTTCTCCCACTTCCACACTGGAATCGGTAGGCTCTACAATTTCCCCTCGGGAATTCTATGCCCAGCCTTCACTTGTTGGCAAGTTAGACAACGAGCTACTAACTCGCCAACAACCTTTTTACATCCCGAGCCATCAGTAAAACAACTTCAAGTCTTCTCCGAGAAGTTCCTTCTCTAAATTGCGCTTGTTCGACAAGCTATTCAGTTGGTCATCACCAAAACCAAGTGCTCCCAAAAGCTGAATTCCAGTCCTCACATTCCTCGTCTTAGTCGGGGGCGAAACCTAGCTCTGCCCCATTTTACTCATACAATTGGAAATTCCGTTAAAAAAGTTCTCCGAGTCGGATCCAACAATACCGCTCGTAGCAAGAACCCGGGGTTCAAACCCGTTACCTGATCCATCAACACTCCATCGGAATGCTTACTAAAGAGATGTGATACAATATCTAATCGTTGGCTCTAATCCCAACAATGCTTGCTTAGCTCAAAGTCAGATCTTGTTAAGAGATTGCACTACTGAGTGTAAATCCAATCCATAATGATCATCTCTTCCGATTGTCGCGACACTCGACAAGTCGTCCAATTTGTTCTCCAGAGATAGTTACCCGATTCACCCATCGGCATTGTACCCCCAATGCCTCCACAGTAATCTCAACTCCACCACTGGGGTGGTACTCACTGTTTCTCTTCTATACATATGGTCAAGAACCATATCCCACACACATCCTCGATCTACTAAGGTCATTCCCTTAGTCTCAACTTGATGTCTCAAGTAAATTCTTCATAAGCCTACGCCGAGAGCTTATCTTCGATAGAGGGTCTCATAGCACTAACTGCTCAAGCGCTCGAAACGAATCATTCGAAATTCTTCTCCACAATGCTTCCCTTAGCATCAGATACCCCAGGTATCCATAGTCACAGAGCTCAACTCAAGTGATAGAGAGGGTTCCATTTACAAATAGTAGTAGCTCTCTATCAATGTCACTAGAAAGTGACCATCGACCAGAACGTCGATCTCAACCACTCTTCCACGAAGTCTCCATTGCAAGAAACTTAATTCTACGTGCAACATCCGAACAAGGGAAAATCAGCACTTGGTACTTTCCCTCACGAATTTTCCCAACAACTCGATCCAACAGTGAGAGTTTACACTTCGCTCACCTCAGTATGCTTCCACAGTTGATCCTTGCAGATCTTCATCGGAACACCCATGGCCGTCTACGACCAGTTCCGCCAATCCATCTAGAGGGCTTGGAATTATCATTCCACAAGTCCCTAACGTTGGTGAAGTACTACAGGCTTCAGCAACGTCACGCTAATCCCCGAGATGTCCCAAACAGGTACCACATTCGCTTGAGGTGCAGCCTCAAACACCAACACAAAAAGGTATTACTCCCGATTGCAATACGATTCGATCGAGTACGCCAATATCACAAGACTAATCGAAACGATCAACGAGCCTCTACAGCCGAGCAAATGCCCAATCGTGATTCACTTTAGATCACGATGGCCGACGTATAGTCGAAACGACCCTACAGGTCCTACCTCAACAGAGGGTGTTTCTCACGAAGCGAAACACGAAATGCAAAGATCTCCCTGCCACTTGAGCTCACAATTCGTGACTCCGTCAGGAGAGCATTAACAACTCCAAAGGTATCCTTCAATCTGAGGATTCTCGAACAACCAAAGGTAATGGCCAGTTAGGCCCCCAAATCCTCTCCAATACTTACCTAGTTTTAGGTAAGGGAGATAGTCACCACAACCAGTGGAACAAATCCTCAACATGCACTATTTCGTGCTCAAAATCCCAAGGCGAGTTAAATCAGCTCGCAAGTCCCAAGGTACAAGGTACCTCACAACTCCACACCACGAAAGCCAATCTATTTGTTGGCACGCAAGACCTTCTCGCAAGGTAGGGTGTTCGAAACGACACACCCGATCATCTGATCATTCTATAAACATCGAAGAATGATCAATGCTAGAAATTCTCAGGTTGGTTCACTACACACTCGGTGTATCCTCGATCTCACGATCCCACACGTGGCATTCCACGCTCTTGGGTCAAAACTCGGACTACCGTCCTGACCAAAACTTTGCCCTACCCGAAGGGACCGGGCCGCTGTCACTCACAGCTAACTGCGCCTGCCCAAAGGGCCCAGGCTCCGCAGTCTACAACTGGTCAAGGCACGGGTCGTCCCCGAGCACCATTCGGCAACCAGCCGATCCAGGGATGCAACTAATGCAATCGTCGTGAGATCCAAATAGCATAGCAGAAAGCTACCCACAATTCGTAAACTAACCGTCTCAGTCAAAGGCTAATCCTCATCACAAACAGCGAACTAACGTGATGCAATGCAACTCGGCAAATAGCCGAACAACGGATAGGTGCCACGTATCGACATCAAACGAAGCACACTCGAAAGCCATATTACTAACCAAAACACGTAGTCACCACCTCGGCTGCCGTCGCCTCCTCAGTCTGAGCCGTATACACGCGGCCGCTCGGGGCCTGTTGTGACTCCTCCGTCTGTCTCTAAACAGGTTGCCTCCCAGAGTGCGTCTGACTCGCACCCTCGGCCGTGGGCCTCTAGCCCAAATCCTTAGTCTAAGCCTTCTCGATACTCCTGCACATACGCCACACCGCCTCCCACGACGAGCGCGCGGTTTACCACACAGATCCTGCTCCGACTTTCTCTTAACACTGTCAGTGAAGTAAAGCTTCAACAGGAGTTCCTTGAACCTCCTTCAAGTAGTCGCCACAATATCCGCGTTGATGCTATCCTGAATGTCCAACCACCAGCTACAAACCTCATCACTCAGGTGATGTGCGGCAAGCCAAACTCTGCCTCTCTCCTCCACGAATGTGTCGCGGAAATAGATTCTCCGTTTGCATCGACCACTTCCCTACGATCCAGTGGTCGTCCTTCTCTCCATCGAGGATCCTGGGATTACACCTCTTGGACTCGTTGGGCGATCCATGAGCCACTCTCGCTCTGCTCCCTCAACCATCACAGGAGAACCGCCCATTGCAGTAAGGATCTCTCCAGGTGTTTCACGCGCGCATCTTGCGTGCGTGCCGCATTTGCCTGCCGTTCAGTCGGTGTCGCCTGCTGAGTCGCCAAACCAGTGAGAGCCGCAAGTAGGCACCTCACTCGCGGACCTCGTTGGATCCGAGGGTAGTGGACATCTCCACTTCCCCAAACGTTGTCGCGTCATCCGCACCAACAAACTTAGAGCGGGTCGTCAACAAGACGCCACAACATCACTAAAGCGCAAGTTAATAAAACCCACGCTACCGCAGCCCCACTCAACAATACCCAAATCATGCGAAAGTGATGAAATGTGTTTCACAACTAACTCCCGATGTTACGTTGTCGGCCGCCAACGCAACCCTCCGCGAAGTTAGGAGTTATACACTTCGGTCCAACTCTACTTACTAGAGTTATTCAAGATACCCAATCAGAATACTTTCGCTCACAAGTTAAATAGACATCGTCTCTCACGAGCCTATATCCTATAGTCCAACCGGCCTAAAGTTTGCTAGGTCCACAAGAAGACTCAACCCTAGTCTCTGATACCAATTTAATCTGTCACGCCCCGGGACCCAGCGGAAGCCCGCCCGGCGCGTGCCCAGACCCGCTGTATGTCTACAACATACAAGGCGTCTAACAAAAACGATAATTAACCACAAAGATAAGAAGAATCTAGAAGCATCAGAGCAGTATAACAACTAGAATTCTAAACTAATAAGCATACAAGAAGTAGATAAATAAAAATACCAAGATTCCACTAAGAACTATAAAAAGGGGTACAACCAAAGATCCCAAAGTAAAAACTAACATAATACATGGTGGTCTCTATAAATGGATATAAAAGTCGCTCTCTCACAAAACACAAAAGAGAGGAAAAACCACCTAAACGGTAGTGGCAAAGAAGCTAGCTAACTAGGCGACTCCCTTGCCGCGATCCCTTGCCTCCACCGGTGCCGAAGGCTCTAAAACACATATGAAACGGGCGTGAGAACTATTACATAATAGTTCCCAGTGGGCAATTACTGACTTCAGTTGCATGCTCCACTAGGCCCAAAACAAAAACGAGTAAATGGGTAATATATAAACAAGTAAATATGTAAGCTACTAAACATGTAAGCTACTAAACATGTAAGCTACTAAACATGATGTCTCTACTTAGCATAAATAAGCATAAGCAAACGACTATTCTAAGCATGATTAGTAAGCACAACTACTAGTACAATGTTCCCAATTTAATAGTAAAAGATTAAAGTTTACTATTCTAGTCAAGTTCCCAATGCCCACAAATGATAGTAAAGTGTTAAAGTTTACTATTCTAGTCAAATTCACAATTTCCTTTAAACTACATTAAGTTTAAGTCCAATAAGATCCAACCCGAAGGCGATGTGGCCGATGCCCACCCGAAGGCTGCCTAGCCCAAAGGCCGAGCCTAATGGCCCCGTAGTAGTCAACATCCCCACCATAGGAACGAGACTGACCCACGGCAATCCACTTCGGCGCCCAATCCCGCACGGCGAATGCATGAAACGCGTTGGCCAACTCCGGAGTGCCGGCTTGTAGGGAGCGACCCTCACAAGCATGTGCGAATGAGCACAATGGCATATAGTCACAAAACTCGTCATATGTCCCAAATCATCATGTCTCTAACATGGAATATACAAGTGTCCAAAAGGCCTATCTCTATGTCATCATGTCTCTACATGGAAATAATAGATGTCCAGTGGCCTATGTCAAGTCTCTATGTTGCAGTTTCATAGTTTTCTAAGTTAAGTGCCGCTTGATAACACTTAAGCTTTTCTAAGTTCCAACACAAGTTTAATATTCACAATTAACATTATATAAGCTATAATCACCATAAATGGCACACTCCCAGGCGCCCACAAGAACCACCCCCACATGCATGCAATTTAACCCAGATAGCTCTACTATATAGAGTGAAAATTTTATCATACATAAGGCATGCATTTTAAGTGATTCAAAATTCATAATAAATCTATTTAGTATGAATATGCATTCAAAATAATTAAATCAAACCGAATAAGCACTTAGGAGCCATTTGCCCCTATGCTCATGAAGCCAAACCCACCAAGTGCGAGTAGCGTTGCTCCGAACCGCTAACGAAGCTTCGATAATCACTCCTTGAGTCCTAAGAAGCACACCCTAGGAGTTACAAGCTAAGAAGTTGAACCATGAGTTCACACTTTAAGAAATTCCACAAAAGGTTGGAGAAAACTCACCGAGTGCGAAGGAAACTCTCTCGATCTCCAAATGGGAGTTAGAGTCCTTCTAATCCAACCTAAATCAAAGTTCTAAACCCATCAATTAGGTCCCAAAGGCCCTAAATCGAAAATCCCCAAATCCTAACCCTAGAATCCCATTCTAGGGTTTCATCTCACAAAACCTACTAAAACCGAAACTAGAGGAAGGAGATCAAACACATACCTCTAAGAAGCTCAAAACCAAGCTCAAAAAGTCCTAGGCTTGAAGCTTGATCCACCACAAAGCTCCAACCACCAAGCTCCAAGCTCCAACAATGGTGGGATATGCTCTACCAAGCAAAAGAGAGCAAAAGAGAGGGTTAATCCTCTAAAAATCCAACCAAAACTCTATAAAACACAAGGGAGTAGAGAGAGAAGCTCCTCCCACCTCCTTGCTGCACTGAGGGTGCTCAAAAGGAGCCCTAGGGGTGTGTGGTACACTAATAGAAGCAACAAAATGCTAAAACACCCCTGCAGTTTAAAGCTCGAAATACTGCAGTGTCTGGTACAAGCCATCCCATACCGTCTGACCTGCAGCGACCAAACCCGAGGCTCGGGTTGGCGCCTCCGACCATCCCATACCGTGCAGAATCCACCTGTGCCGTATAGCAACAATGGGCATGGTATAGCAACCATGGGCACATGCGGTACAAGCCCTCCAGAGTCGAACCCGAGAGCAACCTAAAATCCAACTTTTTGGACTTTAGTGCGTGGAATTCATCCACTAACCTCGGTGCTTGTGCCATAGGTCGGAACACAGTCAACGACCCTCCAGAAAAATCTGGAAAAGCTCCAAACTCAAGTCAACTACTCAAACTCCGCAATTTGCGCAAGTCCAGTATGTTACACACCTAGAGGGGGGTGAATAGGTGTACCGGCCAAAATCCACAATTCTCGATGCTTTAAAAAGTAAATGCGGAAAATAAAAAACACACCGAGATTTACGTGGGAAAACTCCAAATTCGGAGTAAAAAATCCACGGGACCAACACGCGAATACCAATCCACTAAAAGAAAAGATTACAAGGTGATTACTGAACTCCACGGACTCAACCTCTCTAACTCTCTTATGGATCTCCGCACACTTCTCCTTCGGGTTGTCCATGCCCTCACGTCCGAATCCACGAACGCCCACGTTCCGAATCCACGAAACACCTTGCTCCGAATCCACGAAGTCTTCAATACGCCGAATCCACGATGCCACGCTCCGAATCCACGAAGTCTTCAATCACGCCGAATCCACGACGCCGTCATGATAGAATCATGAATATGGTGATTCTTCGCTTAGGAGTATCGTAGAAAACCGAAGAAGAAAACTCCAAGCGAAGCGTAGATCAAATCGACATATAGATATGGAATTACGATATCTCGATTTGACCTAGAAGAGGCTATTTTGTAGAAAATAGGTTTTAAATAGAATCCTAGCCTCTAGGGTTTCTCAAACATGTATATTAATGAAGCTCACAGAATTAGAGAACCCTAAGAACCTATTTATAGACTTTAGATTCAATTAGATTCGGATTAGAGATTTTTCAGATTTTTACCCATCTGTACCGGTACAAACTTGAGCGGATTCTAGGTTCCACAAGGACGGAAGATTATTTTTCGAAGCCTTGGAACCGGTAATGGGATTGATGGCTATACCGATATAGCAACTTTTCCCATACCGGTACAGCAACTTTTCCCATACCGGTATAACTTTGTATTTTTGCTGATTTTCCACTTTTCGAAAACTACAAAGTTCCGATACAGTTTCTAATCCGTTATACAATGATTTTATGATTCTAATGCCTATAACTAAGTATGAATCACCATAACATGAATTAAAAACTTACCTAGGCATCGTGATTCTCATCGTGAGCCAATTCCTCTTTCTTCGAAGTCTTTGATTCTTCAACGTTCTTCGATCCGCTCCGATCCTTCAAGACTCCGACTCAATTCACGAAACTTGCCAACACAAAATCCTTAACAGATTCCGCCGGTACACAAACCCGCCCATGGAACCGCATCAAGTCACCACCGCCAATGGTAAAATCACCGGTGCAACCATCCACCATTTTCGCTCGAACCTTTTGCAACTCCACATCTAGAGCTTGCTTTTCCTTTATCCTTTCCAATAAAGTCGGTTGCACCACTAGAGTCATCAACCTCATAGGTGTGTCAGTACCCACCACCTCCAACTCTAACCGCTTCATCTGCTCGATCAACGACGGTTGAGTAACCATCATCATCACTAAGTTTTCCGTCGATTTCCTACTTAGGGCATCCGCCACCATGTTAGCCTTGCCCGGGTGGTAAAGTATCGCCAGATCATAATCCTTGAGCAGCTCCAACCATCTGCGCTGTCTCAAGTTCAACTCCTTCTGAATGAACAGGTACTTTAAGCTCTTGTGATCCGTGTACACTTCACACCGCTCGCCATAAAGATAGTGGCGCCATAGCTTCAAAGCAAAGGTTACGGCCGCCAATTACAAGTTGTGAGTAGGATAATTCCTTTCATACTCCTTCAACTGGCGAGAAGCATAGCGATCACCTTTCCATCCTGCATCAGAACGCAACCCAATCCATTAAAGGAAGCATCGCTATAAATCACATACCCTGCTTCAGCAACTAGCAAGATTAGGATTGGTGTGGTAGTCAATCGCAGCTTCAACTCTTGAAAGCTTCTTTCACACGCATCATTCCAAATGAATTTTGTGCCTTTATGCGTGAGTCTCATGAGGGTAGTAGAGAACTTAGCAAATCCCTCAACAAACCTCCGGTAGTAGCCGGCCAAACCGATAAAACTCCGTATCTCGGTGACACTCGTCGGTCTTGGCCAATCCCTGATGGCTTCAATCTTCTTAGAATCCACGGCTATACCTGATCCCGAGATCACATGGCCCAAAAATGCCACCTCTCTAAGCCAAAACTCACACTTCTTTAATTTGGCAAAGTCTTTTTTCGAAGCACTTGAAGTACAAGCCTCAAATGTTCCTCGTGATCCGCATCACTCCGGGAATAAGCTAAAATGTCGTCGATAAACACCACGACGAATCTATCCAAGTATGGCTTGAAGACACGGTTCATCAAATCTATAAAAATTTGCTAGGGCATTAGTAAGCACGAACGATCATCCTTTGTGAACTCGTAATGTCCATACCGTGTCCTGAAAGCCGTCTTCGATACATCCTCAGGCTTGATCTTCAGCTGGTGATAACCCGACTGTAAGTCGATCTTGGAATACACGCTAGATCCCTGAAGCTGATCAAACAGATCATCGATTCTCGGCAACGGATACTTATTCTTAATCGTGACTTTATTGAGTTCACGATAATCCATACATAGGCGTAGTGATCCGTCTTTCTTCTTCACAAAAAGAACTGGTGCTCCCCAGGGTGACACACTCGGTCTCACATAACCTTTATCCAAAAGGTCCTGCAACTGTGCCTTCAGCTCTTTTAACTCTGCTGGTGCAATCCTATAGGGTGCCTTTGAGATTGGAGTAGTCCCGGGGGCGAGATCTACTACAAACTCAATCTCCCTATCAGGCGGCATACCTGGTAGCTCAGCTGGAAACACATCCTGGAACTCCCTCACCACTGGGATATCCTCAATCCTAGGGGAGTCCTCAACGTCCCGTAGTGCAATACTAGCCAAATAGGCTAGGCACCCGCTACTAATCAACTGCCTAGCTCGAGAGGAGCTAATAGTCATCGCAAAAAGCGAACTCTAGCATCCCTGAAATACAACCACCTCATGACTCGGCTCTCTAAAAGTCACCGTATGATTCACACAATCGATCGTAGCAAAGTACTGAGTCAACCAGTCCATGCGCAAAACTATATCAAACTCCCGAGTTTGTGCACCTCAAAAAGGTCCACGGGCATGATCCAATCCCCAATCGGGCGGACAATTAGAACGGCACTCTCGAACATCTATAGAGTGACCGGTATAACCACTCGTCCCGAAAACAACAAGGGTGTCCTAGGGATGCCATGCAACTCGGCAAATAGCCGATCAATAAAGGAACAAGATGCACCGGTATCAAATAAAGCACGTACTCGAATGCTAGAAATCAAAATGATACCTGCAGCGACATCCTCAAGCTAACTGCTGCCTCGATGCAGGCGGCATACAAACGCCTACTCGGGCCCTGTCGTGACCCCTCGCTCTGCCTCTGCGCAGAAGATCTCCCGGCCTGGTAGGAAGTGGCAAGCGCAGAACCTGGTGCTGAAGCTGACGACGGTGTAGGGGCAGATCCCCTCGGGCAATCTGAATAAAGTGGCCCTCCTGGCCACAAGAGAAACACCGGCCCCGACCCTGCGGGCATTGTCGGGGGTAGTGGGGGCCGCTACAGATCACGCAGCGCGGTGCCTGTCGTCGATCTGATCCTCGGCGCTGCGGTGGGGTACCTCGTCCTCGAGACTGGCTCCTGGGGTACTTTGGCGGCTTCTTTGAGTGCGTCTGACTCGCACCCTCGCCTGTGGGCTTCTTGCCCTTGCCCCGATCCAAGCCTTCCTGTCGCTCCTTCATGACCATCGCGCCCTGCTCCACAATAAGTGCGCGATTCACTACTTCCCTGTAGGTTTGCAAGTTAGAAGACTGTACAAACCTAAAGATAGACGATCGCAATCCGCTCTCAAATATGCGGGCCTTGTCCTAGTCGTCCCGCACGACGAAAGGTACACAGTGTAGGAGTCGCGTGAACTCCCGCTCGTACTCTGCCACGGTCCTCTCCCCCTGGCGCAAGCTGCGCAGATCTGTCTCCATCTGTTGTCGAACACTATCGGGGTAATAGTGCTCGAGTAGAAGTTCCTTGAACCTCTTCCACGTCATCGCTGCCAAGTCGGTGCTCGGGTTCTCCTGGATGTCCCGCCACCACTGATAAGCCTCGCCGTCCAGGTGATGAGTGGCGAGCCAAACTCTGTCTCTCTCCTCCACGAAAGTATCCCGAAACAGCTTTTCCATATGCATAAGCCATTTCTCCACGACCCAATGGTCTACATTCTCCCCGTCGAAGATCCGGGGGTTGCACCTCCTGAACTCGTTAAGGCGGCTCATCAATCGATCACGCTCTAGTCCCTCAACCATAGTCGGGAACACTGCTCCTCCCGGGGGTATCTGAACTGGAGGTGCTGTCGCCACCCTCTTCTGTCGTGCCACAGACGGCGCAGAATGCGAAGATCCGGGCGCTGGAGTCGGCGCCCTCGGTGCTACCGCCTCAGCTGGGGTAGGTGGTACAGGACTGCAGGCCTCCACGGCGGCCGCCTCGCGCAAAGAAGGTCCTCCAAGCGCCTCGTCCGCTCCTCCTCTGTCGGCGCGCCGCCTCGGCTGTTCTTGGGCCGCCGGCTATCTGTGCCACCAGGTCCGTGAGGACTGCCACCTGGTCCCTCAACTCACAGACCTCACTGGATCCGGAAGTAGCGGAGGTCTTGACTTCCTCAAGGCGTGCCATGTTATCTGCCCCGACAGATTGGGAGCGAGTAATAGGCATCAACACTGCAACAAGATAAAAGCGCAAGTTAGTAAAACCCACGCTATCGCAACCCCACTCAAGAACCCCAATTATGCGAAAGTAAAGAAGTGTGCTTTCTACTAACTCCCGATGTTACGTTGTCGGCCGCCAACGTAACCCTCCGCGAAGCTAGAAGTTATACACTTCGATTAAACTCCAACTTTTTAGAGTTATAATAAAACCCAATCAAGTACTTTCGCTCACAAGTCAAATAGACCTCGTCTCTCACGAGCATATTTTCTATAGTCCAACCAGCCTAAGGTTTGCTAGGTCCACTAAGACTTTACCCTTGTCTCTGATACCAAATTAATCTGTCACGCCCCGGGGTCGGCAGGGCCTTCCCCAAAGTGTGCCCAGACCCGCCATATGTCATCACATATAAGGCGTCTACTCAAATACAGCAGAATTAAAACAATAAAAGGCTAGAACTATAGATATCAGAGCAACATACAGCTAGTCCTATCAATAAGTAGAGAATAGGAAGACTGGATAAATAACTATCTCAAAATGTGGTGGTCTCTCTAAACACAGATACAACTCTCATCCTCTCTATAACAAAATATAAGAGAGGTAACCACCTATCGATCAACCTCGCCGAGCGTCGCTAACCTGAAGCAACACCCTTGCCACGATCCCGAGCCTCCCCCGATGCAGAAGGCACTGAAAGTAAACAGAAACAGAGGGCGTGAGAACTATAATTTATAGTTCCCAGTGGGCAATTACTGACCTGAACCATTGCACCACTAGGCCCAAAAGAAAGAGAGTAAGTAAGCAATAAATAAATTGTAATAAAAGCATAAGGGAAAGTTATTAATTATAACCCTATCAACATGCTCATAAAGAAGTCATAAATTCTTGTTCCAACATATAAGAAGATATACTCTATTATAACCAACAAGTATACTAAGATGTAAATAAAGAACTATTAAGTATACTATAAAACTCAAGTAATGCCCTAAGCATGTCCACATGATCCAACTACTAAGTCCTATCTGGTAGTGATTATCCTTTACTATTTATGGTAATGTTCAATCTCAATTTAGGATTCATACAAGTGTAATCCCGCTTGCGCCCCCTAAGTATCGTGGTAGCCCCAGCATCCCCGTAGGAATGAGTCTAACCAATTCGGCCCCCATAGGTTTCTCACTACCGCACGCGCGAACGAATCGCAATGGCCAACTCCGGAGTGCTGGCTTGTAGGGAGCGACCCTCATAAGCATGTGCGAAAGAGCACAAATGGCAACAAGCACAGTCAAGTCTTAAGTCCAAACCTCATGTCTCAACATGAAAATAGTGACTAGCAATCCTAAGGTCTAGTTCAAATACTCTCATGACACTAAATTTTCTATGTCAAAGTTCATTACGAGCCTAATGCCGTTTGACGACATTAGCTCACTATTCTACAAGTAGATGCCAAGCCTAATGCCGCTTTATGACATTAGCTTTTCTCCTATGTCATGCATAGTTTCTAAGTCCAATATTACCATATTACATGTCACCTTCACTAAGTCCAACATATTCTCAAACTTCTAATAGAATGCTACAACATGCATTATCCACCATGACCAGTCTCTACCACAAAGAGGTCAAAAATTGCATTGTACATAAGAGATATGTTTTAAGCATTCTAAAATTCACAAATAAATCATATATCATGAAAATGCATGATTTTCTAATTAACCATAAATAATTATGCACCAATGAGAATTTCTCATTGTGCTAGGTGAGGTCAAACCCACCGTTGCTCCAAGCGTCGCTCCGAACCGCTAACGAAGCTTCGATTCCTACTCCTAGCACCCTATAAAGTAAATCCTAGGAGTTACAACCTCTAAAGTTGAACCATGAGTTCAAACGTTAAGCTTCTATACTAGAGAGTAAGAAAACTCACCTCAAGTGTAGAAATTCCACTCCAAACCTCAAATGGAGCTTAGATCTTTCCCAAGGTAACCTAAACAAAGGTTCTAAACCGTTCAAAAGGAATCTAAAAGCTTCTAATCAAAAAGCCCCAAATAAAACCCTAATTTCCAAAATCTAGGGTTTCATCTAGTAGAAAGCTCCAAAACGTGAATCTAAAGGAAAAGAGATGTTTTCCTACCCCTTTGAAGCTTCAAACCAAGTCCACAACCCTCTAGAAGTGAAGATCCTCCTCCAAATGAGCTCCAAGATCAAGCTCCAAGCCTCTACCAAGAAGACAATGGCTCTAGGAGGCAAAAGGAGAAAGAAAGAGAGATCAATCTCTTAAAAATCCAACCAAAACCCAATGGAATCAAAGGAGTAGAGGGAGGGGCTCCCTTACCTCTTTTGCTGCTGTGGGATGGCTCAAATGAGCCCTAGGGGCGAGGGGGTGATGTTATAGAAGCAACAAAATGCTAAAACACCCCTGCAGTTCGCGCAGTCTGCATTCTGCCAGCTTGTACCGGTACAAATATGATTTTGTACCGGTACAAACCCTGCGAAACGGCCAAACCCGAGCCTCGGGTTTGCCAAGTCTGCCCATTTATACCGGTATAAATCTCGGTCTGTACCGGTATAGCCATCATGGCTGTACCAGTATAGACACCATTTTGTACCGGTACAAATGCACAGAACTCCAAACCGAGAGCCACCTAAAATCTAATTTTTTGGACTTTAGTGCTTGGAATTTATCTACTAACCTCAGTACTCGTGCCATAGGTCGGAACACAGTCAACGACCCTCTAGAAAATCTGGACAAGCTCAGATCTCACATTCAACACTCGAACCTTGCTATTTGCGAAAGTTCAGTGCGTCACAGGACCGGTCGCCACAGCTGCCGCAACCACTGTTGAAGGGAAACCGATCTCTTTTACCAGGGACCGGTCCCCGAGAGTGGTTCTCCCAGGACTTAGCAAAAAATTCCAGAATTTCAAACCACGAGTCGGAACACCGTCTACGATCCTCCACAAAGTGTGGAAAAGTTCGATACACATACCAAACACTCGAATCTCGCAATTTGCAAAGATTCAGTTGTTAAGGATTTTGTGTTGGCAAGTTTCGTGATTTGAGTCAGAGTCTTGATGTCACGCCCCGTGCCCGCCAATTTGGTCGGATTCGGGCGCGCCGACAGATCGCCGAACGGACAGAGTTTCCCCTGTACGTTTAAGGCGTCGCAATCAATACAATTACAAGAAGGTTCCAAACAGGAAGAGATATTACAATCCGATTGCATAAGGAAATATCATAAATATAAAACAGCTACTTGCTATTACAACCATTCGTCCCAAATTTAACTTTTACATTCATATTACAACTTCCTAATACAATCTGGTTATTACAAATTATTACATTCTGTTTACATCTTTCCCTGCTATACCCCTAGCTATGCCGACTGGGGTACTTCTATCTCTGGTCTCCTGGTAGGGCGCTATCTATAGAGCTACGCCCTTGCCTCGCGCTGCTACTGCGCCGCTCACGTGTGTACCTGTACCCTCAAAACCACAACACGGGGGTGAGAACTATTGTCCATAGTTCTCGTGAGTACGGTCACCCAAGAGAACAGCTCGACCAATAGGTCCAAGGAGGCACTGCAGATATGTTAGTCCAAAAACATATATAGATATATAATTTGCAACTAACATAAAAACCTGCCTCGCGGTATGCAATATGCAAATCATTACTTAGCTCTTAGCTTTTCTTTACTTTATTGCTATACTTTATTTTAGCTTTTCCATTCTTACTTAGCTACTGATTAAGTTAGCTATTCATATTCTTACTCTTTACTCTTGGCACATATGCTATTTAGCAAATACTTCTAAGGTTCACTCTACCTTAGCTCACTATGCCACCCGACTCGGTCAGAGTCAATCAAATGCGGATAATCCGCCCGCTGTCTAGCCCGAGGTGTTGGACGTCTCACAACTACCCCAGCTGTCAACAGCCTGCCGCCCTCTGTGACTCAGCCTCTAAGCGGCGAAATCGTCGCACACGCTGAACCCGGCTCGAGTCACCTGACATAACCATTCTGGTCGCGACCACGGCATACTTATCCAGCGAGGACTAAAGTCATGACCTAACCATCTGGCGGCGAACTAATCGCACCTCACCCAACAATGGTTCGAGTCACTCCTCGGCCTCCTGGCGGCGCACGTATCGTACTTACCCAACAACGGTATTAGTCACACTCACGGCGGTCTGATCCTCAACCGGCTTAACCGGTATCGAACTCATTTCGGCTCACCCACCCGGCGGCGAAATCGTCGCACAACGCCATGACGGTGGTATAGCCCTGGACGGCGAAATCGTTGCACCCGCCCGACACCAACTTAGGTGTCCAAATCTCGGGATTCCATGAATCCGTTCCACTTAGCTTGAGGGTTAGCTAGGCCCTCAAGAGACGACCCTCTAGGTCCATTGTCTTTACCTCCTAGGTCTACTTGACACTAGGGTTCATTCTTGTCACATAACCTAGGTTTTCTAACTCTAGGTCCAATGTCATTCCAACTCGACCTATGTTTATTCATACTAGGTCCACTGTCGTCTTTATCCAACCTATGTCCTTGACACTAGGTTCATTGTTCTTTACCTAGATCCATATGACTCTAGGTTTACTACAACTTATGTTCTTGACACTAGATTAATTCCCACACTCCTAGGTCCATTGACTCTAGGTTTACTATAACCTATGTTCATTAACAACACTAGGTTAGATGTCATTCTCCTAGGTCCACATGACACCAGGATTACTACAGCTTATGTTCTTTACACTAAGTTGGATGCCACGCGATCTATATGTGTATTAGTCCATGACTCACATTCTTACTTAGCATTCTGTTACTTAGCATTCTTATACTTGGCATTCATATACTTAACATTGTTATGTTTAACCATTCCATTTACATGCACATAATTATATCTAGCATGTACTCATTATGCTAAGCATG
This sequence comes from Aechmea fasciata, assembly GCA_025177825.1. Classification (NCBI taxonomy): domain Eukaryota; kingdom Viridiplantae; phylum Streptophyta; class Magnoliopsida; order Poales; family Bromeliaceae; genus Aechmea; species Aechmea fasciata. The sequence goes on from CM045923.1 coordinate 12,557,610, forward strand.
CATTTATTCATACATTTCATTTAGCATCTTGTTCATTGTCACGCCCCGGGGTCGGCAGGACCTTCCCCAAAGCGTGCCCAGACCCGCCATATGTCAAGACATACAAGGCGTCTACTAAAAACAGCGGAAATAAAAACATACAATAGGCTAAAACTATAGATATCAGAGCAACATACAGCTAACCCTATCAACAAGTAGAGAGTAGGAGATCAACAAGTATAAAGGAAACTAACAACATAACCAAAATAAACATAAGGTTAATACAACACTGTCCCAAAAGTGGTGGTCTCTCTAAATACAGGAACAACTCACAACCTCTCTAAAACAACAGAAATAGAGAAGGAACCACCTATCGATCTCCCTCACTGAGTGCCGCTAACCCGAAGCAACACCCTTGCCGCGATCCCTAACCTCCCCCGATGCGGAAGGCACTGAAAAAGGAAACAGAAACAGGGGCGTGAGAACTATAATTTATAGTTCCCAGTGGGCAATTACTGACCTGCACCATTGCACCACTAGGCCCAAGGAAAAGAGAGTAAGTAAGCGATATAATTAAACTTGTAATTAAAGCATAAAGAAATGCTACCACAACCGTGTTCCAAAAATTAGATGTCATAATTTCTCGTTCCAACATATAAGATGATATGTTTTACTTTAACCAACAAGTATACTAAAATGTAATTAAAGCATTATCAAGTATAATATAACTCCAAGTAAAGTCCACAAAATTCAACTACTAAGTCCTATCTAGTAGTGATTGTCATTTAGTAAAGTTGAATGTCCAAGTTCAATTCTCTTTCACTAGGATTTACCGTAGTAATCCAACTTGTGCCACCTAAGTACCGTGGTAGCCCAACATCCCCCGCAAGGAATGAGTCTGTCCCAACGGTCCCGTAGGTTTCTCAACACCGCACGCGCGAACGAATCACGAAGGCCAACTCCGAAGTGCCGGCTTGTAGGGAGCGACCCTCACAAGCATGTGCGAAAGAGCACAAATGGCAAAAAGCAAAGTCAAGTCTCAAATCCAAACCTCATGTCTTAACATGGAAATAGTAACTAGTAACCCTAAGATCTAGTTCAATTATTCTCATGACACTAGATTCTCTATGTCAAGTTCATTCACGAGCCTAATGCCGCTTGATGACATTAGCTCACTATTCTACACTTTTGATGCCAAGCCAATGCCGCTTAATGACAAGGGCTTTTCTCCTATGTCATGCATAGTTCTATGTTCTCAAACACATGTTAAATTCCTCTTAAACACATAGTTTCAAGTTTCCAAATAGAATGCTATAAAGCTTCAGCTCTCATATGCATACGTCTCTACTATATAGAGTAAAATTACGTTACACATAACATATGTAATTTAAGCATTCTAAAATTCACAAATAAATCAAATAGTATGAAAATGCACTAATTTCCATTTAACCATAAGCAAATAAGCACTAATGAGAATTTCTCATTGTGCTAGGTGAGGCCAAACCCACCGTCGCTCCAAGCGTCGCTCCGAACCGCTATCGAAGCTTCGATTCCTACTCCTAGTACCCTACAAAGTAGATCCTAGGAGTTACAACCTCAACAGATAAGTCTTGAGTTCAAACTTTAAATATCGAGGTCAAAGTCAAGAAATACTCACCTAAATGTGCAACAATACTCTTAGAAATTCCAAAAGGAAGCTAGATCCCTCCCAAGGTGTGAGTTACGGGGAAGCCCCAAGGATCTATCTAGATTGTATCAAACAACACCTAGAGGGGGGTGAATAGGTGTATCGGCCAAAAACCACAAATTATCGATGCGATAAAAGTAAATGCGGAAAATAAAAAGCACACCGAGATTTACGTGGGAAAACTCCAAACTCGGAGTAAAAAACCCACGGGACCAACACGCGAATAAACAATCAATAAGAGAAAAGATTACAAGGTGATACCGAACTCCACGGACTCGACCTCTCTAACTCTCCTATGGATCTCCGCGCAATCCTCCTTCGGGTTGTCCACGCCCTCACGTCCGAGTCCACGAACGCCACGTCCCGAATCCACGAAACGCCTCCACTTCGAATCCACGAAGCCTTGATCACGCCGAATCCACGACGCCCACTCGAATCCACGAGCGCACTCCGTCCGGAGCAAAAACAATACGATCGATGATGATTTATTGCTTAGATTCTCATTAAAGATCTATGGGAATAATCTCTAAGCAATTCTCAAATTGATTCTAGAAAAACATTAAGAATTAGGGCACCGAGAATCAATTTGGGAGAAGCTTGATGTAGAAGATGAGGAAAACGGCTACCTACAAGCTTCTAGGGTTTTTCATAAATAATCTAGGCTTCGTTATCTTTTAAAAACACCCCTACATCTTATTTATAGGTTTAGAAGACTTCTAGATAGATTTGGATTAGAAAAAATAAATCTTTAAAACATATTTCGTATCGAGGGACCGGTCCTCCGTATCGTAGACCGGTCCTCCTTGCGCAATAAAATATTAATCACCGAGGGACCGGTCTCACATGCCAGGGGACCGGTCTTATTCAGCGATATGTGAATTTCCAGCCTCTGGGACCGGTCCTCCCTTTGTGGAGACCGGTCCTCTGTGCAAAGTTGCGCATAGGGAGCTCTCTGGGACCGGTCTTCCAGTTGTGGAGACCGGTCCTCTGTGCAAAGGTGCGCAGAGGGTGCTCACTGGGACCGGTCCTCACAATGTGGAGACCGGTCCTCTCAACCAGCTATGCAGAGTGACGAACCAAATTAGTTAAAACTCAATTTCAACAATCCTAATGTCTTCTAAACACTTGTTAACGTATATAAATCATCATCATCAGTATTTGAACTTACCGAGCATTGTGGATTTACGTTTCGAGTCTCTGCGAGTCTTCGATCTTCGTCTCATCTTCTCTAAACCTTCAAGACTCGAACTAACTTCACGAAATATGCCAACATAAAATCCGTAACAATCTCCCCTTTGGCAATTTCGTGACAAAACCCAAAATTACATTAAAATACTCACAACGCTCAACTCACAAAAAAATGAAATTCATTGCCATCACCAAAACAATGAACTTCTCGCGTGAAAGATCCAAAGAAATACAAAATTATAATTTTGCAACTCCTAAACAAACTCTATGACTTAGACACAAGGAGTCTTGATGTTTTGATTTCAAAAACCTGCAAAAAGACAATTTTCTCCACGAACAAAGTTCATAAACAAGGTAGTAAAGAAAATATATGACAATAACAATCTCTCCCCCTTTGTTCATGAAAATCTAATATATGAAAATAACAATCTCTCCCCCTTTGTTCATGAAAAACTCTCCCCCGCTTGAAATTCAATTCAAGTTTCCAATACTTCTCCCCCTTTTTGTCAAAAATTGCCAAAAAGAAACACAAATAGAGAGAAAAACAAACTAGCAAATAGAAAGTAGTCACGTCACAGTTAAAAGTAGAGAAAAAAGATAAAACATAGATAATGAGACTAAAAAAAGGTAAAATCACTTCGTGTCCTCCTCATTAAAAAAAATTTGCCTTGTTTTCTCAAAAATCCTTCAAAATTAGATTAATTTCATAAAATTAATGATTTCACTTCAAAAATTACTATGATGAAAATAAAATATTATTTGATTTCAAAAGACATCAATTCATCAAAATTTGATATTAAGAAAAATCTAATGATTTAAAGTCATCAAGATGGAAATTGATGAAAAATAATTTTTAGAAATTTGACAAATTGACACCAATTTGTCGCAACTCGTTCAAAATAGAGATTTAACTAATAAAGCAGGAGTGGCTCTTTGAGCATCTTTTTCAAACTATCACCTTATATCGCCGAAAATATTAAAATATTCAAATATACATATTTTTTTTTTCAACCTTTTCGGTTTTTCATATAATTTCTCATTTGGTAGCTTCCCACACGACGGACGACCGGTGGTAGCTCTTTCCTACATGTGGTGGTAGTTTTCACACTCCTTTCGAGATGTAACTCTTTCCACATCTTTTATACTTAGGAGTTTTTCCTTTTTTTTAAAAAAAATATTCAAACTCCCCTAAATTAGACAATCTCATAATTGAAAATAATTTTGACGAATCTTAGTCAATTAGCAAATATCCATCAATTATATTCAATCATTCACTACCAAGATGAATTAATTACTAAAAGATTAAAATTAATTTCAACATTTTGATGAATGTATGTAAGAAGAAATCACATATTAAATTATCGTCAAAATAATAACAAGTGAGGTAAAGCCGATAATTAATATGAATTTAGTCCAATTTGAATTGACTTTAAATACCGGTTAAGGCTTTTTGAAACACCTTTAATCTCTCTACATTTATGATTTTCAATCATCTCCATTCTCAAAAATTTTTCAATCAAATTAAAAACTCCCCAAATACCTTTCCTCAAAAGATTTTCAAAACAAAATTTTAAACAATAAACCTCATCTAAACATGTAATGCAATGAAAGAAAAATATGCAATATGCACCAATCAAAACATTACATAATAAAAACAAACTAGGACGAAGAGCAAGGAAAGATATCACCTTTCCGGATCCACACTTGTTGGATCTTTCGTTGTCTTTGCTTGTCGACGTTCGGTTTGATTTGCCTTGTATTGGGATCAACCGTTAGTCGTTTCGATGCTTGAACCTTCGATTGATATTTTCGTTGAGGCTTAGAATTAGAACTCCCTTGATGGTTCGGTTTTGAGATTCGGTTTGCACGAGGTACTCGACTAACTTGATTTTTCTTTTGATTCCGTGGGGGATGTCGAGTGTTAGTTAATACCAATTGTCGTTTCGAAGTTGCCGATTGAGACTTGAAATTTTTGTTCGGCTAACTCTTTTTGATGTGTCCTTTGATGCCACATCTATGACACACCTTCTCCTTCAAACTTGTTGAGACTTTCGATGTCATCTCTTGATCCTTCTCAATATACGTCCTTTCATATCCGAGACCCAACTTGTTCGATTGACCCAATCCGAGCATATGATCCAATTTCTTCGATCCTAAGAAAATTGTTGTATGTCGGACTTAAGTTGACGAACTTGCTTGGTTAGCTCTTGATTGGATGTGTAGGTTTCCTTAAATTGTTGCTCCAAAATCCAATCTTGTCTTGATGTGATTTGATCGTTGAATCCGCTTCTTCTAGCTTCTTTTGGAGGACCGAATTGTTGTTCAAAATCGATTCCGTTCCTCCTCAAGAGTCTTATTTGTTGTCTTCAAATTTTTGTTCTCTTCTTCAAGATCGAATAAACGACGCCTCAACTTCTTATTGAGTTTCGCCATCTTTCGCGACTCAACAAGAAGTTGATTGTATGCTTCGGCTATATCCTCGTCGTTCGATTCCTCCTCGCTTTCGTCGATGTCGCTCGAAGACCCCTGCGAAGAGAGAGAAAGATTTGAGTTAGATACAATTGAAGATAAACAAGCTACATTAGAAGACGAAGGCAAAAAAGTATTAGTAAATAACGCAAGATTTTCGTTGTTCTCTTCGTCACTTGAACTTGATTCACCCGAAGTAGAATCATCCCAAGTTTTTGCTTGCAAAGCTTTTTGTTTGTAACTTTTCTTTGAAGGACAAATCGGTGCTATATGACCATAGCCTTTGCATTTATAGCATTGGATCTCCCCTTCAAATTCATTCTTTTCTTTGCGGACTTTGCAAGTTTTTTATCTTTCAATTTAGAAGATGAAGAAGATTTAGAAAATAATTTTTGCTTCGCAGATGAAGCATCGTTCTTCTTTCGGTAATTCCGGCGAAATTTCTTCGTTAGACGCGCCAATTGATGTTCGAAATTTGCGAGCGAAACATCTCCGTCGGAATCCGTGTCGTCGTCTTCTTTAGTTGATTTGAGTGCAATCCCTGTGCTTTTAGAAAAAGACTTGGAAGAAGATTGATTAGTAGGAAAAGTCATCTCATACGTTTGTAAAGCACCTACTAACTCTTCGACTTTCATCTCATCCGGATGCTTTACCGTTTCAATTGCGGCAACTTTTGCCCTAAAGCGTTCCTAGAGTTCGAAGAATTTTTCTAACTACTTTAGACTCGGGATTTTCTCTCCCAAATTAGCACATGTATTGATAATGTCTTGAAGTCTAGTATAATAATCGGTAAACGATTCATGCTCCTCCATTCGAATAGAATCAAATTTACTAGTCAACATCTGGAGCTTTTGAATTTTTACTAGACTTGTACCCTCATGTGTAATTTGTAGAGTATCCCAAATTTCCTTCGCGGAGTTACAAGCCGAAACGCGAGTAAACTCCGTTTGCGATAAAGAATTGAATAAAGCATTAATTCCTTTACCGTTAAACGAAGATGACTCGTTTTCATCTTTCGTCCACTTATTTCGTGGTTTCGGCGTTTCAACATTATCGACCTTTTCGATTGGATGTTTCCATCCGAATTCAATCGCTTGCCACACCCGCTCATCGATCGCTATTAGAAAAGCTCTCATGCGAACTTTCCAATAGGCATAATTCGTGCCGTCGAAGAGCGGTGGTCGATTAATGTTACCACCTTCATTAGATAACAATATATCTAGATCCTCTCTCGATACCAATTGTGAGTTACGGGGAAGCCCCAAGGATCTATCTAGATTGTATCAAACAACACCTAGAGGGGGTGAATAGGTGTATCGGCCAAAAACCACAAATTCTCGATGCGATAAAAGTAAATGCGGAAAATAAAAAGCACACCGAGATTTACGTGGGAAAACTCCAAACTCGGAGTAAAAAACCCACGGGACCAACACGCGAATAAACAATCAATAAGAGAAAAGATTACAAGGTGATACCGAACTCCACGGACTCGACCTCTCTAACTCTCCTATGGATCTCCGCGCAATCCTCCTTCGGGTTGTCCACGCCCTCACGTCCGAGTCCACGAACGCCACGTCCCGAATCCACGAAACGCCTCCACTTCGAATCCACGAAGCCTTGATCACGCCGAATCCACGACGCCCACTCGAATCCACGAGCGCACTCCGTCCGAGCAAAAACAATACGATCGATGATGATTTATTGCTTAGATTCTCATTAAAGATCTATGGGAATAATCTCTAAGCAATTCTCAAATTGATTCTAGAAAAACATTAAGAATTAGGGCACCGAGAATCAATTTGGGAGAAGCTTGATGTAGAAGATGAGGAAAACGGCTACCTACAAGCTTCTAGGGTTTTTCATAAATAATCTAGGCTTCGTTATCTTTTAAAAACACCCCTACATCTTATTTATAGGTTTAGAAGACTTCTAGATAGATTTGGATTAGAAAAAATAAATCTTTAAAACATATTTCGTATCGAGGGACCGGTCCTCCAGATCAGAGACCGGTCCTCCCTTGCGCAATAAAATATTAATCACCGAGGGACCGGTCTCACATGCCAGGGGACCGGTCTTATTCAGCGATATGTGAATTTCCAGCCTCCGGGACCGGTCCTCCTTTGTGGAGACCGGTCCTCCGTGCAAAGTTGCGCATAGGGAGCTCTCGGGACCGGTCTTCCTTGTGAGACCGGTCCTCTCGTGCAAAGGTGCGCAGAGGGTGCTTACTGGGACCGGTCCTCTCAATGTGGAGACCGGTCCTCTCAACCAGATATGCAGAGTGAAGAACCAAATTAGTTAAAACTCAATTTCAACAATCCTAATGTCTTCTAAACACTTGTTAAAGTATATAAATCATCATCATCAGTATTTGAACTTACCGAGCATTGTGGATTTACGTTTCGAGTCTGCGAGTCTTCGATCTTCGTCTCATCTTCTCTAAACCTTCAAGACTCCGAACTAACTTCACGAAATATGCCAACATAAAATCCGTAACACAAGGCAACCTAAACAAAGGTTCTAAACCATTCAAAAGGAATCTAAAAGCCCCAAATCAAAAAGCCCCAAATAAAACCCTAATTCCCAAAATCTAGGGTTTCAACTATAAAGAAGCAACCAAACTCGAATCTAAAGGAAATGGAGAAGTTGCTTACCTCTTAGAAGCTCTAATCAAGGCTCTAGAGTCAACAAAGTTGAAGATCTTCCTTCAACAAGCTCCCAAATCAAGCTTCCAACCTTCCCTCATGGTGGAAGATGCACCAACAAGCAAAAGAGAGAGAAGAGGGAGATCAATCCTCAAGAAATCAACCAAAAATCCAAGGAGATGTAAGGGGATAGAGAGAGAAGCTCTCTTACCTTTCTCTCCCTTGTTCTCAGCACAAGAGAGGAGCCCTAAGGGCTGGGGTGCTATATTAGAAGCAACAAAATGCCAATAAGCCCTCAGCTTTCGAATTTTTGAAAATCGCCACTTTGTACGTACAAATCCGGTTTGTACGGGTATAAACCTGCGAACAAAGAAACCCGAGCCTCGGGTTTGCCCAGCAGCTCATCTATACCGGTATAAATCTTGGCTTGTACCGGTATAGCCATCATTTTGTACCGGTATGGACACCATTTTGTACCGGTACAAAGGCATGAAATTCCAACCCGAGAGCAACCTAAAATCCAGCTTTTTGGACTTTAGTGCTTGAAAATCATCCACTAACCTCGGTACTCGTGCCATAGGCTCGAACACGTCGACGACCCTCCAGAAAATCTGGAAAAGCTCCGTTCTCACATTTAACACTCGAACCTTGCTATTTGCTAAAGTTCAGTGCGTCACATTCACCCCTCCTAAAAAGAGGTTTCGTCCTCGAAACTCGAAATTAAAGTCATACCTCATGACTCCATCTGAAAGAGATGGGGATAGCGCTCTCGAAGCGCACTCTCTAGCTCCCACGTGGCCTCCCGCTACTCGTGGTTGCTCCACAGGACCTTCACATAAGAAAGCTCCCGATTCCTCAGCTTCTTCACCTCGCGAGCCAAAATCCGCACTGGTTGCTCCTCGAAGCTCAAATCCTCTCTCAGCTCTAATGATGTAGCATCCAAAACGTGAGCTGGATCATGTATATACTTCCGGAGGACCGATACATGGAAGACATTGTGTACACCCGATAGGTTCGGCGGTAGAGCAAGTCTATACACTACCGGGCCCACACGCTCAAGAATCTCATACGGTCCAATGAAATGGGGGCTCAACTTACCCCGAATCCCAAATCTCCTGACTCCTCTGGTCGGCGAGACTTTCAGAAAGACATGATCTCCAATCAGAAACTCCAAGTCCCGTCGCCGCCTGTCAGCATAGCTCTTCTGCCTACTCTGGGCTGTCAACAACCGCTCCCTAGCAATCCGAACCTTATCCTCTGCTTCCTGGAGCACATCTGGGCCTAGAGCCAAACTCTCACCCACTTCACTCCAATGAAGTGGCGATCTACACTTCCGTTCATATAGTGCCTCAAATGGCGCCATCTTGATGCTTGCTTGATAACTGTTGTTATAAGCAAACTCAACCATCGGTAGATGCTGCGACCATCCTCCCTGAAAGTCGATCACGCAGGCTCGAAGCATATCCTCGAGTGTCTGTATAGTACGCTCTGACTGCCCGTCACTCTGAGGGTGGAAAGCCGTGCTGAAGTCCAGTCGAGTACCTAAGGCGTCCTGCAGGCTCCTCCAAAAGTGCGACACAAAATGTGTGTCCCTGTCCGATACAATCGAGGTAGGTACTCCGTGCAGTCGCACAACCTCATCCAAGTAAACCTGTGCGAGTCTCTCTCCAGTCCAAGTAGTATGGATAGGTATGAAATGTGCTGATTTCGTCAGCCTATCCACGATCACCCATATAGCATCATGCCCGGCCTGAGAGCGGGGCAATCCCATCACAAAGTCCATGGTGATCTTCTCCCACTTCCACACTGGAATCGGTAAGCTCTGCAATTTCCCCGCGGAAACTCTATGCTCAGCCTTCACTTGTTAGCAAGTTAAACATCGAGCTACAAACTCGCCAACATCCTTCTTCATCCCAGGCCACCAATAGTGTAGCTTCAAATCCTTATACATCTTGGTGCCTCCCGGATGTATAGCATAGGGTTCACGGTGTGCTTCAAGGAGTATCTCCTCTTGAAGCGTCGATTCCGCCGGTACACAAACCCGCCCACGGAACCGCATCAAGTCACCACCGTCAACGGTATAATCCCCGGTGCAACCATCAACCATTTTCGCTCGAACTTTCTGCAACTCTACATCGTGAGCTTGCTTTTCCTTTATCCTTTCCAATAAGGTAGGTTGCACCACCAAAGTCATCAATCTCATAGGTGTGTCAGGAGCCACCACATCCAGCTCTAACCGCTTCATCTGCTCGATCAACGGCGGTTGAGTAGCAATCATCATCGCTAAGTTTTGCGTCGATTTCCTACTTAGCGCATCAGCCACCCACGTTAGCCTTGCCTGGGTGGTAAAGTATCGTCAAATCATAATCCTTGAGGAGCTCCAACCATCTGCGCTGCCTCATGTTCAATTCCTTCTGAGTGAACAGATACTTTAAACTCTTGTGATCCATATACACTTCACACCGCTCGCCATAAAGATAGTGGCGCCATAGCTTCAGTGCGAACACTACAGCCGCCAACTCCAAATCGTGAGCAGGATAATTCCTTTCATACTCCTTCAGTTGGCGTGAAGCATACGCGATCACCTTTCCATCCTGCATCAACACGCAACCCAATCCATTAAAGGAAGCATCACTATAGACCACATACCCTGCTCCAGCAATTGGCAAGGTTAGGATTGGCGCGGTAGTCAACCGTTGCTTCAACTCTTGAAAGCTTCTCTCACACGCATCATTCCAAATAAATTTGGTGCCTTTATGCGTGAGCCTCGTGAGGGGAGTAGATAAATTAGCAAATACATCAACAAACCTCCCGTAGTAGCCGCCAAACCGATAAAACTCCGAATCTCGGCCACACTCGTCGGTCTTGGCCAATCCTTGACGGCTTCAATTTTCTTGGGATCCACGGCTATACCTGATCCTGAAATCACATGGCCCAAAAACGCCACCTCTCTAAGCCAAAACTCGCACTTCTTCAGCTTGGCGAAGAGTTTCTTTTCCCGAAGCACTTGAAGTACAAGCCTCAAATGTTCCTCGTGATCCGCATCACTCCGGGAAAAAACCAAAATATCGTCAATGAACACCACGATGAATCTATCCAAGTATGGCCTGAAGACACGGTTCATCAAATCCATAAAAGCTGCCGGGGCATTAGTGAGCCCAAACGGCATAACGGTGAACTCATAGTGTCCATACCGTGTCCTGAAGGCCGTCTTCGATACATCCTCAGGCTTGATCTTCAGCTGATGATATCCCGACTGTAAGTCGATCTTGGAATACACTCTCGATCCCTGAAGCTGATCAAACAGATCATCGATCCTCGGCAACGGATACTTATTCTTAATCGTGACTTTATTGAGTTCACGATAGTTCATACACAAACGAAGCGATCCGTCTTTCTTCTTCACAAAAAGAACCGGCGCTCCCCAAGGTGACACGCTCGGTCTCACATAACCTTTATCCAAAAGGTCCTGCAACTGTGCCTTCAGCTCTTTCAACTCTGCTGGTGCCATCCTATAGGGTGCCTTTGAGATTGGAGTAGTCCCAGGGACAAGATCTACTACAAACTCAATCTCCCTATCAGGCGGCATTCCTGGTAGCTCAGCTGGAAACACATCCTGGAACTTCCTCACCACAGGGATATCCTCAATCCTAGGAGAGTCCTCACATCTCGAAGTGCAATACTAGCCAAATAGGCTATGCACCCGCTGCTAATCAACTGCCTAGCTCGTGAGGAGCTAATAGTCATCGCAAACAGCGAACTCTGGCATCCCTGAAACACAACCTCCTCGTGACCAGGCTCTCTAAATGTCACACGATTTATCACGCTCTATCGTAGCAAAGTACCGGGTTAACCAATCCATGCCCAAAACTAAATCAAACTCCCCGAGTTTGTGCACCACAAATAGGTCCACGGGCATGATCCAATCCCCAATCTGAACTGGGCAACTAATACAACACTCTCGAACATCTATAGAATGACCCGGTATAACCACTGGTCCCGAATGCAGTAACGGTGTCATAGGAATGTCATGCAACTCGGCAAACAGCCGATCAATAAAAGAGCAAGATGCGCCGGTATCAAATAAAGCACGTACACGAATGCTAGAAATCAAAATGATATCTCCAACGACATCCTAAGCTGCTGCCGCCTCGTCTGGGCAAAGATACAAACGCCCACTCGGGCCCTGTCGTGACCCCTCGCTCGGCCTCTGCGCAGAAGGTCTCCCGGCCTGGTAGGATGCTGCAGGTGTCCCCGGGCTGGGACCTGGTGAAGCCGGTGCTGAAGCTGACGACGGTGTCGGGGCAGATCCCCTCGGGCAATCTGACTGGAAGTGGCCCTCCTGGCCACAAGAGTAACACCGGCCCCGACCCTGCGGGCACTGTCGGGGGTGGTGGGGGCCGCTGCAAATCACACAGCGTGGTGCCTGTCGTCGATCTGGTCCTCGGCGCTGCGGTGGAGTACCTCGTCCTCGCGATTGGCTCCTGGGGTACTTCGGCGGCTTCCTTGAGTGCGTCTGACTCGCACCCTCGCCTGCGGGCCTTTTGCCCTTGCCCCGATCCAAGCCTTCTTGCCGCTCCTTCATCACTATCGCACCCCGCTCCACAATGAGAGCGCGATTTACCACCTCCCGGTATGTGCGCAGGTTAGCCGACTGCACAAGCCTATAGATACAAGGCCTCACCACTCTCGAAAATCCCGGCCTTGTCCTCGTCGTCCCGCACGACGAAAGGGACACAGTGTAGAAGTCTGGTAAACTCTCGCTCATACTCAGCCACTGTCCGCTCCCCCTGACGCAAACTGCGCAAATCAGTCTCCATCTGGCGTCGAACACTATCGGGGAAATAGTGCTCAAGTAGAAGTCCCTTGAACCTCGTCCAAGTCATCGCCGCTAGATCGGTGTTCGGGTTCTCTTGGATGTCCCGCCACCACTGATAGGCCTCGCCGTCCAGGTGGTGAGTGGCGAGCCAAACTCTGTCCCTTTCCTCAACAAAAGTATCGCAAAACAGCTTCTCCATGTGCATAAGCCACTTCTCGACAATCCAATGATCCACGTTCTCGCCGTCGAATACACGTGGACTGCACCTCCTGAACTCATTGAGGCGGCTCATCAGTCGGTCTCGCTCTAGCCCCTCCACCAACGTCGGGAAAACTGCTCCTCATGGAGGCATCTGAACTGGCGGTGCCGTCGCCACTCTCTCCTGTCGTGCCACGTACGGCACCGAATGCAAAGATCCGGCGCCGGAGTCGGCGCCCTCCGCCGCCACCTCGGGGCCGGTGGTGCCGGAGCTCGGGCCTCCCCGGCGCCCGCCGTCGCAAAGAAGGTCCTCAAGTCGCTTCATCCTCTCGTCCCGTCGCGCGCCGCCTCGTTGTCGGCGGCTGCCCCGCCGAGCCACAAGGTCAGTGAGGACCGCCACCTGGTCCCTCAACTCGCGGACCTCGCTGGACTCGGAAGTAGCTGAGACCTCGACCTCCTCAATGCGTGCCATGTTATCGGCCCCGACGGATTGGGAACGAGTAATAGGCATCCACACTGCAACAACATAAAGCGCAAGTTAGTAAAGCCCACGCTATCGTAACCCCACTCAAGAACCCAAATCATGCGAAAGTAAAGAAGTGTGCTTCACAACTCACTCCCGATGTTACGTTGTCGGCCGCCAACGTAACCCTCCGCGAAGCTAGAAGCTATACACCTCGATTAAACTCCAACTTTTCAGAGTTATAATAAAACCCAATCAGGTACTTTCGCTCACAAGTCAAATAGACCTCGTCTCTCACGAGCCTATTTCCTATAGTCCAACCAGCCTAAGGTTTGCTAGGTCCTCTAAGACGTTACCCTAGGCTCTGATACCAAATTAATCTGTCACGCCCGGCCTGCAGACCTCCCCAAAGCGTGCCTGCACTCCGCCATATGTCAACACATACAAGGTGTCTACTAAAAACAGCGGAAATAAAAACATACAATAGGCTAAAACTATAGATATCAGAGCAACATACAGCTAACCCTATCAACAAGTAGAGAGTAGGAGATCTACAAGTATAAAGGAAACTAACAACATAACCAAAATAAACATAAGGTTAATACAACACTGTCCCAAAAGTGGTGGTCTCTCTAAATACAGGAACAACTCACAACCTCTCTAAAACCACAGAAATAGAGAAGTAACCACCTATCGATCTCCTCGCCGAGTGCCGCTAACCCGAAGCAACACCTCGCCGCGATCCCTAACCTCCCCGATGCGGAAGGCACTGAAAAGGAAACAGAAACAGGGGGCGTGAGAACTATAATTTATAGTTCCCAGTGGGCAATTACTGACCTGCACCATTGCACCACTAGGCCCAAGGAAAAGAGAGTAAGTAAGCGATATAATTAAACTTGTAATTAAAGCATAAAGAAATGCTACCACAACCGTGTTCCAAAAATTAGATGTCATAATTTCTCGTTCCAACATATAAGATGATATGTTTTACTTTAACCAACAAGTATACTAAAATGTAATTAAAGCATTATCAAGTATAATATAACTCCAAGTAAAGTCCACAAAATCCAACTACTAAGTCCTATCTAGTAGTGATTGTCATTTAGTAAAGTTGAATGTCCAAGTTCAATTCTCTTTCACTAGGATTTACCATAGTAATCCAACTTGTGCCACCTAAGTACCGTGGTAGCCCAACATCCCCCGCAAGGAATGAGTCTGTCCCAACGGTCCCGTAGGTTTCTCAACACCGCACGCGCGAACGAATCGCGAAGGCCAACTCCGGAGTGCCGGCTTGTAGGGAGCGACCCTCACAAGCATGTGCGAAAGAGCACAAATGGCAACAAGTAAAGTCAAGTCTCAAGTCCAAACCTCATGTCTTAACATGGAAATAGTAACTAGTAACCCTAAGGTCTAGTTCAATTATTCTCATGACAATAGATTCTCTATGTCAAGTTCATTCACGAGCCTAATGCCGCTTGATGACATTAGCTCACTATTCTACACTTTTGATGCCAAGCCAATGCCGCTTAATGACAAGGGCTTTTCTCCTATGTCATGCATAGTTCTATGTTCTCAAACACATGTTAAATTTCTCTTAAACACATAGTTTCAAGTTTCCAAATAGAATGCTACAAAGCTTCAGCTCTCACATGCATACGTCTCTACTATATAGAGTAAAATTGCGTTACACATAACATATGTATCTTAAGCATTCTAAAATTCACAAATAAATCAAATAGCATGAAAATGCACTAATTTCCATTTAACCATAAGCAAATAAGCACTAATGAGAATTTCTCATTGTGCTAGGTGAGGCCAAACCCACCGTCGCTCCAAGCGTCGCTCCGAACCGCTAACGAAGCTTCGATTCCTACTCCTAATACCTTACAAAGTAGATCCTAGGAGTTACAACCTCAAGAGATAAGTCTTGAGTTCAAACTTTAAACATCGAGGTCAAAGTCAAGAAATACTCACCTAAATGTGCAACAATCCTCTTAGAAATTCCAAAAGGAAACTAGATCCCTCCCAAGGCAACCTAAACAAAGGTTCTAAACCATTCAAAAGGAATCTAAAAGCCCCAAATCAAAAAGCCCGAAATAAAACCCTAATTTCCAAAATCTAGGGTTTCAACTATAAAGAAGCAACCAAACTCGAATCTAAAGGAAATGGAGAAGTTGCTTACCTCTTAGAAGCTCTAATCAAGGCTCTAGAGTCAACAAAGTTGAAGATCTTCCTTCAACAAGCTCCAAAATCAAGCTTCCAACCTTCCCTCATGGTGGAAGATGCACCAACAAGCAAAAGAGAGAGAAGAGGGAGATCAATCCTCAAGAAATCAACCAAAAACCCAAGAAAATGTAAGGGGATAAAGAGAGAAGCTCTCTTACCTTTCTCTCCCTTCTTCTCAGCACAAGAGAGGAGCCCTAAGGGCTGGGGTGCTATATTAGAAGCAACAAAATGCCAATAAGCCCCTGCAGTTTCGAATTTTCGAAAACTGCCAGCTTGTACCGGTACAAATCCAGTTTGTACCGGTATAAACCTCGAAACAAAGAAACCCGAGCCTCGTGTTTGCTCAGCTCATCTATACCGGTATAAATCTTGGCTTGTACCGGTATAGCCATCATTTTGTACCGGTATAGACACCATTTTGTACCGGTACAAAGGCATGAAATTCCAACCCGAGAGCAACCTAACATCCAGCTTTTTGGACTTTAGTGCTTGGAAATCATCCACTAACCTCGGTACTCGTGCCATAGGTCGGAACACAGTCGACGACACTCAAGAAAATCTGGAAAAGCTCCGTTCTCACATTTAACACTCGAACCTTGCTATTTGCTAAAGTTCAGTGCATCACATTCATATATCAACTTAACATGCATCTCATGTATTTGCAACTAGACTCTAACTCATGCATTTATCTAGCATTTAACTCATGCATTCTCTTAGCATTTAACACTATGTTCTTTAACATGCATTTCTATACTTGCAACATATGTCAATTATATGCATCAACTTGAAACCATTACTCTTAGACATATTTAGGCGACCTAGTCGCTTCGGTAAACACAACCCACCTTATTATGCTCTCCGATTGCTCGTCGACACTCGCAATCGGCCGCCCGTGGCACTCTTGACCCGGTTTGGCTCAAACTCTTGCACGACCAACCAAACGATCTCCGAATCCCAACCTGAGACCTTGTGCCGTTGCCCCACGCCTTCAAGTTGCCCGTTTTCATGAATTTTGGGCTCCTATCTTGCGTGCTGCCGACATCTGGTATGAATACATTAAATAATAAATATCTTTGTACTCGCTCGTCGGATCACTGAACCGAGCGCGCCAACGCGTTCGTTGCACCCCCAATTAGGTTTCTATGGGGTCAAATGAGATCAAACTCATCTATTTCTAAAAACCCCCTTTTTAACCCTAGGTTTTGCACTTTTGCAAATCCCACCGTTTCGATCTTTAGAACAAGCAATAGAGAGCTTGTCTAACCTCTAGGAACTCATCTAAGAGCATTAGAGCCATCCATAGGGTGTTTAAAACAAACCCTAGAAATTCACCATTAGAGCACCTTGAAGAACACATGATTTTCATGAGTTTCCAAGCCTCTACAAGGTTCTAAAGCTTACAAGAAGCTCAAAACTCTAGATCTAGGGTTTAGAAACCCATTACTAGAAGATCTACCATGAGGGGAGGCTAAAGCTTACCTCTACAAGCTTGTCCCGAGCTCGTGGGAGAGGAAGAAGATGACCAAGAGGACCTCCATCTTCACCTTCTTCATCATCTCCATCTTCCTCTTCTTCTTCTTCTCTCTTTTCTTCCTTCTCTTTCTTTCTTTCTTTCTTTCTTGCTTCAGTCGAACAGAGAGAGAGAGGGACACGAGAGAGGGAGAGAGAGAGACTGCTGTGAAGGGGGAAGGGTTTTGGGTTATATTTTGTTGCAACAATAGTAACTAAACCCCTCCAAACATTTTATTTCGGTAGCCCAAAATCGCCGCTGCACCCATTCTCAGACCGGTACAAGGCCGGTCTCAGACGCATAAATTGCTCAGAGGCAAACCCGAGAGCAAACCTTCCTAAGCCAGAGTTTTGTACTCCAGACAGCCTTGGCTTGTACCCCAGATAAGCACCAAAATTCCTCCAACCCGAGAGCCTTCTCCTGGTCGAGTTGCTATACGACAAAGAACTTTGCTTGTACTGCACAGGTGCCCGACTTGTGCTTTTCACGTCGTTTCGACTCTAATTCGCGCCGAACAACGCCAAAACCTTTCTAACTTTTTTAAATCCTCTCTTAACCCTTCCAAGCATCTTGGAATGGTTATTGGAACTTGTCCAATTACTCGTTCGCGCACTTTAGCCAATTTGGTTAAAGTTCGGGTTGTTACACTTGAAGGATCGGAGCGAATCGAAGATCGTCAAAGAATCCTAGACTTCGAAGAAAGAGACAATGTGAATCACGACGTTCAGATAAGGTTTTAAATCATAATATGGTGATTCATACTTAGTTATAGGCATTAGAATCATAAAATCATTGTTTAACGGATTAGAAATTGTATCGAAATTTTATAATTTTTGGAAATTGAAAAAATCAAAAAAAATACAAAGTGTACCGGTACCGATTGGATTTTGTACTGGTACAACCATAGTTGCTATATCGTTATAACCATCATACCCATTACCAGTAATAAGGCTTCGTAAATTCTATCTTCCGTCATTGTGTGTGACGCACTGAACTTTAGTAAATAGCAAGGTTCGAGTGTTGGATGTGAGATCTGAGCTTTTCCAGTTTTTCTAGAGGGTCGTTGACTGTGTTCCGACCTATGGCACGAGCATCGAGGTTAGTGGATGAGTCCCAAGCTCTTAAGTCCAAAAAGTTAGATTTTAGGTTGCTCTCGGGTTGGATTTCTTGGCTCTTGTACCGGTACAAAATTGTTGCTATGCCGGTACAGCCTTGATGGCTATACCGGTACAGACCGATATTTATACCGGTATAAAGGGCTGGACGGGGCAAACCCGAGCCTCGGGTTTGGCGGTTTCGGAGGATTTGTACTGCACAAATTGGATTTGTACCCAGACAAGGCGTAACGCAGACCGTGCGAATCAGGGGTGTTTTAGCATTTTGTTGCTTCTATTAGTGTACCACACACCCCTAGGGCTTCATTTGAGCCCTCCCACAGCAGGAAACAAGGTAGGGGAGCTTCTCTCTCTAATCCTTGTGTTCTTTTGGTTTTCTTGGTGGATTTTTAAGAGATTGATCTCTCTTTTCTTCTCCTTTTGGCTCCTAGAGGCATTGTCTTCTTGGTAGAAGCTTGGAGCTTGGATTTGGAGCTAGTTGACGGAAAGATCTTGAAGCTTTGAGGGTTTTGAGTCTTGTTTGGAGCTCCTAGAAGCTAAGCAACTCATCTCCTTCCTCTAGATTTGAGTTTGGTTGCTTCTTTATAGATGAAACCCTAGATTTGGTATATTAGGGTCTATTTTGGGGATTTGCAACCTAGGGCTTCTAGAGTCCAATTGATGGGTTTAGAACCTTTGTTAATTAGGTTGCCTTGGAAGAGATCTAAGCTCCATTTGAGGATTGGGGAAGGATTCTTACACTAAGGTGAGTTTTTCCTTATTCTTTGTATAGAAGCTTAAAGATTGAACACATGGTTCATCTTTAGTGGTTGTAACTCCTAGGATTTACTTTGTAGGGTACTAGGAGTAGAAATCGAAGCTTCGTTAGTGGTTCGGGGCGACGCTTGGAGCGACGGTCGGTTTGGCCTCACCTAGCACAATGAGAAATTCTCATTGGTGCTTATTTACATATGGTTAATTGAAAATTAGTGCATTTCCATGATGTATGATTTATTTGTGAATTTTAGAATGCTTAAGATGCATGTGTTATGTATAATGTAAATTCTACCTCTATATAGTAGAGAACTGTGTATGTGAGAACCATGTAAATGTTAGCATTCTAGGGACTTAAATTAAGAGTTTAATGTGAATTTGATATATGATTGTGGACTTAGAAACTATACATGACATAGGAGAAAAGCTAATGTCATAAAGCGGCATTAGGCTTGGCATCTATTTGTAGAATAGTGAGCTAATGTCATCAAGCGGCATTAGGCACGTAATGAACTTTGACATAGAAAATCTAGGGTCATGAGAGTGTTTGGACTAGACCTTAGGGTTGTTAGTTATTATTGCCATGTTGAGACATGAGGTTTGGACTTGAGACTTGGACTATACTTGTTGCCATTTGTGCTCTTTCGCACATGCTTGTGAGGGTCGCTCCCTACAAGCCGGCACTCCGGAGTTGGCCTTCGCGATTCATTCGCGCGTGCGGTATTGAGAAACCTACGGGACCGTTTGGGACAGACACATTCCTCGCGGGGGGTGTTGGGCTACCACGGTACTTAGGTGGCGCAAGTTGGATTACCTTGTGTAAATCCTAGAGAAAGATAATTGAGCTTGGACATTCAACAATATTAAATGACAATCACTGCTGGATAGAACTTAGTAGTTGGATTATGTGGACATTGCTTGGATATGTAGTATGCTTAGTAATTTCTTATTTACCTTATAGTATACTCGTTTGCTATAGTAGAACATAACTCCTGTATGTTGCTATTTCAAGTTTGGTCATGTTATATACAAACTTAGTGTATTTGTGGATTGGTAAATTTAGCATTGTAATCATGCTTTTATTTTAGCTATTTTTATCTCTTTATATCGCATACTTACCCTTTTTTCTTTGGGCCTAGTGGTGCAATGGTTCAGGTCAGTAATTGCCTACTGGGAACTATAAATTATAGTTCTCATGCCCTCTGTTTTCTGACTTGTTTCAGTGCCTTCTGCGTCGGGGGAGGCTCGGGACCGCGGCAAGGGTGTTGCCTCGGGCTAGCGTTTTCGGCGAGGCTTTTCGATAGGTGGTTAACTCTCTTGTATTTTATTTTGGGAGAGGTTGTGTGTTGTACCTTGTATTTAGAGAGACCACCACATTTTGGATCAGATGTTGTATTATCCTTATGGTTATGTTGTTAGTTTACTTTATGTTTATAGTTCTCCTACTCTCTACTTATTGATAGGGCTAGCTGTATGTTGCTGTGATGTCTATAGTTTAGCCTATTGTATGGTTTTAATGTAAGATATGGATCCCAAGGATCTAAAAGGTAATCGACACCTAGAGGGGGGTGAATAGGTGTACAATGGCAAAATAATAAACCTCAATGAGTTTTAAAATAAATGCGGAAAATAAAACGAACACACGAGATTTTAACGTGGGAAAACTCCAAAACGGAGAGAAAAACCCACGGGACCGATCACACGAAAATCCACTAAGAATCAAATTGAGTACAAGATGATTTACCGACAACTCAACCCAACTTTACCAATTCTTCAAGGTGGATCTCTTTCACTGGTCCTTGATCGCTTGAAATCCTTCAACCAATCACGCCGCAACTCCTTGCCGCAACAACGCCTCGAATCCTCGATGCGCCCACCGAATCCACGGTCCTTCACGCGATCTCCGCGCCAATCTCCATCCGGAGTAGAAGAAGATGATTTGTGGTGATTTCACAATTAACACACCATAACCAATGGGGGATCTCTTCTAATTAATAATCAACTTGATTCATGAAGAAACGAAGAATCAAAAACCTAGAATCAATTTGATGATCAATTACCGCGGAAACTCTAATTTAGAAAGGCATTAGGTTAAAAAAGAGTTTCTAGGGTTTTCAAAGAGTTTATAATGTAGGCATATATAATTATGAACCCCCTATGGTCTTTATATAGTATTTAGAAGACTTAGTGATAGATTAGGATTGTAACAACCAAATCTGGAAAGATTGCCCGCACTGTGGTCCTGACCCTATATACGTAGATCGGTCTTGAGAGGTCCTGACTCGGCCCCCTCAACCGGTCCCGTCCTTCGTCATTGAAAAATATTTTTCACAGGGTCCGGTCCTAAGCCATGAGATCCGGTTCAAAGTTGCGCAACATCAAATATTAAGCTTCGGGATCCGGATCCTACCTCTTAGATCCGGTCCACCTTAATACACGCTGAGACTGTAAGGTACGGGATCCGGATCTCAATCCAGGTCCGGATCACAATTAAAGGTGCGCAGAGAACCGGCTTACGAGATCCGAATCTCACCCTTCAGATCCGGATCAGAAACAGATTTTTCCAGCTTTGATTTTTTATCAAATAGAAATAAGTCTAAGTCCTCTAACTACTATATCTTGAGTTAATGTAACAACCCACTTCCTCGTAAAACGTGTCGAGTTCTGTCGAAATGAGCGGAACCCGGAGTGGAGCGAGTTTTGAGAAGTTCTAAGTGTATTAGAACTCGTGCGCAGCGAAAACGGAACCCGAGGTGGCAAAACTGCAAGTTTGGAAAATCTCCAGACTTGGAGCCCTCGGGGACCGGTCTCCTCAAGTGAGGACCGGTCTCCCCGCACGCACCAGCCGAGCAGAGGAAGAAATCGGCTAAGTCCTGGAATTCCAGCTTACCACGGAACTGCCTCCGTGACCAAGGACTGGTCCCTGATGGCGTAACTAGCAAAAATTCGGCTAAGTCCCAAAAGGGCACCCTACGGGAACCGGTCCCTGTGCCCGAGGACCGGTCCCTGAGCACGAAAAATGCACAGAATGTGCAGTTTGTAATTTTTGAGATTTGAGGGGCTTTTTGACAATTGTCACAACACGATAAGCACCCAATGGCCCCCTCTCTCACAGCCATTCATTCCCTCACCACTCTCTCTCATTTCCTCTCTTTCTCTCTCTAGAAAAGGAGCTCTAGAGTTTGGAGAAGAAGGAGAAGAAGGAGAAGAAGGCTTGGAGAAGGTGGATTGGAGGCTTGGGAAGTTCTAAAAGCTCTCCTATAAGGGGAAGCTTGGGCCAAGGTAAGGTTTCATGGTACATCTAGGTTAGCGTTTGGATTTTGAGCAAGAAACTGTCACGCCCCGGGACCCAGCGGAAGCCCGCCCGGCGCGTGCCTAGACCCGCCGTATGTCTACAACATACAAGGCGTCTAACAAAAACGATAAATAACCAACAAGTAAAAAGAATCTAGAAGTATCAGAGCAGTATAACAACTAGAATTCTACACAAGGAAGCATAAAAGAAGTAGATAGATAAGAGTACCAAATCCACTAAGAACTATAAAAGAGTAAATACAACAGTAACCTCCACGAGCAACAACTAAAGATCCCAAAGCGAAAACTAATTTAATACATGGTGGTCTCTATCAGTGGATACAAAAATTTCTCTCTCACAACACAAAAAGAGAGGAAGAACCACCTAAACAAAAGTGGCAAAGAAGCTAGCTATCTAGGCGACTCCCTTGCCGCGATCCCGTACCTCCGCCGGTGCCGAAGGCTCTGAAACACATTAGAAAAAGAGGGCGTGAGAACTATTAAAAATAGTTCCCAGTGGGCAATTACTGACTTCAGTTGCATGCTCCACTAGGCCCAAAACTAAGCAAGTAAGTGTAAGCGAAATAAATAACGAGTAAGCTACTAAAGCATGATATCTCTACTTAGCATAAATAAGCATAAGTAAACGACTATTCTAAGCATGAATAGTAAGTATAACCAACAAGTCCAATATCCATAGCAATAGTAAAGAGTTAAAGTTTACTATTCTAACCATAGCCCAATAATTCCACAAGTGATAGTAAGGTGTTAAAGTTTACTATTCTAGTCAAAGTTACCAGTTTTCTTTCAACTACATTAGTTTAAGTACAATAAGATCAACCCGAAGGCGATATGGCCGATGCCCACCCGAAGGTCGCCTAGCCCAAATGCCGAGCCTAATGGCCCCGTAGTAGTCAACATTCCCACCCTAGGAATGCGACTGTCCCACGGCAATCCACTTCGGCGCCCAATCCCGCACGGCGAATACAAGAAACGCGTTGGCCAACTCCGGAGCGCCGGCTTGTAGGGAGCTACCCTCACAAGCGTGTGCGAATGAGCACAATGGCAAAAGTCACAAAACTCGTCACAAGTCCCAAATCATCATGTCTCTAACATGGAATGTACAAATGTCCAAAAGGCCTATCTCTATGTCATCATGTCTCTAACATGGAAATAATAGATGTCCAAAGGGCCTATGTCAAGTCTCTATGTTGCAGTTCCATAGTTTTCTAAGTTAAGTGCCGCTTGATGACACTTAAGCTTTTCTAAGTTCCAACCCAAGTTTAATGTTCTCAATTACATTAATTAAGCTACATAAACATGAATGGCACACTCCCAGGTGCCCACAAATCCCACCCTCACATGCATGCTGTTTAACCCCGAAAGCTCTACTATATAGAGTGAAGATTTTATCATACATGAGGCATGCATTTTAAGTGGTTCAAAATTCATAATAAATCTATTTAGCATGAATATGCATTCAAAATAATTAAATCAAACCAAATAAGCACTTAGGAGCCATTTGCTCCTATGCTCATGAAGCCAAACCCACCAAGTGCGAAAAGCGTTGCTCCGAACCGCTAACGAAGCTTCGCTAATCACTCCTAGAGTCCTAAAAAGTTCACCCTAGGAGTTACAAGCTAAGGAAATAAACCTTGAGTTCACACTTTTACGGATTTCGACAAAAGGTTGGAGAAAACTCACCGAAAGCGAAGGAAGTGCTCTTGATCTCCAAATGGGAGTTAGAGTCCTTCTAATCCAACCTAAATCAAAGTTCTAAACCCATCAATTAGGTCCCAAAGGCCCTAAATCGAAAATCCCCAAATCCTAACCCTAGAATCCCATTCTAGGGTTTCATCTCACAAAGACCCACAAAATTCGAAACTAGAGGGAAGAGATCAATCACATACCTCTAAGAAGCTCAACACCAAGTTCAAAAAGCCCTAGGCTTGAAGCTTGATCCTCCACAAAGCTCCAAAAAGCAAGCTCCAAGCTCCAACAAGAAGACAATGGCTCTAGGTGGCAAAAGGAGAAGAAGAGAGAGATCAATCTCCTAACAATCCACCAAAAAAGCCAAAAGAGTACAAGGTTTTAGAGAGAGAAGGTCTCCTACCTTGCTTGCTGTGAGGGAGGGCTCAAATGAAACCCTAGGGGTGTGTGGGAACCTAAAAGAAGCAACAAGATGCTAATACACGCCTGCAGTCTAAACTGCTCACATTCTGCCAGTTTGTACCGGTACAAATCCATTTTGTACCGGTATAAACCCTACGAAACAGCCAAACCCGAGCCTCGGGTTCGCCAAGTCTGCCCTCTTTATACCGGTATAAATCTTGGTCTGTACCGGTATAGCCATCATTTTGTACCGGTATAGACACCATTTTGTACCGGTATAAGGCACAGAATTTCCAACCCGAGAGCCACCTAAAATCCAACTTTTTGGACTTTAGGGCTTGGGACTCATCCCCAAACCTCGGTACACGCGCCATAGGTCGGAACACAGTCAACGACCCTCCAGAAAATCTGGAAAAGCTCCAACAAGAGTCAAATACTCGAACTCCGCAATTTGCGCAAGTCCAGTATGTTACAGAAACTTAGGATTTTGGTCTTCTCTTTGGAGTAGAAACCTAGTAGAGGCTTGAGCTCCATGAAAACCCATGGGAGCTCAAGGTCCTCTCATGGTGAACCATTAGGGTTTCAAGTAGAGGCCCTAATAGTGGTTTAGATTGTTTTAGATGAGTTCCTAGAGGATCAACAAGCTTTCTTTTGCTTGTTTAGGAGATCAAAACCTAGGGTTTCATATAGGGCTTGCTAGAGCACCCAAATTTGGGGCTTTTGGCCATAGGAGTTCTAGGGTCAAATTGACCTTGTAGAAACCTAATTGGGAGTATCCCCGACGCGTGGGACAACTCCGTTTGTTTAAACGAAAAGCCTATCTATGGGCTACTATGTAAACTAGCCTGCTTAGGGCTTTGTTTAACGCGCAGGTCGCAAAGTAGGGATCGGTTGAGCGTAAGATTCGAACCACAACTCATCTTGAATATTTAGAGGTGGGTGGTGCATGCCAAAGACATCGAACTTCTCTTTATGTCTAAGTGTCATATTTGAACATACTATATTCATTGAGCATAATGCATAGTAGGGTTAATTGTGAGTTTCTTGCTTTTGTGAGTTCAAAATGCATGAGAATGATTGTATGATATGGTAATGGTAAAGAACAAAGAACCCTATGTATGCATGCTAAAGAACAAGAACCTAGTGAACCTATTGAGCTATTATGACATTGGACATGTGTTTAGAGAACAAGTGTGACAATGATGAGTCTAGAATACTTAGACAACTGTGTGGCATCAAGAACAAGAACATGAACAAGTAGATTACTTGACATTAGTACAATTGAAAGATTGACATTATGACAACAACCTTAGAGTTAAGGATCATATGAACATAGTTCTCCTTGAAGTCAAGGAATGGATTGAATTGGAATCCTTAAAGTTAAGGATTGATCGTACTCACCATATAGTCCTTGCTCGAGGCGCGGTAGCTCCCCCTCGGGCGATGTGCTCCGGAGTTGTCATCGCTGGGTCGTAGTGTTTTCTCTCCCCAGAGGACGGTCCCGTCGGGTCGTAGTGTTTTCTCTCCCCGACAATAGGGATTTGGGTTGGTTTAGTCGTGTTGAGGGCGAACCCACGGGTTAACCAAGAGATTGGGTATTGAACTATGATCTTGCATGAGTTTTACCTTGAGCATCTTACTGTTTACTTTCAAGCGTATTAGCTGCATTCGATAGTTGGTTATTATCTTACCTTTCTTTCTATTACGCTTGAATTAGACCTAGTGGGAAAGTCGGCGTGGTTGGTTGCCGAACCCACTGGGAACTTTGTTGTAGTTCTCACCCCACTATTTCCACGAGCCGGACACCGAGGATCGCGGTAAGGGTATCGCGCCCTAGACAGAGACCGCCAAGTATTTACTTTTGGTAGATGCATTCCCTTACTATCATCTTTTGTATTTGATGATCTTAGATGTAAACCTTAAATGTATTAAAGTTCCATTTTGAGGTAAATGTGATGTAAGAAAGAAATGATGCAAAAGATGTAAAGACTTAAGAGAATTCAAAGTTGTAAGATAGTTTACATGTAAGTGATTTCAATTAATCATGTTACTTGTATGTTGCTTTTAGTTTCTTTCACTCTGGCTATGTTGCTTACCCTCGTGTAAGCCTTTTGTGTATGCTTCCGCATGTGTAAAATTTTTATACTCCATCTGTACTTGTTGAGCCTTGGGCGGACAGGGGAAGCTCTGTCCGTTCGGTGTCTGTTGACGCGCTCGAACCGGCCAAAAGGACCGGGCTCGGGGCGTGACAGTTAAAATCACCATAAATGATCTTAGAATATTACCTGAGGTGTCGAGCTTTACTGCTGAGTCTTGTAACGTCCGATTGCATCTTCTTTGTCCAAGTGCGCTCCTGACTCCTTCAAGACTCCAAACACTTCACGAAATACGCCAACTTATAAAATCCTTAACAATCTCCCCCTTTGGCGATTTCGTGACAAAACTCAATAAGAAGCCCGTACAAAACTCAAAACAAAAAGATGAGGATTATTGCAATCCCCAAACAATATCCCCCGCATGACCGATCCAATAAAAACATAATTACATGTGACGCACTGAACTTTGCAAATAGCAAGGTTCGAGTGTTGGATGTGAGATCTGAGCTTTTCCAGATTTTCTGGAAGGTCGTTGACTGTGTCCCGACCCATGGCACGAGTACCGAGGTTAGTGGATGAGTTCCAAGCTCTAAAGTCCAAAAAGTTGGATTTTAGGTTGCTCTCGGGTTGAATTTCTATGCTCTTGTACCGGTACAAAATTGTTGCTATACCGGTACAGCCTTGATGGCTATACCGGTACAGACCGAGATTTATACCGGTATAGAAGTGCAGACCGAGCTAACCGAGCCTCGGGTTTGGCTGTTTCGTGGGGTTTGTACTGGTACAAAATTGGCTTGTACCGGTACAGCCTGGCAGTTTTCGAAAATCCGAAACTGCAGGGGCTTGTTAGCATTTTGTTGCTTCTATTTGTAACCCCTCAGCCCCCTTAGGGTCTTTTTGTGCTGAGACCAGAGAGAGAGAGAGGTAGGAGCTTCTCAAACCCTTCCCTCTCTATTTCTTGGTTTTGGTTGGTTGTTTTTAAGAGATTGATCTTCTCTTTTTCCCCTTTTGCTTCTTGGTGCATTTTCTACCATTGGAGAGCTTAGAGCTTGGACTTGGAGCTTGGTGTGAGGGAGATCTTTGCTTCTAGAAGGTTTTGATCCTTGAGAGGAGGCTCCTAAGAGGTATGGATTACTTCTAATCCTCTAGATTAAGCTTCTTTTGCGTTATAATAGATGAAACCCTAGATGTTGATGTTAGGGTTTATTTTTGGGGCTTTTTGATTTGGTGCATCTAGAGCTTAATTGATGATGTTAGAACCTTCCTTTAGGTTGGTTTGAGGAGACTCTAGCTTGCTTTTGGGATCTCTGGGGGGATTGCTACCTTAGAGGTGAGTTTTACCCTTTCTATGTGGTTTTGGAGTTGGGTAATTTCTAAGGCTTTTGAACCTAATTATGTGGTTTAGATTCTTTACTTAGGTTGACTTAGATGGGATCTAGCTTCCATTTGAAGCTTAGAGAGGGATTTCACTCATAGGTGAATTTTTCCCTGTTCGTTAGTTTTGATCTTCGCAGTTTGAGTCGTGGGCTTGCCAGTTGATTTTGAAACTTCTTGTGTGACCTTTCTAGGGTACAAGGAGTCTGAAAAGTGTCGGGGTTGGCGACCCGGAGCGTGCGAGGACCATCGGTGGGTTTGACCTCCAAATTCAATGAAAATTCTCATTGGAATTATTTGAGCACCGTAAAATAGAAAATTATGTGTTTTCATGTTAGTTGCATCGTTGTTGAATTTTAGAATGCTTAAAACATATGCCTTATGTGTAATGAAATTTTTGACCTCTATATAATAGAGTGTCTTGTGGACTTAGGCATAGTGTTGCATTCTACTTGTGGCTTGAGAGCATGTTGGATATAGTGAAAATGACATGAGTACAAGTGAACTTGAACTTAGACTATGTATAACATAGGTGAAAAGCTAATGTCATTAAGCGGCATTAGACTTGGCATCGGTTTGTGAACTAGTGAGCTAATGTCATCAAGCGGCATTAGGCTCGGATTCGAACTTTGACATAGAAATTCTAGTGTCATGTGAACTATTGTACTAGACCTTAGGGTTACTAGTGACATTTGCCATGTGAGTGACATGAGGTTTTGGACACTTGAGACTTGGACGTGCTTGTTGCCATTTGTGCTCTTCGCACATGCTTGTGAGGGTCGCTCCCTACAAGCCTGGCGGCACTCGGAGTTAGCCTTTGCGATTCGTTCGCGCGGGCGGTGTGAGGAGCGTACGGGACCGTTTGGGACAGACTCATTCCTTGCGGGGGATGTTGGGGCTACCACGGTACTTAGGCGGCACAAGCTGGACTACACTTGTGTAGATCCTAGAAAGAGAATTGAACAGTGCCATATAATAGAAAATTGACATCACTACTAGATAGGACTTAATAGTTGGATACTCGGATATACTGTGGCATAGTATTGGACATGGGTAGTATACTTGATAGGACAACATTTCCATTATGGTATACTTGAGAGCTTATTAGAATGTACTTGTTTAAAGTGGGCATTTCGGGTTTAATAAAGCATGTAGCATATTTACTTTGGGTTAATTATTCAGCTTTACAGTTGTGCTCTATTTACCGTTATGCTTTATTTACAGTTATTTAGTTATGTACTATTACTTCTTTTGGGCCTAGTGGTGCAACCTGTGCAGGTCAGTAATTGCCCACTGGGAACTATATTTTTATAGTTCTCACGCCCTCTATTTTCTGACGTGTTTCAGCGCCTTCAGCGGGGGAGGCCAGGGATCGCGGCAAGGGTGTCGCTTCGGCTAGCGACGGGGAGTCTCGCTAGGTGGTTCATCTCTCCTTTGTTTTAGTTGGAGAGGATGAGTGTGTGTACCTGTATTTTGGTAGAGGTTACCCTTATGTACCTAGAGCTACACTGTTCTGTATACTTTTTACTAGTAGCGCTTTTAGTACTCTCTTTCCTTCCTAATCGCTTATTGATCCTACTTGATAGGGATGTATGTGGCTCTGATATTCTTAGTTGTAGCCTATTATTGTTTTAATTCCGCTGTTTTATTTAGACGCCTTATATGTGTTGGCATATGGCGGGTCTGGGCACGCTTTGGGGAAGGTCCTGCCGACCTCGGGGCGTGACAGATTAATTTGGTATCAGAGCCTAGGGTGACGTCTTAGAGGACCTAGCAAACCTTAGGCTGGTTGGACTATAGGAAATAGGCTTGCGAGAGACGAGGTCTATTTTACATGTGAGCGAAAGTACCTTATTGGGTTTCACTATAACTCTAAAAAGTTGGAGTTTGATCGAGGTGTATAGCTTCTAGCTTCGCGGAGGGTTACGTTGGCGGCCGACAACGTAACATCGGGAGTTAGTTGTGAAGCACACTTCTTTACTTTCGCATGATTTGGGTTCCCTGAGTGGGGATTCGTAGCGTGGGATTTATTAACTTGCGCGTTAGTGATGTTGTGGCGTCTTGTTGACGACCCGCTCTAAGTTTGTTGGAGCGGATGACGCGACAACGTTAGGGGAAGTGGAGATGTCCACTACCCCCGGATCCAACGAGGTCCGTGGGTGAGGTGCCTTCTTGCGGCTCTCAGCGATTTGGCGGCTCAGCAGGCGACATCGGCTCAACGATAGGCAAATGCGGCACGCAGACAGGATGCGCGCATGAAACACCTGGGGAGATCCTTACTGCAACAGGCGGTTTTTCCGTGATGGTTGAGGGAGCAGAGCGAGAGTGGCTCATGGATTGCCCAACGAGTTCAAGAGGTGTAATCCCAGGATCCTCGATGGAGAGAAGGATGACCGGATCGTAGGAAGTGGTCGATGCTGGTGGAGAAACTAATTCCGCGACACATTCGTGGAAGAGAGAGGCAGAGTTTGGCTTGCCGCTCATCACCTGAGCGATGAGGTTTGTAGCTGGTGGTTGGACATTCAGGATAGCACCAATGCGTCTTGTGGCGACTACTTGAAGGAGGTTCAAGGAACTCCTGTTGAAGCTTTACTTCACTGGCAGTGTTAAGAGAAAGTCGGTGCAGGATCTGTGTGGTATGTTCCAAGGGAACCGGGCGGTGGCCGAGTGCGAGAGGGAGTTCCCTCGGCTCCCACAGGGTGGCCGTTGTTGTGCGAGACGGCGAAGACTTCGGCCGTTGATCTTTCGGTTGGCACAACCTTTCGATCTTCAGACTTACCGAGATGTGGTAAATCACGTGCTCGTTGAGAAGGCTTAGACTAAGGATCTGGGCTAGAGGCCCACGACCGAGGGTGCGAGTCAAACGCACTCGGGAGGCAACTTGTTTAGAGGGCGACGGAGGAGTCACAACGAGCCCGGCGGCCGCATGTATACGACTCGGTGAGAAGGCGACGGCAGCCGAGGTGGTGACAACGTGTTTTGGTTCGTGCTATGACTTTCGAGTGTGCATTGGTTGATGCCGGTGCATTGCACCTATCCTTTGATCGGCTATTTGCCGAGTTGCATTGCGTCACGTTAGTTCGCTGTTTGCGATGAGGATTAGCCCTTGACTGAGACGGTTAGTTTGCGGGTTGTGGGTAGCTTTCTGCTAGCTATATGGATCTCACGACGATTGCATTAGTTGCATCCCTGGATCGGCTGTATGCCGGATGGTGCTCGGGTACGACCCGTGCCTGGACCAGTTGTAGACTGCGGAGCCTGGGTCCTTTGGGCAGGCGCAGTTAGCTGTGAGTGACGACCGCCGCTTCGGGTAGGGCAGAGTTTTGGTCAGGACGGTAGTCCGAGCTTTGACCCAAGAGCGTGGAATGCCACGTGTGGGATCGTGAGATCGAGGATACACCGAGTGTGTAGTGAACCAACTCGAGGATTTCTAGCATTGATCATTCTTCGATACCTATAGGATGATCAGATGATCGGGTGTGTCGTTTCGAACACCCTACCTTGCGAGAAGGTTTTGCGTGCCAACCAATAGATTGGCCTTCTTGGTGTGGAGTTTGTGAGGTACTTTGTACCTTGGGTCTTGCGAGCTGATTTGACTCGTCTTGGAAACTTGAGCACGAAATAGTGCATGTTGAGGATTTATTCCACTGGTTGCGATGACTACCTCTCTTGCCTAAATTGGGTAAGTTTTGGGGAGGATTTGGGGGCCTAATTGGCCATTACCTTCGGTTGTTCGAGAATCCTCAGAATGAGGGACATCTTCGGAGTGGTTATTGTTCTCCTGACTGAGTCGCGAATCGCGAGCTCGGGTGACGGGGAGATCTTTGCATCTAGTGTTCGTCTCGTGAGAAACACCCTCTATTGAAGTGGGACCTGTAGGGTCGTTTCGACTGTATGTCGGCCATCGTGATCTAAAGTGAATCACGATTGGGCAATCGCTCGGCTGTAGAGGCTCGTTGATCGTTTCAATTAGACTCGAGTTATTGGCGTACTCGATTGAATCGTATTGCATTCGGAGTAATACCATTTTGTGTTGGAGTTTGAGGTTGTACCTTAAGCGAATGTTGGTACTTGTTTGGGACATCATGGGGATTAGCGTGGCGCTGCTGAAGCCTGTAGTACTTCACCAACGTTAGGGACTTGCGGAATGATAATTCCAAGCCCTCTAGATGGATTGGCGGAACCGGTCGTAGATGGCCATGGGTGTTCCGATGAAGATCTGCAAGGATCAGCTGCGGAGGCATACCGGGGTGAGCGGAGCGTGAACTCTCACTGTTGGATCGAGTTGTTGGGAAAATTCGCGAGGGAAAGTACCAAGTGCTGATCTTCCCTTGTTCGGATGTTGCACGTGGAATTAAGTTCCGTGCACTGGAGATTTCGTGGAAGAGTGGTTGAGATCGACGTTCTGGTCGATAGTCACTTCATGATGACATTGATAGAGAGCTACTACTAAATTGTAAATGGAACCCTCTCTATCACTTGAGTTGAGCTCTGCGACTATAGATACCTGGGGTATCTGATGCTAAGAGAAGCATTGTGGAGAAGAATTTCGAATGATTCATTTCGAGCGCTTGAGCAGTTAGTGCTATGGGACCCTCTATAGAAGATAAGCTCTCGGCGTAGGCTTATGAAGAGTTTACTTGAGGCATCAAGTCGAGACTAAGGAATGACCTTAGTAGATCGAGGATGTGTGTGGGTTGTGGTTCTTGACCATATATATAGAAGAGAAGCAGCGAGTACCACCCCAGTGGTGGAGTTGAGACTACTGTGGTGTTAAGGATTTTGTGTTGGCAAGTTTCGTGAATTGAGTCGGAGTCTTGAAGGCGTCAGGAGCACATTTGAACAAAGAAGATGCAAACAGACGTTACAAGACTCAGCGGTGAAGCTCGGCACCTCAGGTATGATTCTAAGAACATTTATGGTGATTTTAGACTAAGATATAGTAGTTAGAGGACTTGGATTGAATTCTATTTGACAAAAATCAAAGCTGGAAAAATTTGGTCAAGATCCGGATCTCAAAGGTGACATCCGGATCTAAAAGGTGAGATCCGGATCTGAGAGGTGAGAACGGGATCCCGTAAGCCTGTTCTCTGCGCAACTTTAAGTGTGATCCGGATCTGGATTGAGATCCGGATCCCGTACCTTGCAGTTTCAGGATGAATTAAGGTGGACCGGATCTAAGAGGTGGGATCCGGATCCCGAAGCTCTATATTTGATGTTGCGCAAGCCAGGACCGGATCTCATGGCTTAGGACCGGACCCTGTGAAAAATATTTTTCAATGACGAAAGACAGGACCGGTTGAGGGGCCGAGTTCGTACCTTGGCTCGGAAAATATTTCCGATTTGGTTGTTACAATCCTAATCTATCTCTAAGTCTTCTAATACCATATAAAGACCATGGGGGGTTCATAATTCAACATGCTTATATTATAAACTTTTTTGAAAACCCTAGAAGCTTGTAGGTAGCCGTTTTCCTCATCTTCTACATCAAGCTTCTCCCAAATTGATTCTCGGTGCCCTAATTCTTAATGGTTTTCTAGAATCAATTTGAGAATTGCTTAGAGATTATTCCCATAGATCTTTAATGAGAATCTAAGCAATAAATCACCATCGATCGTATTGTTCTTGCTCCGGACGGAGTGTGCTCGTGGATTCGAGTGGGCGTCGTGGATTCGGCGTGTTCGAGGCTTCGTGGATTCGAAGTACGTGCGTTCGTGGACTCGGACGTGAGGGCGTGGACAACCCGAAGGAGGATTGCGCGGAGATCCATAGGAGAGTTAGAGAGGTCGAGTCCGTGGAGTTCGGTATCACCTTGTAATCTTTTATCTTATTGATTGTTTATTCGCGTGTTGGTCCCGTGGGTTTTTTACTCCGAGTTTGGAGTTTTCCCACGTAAATCTCGGTGTGCTTTTTAATTTCCGCATTTACCTTTTTAAAGCATTGAGATTTGTGGTTTTTGGCTTTTACACCTATTCACCACCCTCTAGGTGGTTAGATACGATCTAGATAGATCCTTGGGGCTTCCCTGTAACTTACAATTGGTATCAGAGCGGGATCTAGATATATTGATATCTAATGGCCGAAGGCGGTAACGATGTCGACCTCCGCTTTTCGACGGCACGAATTATGCCTATTGGAAAGTTCGCATGAGAGCTTTTCTAATTGCAATCGAAGAGCGGGTGTGGAAATCAATTGAGTTCGGATGGAAACCTCCAACCGAAAAGGTCGATAATGTTGAGAAGCCTAAACCACGAGACAAGTGGACGAAAGATGAAAACGAGGCATCTTCGTTTAACGGCAAGGGCATAAACGCTTTATTTAATGCCTTGTCTCAAACGGAGTTTACTCGCGTTTCGGCTTGTGAAACCGCGAAAGAGATTTGGGATACTCTACAAGTTACGCATGAAGGAACAAGCTTAGTAAAGGTCCAAAAATTACAAATGCTTACAAGCAAATTTGATTCGATTTTCATGGATGAAGACGAGACTTTTACCGAGTACTATACACGTCTACAAGACGTAGTAAATACATGCGCTAACTTGGGATAGAAAATCCCGGAGTCAAAAGTTGTTAGAAAAATTCTTCGAACTCTTCCGGAACGTTTTCGGGCAAAGGTTGCCGCGATCGAAACGGTTAAGCATCCGGACGAGATGAAAGTCGAAGAATTAGTAGGCGCTTTACAAACGTATGAGATGACTTTTCCTACTAATCAATCTTCTTCCAAGTCTTTTTCTAAAAGCACAGGGATGGCACTCAAATCAACAAAGGAAGAAGACGACGACACGGATTCCGACGAAAATATTACGCTTGCGGATTTTGAACAACAATTGGCGCTCCTCACGAAGAAGTTTCGCCGGAATTTCCGAAAGAAGAACGATGCTTCATCTTCGAAGCGAAAATCCTTTTCTAAACCTTCTTCTAATTCTAAATTGAAAGATAAAAAACTTGCAAAGTCTTCGAATGAAAAAGATGAATTCGAAGGGGAAATCCAATGCTTCAAGTGTAGAGGCTACGGCCATATCGCAACGGATTGTCCTTCGAAGAAGACGTATAAACCGAAGGCTTTGCAAGCTAAAACGAAAACTTGGGATGACTCTTCTTCAAACGGATCATCATCAAGTGATGAAGAAAAGGATCATACGGCTTTAATCGCTAATTCTACATTTTCTCCGTCTTCTAATGTTGCTTGTTTATCATCTATTGTTTCTAACTCAAATCTTTCTCTCTCTTCGCATGGGTCTTCGAGCAAGAATGGCGAAAGTGAGGAGGAATCGAACGACGAGGATATTGCGGAAGCATACAATCAACTTCTTGTTGAATCGCGAAAAATGGCGAAATTCAATAAGAAGTTGGAAAGTCGATTGTTGGAGATTGAAGAGGATAACAACAATATGAGGATCATGAATGAAGCTCTTGAGGAGGAACGGGAATCGATTTTGAATAACAATTCGGTCCTCCAAAAGAAGCTAGAAGAAGCGGAATTAACGATGAAATCTTATAAGGATAAGATTGAATTTTTGGAGCAACAATTTAAGGAAACTTTTACATCCAATCAAGTGTTAACCAAGCAAGTTTATCAACTCAAATCCGATCTTCAACAATTTTCTTCGGGGTCGAAGAAGTTGGATAGTATGCTTGGGTTAGGTCAAACGAACAAGTTGGGCCTCGGATATGAACGGACATACGTTGAGAAGGAGTTAAAGTCGATATCTAAAGTCTCAACGACCTTGAAGGAAAAGGTGTGTCACAAGTGCGGCATCAAAGGACACATCAAGAAGAGTTGTCCAAAGAAGAATAAATCGGTACTCCCTACTACTCGGCCTCCCCCTCGGAATCAAAAGAATAATAATTTGGGTCGAGTATCTCAACCAAACCGGATTTCTAAGCGAAAGTCACAAGCGGTTTGGGTTTCAAAGCCTCAACGACAACATCAACCGAAGCTTCAAGCAATGAAAAGACCAACGGTGGATCAAAAGTCGAAACTACTTGTACCTAACGTCGACAAGCCAAGACAACCAAAGATCCGACAAGTTTGGATCCGGAAAGGTGATATCTTTCCTTGCTCCTCGTCTTAGTTTATTTTTATTTATATAATGCTTTGATTGATGCATATTGCATACTATATTTTCATTGCATTACATCTTTTTGACGAGGTTCATTGTTTAAAATTTTGTTTTGAAATTTTTTTTTAGGAGAGGTGTTTGGGGAGTTTTTAATTTGATTGAAAATTTTTGAGAAATGAGATGATTGAAAATCATTAAATTAGAGAGATTAAAGGATTTTAAAAGAGCCTTAACCGGTATCTAAAGTCAATTCAAATTGAATTAAATTCATATTAATTATCGGTTTCACTCCATTTTTTATCATCTTGACGATAATTTAATATATGATTTCTTCTTACATACTTTCATCAAAATTTTAAAATTAATTTTAATCTATTAGTAATTAATTCATCTTGGTAGTGAATATTGAATATAATTGATGGATATTTGCTAATTGACTAAGATTCGTCAAAATTATTTTCTAATGTGAGATTGTCTAATTTAGGGGGAGTTTGAATATTTTAAAAAAAAGAGGAGAAACTCCTAAGTTTAAAAGATGTGGAAAGAGTTACATCCTAAAAGGGAGTGTGAAAACTACCACCACATGTAGGAAAGAGCTACCACCCCGGCCGTCCGGTATGTGTGTGAAGCTACCACATGGGTAATTATATGAAAAACCGAAAAGGTTGAAAAAAATATATATGAATATTTTAGAATTTTCGGTGATATAAGGTGATAGTTTGAAAAAATGCTCAAATAGCCACCCCCGGTGTTTATTAGCTAAATCTCTATTTTGAACGTGTTGCGACGAATTGGTGTCAATTTGGACAAATTTCTAGAAATTATTATTTATCAATTCGCATCTTGATGATTTAAATAATTTTGATTGTTCTTAATATCAAATTTTGATGATATGATGTCTTTTGAAATCAAATAATATTTTATCTTCATCATAATGATTTTTGGAGTACAATCTTTAACTTTTATGAAATTAACTTAATTTGGAAGGATTTTTGAGAAAACAAGGCAAAAAATTTTTTTGATGAGGAGGACACGGAGTGATTTTACCTTTTTGAGCTTTATTATCTATATTTTATTTTTTCTCTCCTAGGACTTTGTCTAGTTTGCTTGTTTTTGGTATCTAGATTTGTAACTATGTCATGACTACTTTCTTTTTGCTCGTTTGTTTTTCTCTCTATTTGTATTTCTTTTTGGCAATTTTTGACAAAAAGGGGGAGAAATGAAGAACAAGTCATAGAGGGAGAAGATATTTGGTATTTGATGCATACACGAAGGTGATGACAGGCATGATGAGATTAAGGAGGGAGAATGAGATGTGATCATGAAAAAGGGGGAGAAATGAACAAAGGGGGAGAGATTGTTATTTTCATATATTTTTTCTACTAACTTTGTTTGTGAACTTTGTTCGTAGAGAAAGTAATCTAATTGCAGATCATTGAAGACTTCAAGACTCCTTGTGTCTAAGTCATAGAGTTTGTTTTAGGAGTTTTGATGTAATTTTGAGTTTCAAAATTGTATTTGGATTACACGCGAGAAGTTTAGTGTTTTGGTGATGACATTGAACTTCGTTTTTCTTTTATGATGTAATTTTAGTGAGCTTTTGTGTTTTGTCACGAAATTGCCAAAGTGGGAGATTGTTAAGGATTTTGTGTTGGCAAGTTTCGTGAATTGAGTCGGATTCTTGAAGGCGTCAGGAGCACATTTGAACAAAGAAGATGCAAACAGACGTTACAAGACTCAGCGGTGAAGCTCGGCACCTCAGGTATGATTCTAAGAACATTTATGGTGATTTTAGACTAAGATATAGTAGTTAGAGGACTTGGATTGAATTCTATTTGACAAAAATCAAAGCTAGAAAAATTTGGTCAAGATCCGGATCTCAAAGGTGACATCCGGATCTAAAAGGTGAGATCCGGATCTGAGAAGTGAGATCGGGATCCCGTAAGCCTGTCCTCTGCGCAACTTTAAGTGTGATCCGGATCTGGATTGAGATCCGGATCCCGTACCTTGCAGTTTCAGGATGAATTAAGGTGGACCGGATCTAAGAGGTGGGATTCGGATCCCGAAGCTCTATACTTGATGTTGCGCAAGCCAGGACCGGATCTCATGGCTTAGGACCGGACCCTGTGAAAAATATTTTTCACTGACGAAAGCGAGGACCGGTTGAGGGGAGTCCAGGACCTTGGGCTGGGAAATATTTCCAGATTTGGTTGTTACAATCCTAATCTATCTCTAAGTCTTCTAATACTATATAAAGACCATGGGGGGTTCATAATTCAATATGCTTATATTATAAACTCTTTTGAAAACCCTAGAAGCTTGTAGGTAGCCGTTTTCCTCATCTTCTACATCAAGCTTCTCCCAAATTGATTCTCGGTGATCTTAATGGTTTTCTAGAATCAATTTGAAGATTGCTTAGAGATTATTCCCATAGATCTTTAATGAGAATCTAAGCAGTAAATCACCATCGATCGTATTGTTCTTACTCCGGACGGAGTGTGCACGAAGATTCGAGTGGGCGTCGTGAATTCGGCGTGTTCGAGGCTTCGTGGAATCGAAGTACGTGCGTTCGTGGACTCGGACGTGAGGGCGTGGACAACCCGAAGGAGGATTGCGCGGAGATCCATAGGAGAGTTAGAGAGGTCGAGTCCGTGGAGTTCGGTATCACCTTGTAATCTTTTCTCTTATTGATTGTTTATTCGCGTGTTGGTCCCCTGGGTTTTTTACTCCGAGTTTGGAGTTTTTCCACGTAAATCTCGGTGTGCTTTTTAATTTCCGCATTTACCTTTTTAAAGCATTGAGATTTGTGGTTTTTGGCTTTTACACCTATTCACCACCCTCTATGTCACGCCCCGGGACCCAGCGGAAGCCCGCCGCGCGTGCGGACAGCACAACATACAAGGCGTCTAACAAAAACGATAATTAACCAACAAAATAAAAAGAATCTAGAAGTATCAGAGCAGTATAACAACTAGAAATCTATACAAGGAAGCATAAAGAAGAGACTAAAGGTAAAGCACCAGTCTTAAAATAAACCATAAAGAGAGTATAATAAAAAGAGATCCGAACACCACAATAACTAAGTACAGGGTAGTCTCTACATAGGGATACAAAACTCTCTCAATCTCACCAAGGTACAAAAAGAGAGAAAAACCCCTACAAGGAGGAAAGCTGCAAAACTAGCTAGCGGTCCCCTTTCCACGATCCCTTGCCTCCGCCGGTGCCGAAGGCTCTGAAACACATTAGAAAAAGAGGGCGTGAGAACTATTAAAAATAGTTCCCAGTGGGCAATTACTGACTTCAGTTGCATGCTCCACTAGGCCCAAAACTAAGCAAGTAAGTGTAAGCGAAATAAATAACGAGTAAGCTACTAAAGCATGATATCTCTACTTAGCATGAATAAGCATAAGTAAACGACTATTCTAAGCATGAATAGTAAATATAACCAACAAGCCCAATATCCATAGCAATAGTAAGGAGTTAAAGTTTACTATTCTAACCATAACCCAATAATTCCTCAAGTGATAGTAAGGTGTTAAAGTTTACTATTCTAGTCAAAGTCCACAGTTTTCTTTAAACTACATTAAGTTTAAGCACAATAAGATCACCCCGAAGGCGATATGGCCGATGCCCACCCGAAGGCTGCCTAGCCCAAATGCCGAGCCTAATGGCCCCGTAGTAGTCAACATTCCCACCCTAGGAATGCGACTGTCCCACGGCAATCCACTTCGGCGCCCAATCCCGCACGGCGAATACTAGAAACGCGTTGGCCAACTCCGGAGTGCCGGCTTGTAGGGAGCTACCCTCACAAGCATGTGCGAATGAGCACAATGGCAAAAGTCACAAAACTCGTCACAAGTCCCAAATCATCATGTCTCTAACATGGATTGTACAATTGTCCAAAAGGCCTATCTCTATGTCATCATGTCTCTAACATGGAATATAGTATATGTTAAGTGGCCTATGTCAAGTCTCTATGTTGCAGTTTCATAGTTTTCTATGTTAAGGGCCGCTTTATGACACTTAAGGTTTCTAAGTCCCAACATGTATTTAATGTTCACAATTAACATTAGCAAAGCTAAAATCACCATAAAGGCACACTCCCAGGCGCCCCAAGAACCACCCCCACATGCATTTGACCCAAATAGCTCTACTATATAGAGTGAATATTTTATCATACATAAGGCATGCATTTTAAGTGATTCAAAATTCATAATAAATCTATATAGCATGAATATGCATTCAAAATAATTAAATCAAACCAACTAAGCACTTAGGAGTCATTTGCTCCTATGCTCATGAAGCCAAACCCACCGAGTGCGAAAATCGCCGATCCGAATCGCTAACTAAGCTTCGATTCCTACTCCTAGCACCCTACAAGGCATGCCATAGGAATTACAAACTCAAAAGATGAGTCTTGAGTTCAAACAATAAGAAACTCTACTAAAGGGTGAAGAATACTCACCGAATGCGAAGAAAGTGCTCTTGATCTCCAAATGGGAGTTAGAGTCCTTCTAATCCAACCTAAATCAAAGTTCTAAACTCATCAATTAGGTCCCAAAGGCCCTCAATCGAAAATCCCCAAATCCTAACCCTAGAATCCCATTCTAGGGTTTCATCTCAAAGAAACCCACAAAAATCGAAACTAGAGGAAAGAGATCACTCACATACCTCTAAGAAGCTCAAATCCAAGCTCAAAAAGCCCTAGGCTTGAAGCTTGATCCTCCACAAGGTCCCAAACACCAAGTTCCAAGCTCCAACAATGGTGGT
Source organism: Aechmea fasciata (assembly GCA_025177825.1). Lineage (NCBI taxonomy): Eukaryota > Viridiplantae > Streptophyta > Magnoliopsida > Poales > Bromeliaceae > Aechmea > Aechmea fasciata. Next base: position 12,598,368 of record CM045923.1, read on the forward strand.
AGAGGCTCTACCAAGCAAAAGAGAGCAAGGAGAGGGTTTTAATCCTCCAAAAACCCAACCAAAACCCTAGGAAACACAAGAGAGTAGAGAGAGAGGCTCCTCCTACCTCTTGCTGCTGTGGGGGGGGGCACAAAAGATGCCCTAGTGTGTGTGGTACACTAATAGAAGCAACAAAATGCTAAAACACCCCTGCAGTTTAAACTGCTCACATTCTGCCAGTTTGTACCGGTACAAGCCCATTTTGTACCGGTATAAACCTAGCAAACCAAACCCGAGCCTCGGGTTTGCCAAATCTGCCCTCTTTATCCGGTATAAATCTTGGTACATGCGGTATAGCAATCATTTTGTACCGGTATAGACACCGTTTTGTACCTGTATAAGGCACAGAATTCCCGACCCGAGAGCCACCTAAAATCCAACTTTTTGGACTTTAGGGCTTGGGACACATCCCCAAACCTCGGTACACGCGCCATAGGTCGGAACACAGTCAACGACCTTCCAGAAAATCTGGAAAAGCTCCTACACAAGTCAAATACTCGAACTCCGCAATTTGCGCAAGTCCAGTATGTTACATTCACCCCTCCTAAAAAGGAGTTTCGTCCGCGAAACTCAAAAGCGAACACATACCTCAAGATTCCATCTGAAAGAGATGGGGATAGCGCTCCTGCAGTGCGCTCTCAGGCTCCCACGTGGCCTCTCGCTCCTCGTGGTTGCTCCAAAGAACCCTCACGTACGGAATGTCCCGATTCCGCAATTTCTTCACCTCGCGAGCCAAGATCTTCACGGGTTGCTCCTCGAAGCTCAAATCCTCCCGCGGCTCTATGGGTACAGCCTCCAATACATGAGCCGGATCATGGATATACTTCCGAAGGACCGATACATGAAAGACGTTGTGCACGCCCGATAGGTTCGGTGGTAGAGCAAGTCGATAAGCTACCGGACCTATACGTTCCAAGATCTCATATGGTCCAATAAATCGAGGACTTAACTTACCTCGAATTCCAAATCTCTGAATTCCCTTTGACGGCGAGACTTTCAAGAAGACATGATCTCCAATCTGACACTCCAAGTCTCGTCTGCGTTTATCTGCATAGCTCCTCCGCCTACTGCGGGCCGTCGATAGTCGCTCCCGAGCGATTCGAACTTTATCCTCTCGCTTCGGAGCACTTCGGGGCCTAAAGCCAATCTTTCGCCAACTTCGCTCCAATGAAGTGGCGATCACTTTCGTCCATATAATGCCTCGAACGGTGCCATCTTAATACTTGCTTGATAACTATTGTTATAAGCTAACTCCGCCATAGGTAGATGCTGCGACCATCCTCCCTGGAAGTCAATCACGCATGCTCGAAGCATGTCCTCAAGAGTCTGTATAGTGCGCTCCGACTGCCCGTCACTCTGGGGGTGGAAAGCAGTGCTGAAATCCAATCTAGTACCCAAAGCGTCCTGTAGACTCCTCCAGAAGTGTGACACAAAGCGAGTGTCCCTGTCAGATACGATCGATGTAGGTACTCCATGAAGTCGCACAATCTCATCAAGGTACACTTGTGCGAGCTTCTCTCCGGCCAAGTAGTATGGATAGGTATAAAGTGCGCCGACTTCGTCAACCTATCCACGATCACCCAGATAGCATCATGCCCGGCTTGAGAGCGAGGCAATCCAGTCACGAAGTCCATGGTGATCTTCTCCCACTTCCACACGGGAATAGGCAAACTCTGAAGGTTTCCCGCTGGAACTCGATGCTCAGCTTTCACTTGTTGGCAAGTTAAACATCTAGCAACATATTCGCCAACATCCTTCTTCATCCCAGGCCACCAATAGAGTAACCTCAAGTCCTTATACATTTTGGTGCCTCCTGGATGAATAGCATAAGGTGTCCTGTGTGCCTCCTGAAGGATGTCCTCTCTAAGTCCCAAATCCGCTGGCACACAAATCCGTCCACCAAAGCGCATCACTCCATGATCATCCACTAGGAAGTCGCCGGTGCAACCATCCACCATTTTGTCTCGAATCTTTTGCAACTCTAAGTCAAGAGCTTGCTTCTCTTTAATTCTATCCATAAGAGTAGGTTGCACCACCATAGTCATCAGCCGCATAGGCGTATCGGGTCACTACCTCCAACTCCAACCGCTTCATCTGCTCGATCAAGCTGCGGTTGAGTAACAACCTGCACCGCTAAGTTCTCGGTAGATCTCCGACTTAGCGCATACGCCACCACATTAGCCTTGCCCGGGTGGTCGAGAATAGTCAAATCATAATCCTTGAGTAGCTCCAACCATCTGCTGTCTCAAGTTCAACTCCTTCTGAGTGAAAAGGTACTTTAAGCTCTTGTGATCCGTATAGACCTCGCACCGCTCGCCATACAAATAGTGGCGCCATAGCTTCAATGCAAAGACCACGGCCGCCAACTCCAAGTCGTGGGTAGGATAGTTCTTCTCATATTCCTTTAGTTGGCGAGATGCATACGCGATCACCTTGTCACCCTGCATCAAAACACAACCCAATCCGTTAAGAGATGCATCACTATAAACCACATACCCTGCTCCAGTAATAGGTAATGTGAGGATTGGAGCGGTCGTCAATCTCAGCTTCAACTCTTGAAAGCTCTTTTCACACGCATCATTCCAAATGAATTTAGCTCCTTTGTGCGTGAGCCTCGTGAGGGGAGTAGATAACTTCGCAAAGCCCTCCACGAATCTGCGGTAGTAGCCGGCCAAACCAAGGAAACTCCTGATCTCGGTGACGCTCGTCGGTCTTGGCCAATCCTGAATGGCTTCTATCTTCCTAGGATCCACAGCTACGCCTGATCCTGAAATCACATGTCCTAGAAAAGCCACTTCTCGAAGCCAAAATTCGCACTTCTTTGGCTGAGCGAATAACTTCCTTTCCCGAAGCACTTAAAGTACCAATCTCAAGTGTTCCTCGTGCTCCACATCACTTCGGGAATAAACCAAGATGTCGTCGATGAAGACCACGACGAACCTGTCTAGATAAGGCTTGAAAACACGGTTCATTAGATCCATAAAAGCTGCCGGGGCATTAGTAAGCCCAAACGGCATAACAGTGAACTCATAATGACCATACCGTGATCTAAAAGCCGTCTTCGCCACATCCCCAGGCGCAATCTTCAACTGATGGTATCCCGACTTCAAGTCTATCTTGGAATACACGTTCGACCCTTGAAGTTGATCAAAAAGATCATCAATCCTCGGCAACGGATATTTATTCTTGATCGTGACTTTATTAAGTTCACGATAGTCCACGCAAAGGCGCAGTGATCCGTTCTTCTTCTTCACAAAAAGAACCGGTGCTCCCCAAGGTGACACACTCGGTCGAATGAAGCCCTTGTCCAACATGTCCTGTAATTGTGCCCTCAGCTCCTTTAACTCTGCCGGTGCCATCCTATAGGGTGCCTTCGAGACTGGGGTAGTCCCGGGAGCGAGATCTACCACAAACTCGCTCTCCCTGTCGGGTGGCATGCACAGTAGCTCCGTGGAAACACGTCCTGAAACTCCCGTACCACCAGGATATCCTCGATCCTAGGGGTATCATCCTCACCCCTCAATGCGATACTAGCCAAATAGGCTACGCATCCACGGTTGATCAGTTGCCTAGCTCGAGACGAACTGATCGACATCGCAAAAAGCGAACTCTGACATCCTCTAAACACCACCTCACTCTGACCCGGTTCTCTAAAAGTAGCAGTTCGATTGACACAATCGATAGTGGCGTAGTATCTAGTCAACCAATCCATACCCAAAACCACGTCAAAATCCCCCAACTTGCGCACTACTCGCAAATCCGCGGGCATGGTCCAATCTCCTACCCGAATAGGGCAAGCGGGGCAATACTCTCGCACGTCCACAATGTGGTCGGGTACAACAATACGGCCAGGGTGTAGTAACGGAACAAACTGGATGTCATGCAACGCGGCAAACAGCCGATCTATAAATGAATGTGATGCACCGGTATCAAATAATGCACGTACTCTAATGCCATCAAGTAAAATGATACCTGCCACCACATCCTCAGCTGTCGCTGCCGCCTCGGTCTGCGCGGCGTACATGCGCCCACTCGGCGCCTGACGTGACCCCTCGCTCTCGCGCTGGACGGTCGGCCGCCCGATCGTGCGTGTCGACGGGGTCCACCCGTGGCGGGCGGTAGAGCCGGTGCCGATCTGAGAAGACGGTGCCGGTGTAGAACCTCTCGGGCACTCGGTACGGATGTGGCCCTCCACAGCTGCCGGAAGCACCGCCCGGCTGGTGAGGACCACCGCAGATCACACACCGGGGAGGCCGGCGTCGGTCAGATCCTCCTCGCTGGGGCGGTGCGCCACGACTGCGCTGCTGGTATCTCGGATGCTTCGGTGGCCTCCTAGAGTGCGTCTGGCTCGCACCCTCGGCCGCGGGCCTCTTGCCCTTCCCCTTGTCCAAACCCTCGCGTCTCTCCTGCCCCATGGCCGCGCCGCTCTCAACAGTGAGCGCGCGGTTCACCACCCTGTCGGTAAGTCGAAGCTCGGAGGACCGCACGAGCCGGAAAATCGACGGTCGCGATCCACGCTCGAAAATGCGGGCCTTATCCTCGTCGTCCCGCACGACGAAGGGCACGCAATGCGAGCAGAAAACTCTCTCTCGTACTCGGCTACGGATCTGTCCCCCGTGTCGAGTGCGCAAACTCTGCTCCATCGCCTCTTGACGCTATCGGGAAGTAGTGTGCCAACGGTAGCTCCTTGAACCTCGTCCAAGTAATAGAAGCTAAGTCTGTGGGGTTCTCCGAAGATCCATCCACCGGTGTAGGCCTCGCCGTCCAAGTGGTGGGTGGCGAGCCACACTCTGTCCCGCTCCTCCACGAACGTGTCACGGAACAATTTCTCCATGTGCATCAACCACTTTTCCACGATCCAGTGGTCGACCTTCTCTCCGTCAAAGGTCCTCGGGCTGCACCTCCTGAACTCCTTGAGGCGAGCCATGAGTCGATCCCTCTCGGCTCCCTGAGCCATAACTGGAAATGCCGCTGCCACCGGCGATGCTCGTACTGGCGGGGTGTCCCGATCCTCCTCCCGGCGCTCAACTGCCGGAGTCGTCTGGTGTGAGCCGGCCGCGGAGGACTGCGCCCGCGGTAAGTCAACCTCGGTGCCGGGCGCGGTGAAGGGGTCCGAGCCTCCCTCGCAGGCCCGCAGAAGATCCTCCATGCGCTTCATGCGCGCTTCTTGACGCTGGGCCGCGGTCGCCTGCTGCGTCACCAAAGCTGTGAGGGCCGCCAACTGGCCCCTCAACTCACGGACCTCGCCGGATCCGGAGGTAGCGGAGGCCTCGACCTCCTCAAAAGTTGCCGCATTGTCCGCTCCAACAGATTTCGAGCGAGTTATCGGCATCGCCACTACAACATCATAAAAGCGCAAGTTAGTAAGCTCACGCAATCGCATCCCCGCTCATGCTATAAATACCCAAATCATGCGAAAGTAATGAAATGTCATTTACTACTAACTCCGATGTTACGTTGTCGGCCGCCAACGTAACCCTCCGCGATTAGAAGTTATACAGTTCGATCCAACTCTACTTACTAGAGTTATTCAAGATACCCAATCTTAATACTTTCGCTCACAAGTTAAATAGACCTCGTCTCTCACGAGCCTATATCCTATAGTCCAACTAAGGTTTGCTAGGTCCACAAGAAGACTCAACCCTAGTCTACGATACCAATTTAATCTGTCACGCCCGGGACCCGGCGGAAGCTTGCCGGCGCGTGCCCGGACCCGCCGTATGTCTACAACATACAAGGCGTCTAACAAAAACGATAATTAACCAACAAAATAAAAAGAATCTAGAAGTATCAGAGCAGTATAACAACTAGAAATCTATACAAGGAAGCATAAAGAAGAGACTAAAGGTAAAGCACCAGTCTTAAAATAAACCATAAAGAGAGTATAATAAAAAGAGATCCGAACACCACAATAACTAAGTACAGGGTAGTCTCTACATAGGGATACAAAACTCTCTCAATCTCACCAAGGTACAAAAAGAGAGAAAAACCCCTACAAGGAGGAAAGCTGCAAAACTAGCTAGCGGTCCCCTTTCCACGATCCCTTGCCTCCGCCGTGCGAGAGGCTACAAACACATTAGAAAAAGAGGCGTGAGAACTATTAAAAATAGTTCCCGGTGGGCAGTGCGACTTCGATTGCATGCTCCACTAGGCCCAAAACTAAGCAAGTAAGTGTAAGCGAAATAAATAACGAGTAAGCTACTAAAGCATGATATCTCTACTTAGCATGAATAAGCATAAGTAAACGACTATTCTAAGCATGAATAGTAAATATAACCAACAAGCCCAATATCCATAGCAATAGTAAGGAGTTAAAGTTTACTATTCTAACCATAACCCAATAATTCCTCAAGTGATAGTAAGGTGTTAAAGTTTACTATTCTAGTCAAAGTCCACAGTTTTCTTTAAACTACATTAAGTTTAAGCACAATAAGATCAACCCGAAGGCGATATGGCCGATGCCCACCCGAAGGCTGCCTAGCCCAAATGCCGAGCCTAACGGCCCCGTAGTAGTCAACATTCCCACCCTAGGAATGCGACTGTCCCACGGCAATCCACTTCGGCGCCCAATCCCGCACGGCGAATACTAGAAACGCGTTGGCCAACTCACGGAGTCTTGCATGAGAGCTACCCTCACAAGCATGTGCGAATGAGCACAATGGCAAAAGTCACAAAACTCGTCACAAGTCCCAAATCATCATGTCTCTAACATGGATTGTACAATTGTCCAAAAGGCCTATCTCTATGTCATCATGTCTCTAACATGGAATATAGTATATGTTAAGTGGCCTATGTCAAGTCTCTATGTTGCAATTTCATAGTTTTCTATGTTAAGTGCCGCTTTATGACACTTAAGGTTTCTAAGTCCCAACATGTATTTAATGTTCACAATTAACATTAGCAAAGCTAAAATCACCATAAAGGCACACTCCCAGGCGCCCCCAAGAACCACCCCCACATGCATGCAGTTTGACCCAAATAGCTCTACTATATAGAGTGAATATTTTATCATACATAAGGCATGCATTTTAAGTGATTCAAAATTCATAATAAATCTATATAGCATGAATATGCATTCAAAATAATTAAATCAAACCAACTAAGCACTTAGGAGTCATTTGCTCCTATGCTCATGAAGCCAAACCCACCGAGTGCGAAAATCGCCGATCCGAATCGCTAACTAAGCTTCGATTCCTACTCCTAGCACCCTACAAGGCATGCCATAGGAATTACAAACTCAAAAGATGAGTCTTGAGTTCAAACAATAAGAAACTCTACTAAAGGGTGAAGAATACTCACCGAATGCGAAGAAAGTGCTCTTGATCTCCAAATGGGAGTTAGAGTCCTTCTAATCCAACCTAAATCAAAGTTCTAAACTCATCAATTAGGTCCCAAAGGCCCTCAATCGAAAATCCCCAAATCCTAACCCTAGAATCCCATTCTAGGGTTTCATCTCAAAGAAACCCACAAAAATCGAAACTAGAGGAAAGAGATCACTCACATACCTCTAAGAAGCTCAAATCCAAGCTCAAAAAGCCCTAGGCTTGAAGCTTGATCCTCCACAAGGTCCCAAACACCAAGTTCCAAGCTCCAACAATGGTGGTAGAGGCTCTACCAAGCAAAAGAGAGCAAGGAGAGGGTTTTAATCCTCCAAAAACCCAACCAAAACCCTAGGAAACACAAGAGAGTAGAGAGAGAGGCTCCTCCTACCTCTTGCTGCTGTGGGGGGGGCACAAAAGATGCCCTAGTGTGTGTGGTACACTAATAGAAGCAACAAAATGCTAAAACACCCCTGCAGTTTAAACTGCTCACATTCTGCCAGTTTGTACCGGTACAAATCCATTTTGTACCGGTATAAACCCTGCGAAACAGCCAAACCCGAGCCTCGGGTTTGCCAAGTCTGCCCTCTTTATACCGGTATAAATCTTGGTCTGTACCGGTATAGCAATCATTTTGTACCGGTATAGACACCGTTTTGTACCGGTATAAGGCACAGAATTCCCAACCCGAGAGCCACCTAAAATCCAACTTTTTGGACTTTAGGGCTTGGGACACATCCCCAAACCTCGGTACACGCGCCATAGGTCGGAACACAGTCAACGACCTTCCAGAAAATCTGGAAAAGCTCCTACACAAGTCAAATACTCGAACTCCGCAATTTGCGCAAGTCCAGTATGTTACACTCTAGGTGGTTAGATACGATCTAGATAGATCCTTGGGGCTTCCCCGTAACTTACAATTGCAATGAAAAGACCAACGGTGGATCAAAAGTCGAAACAACTTGTACCTAACGTCGACAAGCCAAGACAATCAATGATCCGACAAGTTTGGATCCGGAAAGGTGATATCTTTCCTTGCTCCTCGTCTTAGTTTATTTTTATTTATATAATGCTTTCATTGATGCATATTGCATACTATATTTTCATTGCATTACATCTTTTTGACGAGGTTCATTGTTTAAAATTTTGTTTTGAAATTTTTTTTAGGAGAGGTATTTGGGAATTTTTAATTTGATTTTTTTTAGAAGGGATGTAACATCCCGAACTTCTAAAGTCTTGAAGTTACGTGGTATGTTGGCTTAGAGGGCCATAAGAATGGTTCCCGTGAAGTTTGGAAACTTTCGGGTGTTTTCGGTGCACTAGGTGCGAGAACGAAGCCCGAAAGGCTATCTTGGGCCATGAGCTAAATCCAACGCTTGCGTGGAGGAAATAATGATGGGAACATGATTTAAATCGTGTGTGGGGAGTCTCGGCGCGATTTCAAGTGAATCGGAGACCCACAGGTCGAAAAGTGAGTTGGAACGGAGAGGAAATGGAACTCGAAAGGCTACTTTGGGCCGTGAGCCAAATCCGGCACTTGCGCGGATGAAATGATGATGTGGACATGATCTAAATCATGTTTGGAGAGTCTCGGTTCGATTTGAAACGAATCGGAGGTCAAACGGGCCAAAAGTGAGTTGGAACGGAAGAAACGGAAAAAGCTGAAAATTTGGCTAAGTCCTTGAGTGGGCTGAGGGGACCTGCGGGGTCGGGACATTGATCCAATGTCCGGACATCCAATGTCCGGACAATGGTGGATGTCCGGACCCCGTAAGCTGGAAAATGGGCAAAAGGGCTCTGCGCAGGCCAGGTCGAGACATTGATGAATGTCCGGACATCCAAGGTCCGGACATTGATGAATGTCCGGTCTCAACGACGAAAATGCCCGGTTTGATGCAATAGATGAAGAATTGAGGGCCTTATAGCATTTTTGGAGGGCTTATGTGTAAAGAGGGTGTTAAAACCTCTTTTCTCTCCCTCTCTCCCTCACAGATCTCTTCCACCCTCTCTCTCTGTTCGACCAAAGGGAAGGAAAAGAGAGAAAGAAAGGGAAGAAGAAAAGAGAGAAGAAGAAGAAGAAGAAGATGGAGATGATGAAGAAGATGATGGTGGAGACTCCAATGGCCATCTTCTTCCTCCCCTTTGTGCAAGAGAGCAACCTTGAGAGGTAAGCCCTTATGCTCTCTCATGGTAGATCTTCTAGTAGAGGGTTTCTAAACCCTAGATCTAGAGTTTTGATCTTCTTGCAAGCTTTAGAACCTTGTAGAGACTTGGGAACTCATGAAAATCATGTGTTCTTCAAGGTGCTCTAATGGTGGATTTCTAGGGTTTGCTCTAAGCACCCTATGGATGATTCTAGTGCTCTTAGATGAGTTCCTAGAGGTTAGACAAGCTCTCTATTGCTTGTTCTAGATATCAAAATGGTGGGATTGCATAGATGCAAACCTAGGGCTCCAAAAAGGAGTTTTTAGAAATAGAAGAGATTGATCTCATTTGACCCCATAGAAACCTAATTGGGGGCCTAACGAACGCGTTGGCGCGCTCGGTTCGGTGATCCGACGAGCGAGTACAAAGATATTAATGATTTAATATATTCATACCAGATGTCCGCAGCACGCAAGATAGGAGCCCAAAATTCATGAAAACGGAACTGGGGCAACTTAAAGGCGTGGGGCAACGGCACAAAGTCTCGGATTGCAATTCGGAGACCGTTTGGTTGGTCATGCAAGAGTTCGAGCCGAACCGGGTCAAGAGTGCCGCGGGCGGCCGATTGCAAGTGTCGACGAGCAATCGGAGTGCGAATTTAGGTGGGTTGTGTTTACCGAAGCGACTAGGTCGCCTAAATATGTCTAAGAGTAATGGTTTCAAGTTGATGCATATAATTGACATATGTTGCAAGTATAGAAATGCATGTATAAATGCTAAGAGAATGCATGAGTTAAATGCTAGATAAATGCATGAACTAGAGTCTAGTTGCAAATACATGAGATGCATGCTAAGTTGGTATATGAACTAAATGCTAAATGAAATGTATGAATAAATGCATGCTTAGCATAATGATTACATGCTAGATATAATTATGTGCATGTAAATGGAATGGTTAACATAAGAATGTTAAGTATATGAATGCCAAGTACAAGAATGCTAAGTATAAGAATGCTAAGTAGAGGAATGTATGCTTAACCTAGTGAGTACATGCTAGATGATTGTATAACTTCATGATGAACATGATATAGATGAATGTTAAGTGTATGAATGCTAAATAAAGAATGTGAGTCGTGGACTAAATACACATATAGATCGAGTGGCATCAAACTTAGTGTAAAGAACATAAGTTGTAGCAAACCTAGAGTCGAGTGGACCTAGGAGAATGACATCTAACCTAGTGTTAATGAACCTAGGTGAATCATGAGTGGCAATGACCTAGAAGTCAAGTAAACCTAGGTTGTGAATATAGTGACGTTGAACCTAGTTCGAATGAACCTAGGTAGTAAAGAACATGAAACTTAGTGTCAATGACCCTAGGCTATGTGCATAGTGGCAACAAACCTAATGTATTAAACTTAGGTTGAGTAAAGGCTTGGACCTAGATAGGTCGATACTATAGGGTAAGACCAACCCTAGAGTCGTGAAAATGGATTAGGAATCCCTAGGAATGAATCTTTGCTAGTGCGGCGTGCTAGTGCGACGAGTAAGTGAATGGCAAGCTGCAGTACGTGTGGTTCTCCTCGCACTTTGGCGGACGACTCATCGGGTACGTGTGGTTCTCCTCGCCGGTATGAGTATGAGATTGGGGACGCGGGTACGTGTGGTTCTCCTCGCCCGTGGGTCCATTGAGCGACTTGTGGTCCGGGGGTTGATGATAGTTCTCACCCTGTGCGTGGACCTATAGTCGAGAGAATCTAAGGCTGAGGTGCATGTGAGACGTCCTTCGCCTTGAGCCTGACAGAGCGCGGAATATCCGCAAGCGATTGACTCAAGACCGAGTCGGGTGGCATAGTGAGCTGAGGCCAAGTGACCTTAGATATGTTTGCTAAATAGCATAAGTGCCATGAGTATAGACTAAAGAATGAAATTTGCTAAATCTTGTAGATAGCTAATAGTGGAATGGAAAAGCTAAAGTAAAGAATAGCAAGAACATAATGAAAAGCTAAGAATCAAGTGAAAGTTGCATATTGCATTTGTGAGGCAGGTTTTTTTATGTTAGTTGCAAGTTATATATCTATATATGTTTTTTGGGCTAACATATCCGCAGTGCCTCCTTGGACCTATTGGTCGAGCTTTTCTCTTGGGTGACCGTACCCACGAGAACTATGGACAATAGTTCTCACCCCCGTGTTGCGTTTTGGGGTACAGGTACACACGTGAGCGGCGCGGCAGCGAGGCAAGGGCGTAGCTCAGTAGATAGCGCCCTACCAGGAGACCAGAGATAGAAGTACCCCAGTCGGCTAACTTGGGGTTTGAAAGTGAAAAAAATATGTTGTAATAAAGTTGTAATAACTAGATTGTATTAGGAAGTTCGTAAATGAATGTAAAAGTTAAATTGAGACGAATGGTTGTAATAGCAAGTAGCTGTTTTATGTTTATGATACTTCCTTATGCAATCTGATTGTAATATTTGTTCCTGTTTGGAACCTTCTTGAAATTGTATTGATTGCGACGCCTTGAACGTACAGGGGAAACTCTGTCCGTTCGGCGGTCTGTCGACGCGCCCGAATCCGACCGAATTGGCGGGCACGGGGCGTGACAAGGGAGATGATTGAAAATCATTAATGTAGAGAGATTAAAAGTTTTTTTTTAAAAGAGCTTTAACCGGTATCTAAAGTCAATTCAAAGTAAATTAAATTCATATTAATTATCGATCTTACCCCACTTTTTATTATTTTGACGATAATTAATTATGTGATTTGTTCTTACATACATTCATCAAAATTTTGAAATTAATTTTAATCTCTTGGTAATTGATTCATCTTGGTAGTGAATGTTGAATATAATTGATGGATATTTGCTAATCGACTAAAGTTCGTCAAAATTATTTTCAAATGTGAGATTGTCTAATTTAGGGGAGTTTGAATATTTAAAAAAAAGGGAAGAAACTCCTAAGTTTAAAAGATGTGGAAAGAGTTACATCCGAAAGGAGTGTGAAAACTACCACCACATGTAGGAAAGAGCTACCACCCCGGTCGTCCGGTATGTGTGTGAAGCTACCACATGAGAAATTATGTGATTAACCGAAAAATGTTGAAAAAATATATATGAATATTTTAGTATTTTCGGCGATATACGATGGTAGTATGAAAAAGATGCTCAAAGAGCCATCCCCGGTGTTTATTGGTTAAATCTCTATTTTGAACGGGTTGCGACAAATTGGTGTCAATTTTGCTAAATTTCTAAAAATTATTTTTCATCAATTTGCATCTTGATGACTTTAAAACATTAGATTATTTTTTAATATCAAATTTTGATGTTTTGATGTCTTTTGAAATTACTTAATATTTTATCTTCATCATAATGATTTTTGGAGTACAATCTTTAACTTTTATGAAATTAACTTAATTTGGAAGGATTTTTGAGAAAACAAGGCAAATTTTTTTTTGATGAGGAGGACACGGAGTGATTTTACCTTTTTGAGCTTTATTATCTATATTTTATTTTTTTCTCTCCTAGGACTTTGTCTAGTTTGCTTGTTTTTGGTATCTAGATTTGTAACTATGTCATGACTACTTTCTTTTTGCTCGTTTGTTTTTCTCTCTATTTGTATTTCTTTTTGGCAATTTTTGACAAAAAGGGGGAGAAATGAAGAACAAGTCATAGAGGGAGAAGATATTTGGTATTTGATGCATACACGAAGGTGATGACAGGCATGAGGAGATTAAGGAGGGAGAATGAGATGTGATCATGAGAAAGGGGAGAAATGAACAAAGGGGGAGGGATTGTTATTTTCATATATTTTTTCTAATAACTTTGTTTGTGAACTTTGTTCGTAGAGAAAGTAATCTAATTGCAGATCATTAAAGACTTCAAGACTCCTTGTGTCTAAGTCATAGAGTTTGTCTTAGGAGTTTTGATGTAATTTTGAGTTTCAAAATTGTATTTGGATTACACGCGAGAAGTTTAGTGTTTTGGTGATGACATTGAACTTCGTTTTTTCTTTTATGATGTAATTTTAGTGAGCTTTTGTGTTTTGTCACGAAATTGCCAAAGGGGGAGATTGTTAAGGATTTTGTGTTGGCAAGTTTCGTGAATTTAGGAGTCTTGAAGGCGTCAGAGCACATTTGAACAAAGAAGATGCAAACGGACGTTACAAGACTCAGCGGTGAAGCTCGGCACCTCAGGTATGATTCTAAGAACAATTCTGGTGATTCAAGACTAAGATATAGTAGGTAGAGGACTTGGATTGAATTCTATTTTACAAAAATCAAAGTGGAAAAATTTGGTCAAGATCCAGGATCTCAAAGGTGACATCCGGATCTAAAAGGTGAGATACGGATGCGAGAGGTGAGATCGGGATCCCGTAAGCTTTGTCCTCTGCGCAATTTTAAGTGTGATCCGGATCTGGATTGAGATCCGGATCCCGTACCTTGCAGTTTCAGGATGAATTAAGGTGGACCGGATCTAAGAGGTGGGATCCGGATCCCGACGCTCTATATTTGATGTTGCGCAAGCCAGGACCGGATCTCATGGCTTAGGACCGGACCCTGTGAAAAATATTTTTCAATGACGAAAGGCAGGACCGGTTGAGGGGGGCTGAGTCCGGACCTTGGCTGCGGAAAATATTTCCAGATTTGGTTGTTACAATCCTAATCTATCTCTAAGTCTTCTAATACTATATAAAGACCATGGGGGGTTCATAATTCAACATGCTTATATTATAAACTCTTTTGAAAACCCTAGAAGCTTGTAGGTAGCCGTTTTCCTCATCTTCTACATCAAGCTTCTCCCAAATTGATTCTCGGTGCCCTAATTCTTAATGGTTTTCTAGAATCAATTTGAGAATTGCTTAGAGATTATTCCCATAGATCTTTAATGAGAATCTAAGCAATAAATCACCATCGATCGTATTGTTCTTGCTCCGGACGGAGTGTGCTCGTGGATTCGAGTGGGCGTCGTGGATTCGGCGTGTTCGAGGCTTCGTGGATTCGAAGTACGTGCGTTCGTGGACTCGGACGTGAGGGCGTGGACAACCCGAAGGAGGATTGCGCGGAGATCCATTGGAGAGTTAGAGAGGTCGAGTCCGTGGAGTTCGGTATCTGTCACGCCCCGGGACCCAGCGGAAGCCCGCCCGGCGCGTGCCCAGACCCGCCGTATGTCTACAACATACAAGGCGTCTAACAAAAACGATAAATAACCAACAAAATAAAAAGAATCTAGAAGTATCAGAGCAGTATAACAACTAGAATTCTATACAAGAAAGCATAAAGAAGAGACTAAAAGTAAAGCACCAATCTTAAAATAAACCATAAAGAGAGTACAATAAAAAGAGATCCAAACACCACAATAACTAAGTACAGGGTAGTCTCTACATAGGGATACAAAACTCTCTCAATCTCACCAAAGTACAAAAAGAGAGAAAAACCCCTACAAGGTGGAAAGCTGCGATAACTAGCTAGCGGTTCCCTTTCCACGATCCCTTGCCTCCGCCGGTGCCGAAGGCTCTGAAACACATTAGAAAAAGAGGGCGTGAGAACTATTAATTAATAGTTCCCAGTGGGCAATTACTGACTTCAGTTGCATGCTCCACTAGGCCCAAAACTAAGCAAGTAAGTGTAAGCGAAATAAATAACGAGTAAGCTACTAAAGCATGATATCTCTACTTAGCATAAATAAGCATAAGTAAACGACTATTCTAAGCATGAATAGTAAATATAACCAACAAGTCCAATATCCATAGCAATAGTAAAGAGTTGAAGCTTACTATTCTAACCATAGCCCAATAATTCCTCAAGTGATAGTAAGGTGCTAAAGTTTACTATTCTAGTCAAAGTCCACAGTTTTCTTTAAACTACATTAAGTTTAAGCACAATAAGATCAACCCGAAGGCGATATGGCCGATGCCCACCCGAAGGCTGCCTAGCCCAAATGCCGAGCCTAATGGCCCCGTAGTAGTCAACATTCCCACCCTAGGAATGCGGCTGTCCCACGGCAATCCACTTGGCGCCCAATCCGCACGGCGTATACATGAAACGCGTTGCCCAACTCCGGAGTGCCGGCTTGTAGGGAGCTACCCTCACAAGCATGTGCGAATGAGCACAATGGCAAAAGTCACAAAACTCGTCACAAGTCCCAAATCATCATGTCTCTAACGTGGAAGGTACAATTGTCCAAAAGGCCTATCTCTATGTCATCATGTCTCTAACATGGGATATAGTATATGTTAAGTGGCCTATGTCAAGTCTCTATGTTGCAGTTTCATAGTTTTCTATGTTAAGTGCCGCTTTATGACACCTAAGGTTTCTAAGTCCCAACATGTATTTAATGTTCACAATTAACATTAGCAAAGCTAAAATCACCATAAATGGCACACTCCCAGGCGCCCCCAAGAACCACCCCCACATGCATGCAGTTTGACCCAAATAGCTCTACTATATAGAGTGGAAATTTTATCATACATAAGGCATGCATTTTAAGTGATTCAAAATTCATAATAAATCTATTTAGCATGAATATGCATTCAAAATAATTAAATCAAACCAACTAAGCACTTAGGAGCCATTTGCTCCTATGCTCATGAAGCCAAACCCACCGAGTGCGAAAATCGCCGATCCGAATCGCTAACTAAGCTTCGATTCCTACTCCTAGCACCCTACAAGGCATGCCATAGGAATTACAAACTCAAAAGATGAGTCTTGAGTTCAAACAATAAGAAACTCTACTAAAGGGTGAAGAATACTCACCGAATGCGAAGAAAGTGCTCTTGATCTCCAAATGGGAGTTAGAGTCCTTCTAATCCAACCTAAATCAAAGTTCTAAACTCATCAATTAGGTCCCAAAGGCCCTCAATCGAAAATCCCCAAATCCTAACCCTAGAATCCCATTCTAGGGTTTCATCTCAAAGAAACCCACAAAAATCGAAACTAGAGGAAAGAGATCACTCACATACCTCTAAGAAGCTCTAATCCAAGCTCAAAAAGCCCTAGGCTTGAAGCTTGATCCTCCACAAAGTTCCAAACACCAAGTTCCAAGCTCCAACAATGGTGGTAGAGGCTCTAACAAGCAAAAGAGAGCAAGGAGAGGGTTTTAATCCTCCAAAAATCAACCAAAACCCTAGGAAACACAAGAGAGTAGAGAGAGAAGCTCCTCCTACCTTCTTGCTGCAATGGGGGTGCTCAAATGGAGCCCTAGGGTGAAGGGGTAACCTAATAGAAGCAACAATATGCTAATACACCCCTGCAGTTTAAACTGCTCGAAATCTGCCAGGCTGTACCGGTACAAGCCATCCCATACCGGTATAGACCCTGCGAAACCGCCAAACCCGAGGCTCGGGTTGGCGTCCATCAGCTCTCCCATACCGGTATAGAATCCATCCTGTACCGGTATAGCAACAATGTCTGTACCGGTATAGACCCTCCAGTACTCAATCCGAGAGCAACCTAAAATCCAACTTTTTGGACTTTAGTGCTTAGGATTCATCCGCTAGCCTCGGTACACGTGCTCTAGGTCGGAACATAGTCAACGACCCTCCAGAAAATCTGGAAAAGCTCCGAACTCAAGTCGAATACTCGAACTCCGCAATTTGCGCAAGTCCAGTATGTTACAGTATCACCTTGTAATCTTTTCTCTTATTGATTGTTTATTCGCGTGTTGGTCCCGTGGGTTTTTTACTCCGAGTTTGGAGTTTTCCCACGTAAATCTCGGTGTGCTTTTTAATTTCCGCATTTACCTTTTTAAAGCATTGAGATTTGTGGTTTTTGGCTTTTACACCTATTCACCACCCTCTAGGTGGTTAGATACGATCTAGATAGATCCTTGGGGCTTCCCCGTAACTAACATGTGGAGGCATTGGGGTGCAATGCCGATTGGTGAATCGAGTGGCCACTTCTGGAGAACCAATTTGGATGATTTGTCAAGTGTCGCGACAATCGAAGAGATGAGTTTTTATGGATCTTGATTGTCGGGCTGTTCATGCCAAGCAGGTATAAAAGGATAACCAGGTGAAAATTACGCTATGCTTAATTAAGGATTGGAGTTGCACTCAGTCGTGCAATCTTTTGATAAGATCTGGCTTTGAGTGAGTGAGCATCGTTGGGATTCGAGCCAACGATTAGATATTGTATCACATCTCTTTAGTGAGCATTCCGATGGAGTGTTGATGGATCAGGTAACGGGTTTGTACCCCGGGTTCTTGCTACGAGCGCTATTGTTGGATCCGCCTCAGAGAGCTATATAACGGAATTCCAGTTGTACGAGTAAATTGAGGCAGAGCTAGGCTTCGCCCTCGACCTAGACGAGGAAAGTGAGTACTGGAATTCAGTTTTTGGGAGCACTTGGTATTGGTGATGACCAACTGAATAGCTTGTCGAACGAGCGCATTTTAGAGAAGGAACTTCTCGGAGAAGACTTGAAGTTGCTTTATTGGTGGCCCGGAATGATAAGGACGTTGGCGAGCTTGTGGCTAGATGTTTGACTTGCCAACAAGTGAAAGCTGAGCATAGAGTTCCCGCGGGGGAATTGCAGAGCCTACCGATTCCAGTGTGGAAGTGGGAGACGATTACCATGGACTTTGTGATGGGATTGCCTCGCTCTCAGGCCGGGCATGACGCTATTTGGGTGATCGTGGATAGGTTGACGAAATCGGCGCATTTCATACCTATCCATACTACTTGGACTAGAGAGAGACTCGCACAGATATAATTGGATAAGATTGTGCGACTACACAGAGTACCTACATCGATTGTATCGGACAGGGACACACGTTTTGTGTCACACTTTTGAAGGAGTCTCAGGACGCCTTAGGTGCTCGGCGGACTTCGATCGCTTTCCACCCTCGGAGTGACGGGCGGTCGGAGCGTATTGCACGGACACGCGAGGATATGCTTCGAGCTGCGTGATCGGCTTCCGGGGAGGATGGTCGCGGCAACTACCGATGGCGAGTTTGCTTACGCGACAGTTATCAAGCTTGAATCGAAATGGCACCATTTGAGGCACTCTATGGACGGAACTGTAGATCGCCACTTCATTGGAGTGAAGTTGGCGAGAGTTTGGCCTTAGGCCCAGATGTGCTACAGGAAGCAGAGGACAAAGTTCGCGTTGCTAAAGGGCGGTTGTTGACAGCCCAGAGTAGGCAGAGGAGCTTCGCTGACCAGCGTCGACGAGACTTGGAGGTTCAAAGTGGAGATTATGTCTTTTTGAAAGTCTCGCCGACCAAGGGGATCAGGAGATTCGGGATTCGGGGTAGGTTAAGCCCCGATTCATTGGATCGTATGAGATTTTTGAGGGTGTGGGCTCGGTAGTGAATAGTATTGCTCTATCGCCGAACCTGTCGGGTGTACACAACGTATTCTATGTATCGGTCCTCCGGAAGTATATACATGATCCAGCTCATGTTTTGGATGCTACACCATTAGAGCTAAGGGGTGATTTGAGCTTCGAGGAGCAACCCGTGAAGATTTTGGCTCGCGAGGTGAAGAAGTTGGGGAATCGGGTGCTTTCTTATGTGAAAGTCATGTGGAGCAACCACGAGGAGCGGAAGGCCACGTGGGAGTTTGAGAGAGCGCTTCGAGAGCGCTATCCCCATCTCTTTCAGATGGAGTCATGAGGTATGACTGTGATTTCGAGTTTCGCGGACGAAACCCCTTTTTAGGAGGGGTGAATGTGACGCACTGAACTTTGCAAATAGCAAGGTTCGAGTGTTGGATGTGAGATCTAAGCTTTTCCAGATTTTCTGGAGGGTCGTTGACTGTGTCTCGACCCATGGCACGAGTACCGAGGTTAGTGGATGAGTTCCAAGCTCTAAAGTCCAAAAAGTTGGATTTTAGGTTGCTCTCGGGTTGAATTTCTATGCTCTTGTCTGGTACAAAATTGTTGCTATACCGTACGGCCTTGATGGCTATCTTACAGTCTGAACCGAGATTTATACCGGTATAGAAGTGCGACGAGCTAACCGAGCCTCGGGTTTGGGTTTCGTGGGGTTTGTCTGGTACAAAATTGGCTTGTCTTGAGTACGGCTGCGATTCGAAAATTCGAAAGCTGAGGGCTTGTTAGCATTTTGTTGCTTCTATTTGTAACCCCTCAGCCCCTTTAGGGTCTTTTTGTGCTGAGACCAGAGAGAGAGAGAGGTAGGAGCTTCTCAAACCCTTCCCTCTCTATTTCTTGATTTTGGTTGGTTGTTTTTAAGAGATTGATCTTCTCTTTTTCCCCTTTTGCTTCTTGGTGCATTTTCCACCATTGGAGAGCTTAGAGCTTGGACTTGGAGCTTGGTGTGAGGGAGATCTTTGCTTCTAGAAGGTTTTGGTCCTTGAGAGGAGGCTCCTAAGAGGTATGGATTACTTCTAATCCTCTAGATTAAGCTTCTTTTGCGTTATAATAGAGGAAACCCTAGATGTTGATGTTAGGGTTTGTTTTTGGGGCTTTTTGATTTAGTGCATCTAGAGCTTAATTGATGATGTTAGAACCTTCCTTTAGGTTGGTTTGAGGAGACTCTCGCTTGCTTTTGGGATCTCGGGGATTGCTACCTTAGAGGTGAGTTTTACCCTTTCTATGTGGTTTTGGAGTTGGGTAATTTCTAAGGCTTTTGAACCTAATTATGTGGTTTAGATTCTTTATTTAGGTTGCCTTAGATGGGATCTAGCTTCCATTTGAAGCTTAGAGAGGGATTTCACTCATAGGTGAATTTTTTCCTGTTCGCTAGTTTTGATCTTCGCAGTTTGAGTCGTGGGCTTGCCGATTGATTTTGAAACTTCTTGTGTGACCTTTCTAGGGTACAAGGAGTCTGAAAAGTGTCGGGGTTGGCGACCCGGAGCGTGCGAGGACCATCGGTGGGTTTGACCTCCAAATTCAATGAAAATTCTCATTGGAATTATTTGAGCACCGTAAAATAGAAAATTATGTGTTTTCATGTTAGTTGCATCGTTGTTGAATTTTAGAATGCTTAAAACATATGCCTTATGTGTAATGAAATTTTTGACCTCTATATAATAGAGAGTGGCTTGTGGACTTAGGCATAGTGTTGCATTCTACTTGTGGCTTGAGAGCATGTTGGATATAGTGAAAATGACATGAGAACAAGTGAACTTGAACTTAGACTATGTATAACATATGGGAAAAGCTAATGTCATTAAGCGGCATTAGACTTGGCATCGGTTTGTGAACTAGTGAGCTAATGTCATCAAGCGGCATTAGGCTCGGATTCGAACTTTGACATAGAAATTCTAGTGTCATGTGAACTATTGTACTAGACCTTAGGGTTACTAGTGACATTTGCCATGTGAGTGACATGAGGTTTTGGACACTTGAGACTTGGACAGTGCTTGTTGCCATTTGTGCTCTTCGCACATGCTTGTGAGGGTCGCTCCCTACAAGCCGGCACTCCGGAGTTAGCCTTTGCGATTCGTTCGCGCGTGCGGTGTGAGAAGCCTACGGGACCGTTTGGGACAGACTCATTCCTTGCGGGGGATGTTGGGGCTACCACGGTACTTAGGCGGCACAAGCTGGACTACACTTGTGTAGATCCTAGAAAGAGAATTGAACAGTGACATATAATAGAAAATTGACATCACTACTAGATAGGACTTAGTAGTTGGATACTCGGATATACTGTGGCATAGTATTGGACATGGGTAGTATACTTGATAGGACAACATTTCCATTATGGTATACTTGAGAGCTTATTAGAATGTACTTGTTTAAAGTGGGCATTTCGGGTTTAATAAAGCATGTAGCATATTTACTTTGGGTTAATTATTCAGCTTTACAGTTGTGCTCTATTTACCGTTATGCTTTATTTACAGTTATTTAGTTCTGTACTATTACTTCTTTTGGGCCTAGTGGTGCAACTTTGTGCGGGTCGATGGTTGCCCACCGGGAACTATATTTTTATAGTTCTCACGCCTCTATTTTCTCGACGTGTTTCAGCGCCTTCGACGGGGAGGCCAGGGATCGCGGCAAGGGTGTCGCTTCGGCTAGCGACGGGGAGTCTCGCTAGGTGGTTCATCTCTCCTTTGTTTTACTTGGAGAGGATGAGTGTGTGTACCTGTATTTTGGTAGAGGTTACCCTTATGTACCTAGAGCTACACTGTTCTGTATACTTTTTACTAGTAGCAGTTTTAGTACTCTCTTTCCTTCCTAACTGCTTATTGATCCTACTTGCTGATAGGGATAGCTGTATGTGGCTCTGATATTCTTAGTTGTAGCCTATTATTGTTTTAATTCCGCTGTTTTATTTAGACGCCTTATATGTGTCTTGGCACGCTTTGGGGAAGGTCCTGCCGACCTCGGGGCGTGACATTACAGACTCTAACCCTGTTACAAACTCTATGACCTAGACATTTGAGTCTTGAAGTCTTGAATGTTCCTGCAAAAATTCTCAACACAGATTCAAGCATCAAAGATTCCATTAAGCATAAAAGCAAATAGTCATAGTTACAGTCCAGAGTCAAATAAAGAAACATCTAATAAAATATCATCTCTTACAAAAGCAAAATCTAATATCATAAGCATCATCATCATCATCTCATGTATCATAAGCATCATCATCATCATCTCATCATCATCATCTCCCCCTTTTTGTCATAAAAAGCCAAAACGACAAAAACGAGGGCCCAAGCACCCTAGTCGGAGTCGGTGTCGGGTGGAGGCATCTCAGAACCCGTACATCCCATCTTCTCACAAAGTAGGCGCAAATACTGAGAAAAACGCCCTTGGCGCCTCTTGAGCTTGACAATATCTTGACGGATGACATCCTGAACCGATCCCTGTCTCTCTAACTAACCGGAAAGCCGCTGCTGCTCACTAAAAATTGAGGACATGGATGCAACATCATCCGAAGCAGCCTAAGGTGGAGAAGGTGGAGCAGGTGGATGAACAGGGGGAGGAGCACCGGGATGTAGTTGAGCTCGAGACTTAACCATCGTCGTCTCCCCAATAGGTCCAAGAGGATGCTCATATAAGGAACAGTCAATGTTTACCTCATGAAGTCGGAGAATTCGCATGATCAACAGTGGATAAGGAAGGCGATCCTTCTTACTCGAAGTTTTTATCTCTCGCGCCATCCGCTTCCAAATCAGAAAAGGGACGTTCAAATTAATGTTCCGCTCCTGAACAATCTCGGGATGACCAAGTAGATAGAGATACAACACACGATCCCACCTTATAATCTTTGTGTTTGCTAAAGGCATGACATTGTAGCAAACCACAAAATTAAGAAACCTATACTCCAGTCTTAAATCCTTAGATAAGATTGCGTTTCCGTTGTTCTCGGCGTCGGGAACACAAAGAAACCTGAGCATCCTAGTCCAATCTCCAATGGCACCATAACCTGCCTGAAGATAGTCAATACCATCGGTACGTGCCTCCATACCAAGCACTGTCCCAATTGTGGCCAGGGTAATAGACATCTCGACTCCTCGAACCGAAGTTGTAAAAACATGAGGACGGTCATCTGATTCCAGTAGATGCCCCGCTCTCATATAGAATTCTCTGATAAGTTCGAGACCATAACCCGTCTGCTCGGCGAAGTTACAAACTTCGTGTAAGTCACCATGTTCAAAAAGAGCTTGAAACCCTGGGACTTTCTCAATCAAATTTGCCACGCCGACAAACCGTTCTCCAATGCACGTCTTCGACGAATACATGTCTCTCCGGCGGTCATCAACAGGAGGATCACGAGCACGGTCAGCATCACGCTCATGAAGAGATATACCGCCGGAGCCTCGATGACCACGAACATAGGTATGAGGTGTCTGAGGCGATTCCGTGTCCCTTGTCTCAATCACCTTCTCCTTTCCCTTTCCTTTAGCTTTTCCCTTGCCTTTTCCCTTTTCTTTTCCTTTTTCTTTTCCTTTCTCTTTCTCTTGTTCTTTCTTCTTGGAGCGAATCTCAGTGGCTATGGCTTCCCAATCCTCCCCCTGAGATTCTGCCCCCGAATCATCTCCCGGGTTATACTCACTACCCGCGTCGTCGGCCGGCTCTTGCGTCGTCGGGCGTCTGCGCTTCGCTCCCGGACCCATGCGCGCCATCAGGAACACAAGCACCAAAAACGACGAATGCATTTCGTAAAAAGAACAACCGCTGTTCATATTGAGAAAAACACAAATATCGATCATAAAACATCATTAATTAAGCATAATTGGTCAAAAATTTGAAAAATTATCCAGAGCATCCTAGGGCCATTAGGATTAACATTAACACTGTGAATATGCATGAAAAACAAGACAAAAATCACTAAATTTTGAAAAAATTACTACTGTGAACAGTAAAACAGCAAAACTGTGAAAACCTTAGTGATTTAGCCAATGTACTCACAGATCTGAAGTGAACCAGCGAAATAGAGCTTGTAGAAATGTTTGCTAAGTAAGTATAAGTAGAAAAGAAGCAACAAAACCAGTTCAAAACAAATAAAAAGAGATCAAACCATCTAAATCCCGAAATCCTACAAATTAGGGCACAAATGGCAAAATGCGGATTAAGAGCAAGATCTCACCAAAAATCAAGCAACAAAGTGCAAAAGCCACCAAAGTGTGTCTGGTGGTTCTAGAGAGAGAAGCTCCAGAGAAAAAACACGTTTTGAAACACAAAACCCAAACCCCCTGTCGAGCGGTTTATAATGCCGCCGCTCCAGCTGGGTCCGGATCTGGCTGGGCAGGTCCGGATGCCACGCCACGACACGCACATACTGTGCGTGCGATCCGGACCTGAATCCCTGATCCGGATCCCGAAGGCAGTTCCAAAAAAATTCCCCCCCCCCCCCCCCCCCTTTTTTTTTTTTAAAATAACACCGCACTTCGATTGACGTGAAATAAATTTGTATGAAATTTATTAACAAAATTCTATTCAATAAAATTCAAAAATGTCATAAAAGTTGAACCGTACATCAAACAAGAATTATGAGACTATACCGTGAAATTAAGCACATCTATCGAGCTCTAAACAATAGTTGCACCGAATTTAATCATCAAATTTGTAAATATAAAGATTCAATTAGATCACATTAAATGAAATAAACACAAGAATATCGTCCAATTGAGTTATGCACACATCGAAAATAAGGAGTGGCTCTTTGAGCATCTTTTGAAGCATTGTTCAACTAATCTTCGCACTAACCACCGTATATCACCGAAAATTCTAAATATTTATATTTTTCTCAACCTTTTCGGTTGCTCAATAATTCACTCACGTGGTAGCTTCACACACTTAGGACGGCGGGGTGGTAGCTCTTTCCAACATGTGGTGGTAGTTTTCACACTCCCGCAAGGGATGTAACTCTTTCCACATCTTTCGTAGGTGGTAGTTTTCACACTCCCGTGAAGGGATATAACTCTTTCCACATCTTTTATATTTAAAGTTACTCCCCCTCAAATAGTGCAACCCTCAATGAAAAAATATTATTGAGATTTCAGAAAATAGTGAGATAATTCATCTCATAGCGCCAATAATCAAACAAATTAAAGTACATCCTTGATAGTCCAAGGGAGAGATACCAATTTAACAAGTATATAAAAATAATTCATAGATGATGTTGAGGTTCAAATAAAATGACATAGAAGAATTTAAGAGAATAGAGCAATGTTAAGAGAAATCATGCAAACGTTATAAACAAGTCAAAGAGATCATAGAAAAAAAACACGCCAAAACAATAAAATCGCAAAAGAAGCTCATGCAAGGAAATGAATGATGCACAATTTACAGTTTTATTAAGTATGGCCCATAGGATATATCTAGATTGAAAGATTCATACCGATACCCTTTCTCAAATGTAAAAATCGTTTTTGATCTAAAGGCTTAGTTAAAATATTCGCAAGTTGATCATCGGTAGAAACATATTCGAGATGAAGAACATTTGAATCGACCAATTCTCTTAAAAAGTGATATCTTAGTTCAATATGTTTTGTTCGAGAGTGTAGAACAGGGTTTTTAGAAATATTTATGGCACTCGTATTATCACAAAGAATAGTAAGAGAGGTGGAAGTAATCCGGTAGTCACTCAGTAAACTTTTCATCCATAATAGCTGAGTGGCGCAACTATCCGCAGAGATATACTCGGCCTCAGCAGTAGAGAGTGCTATACAATTTTGTTTCTTACTATGCCAAGCCACTAGACAGTGTCCCAAATAAAAACACGCTCCACTAGTACTCTTTCTATCATCCGCTGATCTGGCCCAGTCGGCATCCGAGTAACCAATAATGTCAAGAGATGTTCCCTGATACCAAATCCCATAATCTGACGTTCCCTTGACATATCTAATCACTCTCTTCACAACCTTTAGATGAATCTCCTTTGGATTTGCTTGATAGCGAGCACAAATTCCAACACTAAAAGCTATATCCGGTCTACTCGCAGTTAAATACAAAAGACTTCCAATCATGCTCCGATAAGTCTTTTCATCAACACTATTTCCTTCAATGTTCGTTCCTAGCCCTTTGTTAGTTGTGCCCATCGGAGTGTCAAAGTGTTTTGCGTTGTCCAATCCAAACTTTTTAACTAGTTCCTTTGCGTACTTGGATTGGCTTACATGAATCCTGTCCTTTGTTTGTTTCACTTGAAGTCCAAGGAAGTACGTGAGTTCACCCATCATAGACATCTCAAACTCCTCCGTCATCAAAGTAGCAAACTCCTTAGAATCTTTATCTTTCATTGCTCCAAATACAATGTCATCCACATAAATTTGTGCTACAATAAAACCATCATTCGAGTGCTTAACAAACAAAGTCCGATCCGCTCCCCCTCGGTTATATCCCTTCTCCAAAAGAAATTTCGTGAGTCGCTCATACCATGCCCGCGGTGCTTGTTTCAAACCGTAAAGTGCCTTTTGAGATGAAAAACATGATCTGAAAATTTTGAGTCTATAAAACCTTTCGGTTGTTCAACATAGACTTCTTCTTTTAAAAATCCATTTAAAAATGCACTCTTTACGTCCATTTGAAAAAGTTTTATTTTAAAATGACAAGCAATTGCGAACAAAATTCGAATTGACTCTAATCGGGCGACCTGGGCGAACGATTCATCCAAATCGATGCCTTCTGTTAAGGATTTTATAAGTTGGCGAATTTCGTGAACGTGTCGGAGTCTTGAAGAGATCAAGGTAATCAAGATGAAGATGGATGATCCAGGACTCGTCAGATAAGCTCAACACCTCAGGTACATATTTAAGATCATTTATGGTGATTTATATTATAAATATAGTAGCTAGAAGACTTTAAAAACCTTAAACTATTGATTTTGCAAAAACTGGTTTTTATATGGTCTCTGTCCGGACCGTGGTTCCTGTCCGGATCCAGTAAGCATGTTTTTTCTGCGAAGGCTTAAACCCTGACCGGACCGCCCTTTCTGTCCGACTCGGTAAAGCTTGATAGTTTGAGATTTTCGCAAACCACTGGACCAGGAACGCCTTTTCTCGTCCGGGACAACGTAAGTGTATTTTTTCTTGTTTCGCAAGGTTGGACCGGACACCCCGAGGTCTGACCGGACAGAGTTCTGTGCGAAAATAATGACGGAAGTTGGGGACCGGACAGATATATAGAGACCGGACAGAGAACCCGAAAATATTTCCAAAAAGGGCTGATTTGATTTCTAGTCTACTTCAAAGTCTTCTAACTCTATATATAGACCATGGGAAGTCCAAGGACGAGATATACCTGAATATGCTTTTATTCTAAACCCTAGAATGTAACACCCCGAACTTCTAAAGTTATGAAGTCGCGAGGTATGTTGGCTTAGAAGGCCATAAGAATGGTTCTCGTGAAGTTTGGAAGCTTTCGGGTGTTTTCGGTGCACTAGGTGCAAGAACGGAGCTCGAAAGGCTATCTTGGGCCACGAGCTAAATCCGACGCTTGCGCGGATGAGATAATGATGTGGACATGATCTAAATCATGTTTGGAGAGTCTCGGTTCGATTTGAAACGAATCGGAGGTCGAACGGGTCAAAAGTGAGTTGAAACGGAGAAGAAACGGTGAAAAAGCTGAAAAAATGGCTAAGTCCTGAAAATCCTGCTATCGGGATCCGGATGAGGAGGCCAGGACCGGTCCACCCCTGCGAAGTCAGCTGAAAATTTGGCTAAGTCCTGGAAAATCTGCCTACGGGATCCGAATCCCAGTGGTGGTCCGGATCCCACGCGCGATGGGACTCTGGTGAAGACACTTGGAGTCCGGACCCCATACATGGAGACCGGTCTCTGAGACCCGAAAATGCCCAGTTTGGGCTGTTGCAAGAGGAGTTTTGTTGAGGGGTTTATATGCAAATTTGGCATGAGATGAGTGTATAGAGTGGATTAAACACTCTCTTTCTCTCTCTCACTCACTCGCCTCCCTCCCTCTCTCTCTCGTTCGACAAAGAAGAAGAAAGGAAAGAAAGAGAAGGAAAGAAAGAGAAGGAAAAGGAGAGAAAGAAGAAGAAGAAGATGGAGATGATGAAGAAGATGATGATGGAGATCCTCTTGGTCATCTTCTTACTCTCCCACAAGCTCCGGGCAAGCTTGTAGAGGTAAGCTTTAGCCTCCTCTCATGGTAGATCTTCTAGTAGTGGGTTTCTAAACCCTAAACCTAGGATTTTGATCTCTCTACAAGTGTAGAAACCACGTAGTAGCCGAAGAACACATGAAAACCATGTTTTCTTCGTAGAGCTCTAATGGTGGATTTCTAGGGTTTGCTCTAAGCACCCTATGGTTGGCTCTAGTGCTCTTAGATGAGTACCTAGAGGTTAGACAAGCTCTCTATTGCTTGTTCTAGGGATCAAATCGGTGGGTTTTGCAAAAATGCAAAACCTAGGGTTAAAAAGGGGGTTTTTAGAAATAGATGAGTTTGATCTCATTTGACCCCATAAAAACCTAATTGGGGGTGCAACGAACGCGTTGGAGCGCTCGGTTCGGTCATCCGATGAGCGAGTACAAAGATATTAATTATTTAATATATTCATACCAGATGTCCGCAGCACGCAAGATAGAAGCCCTAAATTCATGAAAACGGAACTGGGGCAACTTAAAGGCGTGGGGCAACGGCACAAAGTCTCGGATTGCAATTCGGAGACCGTTTGGTTGGTCGTGCAAGAGTTCGAGCCGAACCGGGTCAAGAGTGCCGCGGGCGGCCGATTGCAAGTGTCGACGAGCAATCGGAGTGCAAATTGAGGTGGGTTGTGTTTACCGAAGCGACTAGGTCGCCTATATATGTCTAAGAGTAAAGGTTTCAACTTGATGCATGTGATCCATGTATAGGAAATGCATGTTAAAGAACCTAGTGTAAAATGCTAAGTAGATGAATGAGATAGCATGATGAATAATGCTAGGTAAACACAAGATGAGCATGATATAGAAATGCTAGAGAACAAGTATGCATGAGATAAATAATGATATAAAGAATGCTAAGTGCATGAATGCTAAGTAAGAATGCCAAGTATAAGAATGCTAAGTAAATGAATGCTAAGTAAAGAATGTGAGTCATGGACTAATACACATATAGATCGAGTGGCATCCAACTTAGTGTAAAGAACATAAGTTGTAGTAAACCTAGAGTCAAATGGACCTAGGAAATGACATCTAACCTAGTGTAATGATCATAGGTTCTAGCAACCTAGAGTCATGTGGATCTAGGTAAAGAACAGTGAACCTAGTGTCAAGGACATAGGTTGGTTAAAGATGATAATGGACCTAGTGTGAGTAAACATAGGTCGAGTTGGAATGACATTGAACCTAGAGTTAAGTCAACCTAGGTTATGTGACAAAGAATGAACCCTAGAGTCAAAGAGACCTAGGATGCAAAGAACAATGGACCTAGATAGGTCGACACTATAGGGTTAAGACCAACCCTTCAGTTATGTGAAATGGATTCCGGAATCCCTAGGAATGAATGCTGCTAGTGCAGCAGAGCAAGTGAATGGCAACTGCAGGTACG
Source organism: Aechmea fasciata (assembly GCA_025177825.1). Classification (NCBI taxonomy): domain Eukaryota; kingdom Viridiplantae; phylum Streptophyta; class Magnoliopsida; order Poales; family Bromeliaceae; genus Aechmea; species Aechmea fasciata. Next base: position 12,627,761 of record CM045923.1, read on the forward strand.
TGTGGTTCTCCTCGCCTGGCAGTGACTCATCGGGTACGTGTGGTTCTCCTCGCCCGGTATGAGTATGAGATTGGGGACGCGGGTACGTGTGGTTCTCCTCGCCCGTAGGTCCATTGAGCGACTTGTGGTCCGGGGGTTGATGATAGTTCTCACCCTGTGCGTGGACCTATAGTCGAGAGAATCTAAGGCTGAGGTGCATGCGAGACGTCCTTCGCCTCGAGCCTGACAGAGCGCGGAATATCTGCAAGCAATTGGCTCAAGACCGAGTCGGGTGGCATAGTGAGCTGAGGTAGTGGTGACCTTAGATGTATTTGCTAAATAGCATATGTGCCGGGGATAAAGGATAAAGCATGTGAATAGCTAGCTTGATAAGTAGCTAATGAAGATAAAGAATAAAGAGTATGGATAGCTACCTTAATGAATAGCTAAGTAAGAATAGAAAAGCTAAAGTAAAGAATAGCAATAAAGTAAAGAAAAGCTATGAGCTAAAGAATGTTTGCATATCGCATATTGTGAGGCAGGTTTTTATGTTAGTTGCAATTATATATATATATATGTGTTTTTAGACTAACATATCTGCAGTGCCTCCTTGGACCTATTGGTCGAGCTTTTCTCTTGGGTGACTGTACCCACGAGAACTATGGACAATAGTTCTCACCCCCGTGTTGTGGTTTTGGGGGTACAGTACATACGTGAGTGAGTGGCGCGGCAGCAGGCGAGGCAAGGGCGTAGCTCGGTAGATAGCGCCCTACCAGAGATCGAGATAGAAGTACCCCAGTCGGCATAGCTAGGGGTATAGCAGGAAAAGAAAGACAACATGTAAAGAAAATGTAATTAAGTGTGTAATAACTAGATTGTATTAGGAAGCTTGTAAATGAATGTAAAAGTTAAATTGAGACGAATGGTTGTAATAGCAAGTAGCTGTTTTATGTTTATGATACTTCCTTATGCAATCTGATTGTGATATCTGTTCCTACTTGGAACCTTCATGTAATTGTATTGATTTGCGACGCCTTGAACGTACAAGGGAAACTCTGTCCGTTCGGCGGTCTGTCGGCGCGCCCGAATCCGACCGAATTGGCAGGCTCGGGGCGTGACATAGAAACTCTCTTCTAAGCTTTTTGACCTAATCCTAAGAGAGAGTTCTATACTAGTTGATCATCGAGTTGATGTTGCTCTTGTGATTCTTCTTTGTGAATCGACTCGATGAACAACTAGAAGGGATTTCCATAGTCTACGGTGCTTAACGTGTTAATCATCATAAATCATCCTTATTCTCTCTTCGGACGAAGAGGTTGCGCGGGAATCGCGTGTGGGGCGCCGAGGATTCGGTGGAAGCTTTGAGGAGTCGAAGCGTGGACGCGGCAAGGAGTTGCGGCGTGATCGGTTGAAGGACTTCAAGCGATCGAGGACCAATGAAAAGAGATCTACATAGAAGATTCTTGGGTAAAGTCGTGGGTGAATCGCCTTGTACTCAATTGTTTCTTAGTGGATTTTCATGTGATCGGTCCCGTGGGTTTTTTTCTCCTTGTGGAGTTTTTCCACGTAAATCTTGGTGTGTTTGATTTTATTTTCCGCATTTACTTTAAAATCGCATCGAGATTTTTAATTGGCCATTGTACACCTATTCACCCCCCTCTAGGTGTAGATTACCTTTAGATCCTTGGGACCTATAACCTACAGTTGGTATCAGAGCGGGTTTAGGTTGTAGACAATGGCGAGGCGGTAATATCATTCGACCTCCTCTCTTCGATGACACTAACTATGCCTATTGGAAAGTCCGCATGAGGGCGTTTCTAATTGCAATCGACGAGAGAGTATGGCAAGCGGTGGAATATGGTTGGACTCATCCCACCGAGGTAGTTGATGCTATTACCGTCCCCAAGGCTAGAACTAAGTGGACTAAGGATGAAAACGAACGTTCTTCTTTCAATGGCAAGGGAATTAATGCTTTATTTAACTCTTTGAATCAAACCGAATTCTCTCGGGTTTCGGCATGTGAAACTGCTAAACAAATTTGGGATACCTTTAAAACCACCCACGAGGGAACTAGTCTTGTGAAAGTTCAAAAACTACAAATGTTGACTAGTCGTTTTGATTCTATTCATATGGAAGAAAACGAGACTTTTACTGAATATTATACTCGTCTTCAAGATATAGTCAACACTTGTTCCAACTTGGGTGAGAAAATTCCCGAAACCAAGATAATTCGTAAGATTCTAAGAACTCTCCCCGAGCGTTTTCGTCCGAAAGTCGCGGCAATTGAAACTGTAAAACATCCCGATGAGATGAAAGTAGATGAGTTAGTAGGTGCTCTTCAAACTTATGAGATGACTTTTCCTTCTAACTCGTCTTTTTCCAAGTTGTCTTCTAAGTCCACAGGTATGGCGCTCAAATCGACCAAGGGAGGCAACGCGGACTCATCTTCTTCCGAGACGGATTCGGACGTGACCTTGGAGGACTTCAAGAAGCAACTTGCACTTCTAACTAGGTGTTACGGATTTTATGTTGGCATATTTCGTGAAGTTAGTTCGGAGTCTTGAAGGTTTAGAGAAGATGAGACGAAGATCGAAGACTCGCAGACTCGAAACGTAAATCCACAATGCTCGGTAAGTTCAAATACTGATGATGATGATTTATATACTTTAACAAGTGTTTAGAAGACATTAGGATTGTTGAAATTGAGTTTTAACTAATTTGGTTCTTCACTCTGCATATCTGGTTGAGAGGACCGGTCTCCACATTGAGAGGACCGGTCCCGATGCACCCTCTGCGCACCTTTGCACGGAAGGACCGGTCTCCACAAGCTGGAAGACCGGTCCCGGAGAAACTCCTATGCGCAACTTTGCACGGAGGACCGGTCTCCACAAAGGGAGGACCGGTCCCAGGGCTGGAAATTCACATATCGCTGAATAAGACCGGTCCCCTGGCATGTGAGACCGGTCCCTCGGTGATTAATATTTTATTGCGCAAGGGAGGACCGGTCTCTGATCTGGAGGACCGGTCCCTCGATACGAAATCTGTTTTAAAGATTTATTTTTTCTAATCCAAATCTATCTAGAAGTCTTCTAAACCTATAAATAAGATGTAGGGGTGTTTCTAAAAGATGATTAAGCCTAGATTATTTATGAAAAACCCTAGAAGCTTGTAGGTAGCCGTTTTCCTCATCTTCTACATCAAGCTTCTCCCAAATTGATTCTCGGTGCCCTAATTCTTAATGTTTTTCTAGAATCAATTTGAGAATTGCTTAGAGATTATTCCCATAGATCTTTAATGAGAATCTAAGCAATAAATCATCATCGATCGTATTGTTTTTGCTCCGGACGGAGTGCGCTCGTGGATTCGAGTGGGCGTCGTGGATTCGGCGTGATCAAGGCTTCGTGGATTCGAAGTGGAGGCGTTTCGTGGATTCGGGACGTGGCGTTCGTGGACTCGGACGTGAGGGCGTGGACAACCCGAAGGAGGATTGCGCGGAGATCCATAGGAGAGTTAGAGAGGTCGAGTCCGTGGAGTTCGGTATCACCTTGTAATCTTTTCTCTTATTGATTGTTTATTCGCGTGTTGGTCCCGTGGGTTTTTTACTCCGAGTTTGGAGTTTTCCCACGTAAATCTCGGTGTGCTTTTTATTTTCCGCATTTACTTTTATCGCATCGAGAATTTGTGGTTTTTGGCCGATACACCTATTCACCCCCTCTAGGTGTTGTTTGATACAATCTAGATAGATCCTTGGGGCTTCCCCGTAACTTACAATTGGTATCAGAGCCAGAGGTCATGGGTTCGATTCCCGCATGCTGCAAATGTGTGCAGGTGCTGGAGGGGGGATTGTTGGCTTAAATGGGCCAGCATCCTGCCCTGTGGCGGAAGGCCATGTGGGCCAAGTCATGTTCGAACTGGCGTGAGGCTGGGTTGGGCCGAGTCATGTTCGAAGTGGCGTGAGGCCAGGTGGGCCGAGTCACAATCATACCCGTGGGCGCTGTTTCTGTACGCTTTAAGTGAATTGGTTGCGTATTTCTAACAGCTCGAGCTTTTGGGATTAATGGTTAGCGCCAACGATCCGATAAGTGGTATCAGAGCGGGATCTAGATATATTGATATCAAATGGCCGAAGGCGGTAACATTAATCGACCCCCGCTTTTCGACGGCACGAATTATGCCTATTGGAAAGTTCGCATGAGAGCTTTTCTAATTGCAATCGAAGAGCGGGTGTGGAAATCAATTGAGTTCGGATGGAAACCTCCAACCGAAAAGGTCGATAATGTTGAGAAGCCTAAACCACGAGACAAGTGGACGAAAGATGAAAACGAGGCATCTTCGTTTAACGGCAAGGGCATAAACGCTTTATTTAATGCCTTGTCGCAAACGGAGTTTACTCGCGTGTCGGCTTGTGAAACCGCGAAAGAGATTTGGGATACTCTACAAGTTACGCATGAAGGAACGAGCTTAGTAAAGGTCCAAAAATTACAAATGCTTACAAGCAAATTTGATTCGATTTTCATGGATGAAAACGAGACCTTTACCGAGTACTATACACGTCTACAAGACATAGTAAATACATGCGCTAACTTGGGAGAGAAAATCCCGAGTCAAAAGTTGTTAGAAAAATTCTTCGAACTCTTAGGAACGTTTTCGGGCAAAGGTTGCCGCGATTGAAACGGTTAAGCATCCGGATGAGATGAAAGTCGAAGAATTAGTAGGCGCTTTACAAACGTATGAGATGACTTTTCCTACTAATCAATCTTCTTCCAAGTCTTTTTCTAAAAGCACAGGGATGGCACTCAAATCATCAAAGGAAGAAGACGACGACACGGATTCCGACGAAAATATTACGCTTGCGGATTTTGAACAACAATTGGCGCTCCTCACGAAGAAGTTTCGCCGGAATTTTCGAAAGAAGAACGATGCTTCATCTTCGACGCGAAAATCCTTTTCTAAACCTTCTTCTAATTCTAAATTGAAAGATAAAAAACTTGTAAAGTCTTCGAATGAAAAAGATGAATTCGAAGGGAAATCCAATGCTTCAAGTGTAGAGGCTACGGCCATATCGCAACGGATTGTCCTTCGAAGAAGACGTATAAACCGAAGGCTTTGCAAGCTAAAACGAAAACTTGGGATGACTCTTCTTCAAACGGATCATCATCAAGTGATGAAGAAAAGGATCATACGGCTCTAATCGCTAATTCTACATCTTTTCCTCCGTCTTATAATGTTGCTTGTTTATCATCTATTGTTTCTAACTCAAATCTTTCTCTCTCTTCGCATGGGTCTTCGAGCGAGAATGGCGAAAGTGAGGAGGAATCGAATGACGAGGATATAGCCGAAGCATACAACCAACTTCTTATCGAATCGAAAAAGATGGCTAAATTCAATAAGAAGTTGGAAAGTCGTTTGTTGGAGATTGAAGAAGATAACAACAATATGAGGATCATGAATGAAGCTCTTGAGGAGGAACGGAATCAACTTTGAATATCAATTCGGTCCTCCAAAAGAAGCTAGAAGAAGCGGAATTAACAATGAAATCTTATAGGGATAAGATTGGATTTTTGGAGCAACAATTTAAGGAAACCTACACATCCAATCAAGTGTTAACCAAGCAAGTTCATCAACTCAAATCGGATCTTCAACAATTTTCCTCGGGTTCGAAAAAGTTGGATAACATGCTCGGGTTAGGTCAAACGAACAAGTTGGGCCTCGGATACGAAAGGACATATGTTGAGAAGGATCAAAAGACGACATCGAAAGTCTCAACAAATTTAAAAGCAAAGGTATGTCACCGATGCGGGGTCAAGGGACATATCAAAAAGAGTTGCCCGAACAAGACAACGAAATCTCAATCGGCACCTTCTTCTATTCGGTATCTCCCACGGAATCAAATAGGAAATCAAGTTAGTCGAGTACCTCGTGCAAACCGAATCTCAAAACCGAACCATCAAGGGAGTTCTAATTCTAAGCCTCAACGAAAATATCAACCGAAGGTTCAAGCATCGAAACGACTAACGGTTGATCCCAATACAAGGCAAATCAAACCGAACGTCGACAAGCAAAGACAACGAAAGATCCAACAAGTGTGGATTCGGAAAGGTGATATCTTTCCTTGTTATTCTTCTTAGCTTGTTTTTCGGTTATGTAATGCTTTGATAGGTGTATATTTCCTACTTTTATTCATTGCATTACATGCTTAGGCGATTTTTGGTTCTTAGTGAATATCTTTGATGCTTGAGTTTCTTGTGTTTGAAAATCGTCTTTGAGGAAAGGTAAAGGGGAGTTTTTAAAATTTTTGAGAGTGGCAATGATTGAAAATCATAAATGTAGAGAGATTAAAGGTTTTTCAAAAAACCTTAACCGGTATTTAAAGTCAATTCAAATTGGACTAAATTCATATTAATTATCGGCTTTACTTCACTTGTTATTATTTTGACGATAATTTAATATGTGATTTCTTCTTACATACATTCATCAAAATGTTGAAATTAATTTTAATCTTTTAGTAATTAATTCATCTTGGTAGTGAATGATTGAATATAATTGATGGATATTTGCTAATTGACTAAGATTCGTCAAAATTATTTTCAATTATGAGATTGTCTAATTTAGGGGGAGTTTGAATATTTTTTTAAAAAAAAAAAAGGAAAAACTCCTAAGTATAAAAGATGTGGAAAGAGTTACATCTGAAAGGAGTGTGAAAACTACCACCACATGTAGGAAAGAGCTACCACCCCGGTCGTCCGGTACGTGTGTGAAGCTACCACATGAGAAATTATATGAAAAACCGAAAAGGTTGAAAAAAAATATGTATATATGAATATTTTAATATTTTCGGCGATATAAGGTGATAGTTTGAAAAAGATGCTCAAAGAGCCACTCCTGCTTTATTAGTTAAATCTCTATTTTGAACGAGTTGCGACAAATTGGTGTCAATTTGTCAAATTTCTAAAAATTATTTTTCATCAATTTCCATCTTGATGACTTTAAATCATTAGATTTTTCTTAATATCAAATTTTGATGAATTGATGTCTTTTGAAATCAAATAATATTTTATTTTCATCATAGTAATTTTTGAAGTGAAATCATTAATTTTATGAAATTAATCTAATTTTGAAGGATTTTTGAGAAAACAAGGCAAATTTTTTTAATGAGGAGGACACGAAGTGATTTTACCTTTTTTAGTCTCATTATCTATGTTTTATCTTTTTTCTCTACTTTTAACTGTGACGTGACTACTTTCTATTTGCTAGTTTGTTTTTCTCTCTATTTGTGTTTCTTTTTGACAATTTTTGACAAAAAGTGGGAGAAGAATTGGAAACTTGAATTGAATTTCAAGCGGGGGAGAGATTTTCATGAACAAAGGGGGAGAGATTGTTATTTTCATATATTAGATTTTCATGAACAAAGGGGGAGAGATTGTTATTGTCATATATTTTCTTTACTACTGACCTTGTTTATGAACTTTGTTCGTGGAGAAAATTGTCTTTTTGCAGGTTTTGAAATCAAAACATCAAGACTCCTTGTGTCTAAGTCATAGAGTTTGTTTAGGAGTTGCAAAATTATAATTTTGTATTTCTTTGGATCTTTCACGCGAGAAGTTCATTGTTTTGGTGATGGCAATGAATTTCATTTTTTTGTGAGTTGAGCGTTGTGAGTATTTTAATGTAATTTTGGGTTTTGTCACGAAATTGCCAAAGGGAGATTGTTACGGATTTTATGTTGGCATATTTCGTGAAGTTAGTTCGAGTCTTGAAGGTTTAGAGAAGATGAGACGAAGATCGAAGACTCGAGACTCGAAACGTAAATCCACAATGCTCGGTAAGTTCAAATACTGATGATGATGATTTATATACTTTAACAAGTGTTTAGAAGACATTAGGATTGTTGAAATTGAGTTTTAACTAATTTGGTTCTTCACTCGCATATCTCTGGTTGAGAGGACCGGTCTCCACATTGAGAGGCCCGGTCCCAGTAAGCTCCCTCTGCGCTCCTTTGCACAGAGGACCGGTCTCCACAACTGGAAGACCGGTCCCAGAGAGCTCCCTATGCGCAACTTTGCACAGAGGACCGGTCTCCACAAAGGGAGGACCGGTCCCAGAGGCTGGAAATTCACATATCGCTGAATAAGACCGGTCCCCTGGCATGTGAGACCGGTCCCTCGGTGATTAATATTTTATTGCGCAAGGGAGGACCGGTCTCTGATCTGGAGGACCGGTCCCTCGATACGAAATCTGTTTTAAAGATTTATTTTTTCTAATCCAAATCTATCTAGAAGTCTTCTAAACCTATAAATAAGATGTAGGGGTGTTTCTAAAAGATGATTAAGCCTAGATTATTTATGAAAAACCCTAGAAGCTTGTAGGTAGCCGTTTTCCTCATCTTCTACATCAAGCTTCTCCCAAATTGATTCTCGGTGCCCTAATTCTTAATGTTTTTCTAGAATCAATTTGAGAATTGCTTAGAGATTATTCCCATAGATCTTTAATGAGAATCTAAGCAATAAATCATCATCGATCGTATTGTTTTTGCTCGGACGGAGTGCGCTCGTGGATTTGAATGGGCGTCGTGGATTCGGCGTGATCAAGGCTTCGTGGATTCGAAGTGGAGGCGTTTCGTGGATTCAGGACGTGGCGTTCGTGGATTCGGACGTGAGGCGTGGACAACCCGAAGGAGGATTGCGCGGAGATCCATAGGAGAGTTAGAGAGGTCGAGTCCGTGGAGTTCGGTATCACCTTGTAATCTTTTCTCTTATTGATTGTTTATTCGCGTGTTGGTCCCGTGGGTTTTTTACTCCGAGTTTGGAGTTTTCCCACGTAAATCTCGGTGTGCTTTTTATTTTCCGCATTTACTTTTATCGCATCGAGAATTTGTGGTTTTTGGCCGATACACCTATTCACCCCCCTCTAGGTGTTGTTTGATACAATCTAGATAGATCCTTGGGGCTTCCCCGTAACTCACACTAGGAAGTTCCGACGCAATTTTAAGAAGAAATTTCCTACCAAGACTTCCTCTTCCAAGTTCAACAAATCAAAAGGGAGTACTTCTTCTTCTTCTTCTAAATCTAAACATTCTGAAAATTTTTCAAAAGAGTCCTCTAAAGATAAGAAAAGTGGAGAAATCCAATGCTATAAGTGTCGGGGTTTTGGACACATAGCATCGGATTGTCCGACCAAGACTTCTAATAAGAAGAAGGCTATGGAAGCCATCACTTGGGATGATCCTTCCGACGATGAGTCAACCTCAAGCGATGAGGAAGAAAATGCCATGGCTCTTTTGGCATACGATTCTAATATTATGTGCTTATCCTCCATTGACTCAATCTCCGTGACTTCATTGCATGAACAATCCACACCGGAGAACTTGACGGATGACGATTCGGATGGCGGTGACATGATTGACGCTTATCGTCAATTGATCGTAGAATCGAAGAAGATCGCCAAGCACAATAAGAAGCTACAACAAAGGATCGTGGATCTAGAAGGGGAGAACACAAGCTTAACAACTTTGTTGAGAGATTTGGAGAAAGAGAAGGATGGATTATCTAGAGCCTATCAATCTATTGTTGAAAAAGTTGGCATGCTTGAGAACGAAAGAGGAACAAATGAAGAAAATGTACAGTTTCTCAATGAGCAAGTAAGGAAGGCAAAGGAAGCAAACTTGGAATTCACAAAGACTATCATCCAACTAAGATCGGATTTGAACAAATTCTCCTCCGGAACGACGAAACTTGACAAGATGCTAGGGCTTGGACAAACATCTAAACTTGGTCTTGGATATGAGAGGACTTATGTTGATCAAGTCGCTAAGCAAGTGGGCGTGAATTCGACTAAGTCAAAACCAAAAGTTCAAAGTAAGTTCGTTTCAACTAGAAATTTGTTTACTAACAAAATTTGTCACCAATGTGGAGTTCTAGGTCATGTGAGGAGAAATTGTACACAAAAGAAGAACTCCGTGACACACGTGAACCAATGGTCTCAAATCAAGCCCAAGAAGAATCTTCCAAGAGTGGAATCAAAGCCAACAAAGGATGATTCAAGAATTAGAACTAAACAAGCTTGGAGGCCGAAAGTAAAGGGTCGAAAGAACAAGAAATTCGAACTCGTCGACAAGCTTCACAAGACGCGTACAAGCCAATCGACGCACCCTAAGATTCGTAAGGTTTGGGTGTGCAAAGGTGAAATCTTTTCTTATTAAGCGTCTAGTGGCTACCGACCTCTCTCTCGCACTATATCTATTCGAACACTTGTGCCATGAATATTTTTTAAAAAAAAGGTGTTCTATTCTCTTGAACCAAACGTGTTGAGCTAATATATCATTACTTGGGAGAATTGGTCGCGTTTATTTCAAAGGATTTTATTTATCTAGACATTTTCTATGAGCCAATATTTAAAAATGGACAATTATGCATTATTTGTTCTTGTGCATTGTTTGCTTGATCTTTGGAACGCGAAGTGTTTTATCTTATTTTGAAAAGTTTCCTTTGTTCTTCACGATGTGATCTCATTGCTTGCATGAGTTATTTTTAACACTCTTTAATCCAATTTAACTCTTCTATGTCATTTATTTTGAACCCTAACATCTTTTAGAAATTATCCTTACATATATTTGTTAATTTAAGTACATCTCTCTTGAACTATCAAAAGTAGATTAATTTTATTTGATTATTTGCACGATGGGTGACATGTGATCCTATTTTCGAAATCGCAATAATATGTCCCATTGGGGGTAGCACTAGTTGAGGGGGAGTAGTATCTATGACATCCCTATTGGGAGTGTGAAAACTACCACCAATTCAAGATGTGGAAAGAGTTACATCCTTTCTAAGGAGTGTGAAAACTACCACCACATGTAGGAAAGAGCTACCACCCCGGTCGTCCGGTAAGTGTGTGAAGCTACCACATGAATATAAGTTTACTTCTCTAAAATAATGATCATATTTCTTAAATTAGAGGTGCTCGGTGGTTTCTCTTTTTCATCGAACGATATAAGGTGGAAGTTAAAAGATGCTCGAAGAGCCACTCCTTAAATTTGACGTGTGCTTAACTCAATTGGATTATATTCTTGTGCTTATTTCAGTTTATGGGATATACGTTAATCTTTATTAATGTGAATGTGAAATTTAAACTTAATTCAATTGTTGGTTAGATCTCGACAGATGTGTCTAAATTCACAGTATATGAAGATCAAATTTTGATTGATGTAAGGTTCAACATTTTTGACATTCTTGATTTGTTTTGGATTAGATTTTGTTATTATATTTCGTGAAGTTGATGTTGGGAACAAGATGGGTATTTAAGAAAATTTCACTGTTTTCGATTATTGCCTACTGGGACCGGTCTTCAGACTCTGTCCGGACAGCACGCTTGCATAAGAGCAGACTGATTTTTGGTGGCATCCGGACAGAGCCTTGGTCTGTCCGGTTTCGGCTGGAGCGGCGGGCGTATATACCCGCTCGACCGAGTTGGCTTCAAAACTCAACGTTTTATAGTTTTCTCTTGTCGTTCTCTCTCTAAAAACCCTAAAGTGCTTCCCTGATCATTTGCATCAACATCCTTCACTTTTTCTTCGGATTCAAGGTATGCATTTTGATTTTTTCGATTTTTGCTTTTTTTTCTAAAAAATTAGGGTTTTTGCGATTGATCTTTGTTTGTGCGGTTTTGAACTAGATTTGTTGCTTCAATCTTGCTTCAACATGTGTAATATGCAGTTCTACATGCTTCTTTTTCAATTTATTCAACTGATCTGCATGCATTTTGGTTTAACCCTAGTTTTTCACTGCTCACGTAGGGATTTTCGAATTTTTGTGATTATTTAATCATTCCTCATGCATATTATCTATATTAAATGTGTTTCTAATGGCTCTAGGGTGATGATAAATTTGTTTAAAATTAACAACCAATTTTTCGTAATTTATGATATATTGTGATCAATATGCTTTCTATTGAGCTTTTGAACAGATACTTGTTGCAAACATGTATTCGTGGCTACTTGTGTTGGTATTTTTGATGGCACGAGGAGGTTCTGGTGTGAAGCGACAACGCTCCTCCACTCAACAACGGGAGGAACAACTGCAGAGGACGTTGGCGTGAATATAACCCTGCGGAGAATTCAGACCGTGAATCACGCGAGGGTGATTGGGACACGGTTCTGGCTGAGTCTCAGCACGCAGCAGCACAAGGAACATCAAAGGGAAAAGGAAAGTCAAAGGAGAAAACCAAAGGAAAAGGAAAGGGCAAGGCTAAAGCCCGAGATGATGAACTACCTAAGGAGCAACGTTCTGAACGAACGAGAAAGAAGACGACTGGTATTACTATTGAGGAGCCTCAACCTGCAGCAGCTGCTCCACCTCAGGCACCTCAGGCAGCTCAGCCACCTGTTGATCCTCAACGATATCGACTGTATTCCTCGAAGCATTGTGTTGGCGAGCGACTAGTTGGGGTTGCAAACTTGATCAAGAGAGCCCCTGGAGAGCCCCTGCGTTTCAAGCCTTGTTCGAGAATGGCAACTTGCATGAAATTTGTGAGTTCACTGAGCGTACAGGGTATGGACTTGAGCTCATTCGGGAATTCTATATGCGAGCTGGAAATTTGCTCGAGTCAGATGGAGGTCCATTCGTCTTTACTACTTCAGTTCGTGGTGTTGAAATGTCGATTACTCCTGACTCTATTGCATCGGTGCTTGAGATGCAAGCTCGAACTGACGGAGTAGACTATATGAATACTGAACTTGAGTCTATTGTTGATTGGCGAAGGATTTTAAATGCCCTCTGTGTACCAGGCGCTGAGAACAATGGTTCTGCCATACTCTCGAAGGACTTGAGGCTTGAGTATCGCTATTTGAACTTTATCGTCTGCTACAACATCATGCGACTCGCAAACACCAAAGTGATTCGATGGGATAGAGTTCTATATATGTATCTTTTGGGACATCCTGATCTTGTCAAGAAGAAGAACATCAACATCAATATCCCATTCCTCATCCTGGAAGCGTATGGCGAGGAGATTAAGGCTGCGAATCAAAAGGATCGTCTTCCATGTCCTCTAATTATTATGAGGATTCTTCGACTACATGACGTTAACGTTGTTTGCACGTCATATGAGCATTCTTTAGGCCCGATCAGTGACACGACAATGGTCAAGTCACATGTCCAGCTTCACGGGCACTCTCCACCTCGGGCTGACGCTCCTGCTCCTCCTTCTCCACGTGCTGAGGGATCTGATACTGAAGCATCTATATCATCAGTCTATCATGAGCAACGACGTCTATCTGGTGAGCTTGCTGAGATCAAACAGGATGTTGCTAAGTTAAACAAGAAGTATGGACGCATTTCTCGCTTCCTGAGGCTTCTTTGCGAGAAGGTCGGTTGTGGAAGCACCGAGATGCCTCCTCCGGGCAGCGACTCCGAGTGATTCATAGCATCGATCCTCCCTTAGTCATTTTGGCGTTTTGTGACAAAAAGGGGGAGATGGAGATAATAATGAGAATGTTTGATTTTTCTTTTACTTCGAAAACTTTGATAGTTAGGATGCTTACCTTTGATAGTTAACTTTGTTAGTTAGGTTGCTAGGTTGACTTAGATAGTTTACTTAACTTATGCTCTGAACTCTTGTACTTATTATTGTTTCTCATGAAAATCTTGATGCTTGAATGTGTGTGTTGAGATTTCTTTTGCAGGAACATTCAAGACTTCAAGACTCCAATGTCTAAGTCATAGAGTTTGTATAGGATGAGTTTTTGACTTGTAATTTTGATTTTATTTGGATCGATCATGCTTGAGAGTTATCATTTGGTGATTGCGATAAGTCTCATTTATTTTGTATTTGAGGTATGTAAGGGCTTGTAATATGTTTTGTCACGAAATCGCCAGAGGGGGGGATTGTTAAGGATTTTATAAGTTGGCGAATTTCGTGAACGTGTCGGAGTCTTGAAGAGATCAAGGTAATAAAGATAAAGATGAATGATCCGGGACTCGTCGAGAAGCTCAACAACTCAGGTACATATTTAAGATCATTTATGGTGATTTATATTATAAATATAGTAGCTAGAAGACTTTAAAAACCTTAAACTATTGATTTTGCAAAAACTGGTTTTTATATGGTCTCTATCCGACCGTGGTTCCCTGTCCGATCCGTAAGCATGTTTTTTGCGAAGGCTTAAACCACGACCGGACCGCCCTTTTCGTCCGAACTCGGTAAAGCTTGATAGCCGAGATTTTTGCAAACCCCGACCGGACCGCCTCTTTCTCGTCCGACACGTAAGTTGTATTTTTCTTGTTTCGCAAGGTTGGACCGACACCCCGAGGTCCGACCGACGAGTTGTGCGAAAATAATGACGGAAGTTGGGGACCGGACAGATATATAGAGACCGGACAGAGAACCCGAAAATATTTCCAAAAAGGGCTGATTTGATTTCTAGTCTACTTCAAAGTCTTCTAACTCTATATATAGACCATGGGAAGTCCAAGGACGAGATATACCTGAATATGCTTTTATTCTAAACCCTAGAAACTCTCTTCTAAGCTTTTTGACCTAATCCTAAGAGAGAGTTCTATACTAGTTGATCATCGAGTTGATGTTGCTCTTGTGATTCTTCTTTGTGAATCGACTCGATGAACAACTAGAAGGGATTTCCATAGTCTACGGTGCTTAACGTGTTAATCATCATAAATCATCCTTGTTCTCTCTTCGGACGAAGAGGTTGCGCGGGAATCGCGTGTGGGGGGCCGAGGATTCGGTGGAAGCTTTGAGGAGTCGAAGCGTGGACGCGGCAAGGAGTTGCGGCGTGATCGGTTGAAGGACTTCAAGCGATCGAGGACCAGCGAAAGAGATCTACATAGAAGATTCGGTAAATTGGGTAAAGTCGTGGGTGAATCGCCTTGTACTCAATTATTTCTTAGTGGATTTTCGTGTGATCGGTCCGTGGGTTTTTTCTCCTTGTGGAGTTTTCCCACGTAAATCTTGGTGTGTTTGATTTTATTTTCCGCATTTACTTTAAAATTGCATCGAGATTTTTAATTGGCCATTGTACACCTATTCACCCCCCTCTAGGTGTAGATTACCTTTAGATCCTTGAGACCTATAACCTACACCTTCAACCTGAGAATACCCCTGAGCAACTAATCTCGCCTTGTTCCGTACAATGGTACCATCCTCATTTTTCTTATTCTTGAAAAATCCATTTGGTACCAATGATTTGTTGATTCTCAGGACGAGGTACAAGTTCCCACACATCGTTTCTAATAAATTGACCAAGCTCTTCTTGCATGGCATTTATCCAATATTCATCTTGAAGAGCTTCGTCCATAATTTTCGGTTCTATCATGGAAACATAACAAGCAAATTCACATAAAAGTTGTCTCCTTGTTCTTACACCAGTAAGTGGGTCTCCAATAATATTCGACAAAGGATGATCTCTTACGGGTGTCAATTCAGGAATACTAGTAGATGGTTCAGATGATTCATGTGATGCAATAAAATTAGGTAAAGCAGGAATTTCAGCACAAGCAACATCATCAAGTGAAGGAAAGATAAAAGGAGAATCATTATCATCATCATCACGCAAAGCACTAGATGTATCAGGTACAGGAGAATGTGAAGAAGCTTCATCTACTTTAATATTAATTGATTCTACCACCGTCTTAGATCTTAAATTGTACGCTCTATATGCTCGACTAGAGGTAGAATAACCGAGAAAAATTCCCTCGTCGCTTCGGGAGTCAAATTTTCCAAGATTTTCACGATCCCGAAGGATAAAACATCTACTCCCGAAGATACGAAAATATTTGACATTAGGTTTTCTACCCATCCACAATTCATGTGGAGTGTTTAATGTATCCGGACGTACATAAATTCGGTTGATGACATAGACGGCCGTGTTTACCGCTTCGGCTAAAAAATGTAAAGCAATCTTTTTACTGTGAAGAATAACACGAGCCATCTCTTGTACCACCCAATTTTTACGTTCAACAACTTCATTTTGTTGTGGTGTGTAAGGAACGGAGAATTCATGTTTTATACCATTAGAAGCACAAAAATCAGCAAATTTAATATTTATGAACTCTCATCCTTGATCACTTCTAATTCGTACAATTTTATCATTACGTTCATTCATAAGACGGAGGCAAATTTTAGAAAATAAATCAAAAGTATCCGCTTTTTCACGCAAAAATCAACTCCAAGAGTAACGAGAAAAATCATCAACAATCAAAAGAATATACCGTTTTCCACCCAAACTTTGAATTCTGGATGGTCCCATTAAATACATGTGAAGTAACTCTAAAGGTCGTGATGTCCCTAAATGATTCAAGTTCTTATGTGCGGATCTAGTTTGCTTACCCAATAGACAACCCCCGCAGAAAACATTCTTTTCGAAATCAATTTTGGGTACACCTAACACAATCTCCCTTTTTGTGATCTTAGATAGCTCCTTAAAGTTTATGTGACCTAGCCGTTCATGCCATAAAGTCTCGGTTTCTAATGACACTAGGTTACATGTTTCGTTTTGGGTAGAAGGAACTATATAACAATTGTTTTGGGATCTTACACCTTTCAAGAAAAGAGAGTCATCATCTAGAGTTACCACACATTCTTTTGAAGAAAATTTCACACAATATCCATTATCACATAATTGACTTATGCTTACGAGATTTGATTTAAGCCCCTCAACATAAAAGACATCATTTAATGTGGCGCCCTCCGAGATGGTGATTGTTCCCTTTCCAGTGATCTTAGAAGATCGACCATCTCCAAATACAACACATCCACCGGAGATATCTTAAAAAGAAGTAAACCAATTTTTATCTCCGGTCATGTGTCGGGAACATCCACTATCAAGGTACCACGAATTATTATCGTAAGCATGAAGCGAAGTATGAATAACTAAGCAAGGATAGAATTCACCTTTGCGTACCCAAACCTTACGTGGGGTGCGATAGCCGACTTGTTTGCGTCTTGTGAAGCTTGTCGACGAATTGATTTCTCTTTCCCTTTGAGACGTCCAATTTAGGCCTCCACGATTGTTTGGTCTTCACTTTGGGATCATTCATCTTCGGCTTCCATGATTGTTTAGCCTTCACTTTTGGAACATGCTTTGAAGGCTTTGATGACTTCCGTTGGTTCATTAATTTCGTAGAGTTCTTCCTTTGTGTACAAAATCTCTTTACATGCCCTAGAACTCCACAAACATGACAAATTTTATTAGTTAAAACTTTGGTAGGAGAAACGAATTTACCTTGAATCTTTGGAGTAGGTTTAGTCGAGGTTGTGCCCACTTGCTTGGAAACTTGGTCAATGTATGTCCTCTCATATCCAAGTCCCAACTTATTGGATTGACCAATTCCAAGCATTCTATCAAGTTTAGCCGTTTCGGAGGAGAACTTGTTCACGTCCGATCTAAGTTGTATAATTGTCTTTGTGAACTCCAAGTTTGCCTCCTTTGCCTCCGAAAGTTGCTTGTTGAGCTACATTGAATTTTCTTCGTACAACTCCTTTTCATTCTCAAGTATAGCAACCTTCTCTACTAGAGTGTTGTAGGCCCTCGACAATCCATCCTTCTCTTGCTCCAAACTACTTGTCAAGGCGCTCAATTTTTTATTTTCTCCTTCAAGATCGATGATTCATCGTCGAAGTTTCTTGTTGTGTTTAGCCATCTTTTTCGACTCAACCACCAATTGATGATATGCGGCGACCATATCATCTCCATCCGATTCTTCATCCGTTGAGGTCTCCGTCGTAGAATGTTCATGCAAAGACGAAATAGAAAGTGAATCGGATGAAGCTAAACACATGCTAGAAGATTCACATGCAAGTAATGCCGTAGCATTAACGTCCTCATCACTTGCGGTAGACTCATCCGAAGAGGAAGAGTCATCCCAAGTAATGGCTTGCATAGCCTTCTTTTTCAAAGACTTCTTATTCGGACAATCCGATGCTATATGTCCAAACCCCCGACATTTATAGCATTGAATTTGTCCGTCTCCATTTTTCTTATCCTTTGAAGAATCTTTAGGAAAATTTTCAGAACGTTTAGATTTAGAGGATGAAGAAGAAGTACTCCCTTTCGATTTATTCACTTTCGAAGAGGATTTTGGAGGAAATCTCTTCTTGAAGTTTCGCCGAAACTTCTTCGTTAGAAGTGTGAGCTGTTTTTCGAAATCCTCCAACGTTGTGTCCGAATCCGTCTCGGAAGTAGATGATTCCGCATTGCCTCCTTTGGTTGATTTGAGCGCCATCCCTGTGGACTTAGAAGACAACTTGGAAGAAGATGAGTTAGAAGAAAAAGTCATCTCATATGTTTGAAGAGAACCTACTAATTCATCTACTTTCATCTCATCCGGGTGTTTTACCGTTTCAATAGTCGTGACCTTCGGACGAAAACGTTCGGGAAGAGTTCTTAAAATCTTGCGAATGATCTTGGTTTCGGGAATTTTCTCACCCAAGTTAGAACAAGTGTTGACTATGTCTTGAAGTCGTGTATAGTAATCAGTAAAATTTTCATTTTCTTCCATATGAATTGAGTCAAAACGACTAGTCAACATTTGTAACTTTTGTACTTTTACGAGGCTTGTTCCCTCATGGGTGGTTTTAAGTGTATCCCAAATTTCTTTGGCGGTCTCACACGCCGAAACCCTAGAAAATTCGGTTTTATTTAAAGCGTTAAATAGGGCATTGATACCTTTCCCGTTAAAAGAAGAAAGCTCGTTTTCATCTTTAGTCCACTTAGTTCTCTGTTTTGGAACGGTAACAGTTTCGACTACTTCGGTGGGGTGTTTCCAACCAAATTCCACCGCATGCCAAACCCTCTCATCGATGGCAATAAGGAACGCCCTCATGCGGACTTTCCAATAGGCATAATTGGTGCCATCAAAGAGAGGAGGTCGATTAACGTTACCGCCCTCTGCCACTGTCTACAACCTATACCCGCTCTGATACCACTTGTAAGATATGGATCCCAAGGATCTAAAAGGTAATCGACACCTAGAGGGGGGTGAATAGGTGTACAATGGCAAAATAATAAACCTCAATGCATTTTAAAATAAATGCGGAAAATAAAACGAACACACGAGATTTTAACGTGGGAAAACTCCAAAACGGAGAGAAAAACCCACCGGACCAATCACACGAAAATCCACTAAGAATCAAATTGAGTACAAGATGATTTATCGACAACTCAACCCAACTTTACCAATTCTTCAAGATGATTTATTTTCGCTGGTCCTCGATCGCTTGAAATCCTTCAACCAATCACGCCGCAACTCCTTGCCGCAACAACGCCTCGAATCCTCGATGCGCCCACCGAATCCACGGTCCTTCACGTGATCTCCGCGCCAATCTCCATCCGGAGTAGAAGAAGATGATTTGTGGTGATTTCACAATTAACACACCATAACCAATGGGGGATCTCTTCTAATTAATCATCAACTTGATTCATGAAGAAACGAAGAATCAAAAACCTAGAATCAATTTGATGATCAATTACCGCGGAAACTCTAATTTAGAAAGGCATTAGGTTAAAAAAGAGTTTCTAGGGTTTTCAAAGAGTTTATAATGTAGGCATATATAATTATGAACCCCCCATGGTCTTTATATAGTATTTAGAAGACTTAGAGATAGATTAGAATTGTAATAACCAAATCTGGAACGATTTCCCGCAGCCAAGGTCTGGACCCTATATACAGAGACCAGTCTTGAGAGGTCCGGACTCAGCCACCTCAACCGGTCCTGTCTTTCGTCATTGAAAAATATTTTTCACAGGGTTCGGTCCTAAGCCATGAGATCCGGTTCAAGGTTGCGCAACATCAAATATTAAGCTTCGGGATCCGGATCCTACCTCTTAGATCCGGTCCACCTTAATACACGCTGAGACTGTAAGGTACGGGATCCAGATCTCAATCCAGGTCCGGTTCACAATTAAAGGTGCGCAGAGAACCGGCTTACGGGATCCGAATCTCACCCTTCAGATCCGGATCAGAAACAGATTTTTCCAGCTTTGATTTTTTATCAAATAGAAATAAGTCTAAGTCCTCTAACTACTATATCTTGAGTTAAAATCACCATAAATGATCTTAGAATATTACCTGAGGTGTCGAGCTTTACTGCTGAGTCTTGTAACGTCCGATTGCATCTTCTTTGTCCAAGTGCGCTCCTGACTCCTTCAAGACTCCAAACACTTCACGAAATACGCCAACTTATAAAATCCTTAACATTTAATTCCGCTGTTTTTTTTTTTTTTTGTTAGACGCCTTGTATGTGTTGACATATGGCGGGTCTGGGCACGCTTTGGGGAAGGTCCTGCCGACCCCAGGGCGTGACAGATTAATTTGGTATCAGAGCCTAGGGTAAAGTCTTAGTGGACCTAGCAAACCTTAGGCTTGTTGGACTATAGGAAATAGGCTCGTTAGATACGAGGTCTATTTGACTTATGAGCGAAAGTACTTGATTGGGTTTTATTATAACTCTAATAAAGTTGGAGTTTAATCGAAGTGTATAACTTCTAGCTCATGAGGGTTACGTTGGCGCCGACAACGTAACATCGGGAGTTAGTAGTGAGCACACTTCCTTACTTTCGCAAGATTTCGGTTTTGAGCGGGGATGCAATAGTGTAAGTTTTAATTAACTTGCGCTTTTATGTTGTTGTGGTTGATTCCTATTACTCGCTCCCAACGGGCACATAATATGGCACGCCTTGAGGAGGTCGAGACCTCCGCTACTCCCTGGTCCAGCAAGGTCCGTGAGCTGAGGGACCAGGTGGCGGTCCTCACGGATCTTGTGAGACGGCGCGGCCCAAAGAATGGGCCGAGGCGGCGCGCCGACAGACGAGCGGATGAAGCGAGAGGACCTTCTTCTCGCAGCCAGGGCGGCCGCTGTGAGGCCCACGCTCCAAGACCACCAAAGACTGTCGAGGTAGCAAAGACCGAGGGCACCAACTCCGCCCGGATCATCACATTCCGCACACCCGTGGCACGGCAGTGAGGGTGGCGACGGCACCTCCGCTCGTATACCCCTGTGAGGAGCAAAGTGTTCCCGACTATAGTTGAGGGACTTGAGCATGATCGACTGATGAGCCGCCTCAATGAGTTCAGGAAGTGCAATCCGCGTGTGTTTGACGGCGAGAACGTGGATCACTGGATAGTAGAGAAATGGCTTATGCATATGGAAAAGCTGTTTCGAGACACCTTTGTGGAGGAGAGAGACAGAGTTTGGCTCGCCACACACCATCTGGACGGTGAGGCCTATCAGTTGTGGCGGGACATTCTGGAGAACCCGAGCACCGACTTGGCAGCGATGACATGGACGAGGTTCAAGGGACTACTACTCGAGCACTACTTCCCGATAGTGTTCGACGACGTATGAGGACCGACTTGCGCCTTGCGCTGTGGAGAGGACGTGGGCGAGTATGAGAGGGAGTTTACTAGACTACTCCACCGTGTACCGTTCGTCGTGCGAGACGACGAGGACAAGGCTAGGATTTTTGAGAGTGGACTGAGGCCATCCATCTACAGGCTTGTGCAGTCCGCTAACCTGCATACCTACCGTGAGGTGATGAATCGCGCTCTCATTGTGGAGAGGGGCGGGACAGTTATGAAGGAGCGATAGGAAGGCTTGGATCGGGGCAAGGGCAAAAGGCCCGCCGGCGAGGGTGCGAGTCAGACGCACTCGAGGAAGCCGCCAAAATACCCCAGGAGCCAGTCTCGAGGACGAGGTACCTCACAGCAGCGCCGAGACCGTATCGACGATGTGTACCGCGCCGTATGATCTGCAGCTGCCCCCACCACCCCCGATGCTGCCCGCAGAGTCAAGGCAGTGTTACTCTTGTGGCCGTGAGGGCCACTTTCGCCGATCGCCCGAGGATCTCGCCTCACACCGTCGTCGCCTTCAAGACCGGCTTCACTGTGTCCCACCCGGGACACTGCAAGATCCTACTGTGCAGGGAGACCTTCTCGCGCAGAGGCAGGCGAGGGGGTCACGACAGGCCCGAGTGAGCATTTGTCCGTCGCCCGCATCGAGGCAAAGCAGCAGAAGAATACCGAGGATGTCGTTGGTGTATCATTTTGATTTCTAGCATTCATGTACGTGCTTTATTTGATACCGGCGCATCTTGTTCTTTTATTGATCGGCTGTTTGCCGAGTTGCATAGCATTTCTATGACATCTTTGTTGCATTCGGGACGAGCGGTTATACCTGGTCACTCTATAGACGTTCAGGAGTGTTGTGCTAGTTGCCCGGTTCAAATTGGAGATTGGATCATGCCCGCGGACCTATTTGTGGTGCGCAAGCTTGGAGAGTTTGATATAATGTTGGGCATGGATTGGTTGACCCGGTACTTTGCTACGATTGATTGTGTGAACCGGACGGTGACTTTTAGAGAGCCGAGTCACGAGGAGGTTGTGTTCCAGGGATGCCAGAGCTCGCTATTTGCGATGACTATTAGCTCCTCTCGATCTAGGCAGTTGATTAGTAGCGGGTGCATAGCCTATTTGGCTAGTATTGCACTACGGGACGTTGAGGACTCCCCTAGGATTGAGGATATCCCAGTGGTGAGGGAGTTCCAGGATGTGTTTCCAGCTGAGCTACCAGGTATGCCACCTGATAGAGAGATTGAGTTTGTGGTAGATCTCGCCCCTGGGACTACTCCAATCTCAAAGGCACCCTATAGGATGGCACCAGCTGAGTTGAAAGAGCTGAAGGCACAGTTGCAGGACCTTTTGGATAAAGGTTATGTGAGACCGAGTGTGTCGCCTTGGGGAGCACCGGTTCTTTTTGTGAAGAAGAAGGACGGATCACTGCGCCTATGTATGGATTATCGTGAACTCAACAAAGTCACAATTAAGAATAAGTATCCGTTGCCGAGGATAGATGATCTGTTTGATCAGCTTCAGGAATCTAGCGTGTATTCCAAGATCGACTTACAGTTGGGATATCATCAGTTGAAGATCAAGCCTGAGGATGTATCGAAGACGGCTTTCAGGACACGGTATGGACACTATGAGTTCACCGTTATGCCGTTTGGGCTTACTAATGCCCCGGCAGCTTTTATGGATTTGATGAACCGTGTCTTCAAGCCATACTTGGATAGATTCGGCGTGATGTTTATCGACGATATTTTGGTTTATTCCCGGAGTGATGCAGATCACGAGGAACATTTGAGGCATGTACTTCAAGTGCTTCGGGAAAAGAAACTATTTGCCAAGTTGAAGAAGTGTGCGTTTTGGCTTAGAGAGGTGGCGTTTTTGGGCCATGTGATTTCAGGATCAGGTATAGCCGTGGATCCCAAGAAAATTGAAGCCGTCAAGGATTGGCCAAGACCGACGAGTGTCACAGAGATACGGAGTTTTATTGGTTTGGCCGGCTACTACCGAGGTTTGTGGAGGGTTTTGCTAACTTATCTACTCCCCTCACGAGACTCACGCATAAAGGCACCAAGTTTATTTGGAATGATGCGTGTGAGAAAAGCTTTCAAGAGTTGAAGCTGCGATTGACTACCACACCAATCCTAACCTTGCCAGTTGCTGGAGCAGGGTATGTACATATATAGCGATGCTTCCTTTAATGGATTGGGTTGCGTTTTGATGCAGGATGGAAAGGTGATCGCGTATGCTTCTCGCCAGTTGAAGGAGTATGAAAAGAATTATCCTACTCACGACTTGGAGTTGGCGGCTGTAGTCTTTGCCTTGAAGCTATGGCGCCACTATCTTTATGGCGAGCGGTGTGAAGTATACACGGATCACAAGAGCTTAAAGTATCTGTTTACTCAGAAGGAGTTGAACTTGAGGCAGCGCAGATGGTTGGAGCTCCTCAAGGATTATGATCTGACAATACTTTACCACCCAGGCAAGGCTAACGTGATGGCTGACGCGCTAAGTAGGAAATCGACGAAAAACTTAGCGATGATGATGGTTACTCAACCGCCTTTGATCGAGCAGATGAAGCGGTTGGAATTGGAGGTAGTGGCTCCTGACACGCCTTTGAGGTTGTTGACTTTGGTGGTGCAACCAACCTTATTGGAAAGGATAAAGGAAAAGCAAGCTCTTCACTTAGAGTTGCAAAAAGTTCGAACTAAAATGGTTGATGGTTGCACCGGTGATTTTAGTGTTGACAGTGGTGACTTGTTGCGGTTCCGTGGGCGGGTTTGTGTACCGGCGGAACCGACACTTAAAGATGAGATTCTTCTAGAAGCGCACCGTGCACCTTATGCTATACATCCGGGAGGCACCAAGATGTGCAAAGACTTGAGGTTACTCTATTGGTGGCCCGGGATGAAAAAGGATGTTGGCGAGTTTGTAGCTAGATGTCTAGCTTGTCAACAAGTGAAAGCTGAGCACCGAGTCCCCGGGGAAATTAGAGAGCTTACCGATTCCGGTGTGGAAGTGGGAGATGATCACCATGGACTTTGTGATTGGCTTGCCTCGCTCACAGGCCGGGCATGATGCTATATGGGTGATCGTGGATAGGTTGACGAAATCGGCGCATTTCATACCTATCCATACTACTTGGACTGGAGAGAGACTCGCACAGGTTTATCTTGACGAGGTTGTGCAACTACATGGAGTACCCACTTCGATTGTATCGGATAGAGACACCCGCTTCGTGTCGCACTTTTGGAGGAGCCTACAGGATGCCTTGGGCACGCGCTTGGATTTCAGCACTGCTTTCCACCCCCAGAGTGACGGGCAGTCAGAGCGTACTATACAGACACTCGAGGACATGCTTCGAGCCTACGTGATCGACTTTCACGGAGGATGGTCGCAGCATCTACCGATGGCAGAGTTCGCTTATAACAATAGTTATCAAGCGAGCATCAAGATGGCACCATTTGAGGCACTCTATGGACGGAAGTGTAGATCGCCACTTCATTGGAGTGAAGTCGGCGAGAGTTTGGCTTTAGGCCCAGATGTGCTCCAGAAAGCTGAGGATAAGGTTCGCATTGCTAGGGAGCGGTTGTTGCCAGCCCAGAGTAGGCAAAAGAGCTATGCTGACAGACGTCAACGAGACTTGGAGTTTCAGATCGGAGATTATGTGTCACGCCCCGGGCCCAGCGGAAGCCCGCCGGCGCGTGCACAGACCCGCCGTGTACACCAAACAAACACAATGCACACAAGGCGTCTACTAAAAACATGGAAGGAAAGAGAGTAATCCTGACAGGCTATCAGAGCGAGTAATATAAAAACCACTAGTTCTAACATAAAGTTCCACAAAGATACATAAACAGATTACTAAATCTAGAATCTGATACAATACTCTAAACAGATACATAATACATCTTTTCTACAAGTACAAAAAGAAAAGATGACAACGGTTCACTATAGAATCTCCGTATGGCTCTAGCTAGCCGCAAAGCCCTCGCCTCGATCCCTAGCCACTCCCGATGCGGATGGCTCTGAAAAATAACAACAAACAGAGGGCGTGAGAACTATTAAAAATAGTTCCCAGTGGGCAATTACTGAACTCAGCGAAATGCTCCACTAGGCTAAAAATAAGCACGCTAAAAAGAAACAAGAAGCGATAAATAAAAAACGAGTATATGCAATAGAAATTAAACATATTCATGCTTCTACTACGAGTTTAACTATCATAATCATGATATTCTACTTTTAATGGCACAAACATATGTCCAAATCATTTCACATGCATAATTAAAGTAAGTTAGCGTTTACTTACAAGCCCAACCATAATGTTCATATTATTACATAAAGTAAATTATGTATTCCGTTGTTCTCTACCAAGCATACACACTAGTCCAAAAGAATAAGTGTTCTCTAGCAAGCATACACACTAGTCCAAAAGAATAAGTGTTCTCTATCGAGCATATGTACTAATCCAAAAGAATAAGTGTTCTCTATCGAGCATATGTACTAATCCAAAAGAATAAGTGTTCTCTATCGAGCATATGTACTAATCCAAAAGAATGAAAGCTCTCTACCAAGCATACATTTTATACTTTCCATGATTCTATACCAATGCACATATATTAGTCCAAAAGATATAAGTTCATTACCACAGTATTGTCACTACAACGTATGCACCAACCATGACTATGTACTAAGTCAAGAGAAGTCTCAAACCCAATCCATAAGGAATGTACCCAAGGTAACATCCCGGCTCGTGCCATGCCTAGGTGGCCCCGTGGTGGTCAATCGACTTTCCCGCAGAAAAGGAGACCCGCGAACACGGCAATCCACTTTGGCGCCCAATCCCGCACGGCGAACGTATCGCAAGGCTAACTCCGAGTGCCGCTTGTAGGTAGCGAGCCTCACAAGCATGTGCGAATGAGCACAAGGGCAAGCAAGCGTAATCATAGCATAGGGTCCCTATTTGGGATACTCAATCATCAAGTCTACGACTTGGAATCTCACACGTCGACTCGACGGTCGGAAAGTAGCTCAACATGTCGCAACTCATTTACAACTACTTGGGTGGTAACTCTCTACCAAAACACAAGACGTGTAAAACATATACAACTCAAATGACACTATCCTACTTGGGATAATTCATTATATAAACAAGATTTCCAAGGAGTTATAACATGCAATATCCAACAATTATCGAATAGATATCTATCAACACTATATGTAAGAGAACTATGCATTACTCACAAGCATCATAGTATTAAAATACACATGTCCTTTCCACTATAAAGCACACAAATATCACAACGCAAAGAGTTTAAACCACTTATAGTGTATGCCAATAACTCATATAAAATGCCCCAAGGGCTTTACTTTACCTTTCCTCATGTCTAAAACATGGAATAGAAATCGTCGATCCCTAGATCGAGTGCAATATCACGAAGGCCAAAGCTAGATATAATACTAGAATAAATGCACCCAAGGAATATCACAAAGATCTTGTCATGTCTTATGTTATATTAACATTACTATCTTGTCTACAACAAGTATAAGGCGGAAACATACCAAGGCTCATACGTGCATGTGTCTCAATCATATAGGTATATCATTCACTTTAAGGTCAACACCTTTTTATTTACCAAGTCACAAAGCCATATATTTTATCTACCAAACGTTAAGGAAGAACACTTAGTTCTAATTACTTGTCTCTAACAAGTATCATAATGTAAACATGAGTGATACTTTAAAAGTAACCCAAACATTAAGCACCCTTAAAGGTTCATCTTAATAATCATACTCTAGCATGCTTCTTATGGTGGCACAAACAAATAGTCTCAATTTTAGTCAACTATGCCCAAACCACATATAAGTCTCTACTACATAGAGCATGTAAATCCCACTATACATAACATAGTCATTTTATGTTCCCATAAATTCAAGCATGTCTTAAAGAGCACAAGTCAACATATAAACATGTCCTAAAACGTAAGGGAGGACAAAGAACGAGTTAACCCATTTCGGAGAGATCAAACCCATCGGATACGCTTCGAATACTGTTCGATTAGTCGAACGAAGTTGCCCCCCAAGCTTCTAGTACCCTAAGATAAATATTTGAAGGGATACAAGCTTCAAATAAACATCTAACAAATTTCACCAAAATTCACATAGAAAAGAGGTGAAAAATACCTTTGATCAAGAAGATCTTGTCCAAAGCTCAAATCGACCCTATGGATCTTCAAATCCAACCTAAAGAAGAGTTCTACAACCATCAATTAGGTTCTAAAGGCTCCAAAACGAAAATCCCCAATTCTAAACCCTAATCTCAAAATCTAGGGTTTCTACCAAAATGGAGCTCCAAATCTCAAACTAGAGGGAGATGATGAGTTGCTTACCTTCTAGAAGCACCAAACCAAGATCAAAATCCCCTAGGCTTGAAGATTTCTCCTCCAACAAACTCTACTCCAAGCTTCAAGTCTTCTCCAAAGGAGGGAAAAGCCACCCACAAGCAAAAAGAGAGCAAAGAGAGAGTTCAAGCTTTAAAAATCCAACCAAACCCATACAAATCCAAAGAGGAATAAGGAAGAGCTCCCTACCTCTTCTCTCCCTTGTTCTCAGCACAAAAGAAGCCCTAAGGGCGTGGGTGCGTTATAGGAAAGGCACAACGCACAATCTTGACCTGCACTTGATGTCCTGGGTCTGGTTTCTGTCCATACGATCATGCACCAGAGGCTCGGGTTGGTGTCCAACGAGCCATCCCATCTGCAGTACGAATCCTCCTGTACGGTATATAACAATTTTCTGTGCCGGTATAGCAACAATTTACTGACGGACACCCAGATTGCAAACCGAGAGCAACCTAAAATCCAACTTTTTGGACTTTAGTGCTTGGGATTCATCCACTAACCTCGGTACCCGTGCCATAGGTCGGAACACAGTCAACGACCCTCCAGAAAATCTGGAAAAACTCAGATCTCACATCCGACACTCGAACCTTACTATTTGCGAAAGTTCAGTGCGTCACATTATGCCTTTTTGAAAGTCTCGCCGACCAGGGGAGTCAGGAGATTTGGGATTCGGGATAAATTGGGCCCCCGTTTCATTGGACCGTATGAGATTCTTGAGCGTGTGGGCCCGGTAGCGTATAGACTTGCTCTACCGCCGAACCTATCGGGTGTGCACAACGTGTTCCATGTATCGGTCCTTCGAAAGCATGTACATGATCCAGCTCATGTTTTGGATGCTACACCATTGGAGCTGAGAGAGGATTTGAGCTTCGAGGAGCAACTAGTGAGGATATTGGCTCGCGAGGTGAAGAAGCTGAGGAACCGGGAGCTTTCTTATGTGAAAGTCCTTTGGAGCAACCACGAGGAGCGGGAGGCCACGTGGGAGCTAGAGATTGCACTTCGAGAGCGCTACCCCCATCTCTTTCAGATGGAGTCATAAGGTATGACTTTAATTTCTAGTTTTGCGGACGAAACTCCCTTTTAGGAGGGGTGAATGTGACACACTGAACTTTAGCAAATAGCAAGGTTCGAGTGTTGAATGTGAGATCTGAGCTTTTCCAGTTTTTCTGGAGGGTCGTTGACTGTGTTCCGACCTATGGCACGAGCATTGATGTTAGTGGATGAGTCCCAAGCTCTAAAGTCCAAAAAGTTGGATTTTAGGTTGCTCTCGGGTTGGATTTCTAGGCTCTTGTACCGGTACAAAATTGTTGCTATACCGTTACAGCCTTGATGGCTATACCAGACACCGAGATTTATACCCCAGATAAAGGGTCGATTTGGGCAAACCCGAGCCTCGTTTGGTCTACAGATTTGTACCGTACAAATTGGATTTGTACTTGGTACAAGCCGGCGAATGCACCGTGCGAACTGCAGGGGTGTTTTAGCATTTTGTTGCTTCTATTAGTGTACCACACACCCCTAGGGCTTCATTTGAGCCCTCCCACAGCAGCAAACAAGGTAGGGGAGCTTCTCTCTCTAATCCCTTGTGTTCTTTTGGTTTTCTTAGTGGATTTTTAAGAGATTGATCTCTTTTCTTCTCCTTTTGCCTCCTAGAGCCATTGTCTTCTTGGTAGAAGCTTGGAGCTTGGATTTGGAGCTAGTTGAAGGAAAGATCTTGAAGCTTTGAGGGTTTTGAGTCTTGTTTGGAGCTCCTAGAAGCTAAGCAACTCATCTCCTTCCTCTAGATTTGAGTTTGGTTGCTTCTTTATAGATGAAACCCTAGATTTGGTATATTAGGGTTTATTTTGGGGATTTGCAACCTAGGGCTTCTAGAGTTCAATTGATGGGTTTAGAACCTTTGTTTAGGTTGCCTTGGAAGAGATCTAACCTCCATTTGAGGATTGGGGAAGGAATCTTACACTAAGGTGAGTTTTTCCTTATTCTTTGTATAGAAGCTTAAAGATTGAACACATGGTTCATCTTTAGTGGTTGTAACTCCTAGGATTTACTTTGTAGGGTACTAGGAGTAGAAATCGAAGCTTCGTTAGCGGTTCGGGGCGACGCTTGGAGCGACGGTCGTTTTGCCTCACCTAGCACAATGAGAAATTCTCATTGGTGCTTATTTACATATGGTTAATTGGAAATTAATGCATTTCCAAGACGTATGATTTATTTGTGAATTTTAGAATGCTTAAGATGCATGTGTTATGTATAATGTAAAATCTACCTCTATATAGTAGAGAACTGTGTATGTGAGAACCATGTAAATGTTAGCATTCTAGCTGGGACTTAAACTAAGAGTTTAATGTGAATTTGATATATGATTGTGGACTTAGAAACTATACATGACATAGGAGAAAAGCTAATATCATAAAGCGGCATTAGGCTTGGCATCTATTTGTAGAATAGTGAGCTAATGTCATCAAGCGGCATTAGGCTCGTAATGAACTTTGACATAGAAAATCTAGGGTCATGAGAGTGTTTGGACTAGACCTTAGGGTTGCTAGTTATTATTGCCATGTTGAGACATGAGGTTTGGACTTGAGACTTGGACTATACTTGTTGCCATTTGTGCTCTTTCGCACATGCTTGTGAGGGTCGCTCCCTACAAGCTCAAGACTCGGAGTTGGCCTTCGCGATTCGTTCGCGCATGCGGTATTGAGAAACCTACGGGACCGTTTGGGACAGACACTGTCTGCCACCACGAATGACGTACCTCGCACGGTGAAATTTATCTTGAATTTCCCGTGGGGTAGTATTCATGATTCAGATTAATATTTAAATATGTATGGTTATCAGGTATTGCGGATTCATGGCTTCCAATAAACGCAAGCGTCTATTGTTAATTACCCCTATAAAATGTTAGGGTACCTTCGATTAAGAGACCTCTGAAATGCTAGAATTGAACAAACGAAAATTTTTATAATATATCGTCCAGTTACATGGCTTTAACCAAGGGCATACCCTCGGTGTACATAAGTGGAGTAGAAAAAGAAAACAAAATTTTGATTTTGATTGCATCTTAGTTATATGTTCCAAGATGCTCAAAATATGTTATCAAATTAATTTTGTTGGGCCCTATATATTTTGGAGCTCAACATTACTCACCCTAAGATGAAAGATTGATTAAATTCCCTGTATATGTATTGGGATTTAATCGAATTTGATTCAAATTAAACTCTAATTATGTGTATTAGAGTCTGATTTGGTTAATTGAACTTTAAATATATATGATAAAGTCCAATTCAATCTGTGTTCTCATCCTAAATATATGTGTTAGGATTAGCCCAAATGTTTTGAATTAGACTCTAATTTTATATTTTAGAGTCTAGTGTAATTAGGCTCTAGGCTTATGTGTTAGAGCTTAATCACATTTGCTTTGGGTTCATCTTAAGGTGAAATGTTAACTAAATCCTAATTATATGTATTAGGATTAGTCAAATTTGAATTAAATTAAACTCCAAGTATATGTATTGGAATCTAACTTAATTTCATTTATTTGAACTCCGAGTAAATGTATTAGAGTCCAACAAATTTAATTTGATTAAATGGTTTGATCAATTCTAAGTATATATTTAGAATTTGATCGAGTTTGAACATGATTTGACTCTAGTTTTATGTGCTAGAGGATTGGATTTGGGTTTAGTTTAGCGACGTTTCGGTCAGAGTTGGGTTTAGTTTAACGACATTTCGGTCGGATGGGATTGGGTTTAGTTTAACGACATTTCGGTCGAAATTGGGTTTAGTTTAACGACGTTTCGGTCAATATTAGAATTAGGTTTAGTTTAGCGACGTTTCGGTCGGGATTGGGATTTGAGTTTAGTTTAACGACGTTTCGGTCAATATTGGGATTTGGGTTTATAAGTTTATGGTTCGTAGACTTGGTGTATGGGTTTATGGTTCATGGTTTTGGTTTATGGTTCATGAAGTTTAGTATATGAGGTTTGGTTTATGGTGTATGAGGTTTGGTGTATGGTTTGGTCCATGGTTTTGGTTTATGGTTCATGGACTTGGTGTATGGTTTGGTCCATGGTTTTGGTTTATGGTTCATGGACTTGTTGTATGGTTTGGTCCATGGTTTTGGTTTATGGTTCATGGACTTGGTGTATGGTTTGGTCCATGATTTTGGTTTATGGTTCATGGACTTGGTGTATGGTTTGGTCCATGGTTTTGGTTTATGGTTCATGGACTTGGTGTATGGTTTGGTCCATGGTTTTGGTTTATGGTTCATGGTTTTGGTTTATGGTTCATGGACTTGGTGTATGGTTTGGTCCATGGTTTTGGTTTATGGTTCATTGACTTATTGTATGGGTTGGTCCATGGTGTATGAAGTTTATTTGTGTCGGGCTTTGATATTGGATATGGGTTTATGGGTTTTATTTAAAATGGGCTTGAGATTGGGCCTTAAGTGGATGGGCTTTGGTATTTATGGATGGGTTAAATGGGTATTATGGGTTTAGGTTTATGGGTTTTGGGTTAATGGGTTTGATATGGGTTTTGGGTTAAATGGGTTTGATATGGGTTTTGGGTTAATGGGTTAATGGGTTTATGATAATGGATTTGTGATATGGGTTAATGGGTATAGGTAATAGTTTTATGGGTTTTGGGTTAATGGGTTAATGGTTAAATGGGTTTTGGTTAATGGGTTTTGGTTAATGGGTTTATGATTTTGGATTGAGCTTAATGGATATGGGTGTATGGGTTTTGAGTTTATTTGGGTATTGGATTAAATGGGTATAATGGGTTTATAATATTAGGTATTGGGTATGGGTTAAATGGCTATGGATTTATGATATTAGGTGTGGGATCTGATCAAAAGTTTAAATTCGGAATCAAATGTTTAGCACTTAATGTCATGAAATTTTAATTTGATTTAAATTTGATCGAGCAAAGTTCCCTCTCTCTTTTTTATCAGGTGAATCTCTCTCTGCAAGGAGCACGTTCATTTTGGCATTCCATCGAATGATTAAGTGTCACATTGACGACGGAGCATTCCATCTAGCTCATTTGGGCATTCCGTCGAGCGGTTTGATTATCATTCCGTCGAGCGGTTTGGCTAGCATTCCGTCGAACGGTTTGCCTAGTATTCCGTCGAGCGGTTTGATTTTCGTTCGTCAGCGGTTTGGCTAGCATTCCGTCGAGCGGTTTGCCTAGTATTCCGTCGAGCGGTTTATTGGCATTCCGTCGAGCGGTTTGACTAGCATTCCGTCGAGCGGATTGATTATCATTCCGTCGAGCGGTTTGGCTAGCATTCCGTCGAGCGATTCCGTCGTTAGTTCCGTCGATGGTTAAGCATCAAACGGAGTTTTCGTCGTTGCCGTTCCGTCGTTAACCCGTCGATGGCTAAGCATCAAATGGAGTTTTCGTCGTCGCCGTTCCGTCGTTAACTCTGTCGATGGCTAAGCATCAAACAGAGTTTTCGTCATCGCCGTTTCGCCGGTCACCTCCGTCGATGGCTAAGCATCAGATGGGGATCGCCTTCGTCATCGCCATTCACCTCCGTCGATGGCTAAGCATCAGACGGAGATCGCCTTCGTCGTCGCGCCGGTCACCTCCGTCGATGGCTAAGCATCAGACGGAGATCGCCTTCATCGTCGCAGGTCACCTCCGTCGATGGCAAAGCATCAGACGGAGATCGCCTTCGTCGTCGCCGGTCACCTCCGTCGATGGCTAAGCATCAGACGGAGATCGCCTTCGTCGTCGCCGGTCACCTCCGTCGATGGCTAAGCATCAGACGGAGTCTTCGCTTCATTGCCTGCGTCGTCGCCGTTAGCAGCGACTCGGGCTTTTCATCGAACAGGTGGCGGGCACATATTCTCCTCTGTCAGAGTTTGAAGTCGAAGAGGGTGGCAAAGCACCACACTTCCTGTCGGAGCGCATCCGAGCGGGTGGTTCGTCAAGGCGCGGCGAGCTTCAAGGCTCGGCGCGGGTGACGGGCGCGGCGAGCTTCAAAGCGGCGGCGGGCTTCGGGGGCTCGGCGGGGCGGCGGGCTTCAAGGCTCGGCGCGGCGGCGGGCGCGGGCTCGACGAAGCGCGGCAAGGGCGGCGGGTCTGCGCGTGCGGCGTCCGGATCTGCGCGGCGTGGGCGGCGAGCAAGACACGGCGCGGCGGGGTCTGCGCGGTGCGGCGGACGGGCTTCACGGAGCGGCGCGGGCGGCGATCGAGCGGCGGGCTCGACGGAGCGGCGCGGGCGGCGGCCATGACGGAGCGGCGGCGCGGACGGCGGGGAGCAGCGGAGCGGCCGAGGCGTGGCGCCTCGGGCTCGACGGAGAAACCGGCGGCGGTGCCTGCGGCTCGACGGAGAAACCGAGTGTCACGCCGGGGACCCGGCGGAAGCCCGCCGTGCGTGCCCGGACCCGTACATCTAAAACATACAAGGCGTCTAGCAAAATGATAAATAATCAACAAGAAAGAGGCATCTAGTAGTATCGAGCGAAATAAAACAACTAGATTTCTAAATATGAAGTAAAGACCTAACGTCCACTAAGAAGCATAAAAAGATAAATACAACCAAAACTCCACAACCAAAAGCTATAAAAGGTACATGGTAGTCTCTATACCGGGATACAAAAATCTCTCTCTCACAAATACCAAAAGAGAGAAAAGTAGAACCATCTAAAGAGAGTAAAGCTACTAAGAGCTAACTAGACGCGACTCCCTTGCCGCGATCCCTTGCCTCCGCCGGTGCCGAAGGCTCTGAAACACAATAGAAAAAGAGGGCGTGAGAACTATTAATTAATAGTTCGCAGTGGGCAATTACTGACTTCAGTTGCATGCTCCACTAGGCCCAAAACTAAACAAGTAAACGATAAACTATGCATAAGTAAAGCAAACGACATGTAAAATAAACATGTAAGCTACTAAACATGCTATCTCTACTTAGCATAAATAAGCATAAGCAAACGACTAATCTAAGCATGATTAGTAAGTCCAACTACTAGTATAATGTTCCCAATTTAATAGTAAAGAGTTGAAGTTTACTATTCTAGTCAAATCCACAATGTCCACAAATGATAGTAAAGTGTTGTAGTTTACTATTCTAATCAAATCCACAATTTCCTTTAAAGCGCTTTAAGTTTAAGTACAATAAGATCAACCCGAAGGCGATATGGCCGATGCCCACCCGAAGGTGCCTAGCCCAAGTGAGCCTAATGGCCCCGTAGTAGTCAACATTCCCACCCTAGGAATGAGACTGTCCTACGGCAATCCACTTCGGCGCCCAATCCCGCAAGGCGAATACATGAAACGCGTTGGCCAACTCCGGAGTGCCGGCTTGTAGGGAGCGACCCTCACAAGCATGTGCGAATGAGCACAATGGCATATAGTCACAAAACTCGTCATATGTCCCAAATCGTCATGTCTCTAACATGGAATACACAAGTGTCCAAAAGGCCTATCTCTATGTCATCATGTCTCTAACATGGAAATAATAGATGTCCAGTGGCCTATGTCAAGTCTGTATGTTGCAGTTTCATAGTTTTCTAAGTTAAGTGCCGCTTGATGGCACTTAAGCTTTTCTAAGTTTCAACACAAGTTTAATGTTCACAATTAACATTATTTAAGCTATAATCACCATAAATGGCACACTCCCAGGCGCCCACACGAACCACCCCCACATGCATGCAATTTAACCCAGATAGCTCTACTATATAGAGTGAAAATTTTATCATACATAAGGCATGCATTTTAAGTGATTCAAAATTCATAATAAATCTATTTAGCATGAATATGCATTCAAAATAATTAAATCAAACCGAATAAGCACTTAGGAGCCGTTTGCCCCTATGCTCATGAAGCCAAACCCACCAAGTGCGAGTAGCGTTGCTCCGAACCGCTAACGAAGCTTCGATAATCACTCCTTGAGTCCTAAGAAGCACACCCTAGGAGTTACAAGCTAAGAAGTTGAACCATGAGTTCACACTTTAAGAAATCCCACAAAAGGTTGGAGAAAACTCACCGAGTGCGAAGGAAACTCTCTCGATCTCCAAATGGGAGTTAGAGTCCTTCTAATCCAACCTAAATCAAAGTTCTAAACCCATCAATTAGGTCCCAAAGGCCCTAAATCGAAAATCCCCAAATCCTAACCCTAGAATCCCATTCTAGGGTTTCATCTCACAAAAACCTACTAAAATCGAAACTAGAGGAAGAAGATCAATCACATACCTCTAAGAAGCTCAAAACCAAGCTCAAAAAGCCCTAGGCTTGAAGCTTGATCCACCACAAAGCTCCAACCACCAAGCTCCAAGCTCCAACAATGGTGATGTTGCCTCTACCAAGCATAAGGAAGCAAAAGAGAGGGTTTTAATCCTCAAAATCCCATCCAAACCAACAAGACATGAAGAAGATGGAGTGGAGGGAGCCCTACCTCTTCCCTTCCTGTGAAGAACACAAAGGGAAACCCTAGGGGCAAGGCTTGCACTAATAGAAGTGCAACAATAGCTAAAAACCCCCTGCAGTTCAAACTGCTCGAAATCTGCCAGTTTGTACCGGTACAAATCCATTTTGTACCGGTATAAACCCTGCGAAACAGCCAAACCCGAGCCTCGGGTTTGCCCTCGCTCAGCTGGTCTGTACCGGTACAAAATCCATTTTGTACCGGTATAGCCATCACGCTTGTACCGGTATAACCATCATTTTGTACCGGTACAAAGCCTCGAAATTTCAATCCGAGAGCAACCTAAAATCCAACTTTTTGGACTTTAGTGCTAGGGATTCATCCCTTAACCTCGGTACACGTGCTATAGGTCGGAACACAGTCAACGACCCTCCAGAAAATCTGGAAAAGCTCCAAACTCAAGTCAGATACTCGAACTCCGCAGTTTGCGCAAGTCCAGTATGTTACATTCACCCCTCCTAAAAAGAAGTTTCGTCCGCGAAACTCTAAAGCGAACTCGTACCTCAAGATTCCATCTGAAAGAGATGGGGATAGCGCTCCTGCAGTGCGCTCTCAGGCTCCCACGTGGCCTCTCGCTCCTCGTGGTTGCTCCAAGGAACCTTCACATACGGAATATCCCGATTCCTCAATTTCATCACCTCGCGAGCCAAGATCTTCACTGGTTGCTCCTCGAAGGTCAAATCCTCCAGCAGCTCTATGGGTACAGCCTCCAATACATGAGCCGGATCGTGAACATATTTTCGAAGGACCGATACATGAAAGACGTTGTGCACGCCCGATAGGTTCGGTGGTAGAGCAAGTCGATACGCTACCGGACCTATACGTTCCCAGATCTCATATGGTCCAATGAATCGAGGGCTCAACTTGCCTCAAATTCCAAATCTCCGAATTCCCTTTGACTGTGAAACTTTCAAGAAGACATGATTTAAATCAAACTCCAAGTCTCGTTTCACAACACATCTAAACATAGCTCATGCCTACTCGTCGCGTAAATAGTCGGGGCTGTCGATGATCATTTCTGACACGAGCGATTCGAACTTTATCCTCTCGCTTCTGGAGCACTTCGGGCCTAAAGCCAATCTTTCGCCAACTTCACTCCAATGAAGTGGCGATCTACCCATACAATGCCTCGAACGGTGCCTTCTTGATGCTTGTTAGATAACTATTGTTATAAGCAAACTCCGCCATAGGTAGATGCTGCGACCATCCTCCCTGAAAGTCAATCACACATGCTCGAAGCATGTCCTCAAGAGTCTGTAGTGTGCTCCGACAGCCCGTCACTCTGGGGGTGGAAAGCGATCTTTGAAATCAATCTAGTACCCAAGGCGTCCTGAGACTCCTCCGAGAAATGTGACACGAGCGAGTGTCCCTATCAGATACAATCGAAGTAGGTACTCCATGAAGTCGCACAATCTCATCAAGGTACACTTGTGCGAGCTTCTCTCTCCAGTCAAAGTAGTATGGATAGGTATGAAATACGCCAATTTCGTCAACCTATCCACGATCACCCATATAGCGTCACGCCGGCCTGTGAGCGAGGCAATCCCATCACGAAAATCATGGCGTTCTTCTCTCACCTCCACACTGGAATCGGTAGGCTCTACAATCTCCCCGCGGAAATTCTATGCTCAGCCTTCACTTGTTGGCAAGTTAGACAACGAGTTACTAACTCGCCAACATCCTTTTTTTACATCCCGAGCCATCAGTAAAACAACTTCAAGTCTTCTCCGAGAAGTTCCTTCTCTAAATTGCGCTTGTTCGACAAGCTATTCAGTTGGTCATCATCAAAACCAAGTGCTCCCAAAAGCTGAATTCTAGTCCTCACTTTCCTCGTCTTAGTCGAGGCGAAACCTAGCTCTGCCCCATTTTACTCATACAATTGGAAATTCCGTTAGAAAGCTCTCCGAGTCGGATCCAACAATACCGCTCGTAGCAAGAACCCGGGGTTTAAACCCGTTCCCTTATTCATCAACACTCCATCGGAATGCTTACTAAAGAGATGTGATACAAAATCTAATCGTGGGCTCTAATCCCAACAATGCTTGCTCAGCTCAAAGTCAGATCTTGTTAAGAGATTGCACTACTGAGTGTAAATCCAATCCATAATGATCGTCTCTTCCGATTGTCGCGACAATCGACAAGTCGTTCAATTTGTTCTCCAGAGATGGTTACCCGATTCACCAATCGGCATTGTACCCCCAATGCCTCCACAGTAATCTCAACTCCACCACTGGGGTGGTACTCACTGTTTCTCTTCTATACATATGGTCAAGAACCATATCCCACACACATCCTCGATCTACTAAGGTCATTCCCTTAGTCTCAACTTGATGTCTCCAGTAAACTCTTCATAAGCCTACGCCGAGAGCTTATCTTCGGTAGGGAATCTCATAGCACTAACTGCTCAAGCGCTCAAAACGAATCATTCGAAATTTCTTTTCCCCAATGCTTCCCTTCGCATTGGACACTCCAGGTATCCATAGTCACTGGGCTCATCTCAAGTGATAGAGAGGGTTCCAATTACAGTTTAGTAGTAGCTCTCTATCAATGTCACCATGAAGTGACTATCGACCAGAACGTCGATCTCAACCACTCTTCCACGAAGTCTCCATTGCAAGGAACTTAATTCTACGTGCAACATCCGAACAAGGGAAAATCAGCACTTGGTACCTTCCCTCACGAATTTTCCCGACAACTTGATCCCACAGTGAGAGTTTACACTTCGCTCACCTCAGTACGCTTCCACAGTTGATCCTTGTAGATCTTCATCGGAATACCCATGGCCGTCTACGACCGGTTCCGCCAATCCATCTAAAGGGCTTGGAATTATCATTCCACAAGTCCCTAACGTTGGTGAAGTACTACAAGCTTCAGCAACGTCACGCTAATTCCCGAGATGTCCCAAACAGGTACCAACATTCGCTTGAGGTGCAGCCTCAAACACCAACACAAAAAGGTATTACTCCCGATTGCACTACGATTCGATCGAGTACGCCAATATCACAAGACTAATCGAAACGATCAACGAGCCTCTACAGCCGAGCAAGTGCCCAATCGTGATTCACTTTAGATCACGATGGCCGACGTATAGTCGAAACGACCCTACAGGTCCAACCTCAACAGAGGGTGTTTCTCGCGAAGCGAAACACTAGAAGTACAGATCTCCTTGCCACTTGAGCTCACGATTCGTGACTCCATCAGGAGAGCATTAACAACTCTAAAGGTATCCTTCATTCTGAGGATTCTCGAACAACCAAAGTGTAACAACCCACTTTCCCGTAAAGCGTGTCGAGTTCCGTCAAAATGAGCGGGACCCGGAGTGGATGCGAGTGGGTGTGGGTTCTTGGTGCTTTGGAACACGAGCACAGCGAAGTGGGGGTCGTGGAAAAGCTAAACTGCAAGTCTGGTGGAATTCCCAGACTTGGAGCAGCCGAGACCGGACATCCAGGGGATGTCCGGATGCCTAAGTGCCCCGGTGCGCGATGCGGAAATTGGCTAAGTCTGGAAAACCGGCGTGCGAGACCAGGACAACCGGCCAAGGCCAGGACAATCAGGACCGGACATCCGGCCAAGGCCGGACATTGGGTGCGTAACATGCGAGAAAAATGGCTAAGTCACGAAAAGAGGGCTCAGAGACCAGGACAACCGGAGACCAGGACATTGGGCCAGCGCGATTACGCGGGATGTAATATTCTGATTGGGAGGGTCTAAATGCAATTATGGCAGCATGATATATGCTTGGGCCCTTCTCTAATCACAGCACCCTCATTTCCTCTCCACTCTCACTCTCTTTTCTCCCTTTCTCTCTCTAGAAAAGCTCTAGGAGATCAAGGAGAACTTGGAGAAGAAGAAGAAGGAGAAGATTTTGGAGCTTTTGGTGGGCATTGGAGCTCTCCTACAACAAAGCTTTGGTTGAACTTGCTACAAGAGGTAGGCTTTTGCAAGTTAACCTTAGGGTTTGAGTTTTCTCCTAAGTTTTTGAGGTTTCTAGCTTTTTTGCTAGTGTTAGAAGCTTGCTAAGAGCAAGAACACCATGAAACCTCCATGAGAGCTCATGTGCTCTCATGGTGGCTTAGTAGGGTTTGTAGTAAACCCCAAATAAATGGTTCTAATGGCTTAGGAATGGTTCTAAAGAGCTTCTCATGGGTCTACAAGCTTTCTTTTGCTTGTGGTTGAGATCAATCCCATGGGAATGCCAAAATGGCATTGTTAGGGTTTGGAAATTGGGGCTTTTGCCCTAGGGTGTTTCCAAGGTAAATTGACCTTGTGAAAACCTAATTGGGGGTATCCCCGACGCGTGGGGCAACTTCGTTTATTTTTACGAAAAGCCGATCATAGAGTTGCTATGTAAAATGGCCTGATTGGGTCAACTTTTAACGTAACAGGTTTCAACCTAGGCACCGGTTGGCCGTGAGATTTCTTGGGCAACTCCACAAAAATATTCTAAGGTGGGTGGTGCATTCCAAGGACATCGGACTTCTCTCTATGTCTAAGTGTCACTTCTATTGAGCATATCTAATATTGAGCATGTTGCATTGTAGGGTTTAATATACATTTCTTATTGCTTTTGTGAGTTCAAATGCATGAGGTAGATTTGTATGAGATTGTATGGTAAAAGAACAAGAACCCTATGTATGCATGTTAAAGAACAAGAACTTAGTGTAATGGACAAGTGAATGTGACATTGGACATGAACTTAGAGATTGTGACAAGTGTGAGTCTAGAATACTTAGACAACTTGTATGGCATCAAGAACAAGAACAAGTAGTGTACATAACACTAGTAGAGTTTTGAGATTGACATTATGACAACAACCTTAGAGTTAAGGGTCATATGAACATAGTCTCCTTGAAGTCAAGGAATGGATTGAATTGGAATCCTTATAGTTAAGGATTGATCGTACTCACCATATAGTCCTGGCTCGAGGGCGGTAGCTCCCCCTCGGGCGATGTGCTCCGGAGTTGTCATCACTGGGTTGTAGTGTTTCCCCAGAGGACGGTCCCGTCGGGTTGTAGTGTTTCCTCGACAATCGGGATTTGAGTTGGTTGAGTCTTGTGAGGGCGAAACCTACGGGTTAGCCAAGAGATTGGGTAATGAACATGAACTATGAACTTTCAGTCATCATGAGTTATTATTCGAGTATCTTATTGTTTACTTTCAAGCGTATTAGCTGCATTTATTAGTTGGTTATTATCTTACCCTTCTTTCTATTACGCTTGAATTAGACCTAGTGGGAAAGTCGGCGTGGTTGGTTGCCGAACCCACTGGGAACTTCGTTGTAGTTCTCACCCTACTATCTCCACAGGGCCGGGACCGAGCGAGCCGGCCGAGGACCGCGGTAAGGGCATCGAGCCCTAGGTAGAGACCGCCCGAGTTACTTTATTTTTGCTATAGTCGCATTTCCCTTTATATCATCTTTTGTATTTGATGATTATAGTTGTCTAATAACTTTAATTGTAATCAAGTTTCATTTTGAGGTAAATGTGATGTAAGAAAGAAATGATGCATTAAATTGTAAAGACTTTAAAGAATTCAAAGTTGTAAGAATTATGCATGTATGTGATTGCAATTAATCATAGTACTTGTATGTTTACATTAGTTACTTTCATTTTGGCTATGTTGCTTACCCTCGAGTAAGCCTTTTGTGTATGCTTCCGCATGTGTAAAATTATACTCTATCTGTACTTGCTGGGCCTTGGGCGGACAGGGGAAGCTCTGTCCGTTCGGCGTCTGTTGACGCGCTCGAACCGGCCACATGGATCGGTCTCGGGGCGTGACACAAAGGTGCGGCATTAGGCCCCAAATCCTCTCCAATACTTACCTAGTTTTAGGTAAGGGAGATAGTCACCACAACCAGTGGAATAATCCTCAACAGGCACTATTTCGTGCTCCAATTCCCGAGGCGAGTTAAATCAGCTCGCAAGACCCAAGGTACAAAGTACCTCACAAACTCCACACCACGAAGGCCAATCTAATTGTTGGCACGCAAAACCTTCTCCAAGGTAGGGTGTTCGAAACGACACACCCAATCATCTGATCATCCTATAAACATCGAAGAATGATCAAAGCTAGAAATCCTCGGGTTGGTTCACTACACACTCGGTGTATCCTCGATCTCACGATCCCACACGTGGCATTCCACGCTCTTGGGTCAAAACTCGGACTACCGTCCTGACCAAAACTTTGCCCTACCCGAAGGCACCGGGCCACTGTCACTCACGATTAATCGCGCTGCCCAAAGGGCCCGAGCTCCGCGATCTACAAGCGAAGCGGTCCGAGCACGGGTCGTCCCGAGCACCCTCGCAAAACGGTAGATCCGGGGATGCAACTAATGCAATAGTCGTGAGATCCAAATAGCATAGCGAAAGCTACCCACAACCCGCAGACTAACCGTCTCGCCAAGGCTAATCCTCATCACAAACAGCGATCTAACGTGATGCAATGCAACTCGGCAAATAGCCGATCAAAGGATAGGTGCAAAGCACCGGCATCAACCAATGAAAACCCGAAAATCATAGTGCGAACCGAAACAAGTAGTCACCACCTCTACCGTCGTCGCCTCCTCGCCCGAGCCGTATACATGCGGCCGTTCGGCCTCGTTGTGGCTTCTCCGTCTGTCTCTAAACGGGTTGCCTCCCAGTGCGTCCGACCCGCACCCTCGGTCATGGGCCTCTAGCCCAAATCCTTAATCTAAGCCTTCTCGACGAGTGCGCAGTTTGCCACATCTTGGCAAGTCTGAAGATTGGGATGTTGCGCCAACCGAAAGAGCAACGGCCGAAGTCCTCGCAGACCCGCACTACAACGGCACACCATGGGGGAGCCGACGGCACTCCCATTCGTACTCGCCACACACCGCTTCCCTTGGGGCATATCACACGTATATCGTTCGACTTTTTCCTTAACACCGACATTGAAGTAAAGCCTCAACAGAGTTCCTTGAACCTCCTTCAA
Source organism: Aechmea fasciata (assembly GCA_025177825.1). Classification (NCBI taxonomy): domain Eukaryota; kingdom Viridiplantae; phylum Streptophyta; class Magnoliopsida; order Poales; family Bromeliaceae; genus Aechmea; species Aechmea fasciata. The sequence continues at coordinate 12,670,875 of CM045923.1, forward strand.
GTAGTCGTCACCATATCGCATTAGTGTTATCCCGAATATCCAACCACCGGCTATAGACTTCATCTTCCGGGTGGTGATCGGCGAGCCGAACTCGCTCTCTCTTCCACGAATGTGGCGCGGAAATAGTTTCTCCATCCGCATCGACCACTTCCCTACGATCCATGGTCGTCCTTCTCTCCATCGAGGATCCTGGGATTACACCTCTCGAACTCGTTGGGCGATCCACGAGCCACTCTCGCTCTCGCTCCTCGCCCAACACGGAAAACCACTTGTTGCGTAAGGATCTCTCCGTGTTTCATGCGCGCATCCCGCTCGCGTGCCGCATTTGCTGCCGTTGAGCCGGTGTCGCCTGCTGAGTCGCCAAACCAGTGAGTGCCGCAAGTAGGCACCTCACTCGCGGACCTCGTTGGATCCGGGGGTAGTGGACATCTCCACTTCCCCAAACGTTGTCGCGTCATCCACTCCAACAAACTTAGAGAGGGTCGTCCACCAGACGCCACAACATCACTAAAGCGCAAGTTAATAAAACCCACGCTATCGCTGCCCCACTCAACAATACCCAAATCATGCGAAAGTAATGAAGTGTGTTTCACAACTAACTCTCGATGTTACGTTGTCGGCCGCCAACGTAACCCTCCGCGGAGTTAGAAGCTATACACCTCGATCCAACTCTACTTACTAGAGTTATTCAAGATACCCAATCTTAATACTTTCGCCCACAAGTTAAATAGACCTCGTCTCTCACGAGCCTATATCCTATAGTCCAACCGGCCTAAGGTTTGCTAGGTCCACAAGAAGACTCAACCCTAGGCTCTGATACCAATTTAATCTGTCACGCCCCGGGACCCAGCGGAAGCCCGCCCGGTACGTGCCCAGACCCGCCGTACATCTAAAACATACAAGGCGTCTAGCAAAATGATAAATAATCAACAAGAAAGAGGCATCTAGTAGTATCGAGCGAAATAAAACAACTAGATCTCTAAATAGGAAGTAAAGCACTAACATCCACTATGAAGTATAAAAAGATAAATACAACCAAAACTCCACAACCAAAAGCTATAAAAGGTACATGGTAGTCTCTATACCGGGATACAAAAATCTCTCTCTCACAAATACCAAAAGAGAGAAAAGTAGAACCATCTAAAGAGAGTAAAGCTACTAAGAGCTAACTAGACGCGACTCCCTTGCGATCCCTTGCTCTCCGCCGTGCCGAAGGCTCAAACACAATAGAAAAAGAGGCGTGAGAACTATTAATTAATAGTTCCCAGTGGGCAATTACTGACTTCAGTTGCATGCTCCACTAGGCCCAAAACTAAACAAGTAAACGATAAACTATGCATAAGTAAAGCAAACGACATGTAAAATAAACATGTAAGCTACTAAACATGCTATCTCTACTTAGCATAAATAAGCATAAGCAAACGACTAATCTAAGCATGATTAGTAAGTCCAACTATTAGTATAATGTTCCCAATTTAATAGTAAAGAGTTGAAGTTTACTATTCTAGTCAAATCCACAATGTCCACAAATGATAGTAAAGTGTTGTAGTTTACTATTCTAATCAAATCCACAATTTCCTTTAAACTGCTTTAAGTTTAAGTACAATAAGATCAACCCGAAGGCGATATGGCCGATGCCCACCCGAAGGCTGCCTAGCCCAAGTGCCGAGCCTAATGGCCCCGTAGTAGTCAACATTCCCACCCTAGGAATGAGACTGTCCTACGGCAATCCACTTCGGCGCCCAATCCCGCACGGCGAATACATGAAACGCGTTGGCCAACTCCGGAGTGCCGGCTTGTAGGGAGCGACCCTCACAAGCATGTGCGAATGAGCACAATGGCATATAGTCACAAAACTCGTCATATGTCCCAAATCGTCATGTCTCTAACATGGAATACACAAGTGTCCAAAAGGCCTATCTCTATGTCATCATGTCTCTAACATGGAAATAATAGATGTCCAGTGGCCTATGTCAAGTCTGTATGTTGCAGTTTCATAGTTTTTTAAGTTAAGTGCCGCTTGATAGCACTTAAGCTTTTCTAAGTTTCAACACAAGTTTAATGTTCACAATTAACATTATTTAAGCTATAATCACCATAAATGGCACACTCCCAGGCGCCCACACGAACCACCCACACATGCATGCAGTTTAACCCAAAGAGCTCTACTATATAGAGTGAAAATTTTATCATACATAAGGCATGCATTTTAAGTGATTCAAAATTCATAATAAATCTATTTAGCATGAATATGCATTCAAAATAATTAAATCAAACCGAATAAGCACTTAGGAGCCGTTTGCCCCTATGCTCATGAAGCCAAACCCACCAAGTGCGAGTAGCGTTGCTCCGAACCGCTAACGAAGCTTCGATAATCACTCCTTGAGTCCTAAGAAGCACACCCTAGGAGTTACAAGCTAAGAAGTTGAACCATGAGTTCACACTTTAAGAAATCCCACAAAAGGTTGGAGAAAACTCACCGAGTGCGAAGGAAACTCTCTCGATCTCCAAATGGGAGTTAGAGTCCTTCTAATCCAACCTAAATCAAAGTTCTAAACCCATCAATTAGGTCCCAAAGGCCCTAAATCGAAAATCCCCAAATCCTAACCCTAGAATCCCATTCTAGGGTTTCATCTCACAAAAACCTACTAAAATCGAAACTAGAGGAAGAAGATCAATCACATACCTCTAAGAAGCTCAAAACCAAGCTCAAAAAGCCCTAGGCTTGAAGCTTGATCCACCACAAAGCTCCAACCACCAAGCTCCAAGCTCCAAGCTCCAACAATGGTGATGTTGCCTCTACCAAGCATAAGGAAGCAAAAGAGAGGGTTTTAATCCTCAAAATCCCATCCAAACCAAGAAGAAAAGAAGAAGATGGAGTGGAGGGAGCCCTACCTCTTCCCTTGCTGTGAAGAACACAAAGGGCAACCCTAGGGGCAAGGCTTGCCCTAATAGAAGCGCAACAATAAAAAAACCCCCAACTCAAATCACAAATCTGCCACTTGTACCTATGACAACCATTTTGTACCTAAGATAAACCCCGCGAAACAACCAAACCCGAGCCTCGGGTTTGCCCTCGTCACTGTCCGTACGGCACAAAATCCATTTTGTACCTAAGATAGCCATCACGCTTGTACCGTATAACCATCATTTTGTACCGGACAAGGCCTCGAAATTTCAATCCGAGAGCAACCTAAAATCCAACTTTTTGGACTTTAGTGCTAGGGATTCATCCCTTAACCTCGGTACACGTGCCATAGGTCGGAACACAGTCAACGACCCTCCAGAAAATCTGGAAAAGCTCCAAACTCAAGTCAGATACTCGAACTCCGCAGTTTGCGCAAGTCCAGTATGTTACACCGAGCGGCGGCGCCTCGGGCTCGACGGAGAAGCCGAGCGGCGGTGCAGATCTGAGGGCGCGCGGTGGCCGGGTCCGAGGGCGGAGGCCGAGGGCGCGCGCAGTGGCGAGGCCGAGGGGCGCGCACAGCCGCGAGGCCGAGGGCGTACAGTGGTGAGGCCGAGGGCGCTCGCAGTCGCGAGGCCGAGGGGCGCGCGCAGCCGCGAGGCCGAAGGCGCGCAGCGGTGAGCCGGGGCTCCGAGGCGGTTCGGCCGAAGGGTGCTCGGTCCGCGCGGCGCTCGGGCGGCGGCGCGGTCCGGCCGAAGAGCTCGGGCGGCGGCGCGAGTCGAGGGGGCTCGAGGGCGGCCGAGGTCGAGCAAATCCGAGGGGCTCGGGAAGCTCCTTGACGGGAGAGTCGCGACGGAGGAGGTTGTGTGGAGGGTCCGGGCTCACCAGAGAGAGAGAAAGAGAGAGAGGACTTTTGCTTTCTCTCTTTTTTTTTTACCGAGAGAGGAAAGAGCACCGATTACCTTTTTTTTTTCTTCTTTAACAGGGAATGGGATTGGGTTTCTCTCTTCTTCTTTTTTTTCGAGATCGACCAGAATTTTTTTTTTTAGTAGTCTCCTTTTCCCCCTCCTCCCCCTCTTTTTTTATTGTACCCAGTTGGGTATGGGCTTGGTGCGGTTTGAGGCGCTAATCGTGGGGAGCGTGCGATGTGGGTAGTTAGGAGGTTGAATCGTGCGATGAGAAGTCGGAGGGGGAATCGTGCGATGGGATAATACTTACAGTTTAATCCCTCCTTTTTTTTTTATATTCTCTCTCTCCCCTTTTTATCGCGTAGATATTTAAAAATCAGTATCTCTTTTTATTTAAGAGATATTATCTGAAAGAATATATTTTTGTGGATCTTTGTAGATCTTAACTAAATATCCTCTCTCTTCTTTTATTATATGAGAGAAAATAATAATATTTTCTTATTATTATTTTTACTCAAACAGACACATTCCTCGCGGGGGGTGTTGGGCTACCACGGTACTTAGGTGGCGCAAGTTGGATTACCTTGTGTAAATCCTAGAGAAAGAGAATTGAGCTTGGACATTCAACAATATTAAATGGCAATCACTACTAAATAGAACTTAGTAGTTGGATTATGTGGACATTGCTTGGATATGTAGTATGCTTAGTAATTTCTTATTTACCTTATAGTATACTCGTTTGCTATAGTAGAACATAACTCCTGTATGTTGCTATTTCAAGTTTGGTCATGTTATATACAAACTTAGTGTATTTGTGGATTGGTAAATTTAGCATTGTAATCATGCTTTTATTTCAGCTATTTTTATCTCTTTATATCGCATACTTACCCTTTTTTCTTTGGGCCTAGTGGTGCAATGGTTCGTGCCGCACTGCCCACCGGGAACTATAAATTATAGTTCTCACGCCTCGTTTTCCGACTTGTTTCAAGGCCTTCTCGCGTCGGGGAGGTTCGGGACCGCGGCAAGGGTGTTGCCTCGGGCTAGCTGCCGAGGCTTTTCGATAGGTGGTTACCTCTCTTGTATTTTATTTTGGGAGAGGTTGTGTGTTGTACCTTGTATTTAGAGAGACCACCATATTTTGGATCAGATGTTGTATTATCCTTATGGTTATGTTGTTAGTTTACTTTATGTTTATAGTTCTCCTACTCTCTACTTATTGATAGGGCTAGCTGTATGTTGCTCTGATGTCTATAGTTTAGCCTATTGTATGGTTTTAATTCCGCTGTTTTTTTTAGTTAGACGCCTTGTATGTGTTGACATATGGCGGGTCTGGGCACGCTTTGGAGAAGGTCCTGCTGACCCCGGGGCGTGACATTGTGTTACCGGTAACACCATATAATTTGTACCGGTACAAATTGTAAAAATTAAAAATTTTTCTAATCCGAATCCAATTGATTATAAAATCTATAAATAAGGTATAGGGGTTCTCTAACTTCGTGTGCTTCATGAATATACATGTTTGAGAAACACCCTAGAGGGTAGGAATTTGTCAAAAACCTATTTTCTACATATTAGCCTCTTTTATGTCCAATCGAGATATTGCACTTTGATATCTATATGTCGATTTAATCTACGCTTCGCTTCGAGTTTTCTTCTTTAGTTTTCTACGATATTCCTAAGCGAAGGATCACCATACTCATGATTCTTCTCAAGAACGACGTCGTGGATTCGGCGTGAGTGTGACACCCCAACTTCCCAGGGGGTCACCCATCCTAGGACTACTCCCGTCCTAGCACGCTTAACTCTCTTAACCTCTTGGGCCTTGCCACCACCCAAAATGCTTAAAACCGGGTTAAGAGTTTAGCCCTATTATATCTCATATATAGGACTATCTGGGGTCTCACAATCTCCCCTCCTTTAAGCCCTGACTTCCTCGTCAGTCTCAGACTCTCAAGTACCAGGCGATGTGAGACTCGTCTCGCTAGCCCGTCATCCGCACTCGGCTCGCCCGAGACTCATCTCACACTTCCGGCTGGTAATTGGCTCTGATACCATCTGTGACACCCCAACTTCCCCGGGGGTCACCCATCCTAGGACTACTCCCGTCCTAGCACGCTTAACTCTCTTAACCTCTTGGGCCTTGCCACCACCCAAAATGCTTAAACCGGGTTAAGAGTTTAGCCCTATTATATCTCATATATAGGACTATCTGGGGTCTCACAGTGAGGCGTCGTGGATTCGGCGCGATTGAAGGCGATTCGTGGATTCAGATCGTGGGCTCGTGGATTCGAGTGGCGTCGTGGATTCGGCGTGATAAAAGCTTCGTGGATTCGAAGTGGTGGCGTTTCGTGAATTCGGGATGTGGCGTTCGGGACTCGGACGTGAGGGCGTGGACAACCCGAAGGCGTGCGCGGAGATTCATAGGAGGTTAAGAGAGGTTAAGTTCGTGGAGTCGGTAATCACCTTGTAATCTTTTCTCTTAGTGGATTGTTTATTCGCGTGTTGGTCCCGTGGGTTTTTAACTCCAAGTTGGAGTTTTTCCACGTAAATGTCGGTGTGTTTTTATTTTTCGTATTTACTTTTAACGCATCGAGTGTTTGTGGTTTTTGGCCGGTACACCTATTCACCCCCCTCTAGGTGTTGGATACAATCTAGATATATCCTTGGGAACCCCATAACTAACAATTAGTATCAGAGAGGGATTTAGATATATTGCTATCTAATGGCCAAAGGACGTAACATTAATCGACCACCGCTCTTCGACGGCACGAATTATGCCTATTGAAAAGTTCGCATGCTTTTCTAATTGCAATTGATGAGCCGGTATGGCAAGCCATTGAATTCGGATGGAAACATCCTACCTAAGTGGTCGATAATGCTACCGTCCCGAAACCACGGAACAAGTGGACGAAAGATGAAAACGAGTCATCTTCGTTTAACGGTAAAGGAATTAATGCTTTATTCAATTCTTTATCGCAAACAGAGTTTACTCGTGTGTCGGCGTGTGAAACCGCCAAGGAGATTTGGGATACTCTACAAGTTACGCATGAAGGAACGAGCTTAGTAAAGGTCCAAAAATTGCAAATGCTAACAAGCAAGTTTGATTCGATTTCTATGGACGAAAACGAGACCTTAACCGAGTACTATTCGCGTCTACAAGACGTTGTGAACACATGCGCTAACTTCGGAGAGAAAATCCCGGAATTAAAGGTTGTTAGAAAAATTCTTTGAATTCTACCGGAGCGGTTTAGGGCAAAGGTTGCTGCGATCGAAACCGTTAAGCATCCGGACGAGATGAAAGTCGAAGAGTTAGTAGATGCGTTGCAAACGTATGAGATGACTTTTCCTACTAACCAATCTTCTTCCAAGTCTTTTTCTAAAAGTACAGGAATTGCACTCAAATCAACAAAGGAAGAAGACGACGACACGAATTCCGACGATGATCTATCGCTCGCAAATTTTGAACATCAATTGGCGCTCACGAAGAAGTTTCGTCGAATTTTTGGAAGAATAGATCGGACAAGGCGTCATCATCAACACAAAAATCTCTTTCTAAGCATTCTTCTAATCCTAAATCTAAAGATAGAAAACTTGCAAAGTCGTTAAAAAAAAGGATGATTTTGAAGGGAAAATCCAATGCTACAAATGCAAAGGCTATGGTCATATAGCACCGGATTGTCCTTCAAAGAAAACCTATAAACAAAAGGCTTTGCAAGCGAAAACTTGGGATGATTCTACTTCGGGTGATTCATCTTCAAGTGACGAAGAAAAGAATGATCATATTGCGTTATTTTCTAATTCTTCTTCGCCTTCGTCTTCTAACGTTGTTTGTTTATCATCTCTTATTTCTAATTCCAATGTCTCTCTTTCTTCGCATGGTTCTTCGAGCGACATCGGCGAAAGCGAAGAGGAATCGAACGACAAGGATATAGCGGAAGACTACAATCTACTTCTTGTTGAATTGCGGAAAATGGCGAAACTCAATAAGAAGTTAATGGCGTCGTTTATTGGAACTTGAAGAGGAGAATGATAATTTGAAGACATCGAATAAAGCTCTTGAGAAGGAGAGGGAATGAATTTTGAATAACAATTCGGTTCTCCAAAAGAAGCTTGACGAAGCGGAATTAACGATCAAATCATCTAAAGACAAGATTGGATTTTTGGAGCAACAATTTAAGGAAACCTACACATCCAATCAAGCCTTAACCAACCAAGTTCGTCAACTCAAATCCGACATTCAACAATTTTCTTCCGGATCAAAGAAGTTGGATCATATGCTTGAATTGGGTCAAACGAACAAGGTTGGACTCGGATATGAACGGACATATGTCGAGAAGAATTCTAAATCAACATCTAAAGTCTCAACTACGTACATTGAAAGAGAAGGTGTGTCATCTTTGTGGCATCAAAGGAGACATCAAAAGAAGTTGCCCGAAGAAAGAAAAGAAAGATCGTTCAGCAACATCGAAACGTCAACCTAAGAACCTTCACTACTCTGCCTCTAATCAAAAGAAGAATCAAGTTAGTCGAGTACCACAACCGAACCGGATTTCTAAATCAAAGTCACAAGCGGTTTGTGTTTCTAAGCCTCAACGACAACATCAACCGAAGAAGCAATCATCGAAACGACCAACGGTTGATCCAAAATGAAAGCAACTCAAACCTAACGTCGACAAGCAATGACAACGAAAGATCCGACAAGTTTGGATCCGGAAAGGTGATATCTTTCCATGCCTCTCGTCTTAGTTTTTTTTTTTTTTTCTTTTGTGTAATGCATTGATAGGTGCTTTTTGCATATTTTTTTCTTCATTGCATTACATGTTTAGACGAGGTTTGATATTTAAAATTTGTTTTCAAAATCGTTTTTGAGGAAAGGTATTTGGGGAGTTTTTAATTTTTATTGAAAATTTTTGAGAAAGGAGATGATTGAAAATTATTAAATTGGGGAGATTAAAGATTTTTCAAAGAGCCTTAATCGGTACTTAAAGTCAATTCAAATTGAATTAAATTCATATTAATTATCGTTTTCACTCCACTTTTTATTACTTTGACGATAATTTAATATGTGATATCTTCTTACATACATTCATCAAAATTTTGAAATTAATTTTAATCTCTTAGTAATTAATTCATCTTGGTTCTGAATGTTGAATATAATTGATGGATATTTGCTAATCGACTAAAATTCGTCAAAATTATTTTCAATTGTAAGATTATCTAATTTAGGAAGAGTTTGAATATTTAAAAAAAAGGAGAAACTCCTAAGTTTAAAAGATGTGGAAAGGGTTACATCCTAAAAAGGAGTGTGAAAACTACCGCCACATATAGGAAAGAGCTACCACCCCGGTCGTCCGGTACGTGTGTGAAACTACCACATGCGAAATTATATGAATAACCGAAGAAGGTTGAAAAAAATGAATATTTTAAAATTTTTGGCGTTATAAGGTGGTAGAATGAAAAAGATGCTCAAAGAGCCATCCCCGGTGTTTATTAGTTAAATCTCTATTTTGAATGTGTTGCGACAAATTGGTGTCTATTTTGCTAAATTTCTAAAAATTATTTTTCATCAATTTGCATCTTGATGACTTTAAATCATTTGATTTTTCTTAATATCAAATATTGATAATTTGATATATTTTGAAATCAAATAATATTTTATTTTCATCATAATGATTTTTGAAGTGAAGTCATTAATTTTTATGAAATTAATCTGATTTTGGAGGATTTTAATATGAAAAAAATAGCAATTTTTTAAAATTCTGCCAATCGTACCGGTACAGATTCATCGTGTACCAGTACAAATCACTGTAGCAGGGGCATATAATACCGGTTACGGGTTATATTTCTCTCTCTATACTCTTTGAAAACTCGCTCTTTCTCTCTCTAAAAATCCCGAGAGCCCTTCTCCTTCAGATCTACACGGTTTTCCTCAAGATTAACAGAGATTTAGCTCGGATTAAGGTGAAAATCTCGATTTTTGCATTTTTTTCATTTTATTCCGAGATACTTGTTTGATCTATGTTTTTACTCGTTTTTTATGCAATTTTTTGCTATAGATCACTGCCTAATGATATTATCTTGTATCTAGAGCACTTAAAACTAGTTTAAATTCAGTATTTTTCGCAGTTCTAGGTTCTATATTGTTGGAATTTCGGAATTTTGAGATTTTGCCCAATTTGATGAAATTTTCTGCATGATTTTAGTTTGAAATAGTGTTATTGTTTATTCTGAGATTATTGGTTACGTTTTTGCTATTTTTAGAGAATTTTTCAGATTTTGTTCATTTTCGCTTACTTTTTATGTGTAGGAAAATTGCATTTTCGCTGCTTTTGGTGCTGTTAGTGCTCATGGCCACGGGAGGTGGTCGTGGTAGTGGTCGAGGTCGTCAAAGCGTCTCTAAAAGGACGCGTACTGCTGAAGAATCGGAGGGCTCTGATCCTGACTACCAGGAAAGCTCACCTGAGGAAGCTGAAGAGCCTGTTTCCCGTCCCGACAAGGGAAAGGGCATTGCTGCTGAGTCATCACGAGGAGGTGGTTCTCATGCCCGGGAGCGACGAGCAAAGAGGATGGCTGAGATACCACTTGAGAGAGTTCGGGCTTATTCTGTTCGATCATGCATTGCGGAGCGGCATGTCAACTTCAAGGAACTAACGAGCAGTTCCCGAGTTTGCTCGCCTATTACCGAGAGCCCCTATTGAGCCGCTTGGTCATGTTACGCTCGCTCTCCTTTCTCGTGTGGAACTCATTCGGGAGTTCTACATATGGGGCATAGTGCTTGCGTGTACATTTATGAGATCGGGACTTATGTTTTTGAGACATCCGTACGTGACGTAAACCGATACCACTCCTCATGACATTAGAGAGCTTTTGGGTATGGAGGTTGACACATCGTGGCTTCACTACACCGGCTGACTATTCAGTCTTCGACCGATTGGGAGACTGTGATTGAAGCAATATGCAAGCCTGGAGTTCGCACGAATCGAGCAGTAGTGGAATCCAAGGACTTGCGTCCAAAGTATCATCTCTTGTCGCTGATCATGTGCTACAACGTTCAACCTACTATCGGAACCAAGAGGATTCGTTGGGATCGACTTGTTCTATTATATCTTCTTGGTCACCTTGAGCAGACTTATGGATTGAGCATCAACATACCATTCCTGATCTGGCAGCGGATGGTACATGTTATTCAGTCGTCTGTGCGGCAAGAGCTACTACCGGTTCCGTTGCTCATTACTCGGATTTTACGACGAAACGGAGTAGACACGAGGTGCGACAAATATGATTATAGACTTGGCTCAATTGATGCTGTGACTTGGGCAAAGTCAGTGAGCACATTGAAGACTTTTCAGCAAGCCAAGGCACCTCCACCGCTTCGCGCATCGAGTTCGGCTGCACCTTCTCCACCTCCACCGTCACGACGAGCAGAGCGTGAGGGATCCTCTAGCTCAGGAGGCGTTGTCACTTTGGACTCACTCCATCGTGAAGTGAGTTCGCGAAGAACGGCTTTAAACGCCTTGAGCAAGGAATAAAAAGAATTCTGGAGAAGATGGGTTGTAGACATGACGACATCTTCACACAGCCCACACATTTGACCTATCAGCGGTCAGCCTCACGACAGCCGTTTCTTCCTCCATCCACAGATGCTACTGAGGCTGGAGATTCTAGATCTTATGTAGGAGGCGATGATGACGATGACGCGGCGACTTAGTAATTTTTGCCTCGAGCTTTTTACTGCTGATTATCTACTGCTTATCTTAGGATTCTATCTAGTTTCATTTCAGCTTGATGTTTTTTTTCTCTTTTACTTTGTTTTCTTATGCATCTAGATCTGTAACTATGATGTGACTACTCTCTGTTTAGTTTATTTTTCTCTCTATTTGTGTTTCTTTTGGCAATTTTTGACAAAAATGGAGAGAACGGAGAACAGGTACAGGGGGAGACCTGTATTTGATGCATACACAAAGGGGGAGAGACGTGGTTTTTGAGACATGATGAGTTTAAGGAGGGAGAAGGAGTTATGTTTAAGAACAAAGGGTGTTGGAGAAAAGAACAAAGAAGGTAGAACGTATAAGAATTTAATGTTTATCATTTTTGTTGAAAAGTGTTTTGTAGGAAATCAAGACTTCAAGACTCCTAGTTGCGTCTAAGTCATAGAGTCTGTTTTAGGAGTTTTGATGTATTTTTGAGTTTCAAACTGTATTTGGATTACACTCGAGAAGTTTGATGTTTTGGTGATGACATTGAACTTTGTTTTTCTTTTATGATGTAATTTTAGTTAGCTTTTGTTTTGTCACGAAATTGCCAAAGGGGTAGATTGTTAAGGATTTTGTGTTGGCAAGTTTCGTGATTTGAGTCGGAGTCTTGAAGGATTGGAGCGGATCGAAGATGGTCGAAGAATCCTAGACTTCGAAGAAAGAGACAATGTGAATCACGACGTTCAGGTAAGGTTTTAAATCATAATATGATGATTCATACTTAGTTATAGGCATTAGAATCATAAAATCATTGTTTAATGGATTAGAAATTGTATCGAAACTTTGTAATTTTCGAAAATTGGTGTGACGCACTGGACTTTGCAAATTGCAATGTTCGAGTGTTAGATGTGAGATCTGAGCTTTTCCAGATTTTCTGGAGGGTCGTTGACTGTGTTCCGACCTATGGCACGAGTACCGAGGTTAGTGGATGATTTCCAAGCACTAAAGTCCAAAAAGCTGGATTTTAGGTTGCTCTCGGGTTGGAATTTCATGCTTTTGTACCGGTACAAAATTGTTGCTATACCGGTACAAAATGATGGCTATAGGTACAAGCCAAGATTTATACCGGTATAGATGAGCGGTAGCAAACCCGAGGCTCGGGTTTCTTTGCCTCGAGGTTTATACCGGTACAAAACGGGTTTGTCTTGGGTACAAAGTAGCGATTTCCAAAATCCGAAAGCGTAGGGGCTTATTGGCATTTTGTTGCTTCTAATATAGCACCCCGACCCTTAGGGCTCCTCTCTTGTCTTGAGAACAAGGGAGAGAAAGGTAAGGGAGTTTCTCTCTCTATCCCCTTTGCAATCTTTTGGATTTTGGGTGTTTTCTTGTGGATTGATCTCCCTCTTCTCTCTCTTTTGCTTGTTGGTGCATTTTCCACCATGAGGGAAGGTTGGAAGCTTGGTTTGGGAGCTAGTTGAAGGAAGATCTTCAACTTTGGTGACTCTAGAGCCTTGATTAGAGCTTCTAAGAGGTAAGCAACTTCTCCATTTCCTTTAGATTCGAGTTTGGTTGCTTCTCTATAGATGAAACCCTAGATTTTGGGAATTAGGGTTTTATTTGGGGCTTTTTGATTTGGGGCTTTTAGATTCCTTTTGAATGGTTTAGAACCTTTGTTTAGGTTGCCTTGGGAGGGATCTAGCTTCCTTTTGGATTTTCTAAGAGGATTGTTGCACATTTAGGTGAGTATTTCTTGACTTTAACCTAGATGTTTAAAGTTTGAACTCAAGACTTATCTCTTGAGGTTGTAACTCCTAGGATCTACCTTGTAGGGTACTAGGAGTAGGAATCGAAGCTTCGTTAGCGGTTCGGACGACGCTTGGAGCGACGGTGGGTTTGGCCTCACCTAGCACAATGAGAAATTCTCATTGGTGCTTATTTGCTTATGGTTAAATGGAAATTAGTTCATTTTCATACTATTTGATTTATTTGTGAATTTTAGAATGCTTAAGATACATATGTTGTGTGTAATGCAATTTTACTCTATATAGTAGAGACGTATGCATGTGAGAGCTGAAGCCTTGTAGCATTCTATTTGGAAACTTGAAACTATGTGTTTAAGAAGAATTTTGACATGTGTTTGAGAACATAGAACTATGCATGACATAGGAGAAAAGCCCTTGTCATTAAGCGGCATTGGCTTGGCATCAAAAGTGTAGAATAGTGAGCTAATGTCATCAAGCGGCATTAGGCTCGTGAATGAACTTGACATAGAGAATCTAGTGTCATGAGAATATTTGAACTAGACCGTAGGGTTGCTAGTCACTATTGCTATATTGAGACATGAGGTTTGGACTTGAGACTTGACTTTACTTGTTGCCATTTGTGCTCTTTCGCACATGCTTGTGAGGGTCGCTCCTACAAGCGGCACTCGGAGTTGGCCTTCGCGATTCGTTCGCGCGTGCGGTGTTGAGAAACCTACGGGACCGTTGGGACAGACTCATCCCTTGCGGGGGATGTTGGGCTACCACGGTACTTAGGTGGCACAAGTTGGATTACTATGGTAAATCCTAGTGAAAGAGAATTGAACTTGGACATTCAACAATACTAAATGACAATCACTACTAGATAGGGCTTAGTAGTTGGATTATGTGGATTTTGCTCGATTGTATAGTATACTTGATAATGCTTTAATTATATTTCAGTATACTTGTTGGTTAAAGTAAAACATAACATCCGATATGTTGGAACGAGAACTTATGACTATATATATTTGGAACATGATTATGGTAGCATTTCTTATGCTTTATTTACAAGTTCATTTATATCGCTTACTTACTCTCTTCTCTTTGGGCCTAGTGGTGCAATGGTTCAGGTCAGTAATTGCCCACTGGGAACTATAAATTTATAGTTCTCACGCCCTCTGTTTCTGTTTACTTTCAGTGCCTTCTGCATCGGGGGAGGCTCGGGACCGTGGCAAGAGTATTGCCTCGGGTTAGCGACTGTTGGAGAGGACGCGTGCATAGGTGGTCTACCATTTCTCTTGTTTTATTTTGTGAGAGATGGAGAGTGTACCTTGTATAGAGACCACCACTTTTGTGTATTTTGAGGATGTTACTTTTAGACTTCTTTTATTTATACTTCAGTTGTACTTGATGTAGTTTCCTTATTTCTCTTTACCTGTTCTTTAGCGTTGGTTGTTGTGGCTCTGATATTCTAGTTATAGCCTTTTATTGTTTTAATTCCGCTGTTTTTAGTTAGACGCCTTGTATGTGTTGACATATGGCGGGTCTGGGCACGCTTTGGGGAAGGTCCTGCCGACCCCGGGGCGTGACAATTGGAAAAATCAGAAAAATTACAAAGTGTACCAGTACAGATTGGATTTTGTACCGGTACAACCATAGTTGCTATACCGGTATAACCATCATACCCATTACCGGTAATAAGGCTTCGTAAATTCTATCTTCCGTCATTGTGTTACCGGTAACACCATATAATTTGTACCGGAACAGATTGTAAAAATTGAAAATTTTTCTAATCCGAATCCAATTGATTCTAAAGTCTATAAATAAGGTATAGGAGTTCTCTAACTTCGTGTGCTTCATGAATATACATGTTTGAGAAACCCTAGAGGCTAGAAATTTGTCAAAAACCTATTTTCTACATATTAGCCTCTTTTAGGTCAAATCGAAATATTGCACTTTGATATCTATATGTCGATTTGATCTACGCTTCGCTTGGAGTTTTCTTTTTGGTTTTCTACGATATTCCTAAGCAAAGGATCACCATACTCATGATGCTTCTCATGAACGACGTCGTGGATTCGGCGTGAGGCGTCGTGGATTCGGCGCGATTGAAGGCGATTCGTAGATTCGGATCGTGGGCTCGTGGATTCGAGTTGTAACAACCCACTTCCCCGTAAAGCGTGTCGAGTTCCGTCAAAATGAGAGGGACCCGAAGTGGATGCGAGTAGGTGTGGGTTCTATGTGCTTTGGAGCATACGCACAGCGAAGTGGGGTCGTGGAAAAGCTAAACTGCAAGTCTGGTGGAATTCCCAGACTTGGAGCAGCCGAGACCGGACATCCAGGGGATGTCCCGGATGCCTAAGTGCCCCACTGCGATGAGGAAATTGGCTAAGTCTGGAAAACCGGCGTGCGAGGCCAGGACAACCGGCCAAGACCAGGACAATCGAGACCGGACATCCAGCCAAGACCGGACATTGGCTGCGTAACATGCAGAAAAATGGCTAAGTCCCGAAAGGAGGGCTTACTGAGACCGGACAACCGGCCGAAACGGACATTGGACCCGAAAACTGCCCAGTTCTGGCAGGATGTAATATTTAGAGTTGGGAGGGTCTAAATGCAATTGTGGCAACATGATATATGCTTGGACCCTTCTCTATTCACAGCACCCTCATTTCCTCTCCACTCTCACTCTCTTTTCTCCCTTTCTCTCTCTAGAAAAGCTCTAGGAGATCAAGGAGAACTTGGAGAAGAAGAAGAAGGAGAAGGTTTTGGAGCTTTTGGTGGGCATTGGAGCGCTCCTACAACAAGCTTTGGTTGAGCTTGCTACAAGAGGTAGGCTTTTGCAAGTTAACCTTAGGGTTTGAGTTTTCTCCTAAGTTTTTGAGGTTTCTAACTTTTTGCTAGTGTTAGAAGCTTGCTAGAGCAAGAACACCATGAAACCTCCATGAGAGCTCAAGGTCCTCTCATGGTGGATCATTAGGGTTTCTAGTAGAGGCTCTAAAAGTGGTTTAGATTGTTCTAGATGAACTCTAAGAGGTGTAACAAGCTTCCCTTTGCTTGCTTTAGAGATCAAAACCTAGGGTCTCACATAGGGTTTGGCAGAGCACCCAAATTTGGGGCTTTTTGCCATAGGGGTCCTAGGGTCAAATTGACCTTGTAGAAACCTAATTGGGAGTATCCCCGACGCGTGGGACAACTCCGTTTGTTTAAACGAAAAGCCAAATTATGAGTTACTATGTAAACTAGCCTGATTTAGGCTCTGTTTAACGCGCAGGTGGTAAACTAGGGATCGGTTGGGCACGAAACTCGACCCGCAACCCATCCATAATATTTAGAGGTGGGTGGTGCATTCCAAGGACATCGGACTTCTCTCTATGTCTAAGTGTCACTTCTATTGAACATATTTAATATTGAGCATGTTGTATTGTAGGGTTAAATATGCATTTCTTATTGCTTTGTGAGTTCAAATGCATGAGGTAGATTTGTATGAGATTGTATAGTAAAAGAACAAGAACCCTATGTATGCATGCTAAAGAACAAGAGCAAGAACTTAGTGTAATTGACAAGTGAATGTGACATTGGACATGAACTTAGAGATTGTGACAAGTGTGAGTCTAGAATACTTAGACAACTTGTATGGCATCGAGAACAAGAACAAGTAGTGTACATAACACTAGTAGAGTTTTGAGATTGACATTATGACAACAACCTTAGAGTTAAGGGTCATATGAACATAGTCTCCTTGAAGTCAAGGAATGGATTGAATTGGAATCCTTAAAGTTAAGGATTGATCGTACTCACCATATAGTCCTTGCTCGAGGCGCGGTAGCTCCCCCTCGGGCGATGTGCTCCGGAGTTGTCATCACTGGGTTGTAGTGTTTCCCCAGAGGACGGTCCCGTCGGGTTGTAGTGTTTCCTCGACAATCGGGATTTGAGTTGGTTGAGTCTTGTTGAGGGCGAAACCTACGGATTAGCCAAGAGATTGGGTAATGACCTATTACCTTTCAGTCATCATGAGTTATTATTCGAGCATCTTATTGTTTACTTTCAAGCGTATTAGCATTTATTAGTTGGTTATTATCTTACCCTTCTTTCTATTACGCTTGAATTAGACCTAGTGGGAAAGTCGGCGTGGTTGGTTGCCGAACCCACTGGGAACTTCGTTGTAGTTCTCACCCCACTATCTCCACGGGCCGGGACCAGCGAGCGGCGTAGAGGACCGCATGACAGACATCGCGCCCTAGATAGAGACCGCCAAGTTATTACTTTTTGGTAGTTGCATTCCCTTTATATCATCTTTTGTATTTGATGATCGTAGTTGCCTAACTTTGAATGTAATCAAGTTATATTTTGAGGTAAAGAGATGTAAGAAAGAAATGATGCAATGAATGTAAAGACTTTAAAGATTTCAAAGTGTAAAGACATTTACATGTAAGTGATTGAAATTAATCATGTTACTTGTATGTTTACATTAGTACTTTCACTCTGGCTATGTTGCTTGCCCTCGTGTAAGCTTTTTGTGTATGCTTCCGCAAGTGTGAAATTTATACTCTAGCTGTGCTTGTTGAGCCTTGGGCGGACAGGGGAAGCCTTGTCCGTTCGGCGTCTGTTGACGTGGCCCGAACCCGACCAAATAGGCGGATTGCGGGGCGTGACACGAGTGGCGTCGTGGATTCAGCGTGATAAAAGCTTCGTGGATTCGAAGTGGTGGCGTTTCGTGAATTCAGGACGTGGAGTTCGTGGACTCGAACGTGAGGGAGTGGACAACCCGGAGGCGTGCGCGGAGATTCATAGGAGGTTAAGAGAGGTTAAGTCCGTGGAGTCAGTAATCACCTTGTAATCTTTTCTCTTAGTGGATTGTTTATTTGCGTGTTGGCCCCGTGGGTTTTTTACTCCAAGTTGGAGTTTTCCCACGTAAATGTCGGTGTGTTTTTATTTTCCGCATTTACTTTTAACGCGTCGAGTGTATGTGTTTTTTGGCCGGTACACCTATTCACCCTCCTCTAGGTGTTGGATACAATCTAGATAGATCCTTGGGAACCCCATAACTAACATCAGTGCATCACATTTATGCTGTTAAACGAGAAAACGCCTCATATCGACCATTAAAATTACAAATTTTGAAACTCTTTGATCATTAGGGAAAAGATGTCGAAAAGATTTGAAATTTGATGTCACGCCCCGAGACCGATCCATTTGGCCGGTTCGAGCGCGTCAACAGGCGCCGAACGAATAGAGCTTCCCCTGTCCGCCCAAGGCTCAACAAGTACATGTAGAGTATAAATTTCACACATGCGGAAGCATACACAAAAGGCTTACACGAGGGTAAGCAACAAAGCCAAAGTGAAAGTACTAATGTAAACATACAAGTAACATGATTAATTTCAATCACTTACATGTAAATATCTTTACAACTTTGAATTCTTTAAAGTCTTTACATTCATTGCATCATTTCTTTCTTACATCACTTTACCTCAAAATATAACTTGATTACATTCAAAGTAAACAACTATGATCATCAGATACAAAAGATGATATAAAGGGAATGCAACTACCAAAATAAATACTCGGGCGGTCTCTATCTAGGGCGCGATGCCCTTACCGCGATCCTCGGCCGGCTCGCTCGGTCCCGGCCCTGTGGAGATAGTGGGGTGAGAACTACAACGAAGTTTCCAGTGGGTTCGGCAACCAACCACGCCGACTTTCCCACTAGGTCTAATTCAAGCGTAATAGAAAGAAAGGTAAGATAATAACCAACTAACAAATGCAGCTAATACGCTTGAAAGTAAACAATAAGATGTTCAACTAATAACTCATAATGATTGAAGGATCATAGTTCAATACCTAATCTCTTGGCTAACCCGTAAGTTTTGCCCTCAACAAGACTCAACCAACTCAAATCCCTATTGTCGAGGAAACACTACAACCCGACGGGACCGTCCTCTGGGGAAACACTACAATCCAGTGATGACAACTCCGGAGCACATCGCCTGAGGGAGAGCTACCGCCCTCGAGCAAGGACTATATGGTGAGTACGATCAATCCTTAACTCTAAGGATTCCAATTTTAATGCATTCCTTGACTTCAGGGAGACTATGTTCATATGACCCTTAACTCTAAGGTTATTGTCATAATTTCAATCTCAAAACTCTACTAGTGTTATGTACACTACTTGTTCTTGTTCTCATTCTTTGATGCCACGCATGTTGTCTAAGTACTCTAGGCTCATCATTGCCACATTTTCGAAGTAAATGTCCAATGTCACATTCACTTGTCAATTACACTAAGTTGTTGTTCTTGTTCTTGTTCTTTAGCATGCATACATAGGGTTCTTGTTCTTCATCATACAATCTCATAACATTCTACCTTATGCATTTGAAGTCTCAAAGCAATAAGAAATGCATATTAAACCCTACCATACGACATGCTCAATATCAAATATGCTCAATAGAAGTGACACTTAGACATAGAGAGAAGTCCGATATCCTTGAACTGCACCACCCACCTCTAAATATTCACGATGGGTCGTGGTTCGAGTTTTGTAGCTATCCGATGGCTACTTTATCACCTGCACGTTAAACAGAGCCCAACTCAGGCTAGTTTACATAGTAACTCATAATTTGGCTTTTCGTTTAAATAAGCGGAGTTGCCCCACGCGTCGGGGATACTCCCAGTTAGGTTTCTACAAGGTCAATTTGACCCTAGAACCTCTATGGCAAAAAGCCCCAAATTTGGGTGCTCTACCAAACCCTATGTGGAACCCTAGGTTTTGATCTCATACACAAGCAAAAGAGAGCTTGTTACCACCCTTAGAGATGATCTAAGACCATCTAAACCATTTCTAGGGCCTCACTTTGAAACCCTAATGATCCACCATGAGAGCTCATGAAGCTTCCATGCATTTCATGGAGCATGAAGCTCTACAAGGTCCCTACACCAAAGAGAAGCTCAAAACCTAGCTCCTTAGGACCAAAAACACAAACCCTAACCTAGGTTTTTCTTAGAAACCTCACCTTGGCCCAAGCTCCCCAATGTCCACCTTGTAGGAGAGCTTCTAGAACCTTCAAAGCCTCCAATCCACCTTCTCCAAGCCTTCTTCTCCTTCTTCTCCTTTTTCTCCAAGCTCTAGAGCTCCTATTCTAGAGAGAGAAAGAGGGGAAATGAGAGAGAATGGTGAGGGAGTGAATGGCTGTGAGAGAGGAGAGGGTTGGGTGCATATAGTGTTGTCACAATGCAAATAAACCCCTCCAATCCTGAAAATTACAATCTGCCCAGACTGGGCATTTTTCGTGCTCTGAGACCGGTCTCGGGATGTCCGGTCTCGGACCGTTGTTCGGACCCAGTGCGCCACCCCACCAGGACTTAGCCCCTTTTTCTGGTTTTTCGCATAGGATGTCCGGTCCTGGCCGAGATGTCCGGTCTTGGCTCATTGTCCGGATCCCGTACGCTGGAATTTCAGGACTTAGCCAAATTTCCTCCTCGCGCATCTGGCTCGCGTGGCATCCGGTCTCCACCTATGGGGACCGGTCTCTGCTGCTCAAATTCTGCAACTTTTGCGAGTGCGATTCTTGCTCCTCGGGTCCCGTTTTCACTTCACACAAGTTCTAAAACACTTGGAACCTTGTGTTTATTGACTCACTCCGCGTTCTGCTCATTTTGACAGAACTCGGCACGCTTTACAAGGAAGTGGGTTGTTACATTCTCCACCCCTTGGAATTAGTTTCGTCCGCGAAACTAACTTAGTTATAATCTAGATTCGTACCTTGATCTAGATTCTCGAATAGATGGGGATAACGCTCCCGCATTACGCTCTCGAGCTCCCACGTAGCCTCCCGGTCGTTGTGGTTGCTCCAGCGGACCTTGACATACGGAATTTTCCGGCTCCGTAGTTTTCTTTCTTCACGATCAATAATGTACGTCGGAAACTCGTCATAGGTCATATCCTCTTGAATCTCTGACGGTTCAAACGCGAGAATATGATCGGGATCATGAACATACTTGCGGAGATTTGATACATGGAATACATCATGAACTCTTGCAAGCCTCGGTGGTAGTGCTACTCTGTAGGCCACCGCTCCAACTCGCTCCAAAACCTCAAATGGTCCGAGATATCGAGGACTTAGCTTTCCCCGAATTCCAAACCGCTTGACTCCTCGTGTCAGTGATATCTTTAAGAACACGTGGTCGCCAACCTCGAACTCTATGTCCTTTCTTCGCTTGTCGGCATAACTTTTGTGGCGAGATTGCGCCGTCGCAAGTCGTTGGCGGGCAAGGCGAACTTTCTCCTCCGCCTCCCGCACCACATCGGGGCCAAGAACAGCTTTCTCGCCCACGTCGCTCCAATGAATTGGAGAGCGACACTTCCTTCCATAAAGGGCCTCGAAGGGCGCCATCGCGATACTTTCTTGATAACTGTTATTGTACGCGAATTCCGCCATTGGTAGATGATCATGCCATTTGCCCTTATAATCAAGTACACACGCTCGGAGCATGTCCTCAAGTATTTGTATCGTTCTCTCCGATTGACCGTCACTTTGAGGATGAAATGCCGTGCTAAAATCGAGTCGTGTGCCCAATGCCTCCTGTAGGCTCCTCCAAAAGTGAGAAGTGAACCTCGCGTCCCGATCCGATACGATAGACGTCGGTACCCCATGAAGTCTCACAATCTCATCAATATAGAGTTGAGCCAACTTGTCCCCCGACCAAGTAATATGAATCGGTAGGAAATGTGCCTACTTCGTTAATCGGTCCACGACCACCCAAATTGCATCATATCCACCTTGAGATCGAGGTAGCCCGGTCACAAAGTCCATTGCAATATTTTCCCATTTCCAAACGGGTATAGGTAAACTTTGAAGTTTCCCTGCCGGAATCGCCGCTCCGCTTTTACTTGTTTGCAAGTAAGACATTGCGCAACAAATTCTCCAATGTCTTTCTTCATGCCCGGCCACCAATATTGCAACTTTAAGTCTTGATACATTTTGGTGCCGCCCGGGTGTATACTATAAGGAGATTGATACGCTTCTTGCATAATCGCCTTGCGGAGATCCTTGTTCTTGGGTACACACCAACGATTTCGAAATCGAAGTGTGTCGTCGGTCCCAATGCCGAACTCTTCGGCACTACCGTTTTCCACTTCACCGCGCACCTTTTGGAGATACTCATCGAAAGCTTGTAATTTCTTAATCCTCTCCAATAAGGTCGGTTGCACCACCAAGATAGCAAGTGTAGCCGGCACTCCCGGTGCCACTATTTCCAGTCCAAACCGTTGCATCTCCTTTTGCAACAACGGTTGAGGTGTAATTGCCGATGCTAAGTCTTCTCCAGATTTTCTACTTAGCGCGTCGGCTACGACGTTAGCTTTCCCGGGGTGGTACAATATCGTGACATCATAGTCCTTCAATAATTCTAACCACCGCCGTTGTCGCATATTATGCTCCTTCTGGGTGAACAAGTACGTAAGACTTTTGTGGTCCGTGTAAATCTCACAATATTCCCCATATAAGTAATGCCTCCACAATTTTAGCGCGAAAATCACCGCGGCTAATTCCAAGTCATGGACTGGGTAGTTCTTTTCATAGGGCTTCAATTGGCGCGACGCATATACTATGACTCGCCCATTTTGCATCAACACACACTGTAGCCCGATGTAGGAAGCATCACTGTACACGACATATGTCTCCCCCGGCATCGGTAGAGCAAGTATCGGGGTTGTCGTCAACCTCTCCTTTAACTCCTTGAAGCTCCGATCGCAATCCTCGCTCCAAACATACTTGACACCCTTATGTGTGTGGCGCGTTAGCGGAGTGGTTATTTTGGAGAACCCATCCACGAACCGCCGATAATAACCCGCAAGTCCAAGAAAACTGCGGATTTCCGTTAGGCTCGTCGGGCGAGGCCAATCTTTAATTGCCTCTACTTTCTTCGGGTCCACCGAAATGCCTTCACCCGAAATTACATGTCCTAGAAAGGTAACCTCCGAAAGCCAAAATTCACATTTCTTCAATTTGGCATACAATTTCTCTTTTCGGAGTATTTCCAAGACGAGCCTCAGGTGCTCCTCGTGTTCTTCTTCGGTCCGATTATACACCAACACGTCCTCAATGAATACCACGACGCATCGGTCCAATAGCGGACGGAAAACACGATTCATTAAGTCCATAAAGGCCGCCGGGGCATTAGTGAGCCCGAATGGCATTACCGTGAACTCATAATGGCCATATCGCGTACGGTACGCCGTTTTGTGCACATCCTTGGGCCGTATCTTCAATTGATGATACCCCGATTGTAGGTCTATCTTTGAATACACCTTTGACCCTTTCAACTGATCGAACAAGTCGTCGATCCTTGGCAACGGGTACTTATTCTTCACCGTGACCTTGTTCAACTCGCGGTAATCCATGCAAAGTCGAAGTGTGCCATCTTTCTTTTGACGAATAGCAGGAGCTCCCCACGGAGACACGCTCGGCCTCACAAAGCCTTTATCGAGCAAGTCTTCTAACTGTGCTTTAAGCTCCTTTAGCTCCACCAGTGCCATCCTATACGGAGCCTTCGAAACTGGCGCCGCCCCGGGAATCAAGTCAATAACGAATTCAACTTCCCGGTCTGGTGGCAATCCCGGTAACTCCGCCGGAAATACATCCGGGTACTCGCACACCACCCAAATACCCTCAAGGTCTGGGTGTTCCTTGCGGCTGTCCACGATGGTCGCCAAGTAGGCTTTGCAACCACCCTTTATCATTTTTTTGGCTCTTGCCGTGGTTATGGTCGCCGCAAAGCGTGCACCCTTACATGCTCGGTACACCATTTCCTCTTGATTTGGCTCACGAAAAGTGATCACCCTTCTCTCGCAGTCGATGACCGCATAATACTTGGTAAGCCAGTCTAGCCCCAAGATTACATCAAACGACCACAACTGTGTCAGCACTAGCATATCGATCGGCATGACCCAATCGCCTATCCGGGTGGACCGACACTCGTCATAAACGCTATAGGCATGCCGGGGATTTAATATTCCAACCTTCCTCATCATGTATAATCTCTAAGTCATGAGTTCTAGCAAACGATGCACTTATAAATGAATGCGATGCACCCGTATCAAAAATAGCTTGAGCTCTAGTGCCATTGATAGAGATAATACCTGCCACAATGTCGTCGGGCGCTGGAGTCTGCTCCTCCACCTGAGTGGCAAAAACCCGCCCACTCGGTGCCCTCGATGCCTCGGGCGACGCGATGATGATAAGCGTCCGGCCGCCATAGGGGTGGCAACCCCATCACCGCCTTGGTGTAGAAGGGGTGGCAACCCCATCGGCGTCCGGCGCCGTCGAGCGGACGACCCCAACTAGGGCACTCTCTTATCATGTGCCCGGTTGGCCACACTTGTAGCATTTTCATTCCCGTTGCGGGCATAAGTTCGATCGATGATCCCCGCCGCACATGACGCAACAGGAGGGCTTCCCGCCTCTCGCCTACCGAGGGGGTTCTTTGCATTCGGCCGGCCCCCGGCACCACCCGCCGCTCGCTTCTTGCCTTTCTCTTTACTCTCCTCCATGGCCTCGCGCTCCTCCCGCGTGTAGGCGCTGCCGTGCTCCGCAGATAGAGCCCGATCGAAGACCTCCGCAAAGCTCGTGAGGTGGAAAAGTTGCACCGGCTCATAAATCCTCGGCCGAAGTCCTCGCAAAAACCAATCGGCCCGATCCCGGTCGTCACGTACAACGTCCGGGACACAATCAATGATGTGGGAGAACTCTAGCTCGTAGTCCGCCACAGAGCGGTCTCCTTGCCTCAACTTGCGGAATTTCTCATGCATCTTCCGCTTCACGGAGTTGGGGAAGTAGTTCGAAAATACCGCACTCTTGAACTCCTCCCACAACATAGGCGGAAGGTCGGGTGACCTGTCCCGCTTGATCGGTTTCCACCATGCCTTCGCCGCCTTGTCGAGGCAATGCGAGGCGAAATACACCTTGTCTTTCTCCGGGGTGTTGAAATCCTCGAAGAGTGTCTCTAGTGAGTCGAACTCCACCACCTCCGGTTCCACCACTCCTCCTTCGAAGATAGGTGGCTTGAACTTCATGAACTTAATAAGCGCGCCAACAAGCGCTCCCGTTTCTCGTCGTCCGCCGTACTATTGGGGTGTGACGTCCCCGATCCGGCCGGAACCACCGTGACAGGCACGGTCGCGACTGGATCCGCCGGCTCCGCACCCTCGACTACGGTCGGCATCCTAGCAGGAGGTGTAGGGTGCTCGGCCCCTGCCTGCGTCGCCGCTTGTTGCTGCTCCAATGCCTCCTGGAGCCGTCGGATCTGCTCGCCTTGAGCCCTCACGGACTCAGCTTGTTGCCGCACTGCGCCAATAAGCGCGGCCATCTGCTCCTCAAGCCCCGCCGGCTGAGCTGCGGGTTGCACAGGAGCCGCACTGGGTTCCTCAGGCATCGACCTGGTTCGGGGTCGACCACGAGGTGCCATTGCTTCCTAAAATGAAGCAACTCACGTTACTACTTAAACACGTACTCGGATATACCCAATCCGGCGAAAGCAAATAAGCGCATTTATTCACATTCCATAGTATCATGTCGTCGGCCGCCGATCATAACACAAGGAATATAAAACAAATAGAAACTTAAAGTTAGTCTCTAATCATCTTAGAGACATAAGACATGAACCCAATCTCATGCTTTCGCTATGCTTATTCAACGTCACTCACGTTTCCGTAGGTCCTTAGGTCCTTTCCATTCCTATGGCCCCTAGGTCCATCCTAAGCTTTCACTTTTTGGCTTTATACCCGCTCTGATACCATTTTATCTGTCACGCCCCGAGACCGATCCATTTGGCCGGTTCGAGCGCGGCAACAGACGCTGAATGGACAGAGCTTCCCCTGTCCGCCCAAGGCTCAACAAGTACATGTAGAGTATAAATTTCACACATGCGGAAGCATACACAAAAGGCTTACACGAGGGTAAACAACAAAGCCAAAGTGAAAGTACTAATGTAAACATACAAGTAACATGATTAATTTCAATCACTTACATGTAAATATCTTTACAACCTTGAATTCTTTAAAGTCTTTACATTCATTGCATCATTTCTTTCTTACATCACTTTACCTCAAAATATAACTTGATTGCATTCAAAGTAAACAACTATGATCATCAGATACAAAAGATGATATAAAGGGAATGCAACTACCAAAATAAATACTCGGGCGGTCTCTACACTACAACAAAACTGTCTTTTAGCGGCGATTATTTTTTAAATTAGCGGCAATTATAATTGCCGCTAAATAGTTTAGTGGCAATTTGGACAATTGCCGCTGTTGGCAGAGTCGCTAAAAATTATAACGGCATTTGTTCCGATGGTTGGTAAAAATCCAAATAAATGCCGCTAAATATATATAATAGTGACTATTATAAATGCCGCTAAATAGTATACATTAACAACAATTATAAATGCCGCTAAATAGTATATAATAACGACTATTATAAATGCCGCTATAATTAATTATAATCGCCGCTAAATATATATATATACTATCTGATTGATTATAGCGGCAATTACAATTAATATTAAAATACTTGATTAACAACTAAATACTACAACAAATTGAGTATTAAAAAATAGTAATAACCAAAAAGCATTAATAATTTGTATAACAAATAGTCTAAACTCTCAAATTACAATCTCGGTATTCAAAATAAATTTCGAACATAAATTCTAACAAAAAATACTTGTTCAAAATGTAGCCAAAAAATAACAACACCGCATGGTTGAAACTCATGCTTCCCACTTCAATTTCCGCAGCTCGAGCTGTTCTGAATCAACAAAAAAGAAGTCATAAAATCAGTGTCCAAAATTACCACTTCAATAAAGCAGTCAAAGTTGAAATAGATGTTAACTTCATAAACTGAGATAGTTCAATGATTGAAGGCACCATAATTCGTACATATACAGTACTAATTGGTAACTAAGATGGTTATTCTGATTTTTTTTTTAACACAATCACTTTTCCCCATCAATACCATTAGGTTCATCAATAACACATATTACAGTAGAAATCATCTCTCACAGTGTTAAAACTAGTGCAGCAATTATAAAGAATAAAATAATTTAAAGTGCTCCAACTAAGTACATTTGATAGGTATCACAGTCCCTAGCAATTACCTCCTTCAGTGTTTACAAACTCTGCAAGGGCTTCTGCAGTTCGTGCACCTTCGTACCTATTTTAAAAATAGTAACTAGTTAGCATTACAAGCATATTCCAATCCTAGAAAATGGGAAATAGCAAAATTATCAGATAGAAATGGATCAATTAGGGATTAACTATAGTTTGGCACTCACTTTTTCGGTTCCAAGGAACCTTTTGGAAACCACTGGATTGTTGGGTATCCAGAAACCCCATATTTGCTGCACAGACTCTTGTGCTCATCACAGTCCACCTAAAGATATGAAAGGTAAAATAAGCAAAATTATTAAGTTAGAGAACTTGTATTCACTTCAATATAACCTAACTAACACAAGATAAAGCTTTCAAAATTGGAAGCAAAAAACAGGAACAGAATGTAAATTTACTATAAATACAAGCTGAACATCATCAGTAGTTGACCAAAAATGAGTAAATAATAGGCTTTTTTTCATTTTCAAGTTGGAGAAATGTAAGTAAGCTAAGAAAGAAAATCAACTAACCTTTCCAATCAAGACAGATTTAGTTTTCTTGAAACTTGCGCCGACCTTTTCATACTCTGGGGCAAGCTTCTTGCAGTGCCTACACCTGCCGAGGAGAAACATCAGCAAACAATCTAAGAGACTTGTATAATGAGACCGTAGCGAGATTAAGCACTCCCAAGAAGGGGGAAAAAAATTCATTTTTTTTTTTTTTTTTGCAAGATTAAGCAACACCTCAACACGAGAAACACTAAGCACCTCATAGAAGGACATAAAAGGGGAGTATGTAAATGCCCATAGTAAGATATCCCAAATATCCCAAATATCAATTTCCGCATGTTCTATAAAATATCCCAAATATCAATTTGTAATCTTCTCATGTGAATACATCCAGTTAGCGGTCTTTCGGCATAGTCAACCAATCTTAATATCAGCACAAAAGGTTGACACTCTTTAAGATGATAACATGCACAAGAGGTCCAGCAAAATGACATATGTCCGATAAGATTCTAGATAAGTTGCCAGATTAGAGCAAAGCATATCGATCACTCAAATTTTGCAGGGCAGAATAATCTAACAAAGAATCAAAGTTTCCAGGATAGAAGCATCAAGCAGGGATTCCATGCACTATAGTCTAAAGCTTCTGATATAAGAATGTTAGGACTTCAACACAAAAGTGCCTTAACTTGTAACAACCGACTCCCCCGTAAAGCGCGAGTTAGTCAAAATGAGCGGGACCGGAGTGGAGCGAGTAAGTGTGGGTTCTATGTGCTTTGGAACCGTGCGGCTGAAGTGGGGTCTTGGAAAAGCTAAACCGCAAGTACGGTGGAAATTCCCGGACTTGGAGCGGCCGAGACCGACGACGAGGTTGTCCTGGATGCCACTAAGTGCCCCACGCGATGAGGAAACCAATCTTGAGGCAGACGACCGACCAAACGGACGATGTGCGTAACATGCGAGAAAAATGGCTAAGTCTGGAAAACCAACGAGACCGGACGACCGGCAAACAAGACGATCCAAAAGAGACGACCGCCAAAGACCGGACGATGGGCTGCGTAACATGCGAGAAAAATGGCTAACTCCTGGAAAACCGGCGTGCGAGACCAGGACAACCGTGAGCCAGACAGTGGACCAGCGCGATTCGAGCAGTTTGTAATTTTCGCAAATGGAGGGGCTTTTTGGCAATTGTCACAACACTATATGCAGCCCACCCCTCTCATCTATTCACAGCCATTCTCCCCCAACACACTCTCTCTCATTTCCCCTCTTTCTCTCTCTAGAAAAGGAGCCCTAGAGCTTGGAGAAGTTGGAGAAGAAGCTTGGAGGAGGTGATCTTGGAGGATTTGGAGCTTGGGGAAGACCTAGAAGCTCTCCTACAAGGTGGAGCTTGGGCCAAGGTGAGGTTTCATGGTAAACCTAGACTAGGGTTTGGGTTTTAAGCAAGGAACTTAGAGTTTTGAGTCTTCTCTTTGGTGTAGAAGCCTAGTAGAGGCTTGAGCTCCATGAAAACCCATGAAAGCTCAAGGTCCTCTCATGGTGGATCCTTAGGGTTTCAAGTAGAGGCCCTAATGATGGTTTAAATTGTTCTAGATGAACTCTAAGAGTAACAACAAGCTCTCTTTTGCTTGTTTAAGAGATCAAAACCTAGGGTTTTGCATAGGGCTTGGATAGAGCACCAAATTTGGGCCTTTTTGCCATAGAGGTTCTAGGGTCAAATTGACCTTGTAGAAACCTAATTGGGGGTATCCCCGACGCGTGGGACAACTCCGTTTAATTAAACGAAAAGCATATTTATGAGTTGCTATGTAAGTTAGCCTGATGTAAAATTTGATAACTGCGCAGATTGTAAAATAGGCCTCAGTTAGCTACGAGACTCGACGAGCAACCCATCCGTAATTTTAGAAGGTGGGTGGTGCATTCCAAGGACACCGGAATTCTTTCTATGTCTAAGTGTCACTTTTGAGCATTCTATATATGTTGAGCATAATGCATAGTAGGGTAATTTATGAGTTATATTGCAATTTGTGAGTTCAAATGCATGAGATATAATTGTATGAGAACATATGCTAAGAATGAGAACCCTATGTATGCATGCTAAAGAACAAGAACTAGAACTTGGTGTAGTTGACAAGTGAATGTGACATTGGACATGTACTTAGAGAATGTGACAAAGATGAGTCTAGAATACTTAGACAACATGTGTGGCATTAAAGAACAAGGACAAGAACAAGTAGTGTATATAACACTAGCATAGTCATGAGATTGACATTATGACAACAACCTTAGAGTTAAGGGTCATATGAATATAAGTTCTCCTTGAAGGCAAGGAATAGATTGAGATTTGGAATCCTTAAAGTTAAGGATTGATCGTACTCACCATATAGTCCTTGCTCGGGGCGGTAGCTCCCCCTCGGCGGTGCGCTCCGGAGTTGGTCACCACTTTGGAATGAGTTTTCCGGGGAATGAGTTTTCCTAAGGACGGTCCCAACGGGTCGATATTGAGCCTCCCGTATACTATGGGATTTTGAGTTTGGTTGAGTCTTGTTGAGGCGAAACCCACGGGTTAGCCAAGAGATTGGGTATTGAACTTATGATCTTGCATGCTTTACAGTTTGAGCATTTTATCGTTACTTTCAAGCGTATTAGTTGCATTTGTTAGTTGGTTATTATCTTACCTTTCTTTCTATTACGCTTGAATTAGACCTAGTGGGAAAGTCGGCGTGGTTGGTTGCCGAACCCACTAGGAACTTTGTTGTAGTTCTCACACCCCTTTTTCCACAGGGCCGGGACCGAGTGAGCCGGCCGACGATCGCGGTAAGGGCATCGAGCCCTAGGTAGAGACCGCCCGAGTTACTTTATTTTTGCTATAGTCGCATTTCCCTTTATATCATCTTTTGTATTTGATGATTATAGTTGTCTAACTTTAATTGTAATCAAGTTTCATTTTGAGGTAAATGTGATGTAAGAAAGAAATGATGCATTAAATTGTAAAGACTTTAAAGAATTCAAGTTGTAGAGAATTATGCACGTATGTGATTGCAATTAATCATAGTACTTGTATGTTTACATTAGTTACTTTCATTTTGGCTATGTTGCTTACCCTCGTGTAAGCCTTTTGTGTATACTTCCGCATGTGTAAAAATTTTATACTCTATCTGTACTTGTTGAGCCTTGGGCGGACAGGGGAAGCTCTGTCCGTTCGGCGTCTGTTTGACGCGCTCGAACCGGCCAAATGGATCGGGCTCGGGGCGTGACATAACTGATCAAGAAAAGTGACAAGAAGTTTAACTTTCACCTGCTGAAGTTTGACCAATCCCAAGTCAGCAAGGTCCTTGATAGCGTTTCTTTGAACATCCGTGAGGGGGTATTCAAGTTATAAGCCTAGAGTTTCAGAGCGAACAATCATTAGTATATTGATGAAAAGTACAAAGTATTAATTATGCTACCTCTCCCAAAGTATTAAACAGCTTATTGAAAACAAAAATATTGATGAACTTCGCACATAATACTACCTCTCCCAAAGTATGAAAACTAAGCTTGAGTCAAAATGATATCAAATCTGTCGGGTCCACTCCACGATCCTACACCATGTGGGGAGAAAATTTAAACAACTACAAGCCCACATATTTAACAGTTCAAGTATATAAAAGTAACATCCTAAAAGGAAACTACTGACGTAATTACCTTGCCCCTCTTTCAGTTCATTAGTTCCAAAAGTTGCAAAAGAAATAAAATGATTTACTTGACAATATAATTGATAAGATTCTTAAATTACTCAAACAATTTACGGTATACAAAAGTTTTCTATGATTTTCTTTTCAATATTTGTGCACCAATGAATAAATTGGCTAAAAAAACTGTCACCAAGAGATTATGAATTATTTTCTTTAACAAATTTGAGAACATTTAACCATGTTTAGAAGCAGGTTCAGTTGCACTTGCATCAGCAGGTAAATCAAAATTAAAAAAAAAATGTAATTATGCAGTAATTTCACTAGGTTAAAAAAAAAAGGCTCACTGTTTGTTAGCCAGAGAACCAACAATCGTCCCAAACAGCATGGAAGATCCGAAACCAGTAATGAATAGGCGACCAATGTCTCCCTTATCGAAACCATATTGGCTATAGAGGAAATAGAGTGTTAATATGTTCAATTTCCATTATAAATGCATGCATAAAGTTTGCAATATGCAAATCATAAATTTCAACGATTCTCCCCTGCCCTACATAGCAAACACTAAAATTATAAATATGAGCTTAACACAAGTAATAAAAGGGACTTTAAAACTTAAATAAGAGACTTTAAAACTTAAATAAGCTCTTCGCTGTTTCTAGGAGAACTTATGACTGTTGATAGAAAGATTCTTATTTTGAGAAATTTATATCATTAAACATTAATTGCTCAAATTAATATTATAGTATTGTCTCTATAGTAAAAAAGAAAGAAAGTTTCTAAACGGATTAATCTTTGTTAGGAGAGGTGGAAGCTCTGCTGTTTCCCTCACAGGCCAACACCTCAACTTGTGTAATATAGTTGTTTGTGCTCTGTCAAAAGTTACTGAAGGTGTGCTATGAGCTGAAGTGGAGGGTCAGATTCCCTTGAAGAGCTTCTGATTTAAGAACCCAACAGGGGAGCAGTGAGAGTAAGTATCAGGCTTTGCTTTTGTTGAGCTGTTCAGTACTAGGAAGTTGGAAATGTTAGGTGTTACAATAATACAGTAGCAGATTCTTTCTTTTCTCTTTCTTTAATTGATTGAGCTTTTGACTTGTTCAGTACTGGGAAGTTGGAAATGAAGCCAGTTGCCACAAAGAGAACATTGGATATCCAAACAAGGGTTCTAAAAATATGTAAACCTAACGCATATCTCACATCAGGACTTGACTAATATTTTTGGATATCCAACACCTCAATCCAGCATTCAAATAAAAGTATCATCTCGACATGAAACTCTATGAATTAATACTTCTTCAAGAACAAGATTCGCCCTTATTATAGATACTAGGTGGAAATACAGCACCTAAAACAAGTAATTGAGGGAATAGCTAAAACACCCTAAACAAGCAACCGAGGCAATAAAATCTCCATGTATCCATTTACTCATCTAATATCATTGTCGAACAACGTTCGCGTGCGCTTGTGTGTGGGTTTCACGAGGCCCAGATGCCTCCTTGTATGCATTGTTCATTACTTAAGAATGAAGATGGGTAAGGCTTTTCCTCAAACAATTTAATAGTGCTTCTTCACGTTACTCTACTCAAACAATGCTTCTACGGAAGTACCAACTATGCCAAACAGGCATGATGTACGCAAACAAGTTTTGCTTCCATATGTTCTAATCAGAGCATCACCAGAAAATAATAATAATACTTATTCTGAATTTCGAAGTTTGGCATTCTTTTTCTTTGCCAGAACCCCATAAACAATATTCATTTATGCTTGCTTCACCTAGATCCAGGCAAAAAAAGGGAAAAAATTCCCTCAAATTCATATCCGACCTTTTAGGGGCTTTTCAATTCACTGATTTATATCATTTGAGAAATGCTCTACATCTGTTATTATTTGAAACGGCGACGTAAAGATGCCTATGAGTCAGCAATCTACATTATTTTCATCATACCGTGAGCTCGAGTTACACGGTGACATTCACCAATTCAAATAGAAATATAGAGCATGTTGGAGATGTTATAAATCAGTAAAATACCTTTTCTTAGAACAAGAATTATCTGCACAACCTTCCAGCTTGTGCGAAACGTCGAACCCAAACATCTGCGCCAATGAGAGAGTTAAAGGTATAGAAATTTTAGTTAGTGAGAGAATCATCGCATATGATGTTTCTATTTCATCTCAATATTAACATAGACAAAAGTTGTTGATCTGATCTCTCTAGTTCTCAACCTTATGTGGATCAAGCTAAATGTTAACAACTCAAGATGATTTTTTTTTGCTTACTGATCTAAACTATAGGGATCTGAAATTGTTCAAATACATTTTTTTAAAAGAGAGACTTATTTGAGATCATTGTGATCGATCTCCGATCGGGTCAACAAATCGAACAGAAAACAAAAAATTACAACATTAAATTGATGTAAGATATTATAAATCACCTTGAGACCATGGGATCATCGTTTATCTGAGAACCCCAGATAAAATCCGAGCCTTGGATCTCATCAACGAGCCCGTAATCTATAAACCATCCCCCGCCGTTGCTTTGATCCCCGCCGTTGCGGCGGAGGCGCGGCAGAGGGGGCTGCCGACGAGCTCGTCGAACGCCGCGATCGCCGGATCCGCGGGCGCCGCCTCGGGGGGGAGGTCCCAGGCCGCCGCCGCCGCCGCCGCGGATGAGGAAGAAGAGGACCTGCACCGACGAGGGCGTCCCCCGCAGGATCTGGAGCACCGCTGATGGAGGTGTTAACCAGGAGAAGCCATTAAGGCAAGGGACCGAGGAGAGAAGCTAGGGTTTCGGCTTGGATCGAGAAGGGGAGAGGGTGAGAGTAAGAGAGAGAGAGGGAGGGGGGGATCGAAGGGGAGCTTGGATCGAGAGAGGATCAGGGAGGGGGCGCGGGTTGAGAGAGGGAGTGAGGTTGGGTTGGGTTAGATTGGGGTTGGGTTAGGTTTGGGTTGGATTAGGATTATAACTAATATATAACTATTAGTCGCTAAAAATATATCTTGTAAAATAATTGCCGCTAAAAACATAATAAAATAATAGTAATAGCGGCCGTTTAATAATCACCGCTAAATAATTGCCACAAAAAGTCTATTTTGGTGTAGTGCTATTGTCACATATCGAACTTCTAAAGTCTTGAAGTTACGAGGTATGTTGGCTTGGAAGGGGCTTGGAAGGCCATAGGAATGGTTCCGGTGAAGTTTGGAAGCTTTCGGGTGTTTTCGGTGCACTAGGTGCGAGAACGAAGCCCGAAAGGCTATCTTGGGCCACGAGCTAAATCCGACGCTTGCGCGGATGAGATAAGGATGTGGACATGATCCAAATCATGTGTGGGGAGTCTCGGTGCGATTTCAAGTGAATCGGAGACCCACAAGTCCAAAAGTGAGTTGGAACGGAGAGGAAACGGAACTCGAAAGGCTACTTTGGGCCGTGAGCCAAATCCGTCACTTGCGCGGGTGAAATGGTGATGTGGACATGATCTAAATCATGTTTGGAGAGCCTCGGTTCGATTTGAAACGAATCGGAGGTCAAACGGGCCAAAAGTGAGTTGAAACGGAGAAGAAACGGTGAAAAAAAGTGAAAATTTGGCTAAGTCTGAAAAATGCACTGCGGGATCCGGATCCCATTTGTGAGGTCCGGACCTCACGCGCAGATGGACTCTTGTGAAGACACTTGGAGTCCGGACCCCATACATGAGGTCCGGACCCTGCAGCCCGAAAATGCCCGGTTGAGGTACATTCTGATAGATGAAAAGTTGAGGGGTTTATATTCAATTTTAGCATATGTAGAGTGTATAGAGAGGGATAAACCCTCTTTTCTCTCTCTCCCTCACCCAGATCTCTCTCTCCCTCTCTTCTCTGTCGACCAAACCAAGGAGAGAAAGAAAGAAAGAAAAGAGAGAAAGAGAAGAAGAAAAAGAAGGAGAAGATGAAGGAGATTATGATGGTTATGATCATGGCCATCCTCTCCTCCCTCCTTTGTGCAAGAGCAAGCTTTTGAGAGGTAAGCTCTCTCTCCCTCTCGTGGTAGATCCTTAGACAATGGGTTTCTAAACCCTAGATATAGAGTTTTGATCTTCTTGCAAGCTTTAGAACCTAGTAGAGACTTGGAAACTCATGAAAATCATGTGTTCTTCAAGGTGCTCTAATGA
This sequence comes from Aechmea fasciata, assembly GCA_025177825.1. Taxonomy (NCBI): domain Eukaryota; kingdom Viridiplantae; phylum Streptophyta; class Magnoliopsida; order Poales; family Bromeliaceae; genus Aechmea; species Aechmea fasciata. The sequence continues at coordinate 12,706,598 of CM045923.1, forward strand.
TGGATTTCTAGGGTTTGCTCTAAGCACCCTATGGATGGCTCTAATGCTCTTAGATGAGTTCCTAGAGGTTAGACAAGCTCTCTATTGCTTGTTCTAGGGATCAAATCGGTGGGTTTTGTGAAAGTGCAAACCTAGGGTTAAAATTGGAGTTTTTAGAAATAGATGAGATTGATCTCATTTGACCCCATGGAAACCTAATTGGGGGTGCAACGAACGCGTTGGCGCGCTCGGTTCGGTGATCCGACGAGTGAGTACAAAGATATTAATTATTTAATATATTCATACCAGATGTCCGCAGCACGTAAGATAGGAGCCCAAAATTCATGTAAACGGAACTGGGGCAACTTGAAGGCGTGGGGCAACGGCACAAGGTCTCAAATCGGTATTCGGAGATCGTTCGGTTGGTCGCGCAAGAGCCGAGCCGAACCGGGTCGTGGGTGCCGCGGGCGGCCGATTGTGTCGACGAGCAATCGGAGAGCAAAACCAAGGTGGGTTGTGTTTACCGAAGCGACTAGGTCGCCTATATATGTCTAAGAGTAAAGGTTTCAACTTGATGCATGTGATCCATGTATAGGAAATGCATGTTAAAGAACCTAGTGTAAAATGCTAAGTAGATAAATGAGATAGCATGATGAATAATGCTAGGTAGACACAAGATGAGCATGATATAGAAATGCTAGAGAACAAGTATGCATGAGACAAATAATGAAGTAAAGAATGCTAGGTGCATGAATGCTAAGTAAGAATGCCAAGTGTAAGAATGCTAAGTAATGTGAGTCATGAACTAAATTCACATATAGATCGAGTGGCATCTAACCTAGTGTTGTTAATGAACATAGGTTATAGTAAACCTAGAGTCAATGGACCTAGGAGTGTGGGGATTAACCTAGTGTAATGAACATAGGTTATAGTAAACCTAGGGTCATATGGATCTAGGTGAATGACGTTGTACCTAGTGTCAAGGACATAGGTTGGACAAGGATGTTAATGGACCTAGTGTTAGTAAACATAGGTCGAGTTGGAATGACATTGAACCTAGAGTTAAGTCAACCTAGGTTATGTGACAAAGAATGAACCCTAGTGTCAATGGACCTAGGAGGTAAAGACAATAGACCTAGAGGGTCGTCTCTTGAGGGCCTAGCTAACCCTCAAGCTAGGTGGAGCAGTTCATGGAATCCCGTGTTATGTGCACCAGCGAGGGTGCGGGCGTGTGCGACGATTTCGCCGTCCGGGGCTATACCAGACGTGCGATGTGCGACGATTTCGCCGCCGGGTGGGTGAGCCAAAATGTGTTCGATATCTGGGTTAAGCGGGTGAGGATCGGATCGCCATGAGTTGACACCACTGTGTTTGGGGCACCATTGCTGGGTAAGTACGATACGGCTGCACCAGGAGGCGAAGGAGTGACTCAAACCATTGTTCGGTGAGGTGCGATTAGTTCGTCGCCAGATGGTTAAGTCATGACTTGGGTCTTCGCTGGGTAAGTCCGCCGTGATCGCCACGGAATGGTTATGTCAAGTGGCAATGGGTTCGCGTGTGCGACGATTTCGCCGCGATGAGGCTGCGTCACGAGAGGCGGCGATGCGGTGGTGGGGTTGAGACGTCCAACGCCTCGGGCTAGACAGTGGGCGGATTATCCGCATTGGATTGACTCAAGACCGAGTCGGGTGGCTTAGTGAGCTGAGGTAGAGTGACCTTAGAAATGAATTGCTAAGTAGCATAAGTGCCAAGAGGTAAAGAATGTAAAGACTAGCGAAACTTGTAAATAGCTAATGGATAGTGCTAGTAATAGCTAAGCTTGTAAATAGCTAAGTATGAATGGAAAGGCTAAAGTAAAGAATAGCAATAAAGTAAAGAAAAGCTAAGAGCTAAAAGGTAATTTTGCATATTGCATATTGTGAGGCAGGTTTTTATGTTAGTTGCAAATTATATATCTATGGATGTTTTTGGACTAACATATTTGCAGTGCCTCCTTGGACCTATTGGTCGAGCTTTTCTCTTGGGTGACCGTACCCACGAGAACTATGGACAATAGTTCTTACCCCCGTGTTGCTTTTTGGGGGTACAGGTATACACGTGAGCGGCGCAGCAGCGGCGCGAGGCAAGGGCGTAGCTCCATAGATAGCGCCCTACCAGGAGACCAGAGATAGAAGTACCCCAGTTGACAGAGCTTAGGGGTATAGCAAGGGAGAACAAGTTGTAATAAATTGTAAACAAATTTGTAATAACTAGATTGTATTAGGAAGTTTGTAATATGAATGTAAAAGTTAAATTTCAGACGAATGGTTGTAATAGTAAGTAGCTGTTTTATGTTTATGATACTTCCTTTTGCAATCTGATTGTGGTATCTGTTTCTTTTTGGAACCTCTTGTAATTGTATTGATTGCGACGCCTTGAACGTACAGGGGAAACTCTGTCCGTTCGGCGGTCTGTCGGCGCGCCCGAATCTGACCGAATTGGCGGGCTCGGGGCGTGACAGCTATCTAGGGCGCGATGCCCTTGCCGCGATCCTCGGCCGGCTCGTTCGGTCCCAGCCCTGTGGAGATAGTGGGGTGAGAACTACAACGAAGCTCCTAGTGGGTTCGGCAACCAACCACGCCGACTTTCCCACTAGGTCTAATTCAAGCGTAATAGAAAGAAAGGTAAGATAATAACCAACTAACAAATGCAGCTAATACGCTTGAAAGTAAACAATAAGATGTTCAACTAATAACTCATAATGATTGAAGGATCATAGTTCAATACCCAATCTCTTGGCTAACCCGTAGGTTTTGCCCTCAACAAGACTCAACCAACTCAAATCCCTATTGTTGAGGAAACACTACAACCCGACGGGACCGTCCTACGGGAAACACTACAATCCAGTGATAACAACTCCGGAGCACATCACCCGAGGGGGAGCTACCGCCCTCGAGCAAGGACTATATGGTGAGTACGATCAATCCTTAACTCTAAGGATTCCAATTTCAATGCATTCCTTGACTTCAGGGAGACTATGTTCATATGACCCTTAACTCTAAGGTTATTGTCATAATGTCAATCTCAAAACTCTACTAGTGTTATGTACACTACTTGTTCTTGTTCTCGTTCTTTGATGCCACGCATGTTGTCTAAGTACTCTTGTAGCACACCGGACTTGCGCCAATTGCCAGGTTCGAGTGTTTGACTTGAGTTCGGAACCTTTCCACATTTTCTGGTAGGTCGTTGACAGAGTTCCGACCTATGGTTCGAACCCCGAGAACGATGGTTTGCATCTCGGCACCAAAATCCGAAAATACGGATGTTTGGTCAGCTCTCGGATTGTGTTTTCAAGGCTCTGTACCGGTACAATTTGATGGCTATACCGGTACAGACTTGATGGCTATACCGGTACAAAATGGATTTTGTACCAGTCTGGCCGAATTACTTGCAACCGAGGCTCGGGTTCGGCCTTTTCGCGGGGTTTATACCGGTACAAAATGGATTTGTCTGGTACAAGTGTGATTTCGAAAATCAAGCTAGGGGGGTTTTTGCGTTTGTGCACCCTTTAACAGCACCAAAGCCCTTAGGGCTTTCCTTTTTGTGCTGTGGACGTGAGAGGGAGAGAGGTAAGAGCTCCTCTCTTTTTTCCCCTTTCCTTTTTGATTTTTGGGTGGTTTCTTTGGGGATTGATCACTCTCCTTCTCTCTTTTGGCTCCTTGGTGCATGTTCCACCATGGATGAAGCTAGGAGCTCGAAGTTGGTGCTTGGTTGTGGGTAGAGCTTCAAGCCTTGAGGACTTTGGAGCTAGAAGAAAGCTTCAAAGAGGTAAACACCATACTTCTTTCCTCTAGTTTCGAGTTTTGTGCTCTCTTTTGGTAGAAACCCTAGTTTTGGGATTCTAGGGTTAGATTTGGGGGTTTTAGATTTGGACCTTTTAGAACCTAATTGATGGGTGTAGAACTCTCTATTAGGTTGGATTTGAAGATCCATTGGATCGATTTGAGCTTTGGACAAGATCTTCTTGGTCAAAGGTAATTTTCACATCTTTTCTATGTGAATTTTGGATGATTTAGTTTGATGCTTATTCGAAGCTTGTATCCCTTCAAATATTTATCTTAGGGTACTAGGAGCGTAGGGGGCAACTTCGTTCGGCGAAACGAAAAGGATTCGAAGTACATCCGGTGGGTTTGATCTCACCGAAATGGGTGAACTCTTTCTATGTCTTCCTTTGGGTTTTAAGACATGTTTTTATGTTGAGTTATGCTCTCTAGGACATGCTTGAATTTTTGAGAACCTAAAATGACTATGTTATGTATAGTGAAAATTATGTGCTCTATGTAGTAGAGACTTACATGTTGTTGTGGGGCATAGTCGGTTAATGGGTTATGACACTTTAAGAAGCATGTTAGAGATAGTTTGGCAAAATGGCTCCTTGAGGGATCGTGGGCTGGACTATATTTATAGAATCATACATGGTTACTATGTGGCACTTGGTAAAGACAAGTAGTAGAACTTAATGTCCATACTTTATGCTTGAGTAGATTTGAAACATGACTAAGTGAGTTGTAACCTTGTGAGTAGAAGATATTAACCTTGAGGTTAATAGTGTGCCTATACAAATGAGACTTCGGCATGCGCTGGACTTTGTGTTATTTGTCTTATACTTTTTGTAGACAAGATATTTGTGATAATGCGGTATAGAGCATGATAAGATCATCTCGAGGTAATGTGGTGCATATAATCTAGTAGCGTGACTAGCTTTGGCCATTGTGATCTTTATGCGATCTATAGATCGACGGGTCAATTTCATGTTTTAGACATGAGGAGATTTAATGATTAAGCCTTTGGGGCATTTCTATGTGAGCTTATGGCATGAAATACAAGTGACTTAAACTATTTCTTGTGGTATTATTTACACACCTTGTAGTGAGAAGGATGGTTGAAAGACATATATTTTTTCTAGTATTATGATACTTGTGAATGTTTTAAAGCTCTCTTGCTTATGGTATTATTAGATATCTACTCGATATATATTGAAAGTGCATGTCATGAACTCCTTCAAAACCTTGTTTAAGTAATGAATTATCCCAAGTAGGATAGTGTCATTTGAGTTGTACATGTGGTGAGCGTCATGTGTTTTGGTAGAGACAAACTGCCTTGTAGATGTAAACAAGTTGTGACATGTTGAGCTATTTTCCGACTGTTGAGTCGATGAGTGAGATTCCAAGTTTTAGACCTGACAACCGAGTATCCCAAATAGGGACCCTATGCTATAATTATGCTTGCTTGCCCTTGTGCTCATTCGCACATGCTTGTGAGGGTCGCTCCCTACAAGCCGGCACTCCGGAGGTAGCCTTGCGACGTTAGATCGCCGTGCGGGATTGGGCGCCGAAAGTGGATTGCCGTGTTCTTGGGTCTCCTTTTACGGGAAAAGGCGATTGACCACCACGGGGCCACCTAGGCATGGCACGAGCCGGGATGTTACCTTGGGTACATTCCTTATGGATTGGGTTTGAGACTTCTCTTGACTTAGTACATGGTCATGGTTGGTGCATACGTTGTATTGACAATACTGTGGTATTGAACTTATATCTTTTGGACTAATATGTATGCTTGATAGAGAACACTTATCTTTTGGACTAATATGTATGCTTGATAGAGAACACTTATTCTTTTGGACTAGTGTGTACGCTTGATAGAGAACACTTATTCTTTTGGACTAGTATATATGCTTGGTAGAGAACAACGGAATACATAATTTACTTTATGTAGTAATATGAACACTATGGTTGGGCTTGTAAGTAAACGTTAACTTACTTTAATTATGCATGTGAAATGATTTGGACATATGTTTGTGCCATTAAAAGTGGAATATCATGATTAGGATAGTTAAACTCGTAGTAGAAGCATGAATATGTTTAATTTCAGTTATATACTCGTTTCTTATTTATCGCTTCTTACTTCCTTATAGCATGCTTATTTTAGCCTAGTGGAGCATTTCGCTGAGCTCAGTAATTGCCCACTGGGAACTATTTTTAATAGTTCTCACGCCCTCTGTTTGTTGTTAAATTTCAGAGCCATCCGCATCGGGAGTGGCTAGGGATCGAGGCGAGGGGTTTGCGGCTAGCTAGAGCCGTACAGAGTTTCTATAGTGACCCGTTGTCATCTTTTCTTTTTGTTCTTGTAGAAAAGATGTATTATGTATCTGTTTAGAGTTTTGTATCAGATTCTGGATTTAGTACTCTGTTTATGTATCTTTGTGGATCATTATGTTAGAACTTAGTGGTTTTATATTACTCGCTCTGATAGCCTTGTTAGGATTTCTCTCTTTTCCTTTCTTGTTTCAGTAGACGCCTTGTGTGCATGTGTTTGTTCGGTGTACACGGCGGGTCTATGCACGTGTCGGCGGGCTTCCGCTGGGCCCGGGGCGTGACAACTCTAGACTCATCATTGCCACATTTTCGAAGTACATGTCTAATGTCACATTCACTTGTCAATTACACTAAGTTGTTGTTCTTGTTCTTGTTCTTTAGCATGCATACATAGGGTTCTTGTTCTTCATCATACAATCTCATAACATTCTACCTAATGCATTTTAACTCTCAAAGCAATAAGAAATGCATATTAAACCCTACCATACGACATGCTCAATATCAAATATGCTCAATAAAAGTGAGACTTAGACATAGAGAGAAGTCCGATGTCCTTGGACTGCACCACCCACCTCTAAATATTCACGATGGGTCGTGGTTTGAGTTTTGTAGCTATCCGATGACTACATTATCACCTGCGCGTTAAACAGAGCCTAAGTCAGGCTAGTTTACATAGTAACTCATAATTTGGCTTTTTGTTTAAATAAACGGAGTTGTCCCACGCGTCGGGGATACTCCCAATTAGGTTTCTACAAGGTCAATTTGACCCTAGAACCTCTATGGCAAAAAGCCCCAAATTTGGGTGCTCTACCAAACCCTATGTGGAACCCTAGGTTTTGATCTCATACACAAGCAAAAGAGAGCTTGTTACCACCCTTAGAGATGATCTAATACCATCTAAACTATTTCTAGGGCCTCACTTTCAAACCCTAATGATCCACCATGAGAGCTCATGAAGCTTCCATTCATTTCATGGAGCATGAAGCTCTACAAGGTCCCTACACCAAAGAGAAGCTCAAAACCTAGCTCCTTAGGACCAAAAACACAAACCCTAACCTAGGTTTTTCTTAGAAACCTCACCTTGGCCCAAGCTCCCCAATGTCCACCTTGTAGGAGAGCTTCTAGAACCTTCAAAGCCTCCAATCCACCTTCTCCAAGCCTTCTTCTCCTTCTTCTCCTTTTTCTCCAAGCTCTAGAGCTCCTATTCTAGAGAGAGAAAGAGGGGAAATGAGAGAGAATGGTGAAGGAGTGAATGGCTGTGAGAGAGGAGACGGTTGGGTGCATATAGTGTTGTCACAATGCAAATAAACCCCTCCAATCCCGAAAATTACAATCTTCCCAGACTGGGCATTTTTCGTGCTCTGAGACCAATCTTAGCCCTGAGGACCGGTCTCGGGATGTCCGGTCTCGGACCGTTGTCCGGACCCAGTGCGCCACCCGCCGGGACTTAGCCCCTTTTTGGTTTTTCGCGAGAGGATGTCCGGTCTGGCCGAGATGTCGGTCTTGGCTCGTTGTCCAGGATCCGTCTGGCTGGAATTTCAGGACTTAGCCAAATTTCCTCCTCGCGCATCTGGCTCGCGTGGCATCCGGTCTCCACCTATGGGGACCGGTCTCTGCTGCTCTAATTCTGCAACTTTTGCAGAATTGCAGTTTCTTGCTCCTTGGGTCCCGTTTTCACTTCACACAAGTTCTAAAACACTTGGAACCTTGTGTTTATTGACTCACTCCGCGTTCCGCTCATTTTGACAGAACTCGGCACGCTTTACGAGGAAGTGGGTTGTTATATTTTATTTCTAAATACTCCAAGTAGTATAGATCATATTCAACGGTACCGATCGTCGACTTGGAGGCTCTATAATCGAAAACAAATGGGTGGCAACGGAGCACGTTTGCTATCGATAGTATTCTAGCTCAACTATATATGCTATTAAAAATACCAAGTCATTAGTACTTGTAAGTTTTCGGCCCTTGGATTAAGTGATATGCGGTTAGGATGATGTGGGACCCCTAGGGTTGAGTGAGTGGTTGGTTGAATAGTATAATCTAACGAATAAAAATGATCAAAAGCGTAGATCTAACGGTAAAAAATTTACAAGCACCAAGTGCTTAGTGCTTTTACAAGCACCATAGCCGGACTACATATATATATATATATATATATATATATATATATATATATAATCCGGCTACTATCCTTTTAATAGGATAGGCGCACTTGTCTATCAGTTTTTTAGTCTTTGGATCAATTTTTTTCATCATTTCTAACCATTGGATTAAATACTATAACCCAGTGGGGACCACTCAACCCTAGGGGGACCATTCAACTCTAACCGACTAATATCATCCTAACCCTACAATTTCACATCCAAGGGTTAAAAACTTGATAGGACAAGTGCTCCTATCCTATTAATATGATAGTAGCCGTAGCCTATATATATATACATATACATATATACATATATATATATATATGAATTGAGCTAGAATACTTTTAGAAGCACCAATCCATTGGCGCTTCTAAGTTTCTAACCCTTGAATCTACTCTCCAATTACTAATATCCCTTAGATCAAATACTATTTCACCTATCACCATCTACCATCACCTACCACCATCATTTCATCCTTACATCTTTCCATCTAATGGTTAAAAACTCAAAAGCACCACCCCCTTGGTGCTTTTGAGAGTATTCTAGCTCAACTATATATATATATATATATATATATATATATATATATATATATATATATATATATATATATATATATATATATATATATATATATATATATATAGTCTATGGTGCTTGTAAAAGCACCAAGCATTTGGTGCTTGTGATTTTTTACCGTTAGATCTACATCTTTAATCATTTTCATCCGTTAGATTATACTATTCAACCAACCACCCACTTAACCCAATGGAGCCCACATCATCCTAACCGCACATCTATCAATTCAAGGGCTAAAAACTTACAAGTACCAATGACTTGATACTTTTAAAAGCATAGGAGCTCAATTATATATATATAGTGTGAGGCTACTATGCTATCGGAAGCACGGAGCCTTAGTGCTTCCACGTCGTTTTGATATTTCGACTTTCGAATTGTCGATCGGATCCGTTAAACTTGATCTGAGTATTTAAAGTATTTAGAAAATAAATTTTATAATTTTTCGATATCATTTGCCTAGTGATCGCAGTAGCTTAAAATCAAATAATTTTAATGGCCGTAGTGAGCCGTTTGAAAGTTTAACGGTGTAGAAATATCCAAATTACGTGAAATTTTGATAGAAAATTCTTTATACTATATAAAACAAGATCAATATCTTTGTTCTAAATTTTTAATGCCATATTATCGCGTTTTGTAAGATTTTTATTTTCTAGTTGATTTTTAGCCCTTCGTTCACTAGGCAAATAATATCGAAAAATCGCAAAATTTATTTTCTAGGTACTTCAAATACTCTAGATCAAGTTTAACGGAGCGATCGACGATTCGAAAGCCACAACATCGAAAACGACGTGGAAGCACGGAGCCCTCCGTGCTTCCAGAAGCATAGTAGCCTTACTATAAATATATATATATATATATATATATATATATATATAAATATATAGATATATATATATATATATATATATATATATATATATATATAGCTTATTTGTATACTATCGGTAGCACGGAGACCTCCGTGCAACCAAGTTGTTTTCAATGATGTGGCTTCCAAATTGATGATCGGCTCAGTTAAACTTGATTTACACTATTGAAAGTATTTTGAAACTAAATTTCACAATTTTTCGGCATCATTTACCTATCAAACGAGTAGTCTAAAATTGAGCAGTGAAAATAAAAATCTCATAAAAAATAATAATAAAATACTTGAATTTAAGATTAGAGCTACGATTTTACTCTAAATAGTGAAAAAATTTCTATAAAAATTTAATCGATTTAAATTGATTTACCTCGTTAAATTCTCAAACGTATCACATCTACCATTAAAATTGTCAATTTTGAGACCTTTTGAACACTAGCCAAATGATGTCAAAACATTATAAAATTTAGTTTCCAAATACTTTTAATTGTGTAGATCAAGTCTAATGTAGCCGATCATCGATTTGGAAGTCGTGTCATTGAAAACCACTTGGTAGCACGAAAGCCTCCGTACTACGATAGTATATCGACCTATCTCATATATATATATATATATATATATATATATATATATATATATATATATATATATATATATATATATATATATAACTAGGCTACTATGCTATTAATAGCACCAAGTCATTGGTGCTACCAAGTTTTCGGACATTGGATTGAGAGATGTGCGGTTAGGATGATGTGGGCCCCCTAGGGTTAGTTAAGTGGGTGGTTGGTTGAATAGTATGATCTAACGGATGAAAATGATCAAAATGGTAGATCTAACGGTGGAAAACTTGGTTGTCACGCCCCGAGCCCGCCTATTTGGTCAGATTCGGGCGCGCCGACAGACCGCCGAACGGATAGAGTTTCCCCTGTACGTTCAAGGCGTCGCAATCCATACAATTACAACGAGTTCCAAAAAGGAACATATATTACAAACAGATTGCATAAGGAAGTATCATAAACATAAATGCAGCTACTTGCTATTACAACCATTCAACCCATATTACAATTTTACATTAACTTTAAACTTTAAACTTCCCAATACAATCTAGTTATTACAATATGGTTTACAACTTTATTACAACATATTCTTTTCACTTTCAAACCCCTAGTTAGCCCACTGGGGTACTTCTATCTCAGTCTCTGGGTAGGGCGCTATCTACTGAGCTACGCCCTTGTCTCGCCCTGCTGCTGCGCCGCTCACGTGTGTACCTGTACCCCCAAAACGCAACACGGGGGTGAGAACTATTGTCCATAGTTCTCGTGGTTACGGTCACCCAAGAGAAAAGCTCGACCAATAGGTTCAAGGAGGCACTGCAGATATGTTAGTCCAAAAACATATATAGATAGATAATAAGCAACTAACATAAAAACCTGCCTCACAATATGCAATATGCAACTTTCACTTGATTCTTAGCTTTTCATTATATTCTTGCTATTCTTTACTTTAGCTTTTCCATTCCACTATTAGCTATCTACAAGATTTAGCTAATTTCATTCTTTACTCTATACTCATGGCACTTATGCTATTTAGCAAACATATCTAAGGTCACTTGGCCTCAGCTGTCACGCCCCGTGCCCGCCAATTCAGTCGGATTCGGGCGCGCCGACAGACCGCCGAACGGACAGAGTTTCCCCTGTACGTTCAAGGCGTCGCAATCAATACAATTACAAGAAGGTTCCAAACAGGAGCAGATATTACAATCAGATTGCATAAGGAAGTATCATAAACATAAAACAGCTACTTGCTATTACAACCATTCGTCCCAAATTTAACTTTTACATTAACTTTAAACTTCCTAATACAATCTAGTTATTACAAATTTGATTACAACTTGTTCTCCCTTGCTATACCCCTAAGCTCTGTCAACTGGGGTACTTCTATCTCTGGTCTCCTGGTAGGGCGCTATCTATGGAGCTACGCCCTTGCCTCGCGCCGCTGCTGCTGCGCCGCTCACGTGTATACCTGTACCCCCAAAACGCAACACGGGGGTAAGAACTATTGTCCATAGTTCTCGTGGGTACGGTCACCCAAGAGAAAAGCTCGACCAATAAGTCCAAGGAGGCACTGCAAATATGTTAGTCCAAAAACATCCACAGATATATAATTTGCAACTAACATAAAAACCTGCCTCACAATATGCAATATGCAAAATTACCTTTTAGCTCTTAGCTTTTCTTTACTTTATTGCTATTCTTTACTTTAGCCTTTCCATTCATACTTAGCTATTTACAAGCTTAGCTATTACTAGCACTATCCATTAGCTATTTACAAGTTTCGCTGGTCTTTACATTCTTTACCTCTTGGCACTTATGCTACTTAGCAATTCATTTCTAAGGTCACTCTACCTCAGCTCACTAAGCCACCCGACTCGGTCTTGAGTCAATCCATTGCGGATAAGCCGCCCATTGTCTAGCCCGAGGTGTTGGACGTCTCGCAACTACCCCTGTCAACAACTGCGCCTCTGTGACTCGGCCTCATCGCGGCGAAATCGTCGCACACGCGAACCCGGTGTCACTTGACATAACCGTTCTGGTGGCGATCGCGGCGTACTTACCCAGCGATGACCCAAGTCATGACTTAACCATCTGGCGGCGAACTAATCGCACCTCACCCAACAATGGTTTGAGTCACTCCTTCGCCTCCTGGTGCGGCCGTATCGTGCTTACCCAGCAATGGTGCCCCAAACACAGGGTGTCAACACAGGGCGATCTGATCCTCACCCGGCTTAACCGGTATCGAACACATTTCGGCTCACCCACCCGGCGGCGAAATCGTCGCACAACGCCACGACGGTGGTATAGCCTGGACGGCGAAATCGTCGCACACGCCCGACACCAACTTAGGTGTCCCAAATCTCGGGATTCCATGAATCCGTTCCACTTAGCTTGAGGGTTAGCTAGGCCCTCAAGATACGACCCTCTAGGTCCATTGTTTTTACCTTCTAGGTCTACTTGATACTAGGGTTTATTCTTTGTCACATAATCTAGGTTTTCTAACTCTAGGTCCAATGTCATTCCAACTCGACCTATGTTTATTCATACTAGGTCCACTGTCGTCTTTATCCAACCTATGTCCTTGACACTAGGTTCATTGTTCTTTACCTAGATCCATATGACTCTAGGTTTACTACAACCTATGTTCTTGACACTAGGTTAATTCCCACACTCCTAGGTCCATAGACTCTAGGTTTACTATAACCTATGTTCATTAACAACACTAGGTTAAATGTCATTCTCCTAGGTCCACATGACTCTAGGTTTACTACAACTTATGTTCTTTACACTAAGTTGGATGCCACTCGATCTATATGTGTATTAGTCCATGACTTACATTCTTACTTAGCATTCTCATACTTGGCATTCATATACTTAACATTCTTATGTTAACCATCCCATTTACATGCACATAATTATATCTAGCATGTACTCATTATGCTAAGCATGCATTTATTCATACATTTCATTTAGCATCTAGTTCATATATCAACTTGACATGCATCTCATGTATTTGCAACTAGACTCTAGTTCATGCATTTATCTAGCATTTAACTCATGCATTCTCTTAGCATTTAACACTATGTTCTTTAACATGCATTTCTATACTTGCAACATATGTCAATTATATGCATCAACTTGAAACCTTTACTCTTAGACATATTTAGGCGACCTAGTCGCTTTGGTAAACACAACCCACTTTATTATGCTCTCCGATTGCTCGTCGACACTCGCAATCGGCCGCCCGTGGCACTCTTGACCCGGTTTGGCTCTGTAACATCTTTGGACTTGCAAGCTGGAGTTCGAGTATCGACTTGAGTTTGGAGCTTTTCCAGTTTTTACGGAGGGTCGTTGACGTGTTCCGACCTATGGCACGTGTCGAGGTTAAGGGATGAATCCCTAGCACTAAAGTCCAAAAGTTGGATTTTAGGTTGATATCGGCGTGCCATTCTGAGGCCTTGTCCTGGTACAAAATGATGGTTATACCGGTACAAGCGTGATGGCTATACCGGTACAAAATGGATTTTGTCTGATCTGAGACTGGACGAGGGCAAACCCGAGGCTCGGGTTTGGGCTGTTCGCGAGGTTTATCTGGTACAAAATGGATTTGTACCGGTACAAGCTAAGATTTCGACGATTTGAAGCTGAGGGGTTTTAGCTATTGTTGCACTTCTATTAGTGCAAGCCTTGCCCCTAGGGTTTCCCTTTGTGTTCTTCACAGCAAGAGGAGAGGTAAGAGCTCCCTCCACTCCATCTCCTTCTTCTCTCCTTGGTTTGGATGGGTTTTTGAGGATTAAAACCCTCTCTTTGCTCTCTTTTGCTTGGTAGAGCCTATTTCCTCCATTGTTGGAGCTTAGAGCTTGGTGAGTGGAGCTTTGTGGTGGATCAAACTTCAACCCTTGGGCCTTTTGGACTTGGTTTGAAGCATCTTAGAGGTAAGCATCAAGTTCTCTTCCTCTAGATTCGGATTTTGAGGCTTTTTGTGTGATGAAACCCTAGAATGGGATTCTAGGGTTAGGTTTTGGGGATTTTCGTTTTAGGGCTTCTTAGACCTAATTGATGGGTTTAGAACTTTGATTTAGGTTGGATTAGAAGGACTCTAACTCCCATTTGGAGATCGAGAGAGTTTCCTTCGCACTCGGTGAGTTTTCTCCAACCTTTTGTGGAATTTCTTAAAGTGTGAACTCATGGTTCAACTTCTTAGCTTGTAACTCCTAGGGTGTGCTTCTTAGGACTCAAGGAGTGATTATCGAAGCTTCGTTAGCGGTTCGGAGCAACGCTACTCGCACTTGGTGGGTTTGGCTTCATGAGCATAGGGGCAAATGGCTCCTAAGTGCTTGTTCGGTTTGATTTAATTATTTTGAATGCAAATTCATGCTAAATAGATTTATTATGAATTTTGAATCACTTAAAATGCATGCCTTATGTATGATAAAATTTTCACTCTATATAGTAGAGCTATATGGGTTAAATTGCATGCATGTGGGGGTGGTTCTTGTGGGCGCACAGGAGTGTGCCATTTATGGTGATTATAGCTTAAATAATGTTAATTGTGAACATTAAACTTGTGTTGGAACTTAGAAAAGCTTAAGTGTCATCAAGCGGCACTTAACTTAGAAAACTATGAAACTGCAACATAGAGACTTGACATGAGGCCACTTTGGACATCTATTATTTCCATGTTAGAGACATGATGACATAGAGATAGGCCTTTTGGGCACTTGTATATTCCATGTTAGAGACATGACGATTTGGGACATATGACGAGTTTTGTGACTTTATGCCATTGTGCTCATTCGCACATGCTTGTGAGGGTCGCTCCCTACAAGCCGGCACTCGGAGTTGGCCAACGCGTTTCATGTATTCGCCGTGCGGGATTGGGCGCCGAAGTGGATTGCGTGGGAGAGTCTCCTTCCTAGGGTGGGAATGATGACTACTACGGGGCCATTAGGCTCGGCATTTGGGCTAGGCAGCCTTCGGGTGGGCATCGGCCATATCGCCTTCGGGTTGATCTTATTGTACTTAAACTTAAAGCAGTTTAAAGGAAATTGTGGATTTGATTAGAATAGTAAACTTCAACACTTTACTATCATTTGTGGACATTGTGGATTTGATTAGAATAGTAAACTTCAACACTTTACTATCATTTGTGGACATTGTGGACTTTGACTAGAATAGTAAACTTTAACACTTTACTATCATTTGTGGACATTGTGGATTTGATTAGAATAGTAAACTTCAACACTTTACTATCATTTGTGGACATTGTGGACTTTGACTAGAATAGTAAACTTTAACACTTTACTATCATTTGTGGACATTGTGGACTTTGACTAGAATAGTAAACTTCAATTCTTTACTATTAAATTTGGGAACATTATACTAGTAGCTGTACTTACTAATCATGCTTAGATTCGTCGTTTGCTTATGCTTAATTATGCTAAGTAGAGATAGCATGTTTAGTAGCTTACATGTTTATTTTACATGTCGTTTGCTTTACTTCTGCATAGTTTATCGTTTACTTGTTTAGTTTTGGGCCTGGTGGAGCATGCAACTGAAGTCAGTAATTGCCCACTGGGAACTATTAATTAATAGTTCTCACGCCCTCTTTTTCTAATATGTTTCAGAGCCTTCGGCAGGCGGAGGCAAGGGATCGCGACAAGGGAGTCGCGTCTAGTTAGCTCTTAGTAGCTTTACTCTCTTTAGATGGTTCTATTTTTCTCTCTTTTGGTATTTGTGAGAGAGAGATTTTTGTATCCCGGTATAGAGACTACCATGTACCTTTTATAGCTTTTGGTTGTGGAGTTTTGGTTGTATTTATTTTTTTTTTACTTCATAGTGGATGTTAGTGCTTTATTTCCTATGTAGAGATCTAGTTGTTTTATTTCGCTCTGATACTACTAGATGCCTCTTTCTTGTTGATTATTTATCGTTTTGTTAGACGCCTTGTATGTTGTAGACATACGGCGGGTCTGGGCACGCGCCGGGCGGGCTTCCGCTGGGTCCCGGGGCGTGACAGATTAAATTGGTATCAGAGACTAGGGTTGAGTCTTCTTGTGGACCTAGCAAACCTTAGGCAGGTTGGACTATAGGATATAGGCTCGTGAGAGACGAGGTCTATTTAACTTGTGGGCGAAAGTATTAAGATTGGGTATCTTGAATAACTCTAGTAAGTAGAGTTGGATCGAGGTGTATAGCTTCTAACTCCGCGGAGGGTTACGTTGGCGGCCGACAACGTAACATCGGGAGTTAGTTGTGAAACACACTTCATTACTTTCGCATGATTTGGGTATTGTTGAGTGGGGCGATAGCGTGGGTTTTATTAACTTGCGCTTTAGTGATGTTGTGGCGTCTTGTTGACGACCCGCTCTAAGTTTGTTGGAGCGGATGACGCGACAACGTTTGGGGAAGTGGAGATGTCCACTACCCCCGGATCCAGCGAGGTCCGTGAGTGAGGTGCCTACTTGCGGCTCTCACTAGTTTGGCGACTCGGCGGGCGACAGGCTCAACGACGAGGCGGGATGCGCGCATGAAACACCCGGAGAGATCCTTACCGCAACGGTAGTTTTCCCGTGATGGCTGAGGAAGCAGAGCGAGAGTGACTCATGGATTGCCCAACGAGTTCGAGAGGTGTAATCCCAGAATCCTCGATGGAGAGAAGGACGATCACTGGATCGTAAGGCAGTGGTCGATGCAGATGGAGAAACTATTTCCGCGACACATTCGTGGAAGAGAGAGGCAGAGTACGGCTCGCCGATCACCACCGGGAAGATGAAGTCTAGAGCTGGTGGTTGGATATTCAGGATAACACCAATGCGATATGGTGACGACTACTTGAAGGAGGTTCAAGGAACTCCGTTGAGGCTTTACTTCAATGTCGATGTCAAGGAAAAAGTCGAACGATGTACGTGGATATGCCCCAAGGGAAGCGGACTGTGGCCGAGTACTAATGGGAGTCCCCTCGACTCCCCGATGGTGTGCCGTTGTAGTGCGGGACTGTGAGGACTTCGGCCGTTGATCTTTCGGTTGGCGCAACATCCCAATCTTCAGACTTGCCAAGATGTGGTAAACTGCGCGCTCGTCGAGAAGGCTTAGATTAAGGATTTGGGCTAGAGGCCCATGACCGAGGGTGCGAGTCAGACGCACTCTGGGAGGCAACCTGTTTAGAGACAGACGGAGGAGCCACAACAGGCCGCGAACGGCGGCATGTATATACGGTTCAGCGAGGAGGCGACGGCAGCCGAGGTGGTGACTACTTGTTTTGGTTCGCACTATGATTTTCGAGTGTGTGTTGGTTGATGCCGGTGCTTTGCACCTATCCTTTGATCGGCTATTTGACGAGTTGCATTGCATCACGTTTGATCGCTGTTTGTGATGAGGATTAGCCTTGACTGTGACGGTTAGTCGGCGGGTTGTGGGTAGCTTGCTGCTATGCTATGTGGATCTCATGACTATTGCATTAGTTACATCCACTGGATCGGTACATTTGTTTGGAGGGTGCTAAGGAGACGACCGGATACCTGGACCCGATTATGAAGCTATGAACGCTGAGCCACTTTGAAGGCGTATGATTAGTATGGTATTGACGATGCCCGGTGCAGCCGGGTAGGGCAAAGTTTTGGTCGGGACGGTAGTCCGAGTTTTGACCCAAGAGCGTGGAATGCCACGTGTGGTATCGTGAGATCGAGGTGCAGAGTGTGTAGTGAACCGAGAATTTCTAGCATTGATCATTCTTCGATGTTTATAGGATGATCAGATGATCGGGTGTGTCGTTTCGAACACCCTACCTTTCGAGAAGGTCTTGCGTGCCAACAAATAGATTGGCTTTCGTGGTGTGGAGTTGTGAGGTACCTTGTACCTTGGGACTTGCGATTTAACTCGCCTTGGGATTTTGAGCACGAAATAGTGCATGTTGAGGATTTGTTCCACGGTTGTGGTGACTATCTCCCCCTAAAACTAGGTAAGTATTGGAGAGGAATTGGGGCCTAATCGGCCATTACCTTTGGTTGTTCGAGAACCCTCGGTTGAAGGATACCTTTGGAGGTGTTAATGCTCTCCTGACGGAGTCACGAATTGTGAGCTCAAGTGGCAGGGAGATCTTTGCATTTCGTGTTTCGCTTCGTGAGAAACACCCTCTGTTGAGGTAGGACCTGTAGGGTCGTTTCGACTATACTACGGCCATCGTGATCTAAAGTGAATCACGATTGGGCATTTGTTCGGCTGTAGAGGCTCGTTGATCGTTTCGATTAGTCTTGTGATATTGGCGTACTCGATCGAATCGTATTGCAATCGGGAGTAATACCTGTTTGTGTTGGTGTTTGAGGCTGCACCTCAAGCGAATGTTGGCACCTGCTTGGGACATCTCGGGGTTTAGCGTGACGTTGCTGAAGCCTGTAGTACTTCACCAACATTAGGGACTTGCGGAATGATAATTTCAAGCCCTCTCGATGGATTGGTGGAACCGGCCGTAGACGGCCATGGGTATTCCGATGAAGATCTACAAGGATCAATTGTGGAAGCGTACTGAGGTGAGCGAAGTGTAAACTCTCACTGTGGGATCAAGTTGTCGGGAAGAATTCGTGAGGGAAAGTACCAGGTACTGATTTTCCCCTTGTTCGGATGTTGCATGTGGAATCAAGCTCCTTGCAATGGAGACTTCGTGGAAGAGTGGTCGAGATCGACGTTCTGGTCGATGGTCACTTTCTGGTGACATTGGTAGAGAGCTACTACTAATTGTAAATGGAACCCTCTCTATCACTTGAGATGAGCTCAGTGACTATGGATACCTGGGGTATCTGATGCTAAGGGAAGCCTTGTGGAGAAGAATTTCGAATGATTCGTTTTGAGCGCTTGAGCAGTTAGTGCTATGAGATTCCCTACCGAAGATAAGCTCCCGGCGTAGGCTTATGAAGAGTTTACTTGAGGCATCAAGTCGAGACTAAGGGGATGACCTTAGTAGATCGAGGATGTGTATGGGATATGGTTCTTGACCATATGTATAGAAGAGGAACAGTGAGTACCACCCCAGTGGTGGAGTTGAGATTACTGTGGAGGCATTGGGGTGCAATGCCGATTGGTGAATCGGGTAACCATCTCTGGAGAACAAATTGGACGACTTGTCGAATGTCGCGACAATTAGAAGAGACGATCATTATGGATTGGATTTACACTCAGTAGTGCAATCTCTTAACAAGATCTGACTTTGAGCTGAGCAAGCATTGTTGGGATTAGAGCCAACGATTAGATATTGTATCACATCTCTTTAGTAAGCATTCCGATGGAGTGTTGATGGATAAGGTAACGGGTTTGAACCCCGGGTTCTTGCTACGAGCGGTATTGTTGGATCCGACTCGGAGAGCTTTATAACGGAATTGCCAATTGTATGAGTAAAATGGGGCAGAGCTAGGTTTCGCTCTCGACTAAGACGAGGAACGTGAGGACTGGAATTCAGCTTTTGGGAGCACTTGGTTTTGATGATGACCAACTGAATAGCTTGTCGAACAAGCGCAATTTAGGGAAGGAACGTCTCGGAGAAGACTTGAAGTTGTTTTACTGATGGCTCGGGATGTAAAAAGGATGTTGGCGAGTTAGTAGGTCGTTGTCTAACTTGCCAACAAGTGAAGGCTGAGCATAGAATTTCCGCGGGGAAATTGTAGAGTCTACCGATTCCAGCGTGGAAGTGAGAGATGAACGCCATGATTTTCGTGATGGGATTGCCTCGCTCACAGGCCGGGCGTGACGCTATATGGGTGATCGTGGATAGGTTGACGAAATCGGCGTATTTCCTACCTATCCATACTACTTGGACTAGAGAGAGACTCGCACAGATATATTTGGATAAGAATGTGCGACTACACAGCACCTACATCAATTGTATCGACGGGCCTGGACACGTTTTGTGTCACACTTTTGGAGGAGTCTGCAGGACGCCTTAGGAGCTCGGCGGACTTCGCACTTTTCACCCTCGGAGTGACGATCGGAGCGTACTATCGACTCTTGAGGACATGCTTCGAGCATGTGTGATCGACTTCCTGGGAGGATGGTCGCAGCATCTCCCTATGGCGGAGTTTGCTTATAACAATAGTTATCAAGCAAGCATCAAGAAGGCACCGTTCGAGGCACTGTATGGACGGAAATGCAGATCGCCACTTCATTGGAGTGAAGTTGGCGAGAGTTTGGCTTTAGGCCCAGATGTGCTCCAGGAGGTAGAGGCCAAGTTCGCATTGCTAGAGAACGGTTGTTGATTTGCCCGTAGTAGGCAAAAGAGCTATCTTGTGACGTACGTCGACGGGAATTGGAGCTTCGGATTGGAGATCATGTTTTCATGAAAGTTTCGCCGTCAAGGGAATTCGGAGATTTGGAATTCGAGGCAAGTTGAGCCCTCGATTCATTGGACTATATGAGATCTTGGAACGTATAGGTCCGGTGGCGTATCGACTTGCTCTACCACCGAACCTATCGGGCGTGCACAACGTCTTTCATGTATCGGTCCTTCGAAAATTTGTTCACGATCCGGCTCATGTATGGGAGGCTGTACCCTTAGAGCTGCGGGAGGATTTGACCTTCGAGGAGCAACCAGTGAAGATCTTGGCATGCGAGGTGAAGAAATCGAGGAATCGGGATATTCCGTATGTGAAGGTTCCTTGGAGCAACCACGAGAAGCGAGAGGCCACGTGGGAGCCTGAGAGCGCACTGCAGGAGCGCTATCCCCATCTCTTTCGGATGGAATCTTGAGGTACGAGTTCGCTTTAGAGTTTCGCGGACGAAACTCCTTTTTAGGAGGGTGAATGTAACATCGGACTTGCGCAAGCTGCGGAGTTCGAGTATCGACTTGAGTTTGGAGCTTTTCCGGATTTTTACGGAGGGTCGTTGACCGTGTTCGACCTATGGCACGTGTCCGAGGTTAAGGGATGAATCCCTAGCACTAAAGTCCAAAAAGTTGGATTTTAGGTTGCTCTCGGATTGAAATTTCGAGGCCTTGTCTGGGTACAAAATGATGGTTATACGGTACAAGCGTGATGGCTATCTAGGTACAAAATGGATTTTGTGCAAGTACGGACAGCGAGGAGCAAACCGAGGCTCGGGTTTGGTTTTCGCGAGGTTTATCTGGGTACAAAATGGATTTGTCAGGTACAAATGCAGATTTCGAGCGATTTGAAGCTGAGGGGGTTTTTAGCTATTGTTGCACTTCTATTAGTGCAAGCCTTGCCCTAGGGTTTCCCTTTGTGTTCTTCACAAGAGGAGAGGTAAGAGCTCCCTCCACTCCATCTCCTTCTTCTCTCCTTGGTTTGGATGGGTTTTTGAGGATTAAAACCCTCTCTTTGCTCTCTTTTGCTTGGTAGAGCCTATTTCCTCCATTGTTGGAGCTTAGAGCTTGGTGAGTGGAGCTTTGTGGTGGATCAAACTTCAACCCTTGGGCCTTTTGGACTTGGTTTGAAGCTTCTTAGAGGTAAGCATCAAGTTCTCTTCCTCTAGATTCGGATTTTGAGGCTTTTGTGTGATGAAACCCTAGAATGGGATTCTAGGGTTAGGTTTTGGGGATTTTCGTTTTAGGGCTTCTTAGACCTAATTGATGGGTTTAGAACTTTGATTTAGGTTGGATTAGAAGGACTCTAACTCCCATTTGGAGATCGAGAGAGTTTCCTTCGCACTCGGTGAGTTTTCTCCAACCTTTTGTGGAATTTCTTAAAGTGTGAACTCATGGTTCAACTTCTTAGCTTGTAACTCCTAGGGTGTGCTTCTTAGGACTCAAGGAGTGATTATCGAAGCTTCGTTAGCGGTTCGAGCAACGCTACTCGCACTTGGTGGGTTTGGCTTCATGAGCATAGGGGCAAATGGCTCCTAAGTGCTTGTTCGGTTTGATTTAATTATTTTGAATGCAAATTCATGCTAAATAGATTTATTATGAATTTTGAATCACTTAAAATGCATGCCTTATGTATGATAAAATTTTCACTCTATATAGTAGAGCTATCTGGGTTAAATTGCATGCATGTGGGGGTGGTTCTTGTGGGCGCACAGGAGTGTGCCATTTATGGTGATTATAGCTTAAATAATGTTAATTGTGAACATTAAACTTGTGTTGGAACTTAGAAAAGCTTAAGTGTCATCAAGCGGCACTTAACTTAGAAAACTATGAAACTGCAACATAGAGACTTGACATAGGCCACTGGACATCTATTATTTCCATGTTAGAGACATGATGACATAGAGATAGGCCTTTTGGGCACTTGTATATTCCATGTTAGAGACATGACGATTTGGGACATATGACGAGTTTTGTGACTTTATGCCATTGTGCTCATTCGCACATGCTTGTGAGGGTCGCTCCTGGCCGCACTCGAGAGTTGGCCAACGCGTTTCATGTATTCGCCGTGCGGGATTGGGCGCCGAAGTGGATTGCCGTAGGACAGTCTCATTCCTAGGGTGGGAATGATGACTACTACGGGGCCATTAGGCTCGGCATTTGGGCTAGGCAGCCTTCGGGTGGGCATCGGCCATATCGCCTTCGGGTTGATCTTATTGTACTTAAACTTAAAGCAGTTTAAAGGAAATTGTGGATTTGATTAGAATAGTAAACTTCAACACTTTACTATCATTTGTGGACATTGTGGATTTGATTAGAATAGTAAACTTCAACACTTTACTATCATTTATGGACATTGTGGACTTTGACTAGAATAGTAAACTTTAACACTTTACTATCATTTGTGGACATTGTGGATTTGATTAGAATAGTAAACTTCAACACTTTACTATCATTTGTGGACATTGTGGACTTTGACTAGAATAGTAAACTTTAACACTTTACTATCATTTGTGGACATTGTGGACTTTGACTAGAATAGTAAACTTCAATTCTTTACTATTAAATTTGGGAACATTATACTAGTAGCTGTACATACTAATCATGCTTAGATTAGTCGTTTGCTTATGCTTAATTATGCTAAGTAGAGATAGCATGTTTAGTAGCTTACATGTTTATTTTACATGTCGTTTGCTTTACTTCTGCATAGTTTATCGTTTACTTGTTTAGTTTTGGGCCTGGTGGAGCATGCAACTGAAGTCAGTAATTGCCCACTGGGAACTATTAATTAATAGTTCTCACGCCCTCTTTTTCTAATGTGTTTCAGAGCCTTCGGCACCGGCGGAGGCAAGGGATCGCGGCAAGGGAGTCGCGTCTAGTTAGCTCTTAGTAGCTTTACTCTCTTTAGATGGTTCTATTTTTCTCTCTTTTGGTATTTGTGAGAGAGAGATTTTTGTATCCCGGTATAGAGACTACCATGTACCTTTTATAGCTTTTGGTTGTGGAGTTTTGGTTGTATTTATTTTTTTTTTACTTCATAGTGGATGTTAGTGCTTTATTTCCTATGTAGAGATCTAGTTGTTTTATTTCGCTCTGATACTACTAGATGCCTCTTTCTTGTTGATTATTTATCGTTTTGTTAGACGCCTTGTATGTTGTAGACATACGGCGGGTCTGGGCACGCGCCGGGCGGGCTTCCGCTGGGTCCCGGGGCGTGACAGGCTCGAACTCTTGCACGACCAACCAAACGATCTCTGAATCCCAATCTGAGACCTTGTGCCGTTGCCCCACGCCTTCAAGTTGCCCCAGTTCCATTTTCATGAATTTTGGGCTCCTATCTTGCGTGCTGCGGACATCTGGTATGAATATATTAAATAATTAATCTCTTTGTACTCGCTCGTCAGATCACCGAACCGAGCGCGCCAACGCGTTCGTTGCACCCCCAATTAGGTTTCTATGGGGTCAAATGAGATCAAACTCATCTATTTCCACAAACCCCATTTTTAACCCTAGGTTTTGCATTTTTGCAAAACCCACCGATTTGATCCCTAGAACAAGCAATAGAGAGCTTGTCTCACCTCTAGGTACTCATCTAAGAGCACTAGAGCCATCCATAGGGTGTTTAAAACAAACCCTAGAAATCCACCATTAGAGCACTTTGAAGAACACATGATTTTCATGAGTTTCCAAGCCTCTACAAGGTTCTAAAGCTTACAAGAAGCTCAAAACTCTAGATCTAGGGTTTAGAAACCCATTACTAGAAGATCTACCATGAGGGGAGGCTAAAGCTTACCTCTACAAGCTTGCCCCGAGCTCGTGGGAGAGGAAGAAGATGACCAAGAGGTCATCCATCATCATCTTCTTCATCATCTCCATCTTCTTCTTCTTCTTCTTTCTCTTCTTTTCCTTCTCTTTCTTTCCTTCTCTTTCTTTCTTCTTTTCTTGCTGTGGACAGAGGGAGGGAGAGAGAGATATCAGAGGGAGTGAGAGAGAGAAAGAGAGTGTATTTTACCTCTCTAATCACTTAACCCCCTGCACAAGATGCTATAAGGCCCCTCAACTTCTTTTATTTCGAAGCAGTCCAAAACTGCTGCCAGACCCCATCTGTACCGGTACAACGGGTTTCTGTACCGGTATGGGATGCTCCAGAGGCAAACCCGAGAGCTGCCTCTCGGTTTCGTAGCATTTGTACCGGTACAGTTTGGCTTGTACCGGTATAAACACCAAAAATTCTACAAACCCGAGAGCTCTTCTCCTCTCGGTCAAAGTTACTATCTAGTACGGCAACTGCTGTACTGCAGGGTGCAGGTGCCTTTTCATGTCGTTTCGACTCTAATTCGCGCCGAACAACGCCAAAACCTTTCTAACTCCTTTAGATCCTCTCTTAACCCTTCCAAGCATCTTGGAATGGTTATTGGAACTTGTCCAATTACTCGTTCGCGCACTTTAGCCAATTTGGTTAAAGTTCGGGTTGCTACATCAGCTTACTATGCCACTCGACTCGGTCTTGAGTCAATCGCTTGCGGATATTCCGCACTCTGTCAGGCTCGAGGCGAAGGACGTCTCACATGCACCTCAGCCTTAGATTCTCTCGACTAGAGGTCCACTCACAGGGTGAGAACTATCATCAACCCCCGGACCACAAGTCGCTCAATGGACCCACGGGCGAGGAGAACCACACGTACACGCGTCCCCAATCTCATACTCATACCGGGCGAGGAGAACCACACGTACCCGATGAGTCACTGCCAGGCGAGGAGAACCACACGTACCTGCAGTTGCCATTCACTTGCTTTGCTGCACTAGCAGCCGCTGCACTAGCAGCATTCATTCCTAGGGATTCCGGAATCCATTTCACATAACTCAAGGGTTGGTCTTAACCCTATAGTGTCGACCTATCTAGGTCCATTGTTCTTTGCATCCTAGGTCCACTTGACACTAGGGTTCATTCTTTGTCACATAACCTAGGTTGACTTAACTCTAGGTTCATTGTCATTCCAACTCGACCTATGTTTACTCACACTAGGTCCATTATCATCTTTAACCAACCTATGTCCTTGGCACTAGGTTCACTGTTCTTTACCTAGATCCACATGACTCTAGGTTGCTAGAACCTATGTTCATTACACTAGGTTAGATGTCATTTCCTAGGTCCATTTGACTCTAGGTTTACTATAACTTATGTTCTTTACACTAGCTTAGATGCCACTCGATCTATATGTGTATTTAGTCCATGACTCACATTCTTTATTTGCCATTCTTACACTTTGCTCTCTTATACTTGACATTCTTATGCTTGACACTCTTATGTCTACCAAAGCCTTTACATGCATGTTCTCGTAACGTTCTTTACTTAGTATTCTCGTTCTTTCGCATTCTTTAGCCACTAGGTTCTTTAAACACTAGGTTCATGCTCACTCGTTCACTAGCATTTCTATATTATGCTATTGTCATGTTCATCGAATGTTCACTATGCAAAGCATGCATTCTTTTACTCTTCTAGCGTTATACTTTATGCTATTATCATGCATTTCATTTGTTTACTTGCATCTACTTAGCATTTTACTTTACCTCACTAGCATGCATTTCTAATCATGCAGTATTGAACATGCGTCAATAAGAGTTAAATGACTCTTAGACATACAGGCGACCTAGTCGCTTCGGTAAACACAACCCACCTCAATTCGCACTCCGATTGCTCGTCGACACTTGCAATCGGCCGCGGCACTCTCGACCCGGTTTGGCTCGAACTCTTGCACGACCAACCGAACGATCTCCGAATCTTGATCTGAGACTTTGTGCCGTTGCCCCACGCCTTCAAGTTGCCCAAGTTCCGTTTTCATGATTTTGGGCTCCTATCTTGCGTGCTGCGGACATCTGGTATGAATATATTAAATAATTAATATCTTTGTACTCGCTCGTCGGATCACCGAACCGAGCACGCCAATGCGTTCGTTAGGCCCTCAATTAGGTTTACATGGGGTCAAATGAGATCAATCTCATCTATT
Source organism: Aechmea fasciata (assembly GCA_025177825.1). Taxonomy (NCBI): domain Eukaryota; kingdom Viridiplantae; phylum Streptophyta; class Magnoliopsida; order Poales; family Bromeliaceae; genus Aechmea; species Aechmea fasciata. The sequence continues at coordinate 12,733,173 of CM045923.1, forward strand.
TCTAAAAACCCCCTTTTGGAGCCCTAGGTTTGCACTTTCGTAAAACCCACCGATTTGATCCCTAGAACAAGCAATAGAGAGCTTATCTAACCTCTAGGAACTCATCTAAGAGCATTAGAGCCATCCATAGGGTGCTTAGAGCAAACCCTAGAAATCCACCATTAGAGCACCTTGAAGAACACATGATTTTCACGAGTTTCCAAGTCTCTACGAGGTTCTAAAGCTTGCAAGAAGATCAAAACTCTATATCTAGGGTTTAGAAACCCATTATCTAAGGATCTACCATGAGAGGGAGAGAGAGCTGACCTCTCAAAAGCCTGCTCTTGCACAACGGAGGGAGGAGAGGATGGCCATGATCATCACCATCATAATCTCCTCCATCTTCTTCTTCTTTTTCTTCTTCTCTCTTTTCTTTCTTTCTTTCCTCCTTGGTTTGGTCGACGGAGAAGAGAGGAGAGAGAGAGATGCAGGTGAGGAGAGGGAGAAAAGAGGGTTTATCCCTCTCTATACACTTAACCCCTTGCCAAATTGCATTCTAGCCCCTCAACTTTACAATATTTGAAACAACCCAAACTGGGCATTTTCTTTTGAGGCCAGGACATTCATCAATGTCCAGGACCTTGGATGTCCTGGACCTTGCCCCAATGTCCGGACACGGCTCGCGCAGACCCTTTTGCCCATTTTCCACCTTACGGGGTCCTGGACATCCACCATTGTCCGGACCTTGGATGTCCGGACATTGGGTCAATGTCCCGACCCCGCAGGTCCCCTCAGCCCACTAAAAGGACTTAGCCAAATTTTCAGCTTTTTCAGTTTCTTCTCCGTTCCAACTCACTTTTGGCCGGTTTGACCTCCGATTCGTTTCAAATCGAACCGAGACTCTCCAAACATGATTTAAATCATGTTCCCATCATCATTTCCCCCGCACAAGTGACGGATTTGGCTCACGGCCCAAAGTAGCCTTTCGGGTTCCGTTTCCTCTCCGTTCCAACTCACTTTTGGACTTGTGGGTCTCCGATTCACTTGAAATCGCACCGAGACTCCCCACACATGATTTGGATCATGTCCACATCCTTATCTCATCCGTGCAAGCGTCGGATTTAGCTCGTGGCCCAAGATAGCCTTTCGGGCTTCGTTCTCGCACCTAGTGCAACGAAAACACCCGAAAGCTTCCAAACTTCACCGGAACCATTCCTATGGCCCTCTAAGCCAACATACCACGTAACTTCAAGACATTAAAAGTTCGGGATGTTACATTGGTAGCACCAAGTACTTCGTGCTATTAATAGCATAGTTCTCTCTCTCTCTCTCTCTCTCTCTCTCTCTCTCTCTCTCTCTATATATATATATATATATATATATATATATATATATATATATATTTATATATATATATATAGTGAGGCTACTACATACGGAAGCAAAGAGCCTTCCGTGCTTCCAGTTGTTTTCGATCTTTCGACTTTCGAATCATTGATCCCGTTAAACTTGATCTAGACTATTTGAAGTACTTAGAAAATAAAATTACAATTTTTCGATATCATTTGCCTAGTGATCGAAGTGGCTCAAAATCAATAATTTTAATGATCGTGGTGAGCCGTTTGCAAGTTTAATGGTATAGAAATATCCAAGTCACCCGAAATTTTGATAGAAAATTTTTTATACTATATAAAACAAGATCAACATTTTTGATCTAAAATTTTAATGTCATATTATCACGTTTTGTACGATTTTTATTTTTAGCCGTTGATTTTGAGCCCCTTCGTTCACTAAGCAAATTATATTGAAAAATTACAAAATTTATTTTCTATATACTTCAAATACTCCAGATCAAATTTAATGGAGCCGATCGATGATTCGAAAGTTGCAACAATATTGAAAACAACCCGAAAGCAAGGAAGGCTCGTCTTCTAGAAGTATAGTAGCCTCATATATATATATATATATATATATATATATATATATATAGGGCTACTATCCTATTAATAGGATAGGAGCACTTGTCCTATCAAGTTTTTAACCTTTGGATGAGAAATTGTAGGGTTAGGATGATATTAGTCGGTTAAAGTTGAATGGTCCCCTAGGGTTGAGTGGTCCCCACACTGGATTATAGTATTTAATCCAATGGTTAGAAATGATAAAAAGAGTTGGATAAGTGCTCCTATCCTATTAAAAGGATAGTAGCCATATATACTCTCTCTCTCTCTCTCTCTCTATATATATATATATATATATATATATATATATATATATAGGGGTAAATTGTATTGTTACCCCCGAACTTTTGGCAAAATTTCACTTTACCCCTCGAACTCCTAAAATGGACATCTAACCTCCTAAACTCTAATATTTTGTTTACCCTCTCAGGGCTTTTCCGTTAAGCCCGTTAACCGAAACCGACGGGGGTAAAACGAACGAAATATTAGAGTTTAGAGTGTTAGATGTCTATTTTTGGAGTTTGGGGGGTTAAGTGAAACTCGTCAAAAGTTCGGGTAATAATGCAATTTACCCAAATTTTTACTATAAATTATTTTTATATTTTTATATTAAAAATTTCTAATTGGCTGAAATGAAGTACAAAATTTTTTTTAAGTGTATTTTATAAAACAATGCTTCTAAAGATAAAAGGGACAAACAAGTACTACTGAAAATTAACTGAAAATTAAAATCTCTATATCCGAGTTAGGACACCTATTGTAAATCAACCATATGTCACGCCCCGGGGTCGGCAGGACCTTCCCCAAAGCGTGCGCAGACCCGCCATATGTCAACACATACAAGGCGTCTAACTAAAAACAATGAATTTAAAACAATATAAGGCTACAACTATGAATATCAGAGCCACAACTAAACAAGAACCAAACCACAAGTAAAAGAAAGTAAAGCGTCTAAATCACTAACATAGAAATAGAGAGTAGTACACAGTTAACATCATAACCTCTCAACTACACAAAAGTGGTGGTCTCTATACAAGGTAAGAACACTCCTTCTCTCCAAAATAAAACAAGAGAAAAAGGAAAACCACCTATCCAAAACCCTCTCACAAGCCGCTATCCCGAGGCAACTCCTTTGCCGCGGTCCCGAGCCTCCCCCGATGCAGAAGGCACTGAAACGAGTCAGAAACGAGAGGCGTGAGAACTATAAACATATAGTTCCCGGTGGGCAGTACCATCGACCCGCACAAAATTGCTCCACTAGGCCCAAAAGAGAGTAATATACAAGTACTGAAGTAGATAACTGTAAATAAAGCGTAACTGAAAAGCTGAATAATTAACCCAAGGTAAATATATTACATGCTTTAATCTACCCGATAGCCAACTTTAAACAAGTATAATCAACTAAGTTCACAAGTATACTATAATAGAAATGAAGAAGACCTATCAAGTATACTACTATGTCCATTACTATGTCACAACATATATATCCAACTACTAATCTAAGTTAAGTAGTGATTATCCTTTATTATAGAATGACGATGTTCAATCTCAATTTGGGATCTACACAAGTGTAATCCCGCTTGCGCCCCCTAAGTGTCGTGGTAGCCCCAACATCCCCGTAGGAATGAGTCTAACCAATTCGGCCCCATAGGTTTCTCAATACCGCACGCGCGAATACATCGCAAAGGCTAACTCCGAGTGCCGCTTGTAGGAGCGACCCTCACAAGCATGTGCGAAGAGCACAAATGGCAACAAGCAAGTCCAAGTCCCAAGTCCCACACATGGCAAATGTCACTAGCAACCCTAAGGTCTAGTACAACAAATTCTCATGACACTAGAATTTCTATGTCAAGTTCATTCACGAGCCTAATGCCGCTTGATGACATTAGCTCACTATTCTACACTTTTGATGCCAAGCCAATGCCGCTTAATGATAAGGGCTTTTCTCCTATGTCATGTATAGTTCTATGTTCTCAAACACATGTCAAATTCCTCTTAAACACATAGTTCCAAGTTTCCAAATAGAATGCTACAAGGCTTCAGCTCTCACATGCATACGTCTCTACTATATAGAGTAAAATTGCATTACACATAACATATGTATCTTAAGCATTCTAAAATTCATAAATAAATCAAATAGCATGAAAATGTACTAATTTTCATTTAACCATAAGCAAATAAGCACCAATGAGAATTTCTCATTGGGCTAGGTGAGGCCAAACCCACCGTCGCGCGTCGCTCTGAACCGCTAACGAAGCTTTGATTCCTACTCCTAGTACCCTACAAAGTAGATCCTAGGAGTTACAACCTCAAGAGATAAGTCTTGAGTTCAAACTTTAAGCTTCTATGTAGAGAGTAAGGAGAAATTCACCTTAGAGTAAAAATCCTTCTCCAATCCTCAAATGGAGGTGAAATCTCTTCCAAGGCAACCTAAACAAAGGTTCTAAACCAATTAATTGGACTCTAAAAGCCCTAGGTTGCAAATCCCCAAAATAAACCCTAATCTACAAAAACTAGGGTTTCAACAAGTAGAAAGCTTCAAAATCTCAAACTAGAGGAAATAGAGGTGATGCCTACCTTCAAGAAGCTCACAAACAAGTTCCAAGTCCACCAAACTTGAAGATCTTTCCTTCAACTTGCTCCCAAACCAAGCACCAAGCTTCATCCATGGTGGAGAAGGCACCAAGAAGCAAAAAGGAGAATAAGAGAGAAGGGTTAATCCACCAAAAAAGCACCCAAGACCCAAGAAATCAAAGGAGGAAAGGGGGAGAGCTCCCTACCTCTATTTCCTGCAGTGAAGGGCTCAAAATGAGCCCTAGGGGTGAAGGGGCATATGTATAAAGCAACAAAATGCCAAACGATCCTGCGATTTCGGATTTTCAAAAGCGCCGGCTTATACGGTACAAATCCAGTTGTACCGGTATAAACCCTGCGAAACAGCAAACCCGAGCCTCGGGTTTGTCCAGCCGCTCATCTATACCGGTATAAATCTCGACTTGTACCGGTATAGCCACCATTTTGTACCGGTATAGCAATAATTTTGTACCGGTACAAGAGCTCTGAAACACAACCCGAGAGCAGCCTAAAATCCAACTTTTTGGACTTTAGTGCTTGGCATGCATCCACCCACCTCGGTACTCGTGCCATAGGTCGGAGCACAGTCAACGACCCTCCAGAAAATCTGGAAAAGCTCAAATCTCACATCCACACTCGAACCTTGCTATTTGCACAAGTCCAGTGCGTCACACCATATTAGCGAGTACACCAGGATAGTAGAGTGTTCGAGCATCATAGGTAGTTAGTATCGCTATTTTTTTATCTTTAAGCCACTGTAATTTATTTCTTTCACATATTTTATTTTTTGAGAGATAGGTAGCACGCTACCCGCTTCGTTTATTTCATTTAGAAATAAATTTAGCTAGAAATGTGAATCAACTAGAATTCGAACTTGGGTCTCGGGTACCAACCACCAAGCCCTTTGCCACTTGCTCTAGGGACGGTCGGTCTTTCATTTTTATTTTTGGGTCAAATGCATACAGGTCCCTGCAAACATAGTCAATTGCGGAAATATCCCTGCAAAAGCGAAACTAGGTGAGATGTCCTTGCAAAAGTCCAAAAGTATGCAGATATGTCCCTGCCGCGCCTTTTGTAGGGACATATCAGCAAAAATATTTTTTCAGATATGTCCCTGCAAAAGGCGCGGCAGGGACATATCTGCAAACTTTTGGACTTTTGCAGGGACATCTCACATAGTTTCGCTTTTGCAGGAATATTTCCGCAATTGACTATGTTTGGGGACTCGTATGTAAATAACCCTTTATTTATTACAATAAAAGGTAGGATAAATTATGGTATGATTTATTTTAGGATAAAAAAAATATATAAATTCAAGATCACTAACTTGAGAATTAGTAGTCAATCCGTAAGTAACATATTATAATAAAATAATTTATAGTTAAGAGTCTCCTACGGGGTAAATTGTACTGCTACCTCCTGAACTTTTGGCGAGTTTCACTTAAACCCCCAAACTTCTAAAATAGACATTTAACATCCTAAACTCTAATATTTCATTCGTTTTACCCCTTTCGTCAGTTTTCGATTAACGGAGCTTAACTAAAAAGCGGCGGGGTAACATGAACGAAATATTAGAGTTTAGGGGGTTAGATGTCCATTTTAGGAGTTCGAGGGGTAAAGTAAAACTTAGCAAAAAGTTCAGGGAGTAACAATGCAATTTACCCTATATATATATATATATATATATATATATATATATATATATATATATACACACACACACACACACGTAGGCTACTATGCGATTAATAGCACCAAATCATTGGTGCTACCATGTTTTCGGTCATTGGATTGAAAGATGTGCGGTTAGGATGATGTAGGCCCCTGGTTGAGTGGGTGGTAATTGGTCAATGACTTGGTACTTTTAAAAGCATAGGAGCTCAATTATATATATATATATATATATATATATATATATATATATATATATATATATATATATATATATATATATATATATATATATATATATATATAGGCCACTACTATACTATTATGAGTATTGGAGCCATCGTACTCATAACTTTTTGACCGTTGAGATGAAAAAATGTGAGGCTAGGATGAGAGTGATTACGGTTAGATTGATAGTGGGCCCCCTAGGGTTGAGTAGGTGGTTGGTTGAATAGTATAATCTAACGGGTAAAAATGATTAAAGGGTGGATCAGATGGCCAAAAAGTTATGAGTACAAGAGCCTCTATACCATAAAAAGATAAGAATTTTACTCTCTCTCTCTCTCTCTCTCTCTCTCTCTCTCTCTATATATATATATATATATATATATAAAGTTCAACTACTATGCTATTAATAGCACGAAGCACTTGGTGCTACCAAGTTTTCCGCCGTTAAATCTACCCCTTTGATCATTTTCATTCGTTATATCATCCTATTCAACCAACCACCCACTCAACCCTAGGGGGCCCACATCATCCTAACCGCATATCTCTTAATCCAATGACTAAAAACTTGGTAGCACCAATGACTTGGTGCTATTAATAGTATATTAGCCTAGTTCTATATTTAAATTAAAATTCAAATGCACCCTCAAGAATCACAGATATTACATTTCTCTGTGGAACCGATTGTAATTATTTACCGAAATACGTATGAGAAGGTAGCAATCAATACCTTTTTGTATAGGGTCCAAATCGACTTTCCATCATGGTATGATTAGAATTTTATTTAATTTAAATAGATGAGATATGATTAAAATATAATATTTTAAGTAGTTTTATATTTATTAGAATTGACTCTTATATATCTATGATAAATTTAGATTTGAATATAATTATTAATTGGGCCACATTTATAGAAATTCTAACTGTGAGAAATTTTCAATGAGGCCATAAACATGAACTCACTTGTAAAGAAAATATTTCAAATATCTTTTTCATTTTTAGCCAAAAGTACCGTTACATAAGGAAACAAAAGCAAAGCACTAGAGCTCCTACCACAGAAAAATTAAAAGCCAACAGTGTATAATTTGGAGCCCTCCCGGGCCTCCCCCACCCCTCCCCCTCTCAAATCTCAATATGCTATGATAAAACCACACCACACCAAAGCTTCCATAAAATACACCGACGCACCATTTCTCTTTCTTTTCTGTATTGTGGTCTTTTTCTTTTTATTTCTCTCTCTCTTGAAGCTCCTATATGTTCGTTGGTTAATTCCTCTCCTTCTCCCTTTCTCCTTCTCTTTGTTGCGTATAGAGAAGAAGCCACTGCCATGAAAAAGTCAGCGTCTTCCACAAATATATAATAAAATAAGGTCATCTCTCTCTCTCTCTCTCTCTCTCTTTCTCTCGCTCTCTCTCCTTTTCGTGCTCCCTAGCTTTCTCTATCCATCTCTCTCCAGCCTATTATTTCGTCCTCTTCATAAACTCCGGCTCTTGCTTGATTTAAACAAAGTCGACCTTCCACTTATCTCCTTCCTCTTGGAGGCTACCTGTCTACATGCCCTCCTTTCCATCTCTTGGACCCATACATACACGTCTTTCTCCTATATTTTAAAGGAAAAAAACAAAGGGAAAAAATATAGAACTAAGAAAATCAGGGCTTCGTCGAAAGATTGACGTATTACTGGGCCACGTACTCCTCTCTGGTGCAATACCCAATATATAGCTGGCTGATTAGGAAAAAAATTTCAATACCAGCTTAATTATAATATCGACAGATTTATCTGTGGAGCGAAGAGCTAGCGATGTGCGACTCCTTCTGGCAACGGACGGAGGCCGACCAACGCGGAGACCTTGCGGACATAGTGCGTGCGGGCGGTCTGACCACAACCCCGAGCCCCGAGTTCCTTCTCACCAATTGCGGGCCAATGCCATCGTTCAGGGCACCACCGTCATCGACCGACGCCGACCGGCCCATGAATAATTTTGGCGACCCCTTCGCCAACCTCGGAGACCCTCTGCTCAACAAATCGACGGGCACAGGCTTCTTCGATGTGCAAGAGAGCTCGACGGCGGTGGAGACTGGCGGGATTTTAGGTCACAAGTTTGATCTGATGAGCGAGGAAATAGACAAGCAGCCGTGCAACATATTCTCGCGAGTGCTTCAGATCTCTCCGGCGGCTCCCAATGCGTGGGGCCTGTCGCCGACGGCGATCAAGCCTTCTCCTTCAGTGCCCGGCGGCGTGGTGAAGTTGAGTGAAGGGTTGGTCGGCTGTGCGGTAGACAGCATGGCTGGGATGCAGATCTCCCCGCCGCATAGTTCGGGTATCAAAAGAAGGTTTGGATTGTTGGATCTTAATTTTCAGTCTGGAGGGTTTAATTCAAGCTTGCACATAGAATTTCACCAGTTCAGTTCAGTCTACCTTTCCTTTTAGTGTCTTTTCTTTTAATTCTAGAGGAATTAAATTCATCCATATCTGCGGTCGCCATATATGGTACTTTGCTTGTTTATTTATTCATTTATGAATTGTGGGTTGTGATGAGAATTAATGTTGGAAAAGGACTTGGTAATTATATATTTTCCTGCTTTAGATTGAAGATACTGTCCCTTAGAACTCTTGGAATTTAGGTGTCAAGTCACCTTAATTAGGAAGTGGGCTTTGATTGGAGTGTTGATCCAGAAAGATTTTTCCCGTCTGAATTGACGGAAGAATTAAGGAAGCGGAAAGTTCCGAATTTAGGGCGCCGTAGACTTTGGTTTTCAAGTGACCAGAAACCCTAGCAAAGAGATCTCAGGAAAGCTTTAAGACGGCAATTAGTAGATGCCGAGCCGAGCAAAAGACCATGCTTAATTACTTCTATTCATTCTGCCTCAAATTAAGCACCCAAGAATTTGAATTAATTATCTCTTCCGTCTCCATCTAAATTGCACTGGCGTCTTCGTCTTTCTCTTCGAAAAGTTCTCTGAAGAGCACAAGTTACTTTCTTTCGTTCTTCAGTCTTTTCATACCCTTTTCTTTTACTCTCATGCATTTTTTTATTTTTTTATTTTTGTTTATTATTATTCTTTTGTCCTTTCTTCCTATTTGTTTTCTTCCCCTTTATCAAGTTGGCTCTTCCTTTGGAGATCTCAAAACTACTAGCTAGCCTGATATTAGTTGGTTTCTTTTTACTCGTAATTTCTTTTAATAATCCAAGACTTGTGTGCCGCGCGAACTGTGACGATCGAATTAAGAGGATTAAGAGGGCTTATGTCTCCGTGAATTAAACTGGCACAGGAAAAACCAGGCAAAGAAGGTGGTGTGCATTCCAGCCCCGGCGGCAGCAAATGGAAGGCCGAACGGAGAGGTCGTTCCCTCTGATCTATGGGCTTGGAGGAAATACGGACAAAAACCAATCAAGGGTTCTCCCTACCCGAGGTAATTATACTTCCTCTCGTCATCACATGCTAAAATTAAACCCACAGCAAATTAAGTTTGTATATCAATTTAATTTCTCTCTCTCTCTCTCTCTCTCTCTCTAGCTCTCTCTCTCTCTCTCTCTCTAGAGCTCTCTCTCTCTCTCTCTCTCTCTCTCTCTCTCTCTCGTCCCCGTGTTAGTCATTAAGAAGCACATGATCAGCTAATATAGTAAGTCAAAGGTGAGAATCGATTAAGACTGCGATGGAGGGCAAGAAGAACCAGTACTTGTCCCCTCTCCTCATGTTTTTCACCTTATTCATCTTGCTATATATCTTGATTACTTTTATAAGAAACATTTTATTCGGAAATCATTTTTGGTTGCGCTTTATTTCTTCATTTTCTCTCTGTTTTGATTAGTTAATACATTTTATCAGAGGAGAGATTTAAAATTTAAAAAGTTTTGCATTGGATTTGAACTTATAAAATTCAAAATGTAAAAATTAAATTTATGATTTCAATTCAAATTTTAAGTTGAAATTCAAGTATAAAAATAAATTCAAACATTAAAGTCAAGAGAAAATATAGCGTTTTAAATAAGCTTTCTACTTTCGATGACATCGAAATTTTTGGGACAAAGTCAAAAAATTAAGATTTTAGTTATAACTCACTTTTTTAACTTTTTTATAAAATGACTTTTATATTCACTTTCGCATTACCAAAGTGATTAAAATGTGACACAATATTTAGTTAGTTAGTGTTATTTTGAAGCTGTTTGTAATACCAGGTTCTTGATAGCCAAAGAATACCATTAATTAACTTTTCCTTTCAACGAAAAAAAGGAATGCCAGTAATTTAAATTCAAATTAGTAAATTAATTACTTAGATCTGTGATCTTTCTTCTGATTGAAACTTCTTATTTGAATAATAATATTGATATAACAACCCTAGCTTCCATTTCACTCAATTTTAAATTAAGCTATTATTTTATGTCCTCTATATTATGGGGTTCCAATTAAATTACATTAATTTATATAACATCTATTCTTATCTAATTAAATTGTATACAACTCAGGGGTTATTACAGATGTAGCAGCTCAAAAGGATGCTCTGCCAGAAAGCAAGTTGAGCGTAGCCGAACTGATCCCAATATGCTAGTAATAACATACACATCTGAGCACAACCATCCATGGCCGACACAACGGAATGCACTTGCCGGATCGACACGATCCCAGACAACAAAGAGCAGCTATTCAGGTTCAAACAGCTCTCCTCGAAGCCAAAAACAATCACAAGCACTTAAAGAAGCCACGGATTCAACAAGCTCAAGTAACATTAATCCTCCAGCAAAAGAAGAGGTGGTGGAGAACGAGAAGCCAATTGATGCAGCTGAATATGATGAATTCGATGCAATATCTCACCATGGATACAAGCCCATGATATCAGAATCAAGCCACTCCGACGACTTCTTCGCAGATTTGGCTGAATTGGAACCCGATCCAATGAGCCTCATCTTCTCCAAAGAACTTTCGGAAGCGAAACCTGACGAGGAGAGGGGAGATAACGCTATGGATCCATTTGACATGTTTGGCTGGGCGGGGGATTAAATCATTTGGAGAAGCAAAAAGGAGGTTTAGAACAAGACCTTGGAACATCGATATCACATCAAATGCCTTGGAAAGTTTAGAAGGAACATTATTTCTTCATTGTATTGTGTAAGGATGCAATTATAGATGTTCAAGGTCTAGCTGTAAACCTTTTGAGCTAGGTTTCAGATTTGAATATCCCTTGGAAGTGGGGGTTTGTTTGTTAAACCATTTTCTTGTTATTTAACAGAAAACAGCTAGCTAGTGTATAGGCTAGGGGAAATTTTAAAAAAAGGGCAAAGGGGGTGCTAGTAAGTTGGCAGCAGGCATGTGGAAGACCCGCATACCTTAAAATATTGGAGGATGGGACAGAAAGCTGAGGAACAGAAGTTTTCAATAGTAAAAGGAAGTACATGTATTAGATGTGACAGAAAAAGCTTGCCCTAAGTCGGAAGTTGAGAGCGATTGTTGATGCATAGGGGTGGGTGCTCTTCTTTTTTGCCACTTCCACTACTACTCACACACACACACACACACACACACACACACACTCTTTCTCTCTCTCTCTCTCTCTCTCTCTCTCTCTCTCTCTCTCTCTCTCTCTCTCTCCTTTCAAAGTGGAGGAAATAGTGCTCATATCTGCTGAGGGAAATAGTGCTCATATCTGCTGAGGGTCTGCGTCGACAGAAAAGTGTGGATTGGGTTGCTTGAGGAAGAAGAGATGTCAAGAAAAATAAGTATGAGGGGATCGAAACAGATAAGTGGAGAAGATTGACTTCTATCCAAATATCTCGTGTAATAAGGAAATTGTGTATGAACATGTTGGGGGAGAGAGGGGGGGAAAAATAAAAATTAAAGAAAAAAAAAAGGAAAAAAAAAGGCTGACATTGGCTGCTCCTATTTCTCATATTTCTAAAACCTATAATCTTTATGTTTTCGACATAGGAAGCCTACAGTTGCATGTTAGATAATGGGGGAATGTTTATTAAAGCAACACTCTTCACACATTAATTACTCAACGTTGGTTCACCTCTACTTGGTTTCTCCATCTCCTAGTAAAGGTGATAATACGTGATTATTTTGGATTGTATATATGTGTATTAGAACAATATTTCTTGTTTATTGTATGTGCTATGTGGTTCAACAGATTTAATTACATATATATACTGCTGCTAAGTTCAAAGTACTGTCCATTTGGTTATGTCTGGCTGTAGAACAACTTTTTCAAGAATAAAATGTTAGAGATAATGCTAATGATTTATTAGATTAGGATTGAATTATTTGATTTTATCGGCTTATTATTTAAATTGTGTTTAAGATGGAATCGAATCATAGTGGGATTCTATGTAATTAGTTATAAATAGATAGGCCGGAATTATTTGGTTAACGAAGCTATGAGTCGCCATAATTAATTAGTGCTCGCCGAAGGTTCCATACGGTGATAGAGTTGTTTCATTCTATAAAGTTATTTTTGTTTTGCTTCCATGACAACGTACCAGATTCTTTGATTTATCTTCTTTCTCTCTTATCTTTTATATTTTACTTTTTGTGGAGATTTCTATATACCATAACAATTATATAGAACATATTTGTTGGAGGCCTACCGTTGTAATAAGTGGTATCAGAGTAGGTTGCGGATTCTCAAGATCCAATACCGGGGCGAGTACCGGATTCGCAACAACTGGTGTCAGAGCTTAAAGTTACTGATCTGCGAGATAGATCGACGGAGATGGCTACAAAATTCGAAATCGATAATTTCAATAGCAAGAAAAATTTCAGATTGTAGCAGATTAAAGTATGGGCAATCCTCGTACAACAAGAGTTGGACGAGATGTTGAATAGGAAGGAAGCAAAGCCGACGGAGGTCACGGATGCGGCATGGACGAACATGAAGCGGAAGGCGCTGAGTACGCTTTATATATTATTAGCAGATGAGAATCTTTACAATGCAGCCAGTGAAACGACACCTACGAAGTTGTGGAAGAAATTAAAAGATTTGTACATGACCAAGTCCTTGACGAACATATTGTATCTGAAGCAGCGACTGTTTACTCTACGGATGCAAGAAGCAGCGCGCCTACATGAGCATCTTAGCGAGTTCAACAAGGTGGTGGCCTAGTTGACTAGCATCGGAGTCAATTTGGATAATGAAGATAAGGCGCAAATTTTATTATTTTCTCTACCGGCGACATATGAGCATCTGGTGACCACGTTGCTTTATGGCAAAGAGACCATAACCGTGGAGGCGGTCACGACGGCGCTTCTATCAAAAGAGATGCGGAGGATGACTCAAAAGTCCGGCATGCAGAGCCGTGACACTGTTCTGGTGGTGAGAGCGAAGAATGGGGTGACAATATCGGTGATCGGAGATCGACAGAAGCGGCTATCCGAGGTAAAGTGCTTTTACTGTCACAGGAAAGGGAATATAAAGCGCAATTGTCAAAAGCTTCAGAATGATTTGAAAGAGTTAAAGCGATAGAAGGAGAAAACTTTCGTAAACCAGGATAAGACGCTATCAGCGACGGCGCAGGCGGCAGAGTCGGAGATGATCGATTCTGATGTGCTATATGCGGAGACTGGCGGTGCAAAAATTTTAGATCATGTGTGGGTGCTCGATTCGGCAAGTTCTTTTCACGTTTGCCTGGAGAAGGAGTCTTTTGCCGCCTATAAAGCGATTAAGGGTGGAAATGCTCTAACGGGGAACGGGACAGTGTGCAAAGTTTTGAAAATTGACACGGTGAAGATCCGAATGCATGATGGGGTCGTGAGGATGCTAACAGGTATGTGGCACGTTCTTGGATTAATGCAGAATTTGATCTCATTAGGTACGTTGGACTCGAAGAGCTGCGATTTTTCGGCTTCAGGTGGAGCTATTGTTAGAAAATTGCGTACGGTAAAACGCAGCGGAAAAAGAAATCAAACAAATTTGATTTTGAAAACTCTCGAGATCCAATCTCAAAAAAACCATGCAATTAGGATCCCCATGTTTTAAGATTAAAGGAGAAAAGAAAGATCGAATCTTTACCTCTTTCGCGGATAAATCTTCACCTCAATTTCATGACCGTGGAATTCGGTTCTCTTGAAGCGGCACACGTGTCCGGTCTCTATAGGTATCCACACGAGGTTCTTGATTTGAACGATGTCCTTACCGGAGTGCTAGCGATCCCTTACAAAAGGACGTCTTTCTTGTTAGAATATGGAAGCGAGAAGAGAGGATAGATGACGGCTAGGGTTTTCTAAAAACTCCCGTATATTATATATAGGAATATAATCTTATTCCTAATAATATAATGACAATTAACGATAAGTATAAATCTAGATTTAAATTTATCCTTTCCTTAATTGGTTAGATCGATCAAATCCTAATTTGATTCGACTTGAATTTTATATTAATTTGATCTTATCAAATTAATAATGCAACATTTGCACATAAGTCCTCTTATAATTTACTAACTATTAGTACGTCCTCTCTTGTAACATTTACATTTTAATACCACTAATTTGTAATAATTACAAATTTGTCCAATTATCAACATATTAGCAATTAGGTCCTCCAGCGATTCTGTAACACCCCGAACTCCTAAAGTCTTGAAGTTACGAGGTATGTTGGCTTGGAGAGCCATTCGAATAGTCCCGGTGAAGTTTGGAAGCTTTCGAGTGTTTTCGGTGCACTAGGTGCGAGAACGGAGCCCGAAAGGCAATATTGAGTCGTGAGCTAGATCCGACGCTTGCGTGGAGGAAATAATGATGGGAACATGATTTAAATCGTGTGTGGGGAGTCTCGGCGCGATTTCAAGTGAATCGAAGACCCACAGGTCGAAAAGTGAGTTGGAACGGAGAGGAAATGGAACTCGAAAGGCTACTTTGGGCCGTGAGCCAAATCCGGCACTTGCGCGGATGAAATGATGATGTGGACATGATCTAAATCATGTTTGGAGAGTCTCGATTCGATTTGAAACGAATCGGAGGTCAAAAGTGCCAAAAGTGAGTGGGAACGGAGAAGAAACGGAAAAAGTGGAAATTTCGCAAAGTCCTTGAGGAACACTGGGGTCGAGACATTGATCCAATGTCCCGACATCCAATGTCAGGACAATGGTGGATGTCGGACCCGTAAGTCGGAAAATGGGCAAAAGGGCCCTGCGCAGGCCAGGTCCGGACATTGGGGCAAGGTACGGACATCCAAGGTCCGGACATTGATGAATGTCCGGTCTCAGCAGCCCGAAAATGCCCAGTTCGGGCTGTTGCAATAGATGAAGAGTTGAGGGGCCTTATAGCATTTTTTGGAGGGCTTATGTGTAAAGAGGGTGTTAAAACCTCTTTTCTCTCTCTCTCTCCCTCACAGATCTCTTCCACCCTCTCTCTCTGTTCGACCAAAGGGAAGGAAAAGAGAGAAAGAAAGGGAAGAAGAAAAAGAGAAAGAAAAAGAAGAAAAGGAAGGAGATGATGAAGAAGATGATGCTGGAGACTCCAATGGCCATCTTCTTCCTCCCCTTTGTGCAAGAGGGCTTCTTGTAGAGGTAAGCCCTTGCTCCTCTCATGGTAGATCTTCTAGTAATGGGTTTCTAAACCCTAGATTGAGGATTTGATCTCGCTACAAGAATAGAAACCTTGTAGCAACCGAAGAACACATGAAAACCATGTTTTCTTCGTAGAGCTCTAATGGTAGATTTCTAGGGTTTGCTCTAAGCACCCTATGGATGGTTCTAGTACTCCTAGATGAGTTCCTAGTTGTTGAACAAGCTTTCTATTGCTTGTTCTAGAGATCAAAATGGTGGGATTGCGTAGATGCAAACCTAGGGCTCCAAAATGGGGTTTTTAGAAATAGATGAGATTGATCTCATTTGACCCCATAGAAATCTAATTGGGGGCCTAACGAACGCGTTGGCGCGCTCGGTTCGGTGATCCGACGAGCGAGTACAAAGATATTAATTATTTAATATATTCATACCGGATGTCCGAGACGCAAGATAGGAGCCCAAAATTCATGAAAACGGAACTGGGGCAACTTGAAGGCGTGGGGCAACGGCACAAGGTCTTAGATTGGGATTCGGAGATCGTTCGGTTGGTCGTGTAAGAGTTCGAGCCAAACCGGGTCAAGAGTGCCGTAGGCGGCCGATTGCAAGTGTCGACGAGCAATCGAAGTGCGAATTTGAGGTGGGTTGTGTTTACCGAAGCGACTTGGTCGCCTGTATGTCTAAGAGTCATTTAACTCTTATTGACGCATGTTCAATACTGCATGATTAGAAATGCATGCTAGTGAGGTAAAGTAAAAATGCTAAGTAGATGCAAGTAAACAAATAAAATGCATGATAATAGCATAAAGTATAATGCTAGAAGAGTAAAAGAATGCATGCTTAGCATAGTGAACATTCGATGAACATGACAATAGCATAATGTAGAAATGCTAGTGAACGAGTGAGCATGAACCTAGTGTTTAAAGAATGCCAAGTGTAAGAATGCTAAGTAAATGAATGCTAAGTAAAGAATGTGAGTCATGGACTAATACACATATAGATCGAGTGGCATCCAACTTAGTGTAAAGAACATAAGTTGTAGTAAACCTGGAGTCATGTGGACCTAGGAGAATGACATCTAACCTAGTGTAAAGAACATAGGTTATAGTAAACCTAGAGTCAAATGGATCTAGGTAAAGAACAGTGAACCTAGTGTCAAGGACATAGGTTGGTTAAAGAGGATCGTGGACCTAGTGTTAGTAAACATAGGTCGAGATGGAAGGACATAGAACCTAGAGTTAAGTCAACCTAGGTTATGTGATGATGAATGAACCCTAGTGTCAAAGAGACCTAGGATGCAAAGAACAATGGACCTAGATAGGTCGACACTATAGGGTTAAGACCAACCCTTGAGTTATGTGAAATGGATTGAATCCCTAGGAATGAATCTTTGTTAGTGCGGCGTGCTAGTGCGGCGAGTAAGTGAATGGCAACTGCAGGTACGTGTGGTTCTCCTCGCCTGGCAGTGACTCTTCGGGTACGTGTGGTTCTCCTCGCCCGGTATGAGTATGAGATTGGGGACGCAGGTACGTGTGGTTCTCCTCGCCCGTGGGTCCATTGAGCGACTTGTGGTCCGGGGGTTGATGATAGTTCTCACCCTGTGCGTGGACCTATAGTCGAGAGAATCTAAGGCTGAGGTGCATGTGAGACGTCCTTCGCCTCGAGCCTGACAGAGCGCGGAATATCCACAAGCAATTGACTCAAGACCGAGTCGGGTGGCATAGTGAGCTGAGGCCAAGTGACCTTAGATATGTTTGCTAAATAGCATAAGTGCCATGAGTATAGACTAAAGAATGAAATTAGCTAAATCTTGTAGATAGCTAATAGTGGGATGGAAAAGCTAAAGTAAAGAATAGCAAGAACATAATGAAAAGCTAAGAATTAAGTGAAAGTTGCATATTGCATTTGTGATGCAGGTTTTTATGTTAGTTGCAAGTTATATATCTATATATGTTTTTGGACTAACATATCTGCAGTGCCTCCTTGGACCTATTGGTCGAGCTGTTCTCTTGGGTGACCGTACCCACGAGAACTATGGACAATAGTTCTCACCCCGTGCAGTACACACGTGAGCGGCGCACAGCAGGCGCGAAGGGCGTAGCTCGGTAGATAGCGCCTACCCAGATCGAGATAGAAGTACCCCAGTCGGCTAACTAGGGGTTTGAAAGTGAAAAGAATATGTTGTAATAAAGTTGTAAACCATATTGTAATAACTAGATTGTATTGGGAAGTTTAAAGTTAATGTAAAATTGTAATATTGGTTGAATGGTTGTAATAGCAAGTAGCTGCATTTATATTTATGATACTTCCTTATGCAATCTGTTTGTAATATATGTTCCTTTTTGGAACCTCTTGTAATTGTATGGATTGCGACGCCTTGAACGTACAGGGGAAACTCTGTCCGTTCGGCGGTCTGTCGGCGCGCCCGAACCCGACCAAATAGGCGGGCTCGGAGCGTGACAGATTCAATAATCGCAATCTAGCTATCCGATCAATCACAACCTCTTATGTGTGTGACCCATAGGTTCTATTCTATCTAGTAGTGAGATATATTTTGATCACTATCAACAATATCACTAAAACCCCTTTCAATGGATCGGAACAATTCCAACTCAGCTTAATGAGAATTATCGATTATCTAAATAATTCTCATGAGTCTCACAATCCACCAGTGACGCCTAGCAGCATGTAGTAGCATTCGAGTAGAATGGAATAATGAACCTCTTGGTGCAGTTACTGTGTGATACAATCCTTCTATCATGAGTCCCGACTAGACGGAGATTATGGAATAACTCGTCAAACCCCATCGTCTGTCATATGTTAAATTTATTCGACTCGAGTTTCTAATATCAGAAACCCTTTTCTGCTATTAACTTTGCCCTGACCAAGGTCTTCTAAACTCGGTCTCATAAATCACATAGGACTAACACCCCTATCTACCAAGGGAGATAGAGTTCATCTAAGTGTGCACCCTATTCCTACAATGAACCTACTGCAGTCAACATGCACCGCAAGGACCCGAATGGCTAGGGACCCAGTGTATGTACAGTCAAACTACAGTAACCTCACTGTGAATAGCCGAGGCACCGCAGGTCAAAGGACAAGTCACACTACTGCAACATTGAGTAAGTCACTGACGAGTGAATAGACATCCAAATGACTTCTCACTTTGGTCACGCTTGGTACCTTTGTTCTCTAACAACCACCTGCATATTCGCTTCAGTGTCCCCACACTGTCAACTCGAGACCTGTCTACCCAAAAGGGAAGCGACCTATGCACCAATCTCACCGGATCACTCACCGTCTCCGTGATGATCCATTGATCGGGAGTATTTAGGAATTAACCACCAATGACACATGTCTCAAATTTTCAACTCTTGAGAATATATGTCATCATCTTATTAATTCCTTGGACGATTCATGGACACATATACAACATGAATGGAAATAAGAACCCAAATATATTCATAATATTTTAAAGTCAAATACAAAATTATGTCCTAGAAAGAATACATGTGTCGGCCTGGTTGGCTTCTAGGGCATACTTCTAACAGCTATGAGGTCCGATAACGAGATCGAGTCATGTACGTGGTGAACAAGCATGGGAACTTGTATGTTCGGAATGAAACTACAGTCAGAACAGGAGCAAAACCAATTTGGGTTCCAAAAGTTCGCAGAGGTGCAGTTGCTTAAGGCGAAGTGGCGGATGCGGTGACATCAAGCGGAGGAGATAAGGTCAAGGTGGAGCTTATATGGTGTCACGCCCCGAGCCCGATCCTTTTGGCCGGTTCGAGAGCGTCAAACAGATGCCGAACGAACAGAGCCTCCCCTGTCCGCCCAAGGCTCAACAATAGTACATATAGAGTATAAATTTTGCAATTGCGGAAGCATACAAAAATGGCTTGCACGAGGGCAAGCAATAGCCAAAGTGAAAGTACTAAACTAAACCACATACAAGTATTATGATTAATTTGAATCACATACATACAAGTATTTTTAAAGTTGTCACAACCCGCGACCACCCGCCAATTTGGCCGAAGTCGCGGCGCAGCCAACAGACCGCTGAACGGACAGAGTTTCTCCTGTACGTCCTAGGCGTCGCAATCAATACAATTACAAGAGGTTCCAAACAGGAACAGATATCACAATCAGATTGAATAAGGAAGTATCGAAAACATAAATGCAGCTACTTGCTATTACAACCATTCAACCCAGATTACAATTTTTACATTTTTCTTCAAACTCCCTAATACAATCTAGTTATTACAAGTTATTACAAATTTATTTACAAGTTTGATACATCTTGTTCTCCCTGCTATACCCCTAGCTATGCCGACTGGAGTACTTCTATCTCAGTCTCTGGGTAGGGCACTATCTACTGAGCTACGCCCTTGCCTCGCGCTGCTGCTGCGCCGCTCACGTGTGTACCTAGAAAATACCCCAAAACAACGTGGGGTGAGAACCAAGTCTATGGTTCCCAGTGGGTACGGCCACCCACGGGAAAAGCTTGACCAATAGGTCCAAGAAGGCACTGCAAATATATTAGTCCGAAAACATCTACAGATAGATAATATGCAACTAACATAAAAACTTGCCTCACAATATGCAATATGCAAATTATGCAATGATTCTTAGCTTTTCTTTACTTTATTGCTATTCTTTACTTTAGCCATTTCATTCTTAAACTTAGCTATTCATTAAGTTAGCTATTCATACTCTTTACTCTTTATTCTTCACACTCGGGCACTTATGCTATTTAGCAATTCACTTCTAAGGTCACCTCTACCTCAGCTCACTATGCCACCCGACTCGGTCTTGAGTCAATCTCT
This sequence comes from Aechmea fasciata, assembly GCA_025177825.1. Taxonomy (NCBI): domain Eukaryota; kingdom Viridiplantae; phylum Streptophyta; class Magnoliopsida; order Poales; family Bromeliaceae; genus Aechmea; species Aechmea fasciata. The sequence continues at coordinate 12,753,903 of CM045923.1, forward strand.
TGTGGATAATCCGCCTGCTGTCTAGCCCGAGACGTTGGACGTCTCACAACCACCTCAGCTGTCAACAGCCTGCCGCCCTCTGTGACTCAGCCTCATAGCGGCGAAATCGTCGCACACGCTGAACTCGGCTCGAGACACTTGACATAGCAATTCTGGTGTCGAACACGGCGTACTTACCCAGCGCGGACTAGAGCCATGATCTAACCATTTGGGGGCGAACTAATCACTCCACACCCAACAATGGTTCAAGTCACGTCTCAGCCACCTGGCGCACGTATCGTACTTACCCAGCAATGGTTTCAGTCAATCCTGGCGGTCTGATCCTCAACCCGGCTCAACCGGTATAGAACTCAACTTGGCTCACCCACCCGGTGGCGAAATCGTCACACACACGCCACGACAGTGGTATAGCCCTGGACGGCGAAATCGTCGCACACGCCCGACACCCTGGGTGGTGTCCAAAACTCGGGATTCCGGAATCCATTCCACTTTGCTTGAGGGTTGGCTTTGACCCTCAAGAGTCGACCTACTTGGTCCAATGTTCTTTACATCCTAGGTCTACTTGACTCTAGGGTTCATTCTTTGTCACATAACCTAAGTTACTTTACTCTAGGTTCAATGCCATTCTAACTCGACCTATGTTTACTAACACTAGGTCCATTATCATCGTTGTTCAACCTATGTCCTTGACACTAGGTTCAATGCCACTCACCTAGATCCATATGACTCTAGGTTTACTATGACCTATGTTCTTTACACTAGGTTAGATGCCACTCGATCTATGTGTTTGCTTATGTCCAGGACTCACATTATTTACTTGGCATTCCACTATTGAGTTCTCTACTCATTCTAGAGTTATCGATCCATTTACTTGCATATTAACCTAGCATTTATTCTTACAATGCTAATCATGCATTCTAGCATTTATCTTTACATGTAATCAATGATATGCCTCTACTTAGCATTTACATTAACTATTAACATGCATTTTCTACACATGCATCATATGGCATTTACATGCATATTGATCTAGCATTTTCTCACTATACTAAGCATGCATTCATCTACTCATCTAGCATTATACATTATGCTATTATCATGCATCTACTTAGCCTTTTTACTTTATGTTATTAACATGCATCAACATGAATCTATGTCAATCTTAGACATACAGGCGACCTAGTCGCTGTGAGTTACGGGGAAACCCCAAGGATCTATCTAGATTGTATCCGACACCTAGAGGGGGGTGAATAGGTGTACCGGCCAAAAAACCACAAATCTCGATGCAATAAAAAGTAAATGCGGAAAATAAAAAGCACACCGAGATTTACGTGGGAAAACTCCAAACTCGGAGTAAAAAACCCACGGGACCAACACGCGAATAAACAATCAATAAGAGAAAAGATTACAAGGTGATACCGAACTCCACGGACTCGACCTCTCTAACTCTCCTATAGATCTCCGCGCAATCCTCCGGGCTGTCCACGCCCTCACGTCCGAGTCCACGAACGCCACGTCCCGAATCCACGAAACGCCTCCACTTCGAATCCACGAAGCCTTGATCACGCCGAATCCACGACGCCCACTCGAATCCACGAGCGCACTCTGTCCGGAGCAAGAACAATACGATCGGTGATGATTTATTGCTTAGACAATCATTAAAGAACCGTAGACGATGTTTCTAAGCAATAGCCGGATCAATTCTCTATTAAGAACGAGAAATTAGGGTTTCGAGAATTGATCCGATAGAAACTTATTGTTGAAGAAAGAAAGAAAGCACCCAACAAGTTTCTAGGGTTTCAAGAAGATATTCTATGCTTAGTTATGTTTTAGAAACACCCCTACATCTTATTTATAGGTTTAGAAGACTTCTAGATAGATTTAGATTAGAAAAATAAATCTTTAGAACAGATTTCGTATCGAGGGACCGGTCCTCCAAGGCAGGGACCGGTCCTCCCTTGCGCAATAAGAAATTAATCACCGAGGGACCGGTCTCACTGCTCAGGGGACCGGTCCTCTTTTGCGTCAAGAGAATATCAGGTTACTGGGACCGGTCTTCAGAGGTAGGAGACCGGTCTCACTCTGCGTCATGAGAATATCAGGTTACTGGGACCGGTCCTCTAAATGTGGAGACCGGTCCTCTGTGCAAAATTGCGCAGAAGGTGCTTACTGGGACCGGTCCTCTCAATGTGGAGACCGGTCCTCTGTGCAAAATTGCGCAGAAGGTGCTTACTGGGACCGGTCCTCTCAATGTGGAGACCGGTCCCAAAATTGCGCAGAAGGTGCTTACTGGGACCGGTCCTCTCAATGTGGAGACCGGTCCTCTCAACCAGATATGCAGAGTGAAGAACCAAATTAGTTAAAAACTTAATTTCAACAATCCTAATGTCTTCTAAACACTTGTTAAAGTATATAAATCATCATCATCAGTATTTGAACTTACCGAGCATTGTAGATTTACGTTTCGAGTCTGCGAGTCTTCGATCTTCGTCTCATCTTCTCTAAACCTTCAAGGCTCCGAACTAACTTCACGAAATATGCCAACATAAAATCCGTAACAGTCGCTTCGGTAAACACAACCCACTTTAGCTTTGCTCTCCGATTGCTCGTCGACACTTGCAATCGGCCGCCCGCGGCACTCTCGACCCGGTTCGGCTCGAACTCTTGCACGGCCACCCGAACGATCACCGATCCTCGATCCGAGACTTTGTGGCGTTACCCCACGCCTTCAAGATGCCCCAGTTCCGTTTTCACGAATTTAGGGCTTCTATCTCGCGTGCTGCGGCCATCTGGTAAGAATATATTATATTATTAATATCTTTGTACACGCTCGTCGGATCACCGAACCGAGCGCGCCAACGCGTTCGTTAGACCCTCAATTAGGTTTATATGGGGTCAAATGAGATCAATCTCATCTATTTCTAAAAACTCCATTTTGGAGTCCTAACATCGCATTTACCCAAATCCACCATTTTGATCCCTTGAACAAGCAAAAGAAAGCTTGATCAACACCTAGACTCATCTAGGGCTATTGGAACCATCCTTAGGGTATTTAAAACAAACCCTAGAAATCCACCATTAGAGCACTACGAAGAAAACGTGGTTTTTATGTGTTCTTCGGTTGCTACGGGGTTTCTACACTTGTAGAGAGATCAAAATCCTAGATCTAGGGTTTAGAAACTCATTTCTTAAAGATCTACCATAAGAGGAGGCTAAGGCTTACCTCTCCATGAAGCTCTCTTGCACAAGGAAGAAGAAGAGGATGGCCATGATCATCACCATCATGATCTTCTTCTTCATCTCCTTCTTTTCTTCTTCTTCTTCTTCTCTTTTTTCTTCTTTTCTTCCCTTTCCTTTCTTTTTCTTTCTTGCTGTCGACAGAGAGGGAGAGGGAGAGAGATCTGAGGGAGTGAGAGAGAAAAAGAGAGTGTTTAATCCACTCTATACACTCATCTCATGCCAAATTTGCATATAAACCCCTCAACAACGCTTATCTTGCAACAGTCCAAACTAGGCACTTTCGGGCTACTGAGACCGGTCTTCACCATGGAGTTTGGACCTGGAGATCGGTCCCCACACTCAAGACCGGTCCCCATTAAGATTGGAGATCATGTCTTCCTAAAAGTCTTGCCGTCTAAAGAAATAAGGAGATTCGGGATTCGAGGCAAGTTGAATCCCCATTTCATTGGACCGTATGAGATCTTGGAGCGTGTAGGCCCGGTAGCGTATAGACTTGCTCTACCGCCGAACCTATCAGGTGTGCATGACGTAGTCCATGTATCGGTCCTTCGGAAGTATATCTTTGACTCGACTCATGTGTTGGATGCTACACCGTTGGAGTTGCGGGATGATTTGAGCTTCGAGGAGCAACCCGTGAAGATTTTAGCTCGCGAGGTGAAGAAGCTCTGGAATCGGGAGCTTTTTTATGCGAAAGTCCTATGGAGCAACAACGAGGAGCGGGAGGCCACGTGGGAGTTGGAGAGCGCGTTGCGAGAGCGCTACCCCAATCTTTTTCAGATGGAGTCGTGAGGTATGACTTAGATTTTCGAGTTTCGCAGACGAAACTCCTTTTTAGGAGGGGGTGAATGTGACGCATTGAACTTTGCAAATAGCAAGGTTCGAGTGTTTGGTTGGTGTTTCAGACTTTTCCACTCTTTGTGGAGGGACGTGGTTGATGTTCCGACCCGCTGTTCGAAATTCTGAAGTTTTTGGCTAAGTCCTGAGAAACTCATTCTCGGGGACCGGTCCCCGGAGGGAGAGACCGGTCTCCCCAAATAGTGTGGTGGTGGCTGGTGTGGCGACTGGTCTCGAACCCTGAAGACCGGTCCCCGTACGCGCAGTCTGCGGGAGAGGCCTTGGAGACCGGTCTCGGCTATCAGAGACCGGTTCCCGTACGCGAGGCTTGCGGGAGGACCACCCGAGACCGGTCTTGGCTAGCAGAGACCGGTCTCCGAGCCCGAAATCTGCCCAGTCCAGGCAGTGCACATGTTGCAAAGTGGATGGGCTTTTCGGGATATTGTTACAATAGAGGGCCTATGTGGCCACTCCTTCTCTTCTTTTCTCATTTCACTCTCTCACACCCTCTCTTACACTTAGAAAGAGAAGAAAAAAGAGAAGAAGAAGGAGAAGGAAGGAGGAGGAGTGAGGGGAGAGCTTGCTTGGTAGGTTTGGAGCATCTTTCATCTTCCTCATTTCTCACCATTGGAGGCTTGAAGCTTGTGGTTGGAGCATTGTGGAGATAGAGCCTTCAACCCTAGAGCATTTTGAGCTCTGTTTGAAGCTTCTTAGAGGTAAGTTGCAAGTTTCCTTCCTCTAGATTTGGGTTTTGGTGGCTCCCTTGTGTAGAAACCCTATAATGGGATTTTTGGGTTATTTTTAGGGCTTTTCGATTTGGGGACTTTGGAACCTAATTAATGGGTTTAGAACCTTTGTTTAGGTTGTATTGGAAGGACTCTACCTCCTATTTGGTATTTTTGGGGCTTTTCGATTTGGGGGCTTTGGAACCTAATTAATGGGTTTAGAACCTTTGTTTAGGTTGTATTGGAAGGACTCTACCTCCTATTTGGAGATCGAGTGAGCTTCCTTCACATTCGGTGAGTTTCTTCACCCCTTTTGTCGTGTTGCTTAAAGATTGAACTCATGGTTCATCTTTTGAGGTTGTAACTCCTATGGTTTGCTTCTTAGGGCACTAGGAGCTAGAATATAAGCTTCGTTAGGAGATCGGAAGGTCGAGCGAAGCACTTGGTGGGTTTGGCTTCACGAGAATAGGAGAAAATGTCTCCTATGTGGTTATTTGGTTTGGTTTAATCGTTTTGCATGCATATTCATACTAGATAGAATTAATATGAATTTTGGAATACCTAAAATGCATGTGCCATGTATCATGAAAATTTACCTCTATGTAGTAGAGCCCAATGTGTATCTTGCATGCATGTTTAATGTGACATACTGAACTTTTGCAAATAGCAAGGTTCGAGTGCTGGATGTGAGATCTGAGCTTTTCCAGACTTTCTCGAGGGTCGTTGACTGTGTTCCGACCTATGGCACGAGTCCCGAGAATAGCGGTTGAAACCTATGCACCAAAATCTAAAATGTTAGATTTTAGATGGCTTTCGGATTGCATTTTCGAGCACTTGTACCGGTACAAGGTTGATGGTTGTACCGGTACAGATGGTATTTCCTCTCCAACCCGAGGCTCGGGTTTGGCAGTTTCGCAGGATTTGTACCGGTACACTTTTCCCGTGTACTGGTACACTTTGGCAGATTTTGATAGTCCGAAACTGCAAGGGTGTAGATGCAATTTGGCCTTTCTATATACCACCCCCACGCCCCTAGGGCATCTCTTGAGCCTCTTCACAGCAGGAAACTAGGTAGGGAGGTCCTTTCTTCTTCCTCTTTGATTCTTTTTAGTTTTGGTTGGATTTCTAGAGATTAAACCCTTCTCTTTGGCTCTCTTTTGCATCTTGGTGCATTTTGCACCATGGGAGAAGATTGAAAGCTTGGACTTGGAGCTTGTTGAAGGAAAGATCTTTAACTTTGTTGGTGTTTGAGCCTTGATTAGAGCTTCTAGAAGGTAAGCAACTTAGCATCTTTCTCTAGTTTGGGATTTGGAGCTCTCTTTTGGTAGAAACCCTAGTTTTGGAGATTTAGGGTTTATTTTGGGGCTTTGTGATTTGGGGCCTTTTGAGCTCAATTGATTGGTTTGGAACCTTGATTTAGGTTGCATTGGAAGGGATTTAGCTTCCATTTGAGGATTTGTGAGGGATTTATACACATTAGGTGAACTTTTCCTTACCTTTTTGCCTGTTTAAAGATTGAACTCATGGTTCATCTTTTGAGGTTGTAACTGTCACGCCCCGAGACCGATCCATTTGGCCGGTTCGAGCGCGTCAACAGACGCCGAACGGACAGGGCTTCCCCTGTCCGCCCAAGGCTCAACAAGTACAGCTAGAGTATAAATTTTACACATGCGGAAGCATACACAAAAGGCTTACACGAGGGTAAGCAACATAGCCAGAGTGAAAGTACTAATGTAAACATACAAGTAACATGATTAATTTCAATCACATACATGTAAATATCTTTACAACTTTGAGTTCTTTAAAGTCCTTACATTCAATTGCATCATTTCTTTCTTACATCACTTTACCTCAAAATATAACTTGATTACATTCAAAGTTAAGCAACTATAATCATCAAATACAAAAGATGATATAAAGGGAATGCAACTACCAAAAAGTAATAACTTGGCGGTCTCTATCTAGGGCGCGATGCCCTTACCGCGGTCCTCGGCCGGCTCGCTCGGTCCCGGCCCTGTGGAGATAGTGGGGTGAGAACTACAACGAAGTTCCCAGTGGGTTCGGCAACCAACCACGCCGACTTTCCCACTAGGTCTAATTCAAGCGTAATAGAAAGAAAGGTAAGATAATAACCAACTAACAAATGCAGCTAATACGCTTGAAAGTAACAATAAGATGATCGAATAATAACTCATAATGATTGAAGGATCATAGTTCAATACCCAATCTCTTGGCTAACCCGTAGGTTTCGCCTCAACAAGACTCAACCAACTCAAATCCCTATTGTCGAGGAAACACTACAACCCGACGGGACCGTCCTCCGGGAAACACTACAACCCAGTGATGACAACTCCGGAGCACATCGCCCGAGGGGGAGCTACCGCCCTTGAGCAAGGACTATATGGTGAGTACGATCAATCCTTAACTCTAAGGATTCCAATTTCAATTCATTCCTCGACTTCAAGGGGACTATGTTCATATGACCCTTAACTCTAAGGTTGTTGTCATAATGTCAATTTCAAAACTCTACTAGTGTTATGTACACTACTTGTTCTTGTTCTCGATGCCATACAAGTTGTCTAAGTACTCTAGACTCACACTTGTCACAATCTCTATGTTCATGTCCAATGTCACATTCACTTGGCAATTACACTAAGTTCTTGTTCTTTAACATGCATACATAGGGTTCTTGTTCTTTTACTATACAATCTCATACAAATCTACCTCATGCATTTGAACTCACAAAAGCAATAAAAAATGCATATTAAACCCTACAATGCAACATGCTCAATATATAAATATGCTCAAAATGTGACACTTAGACATAGAGAGAAGTTCGATGTCTTTGGAATGCACCACCCACCTCTAAATATTATGGATGGGTTGCGGGTCGAGTTTCGTGCCCAACCGATCCCTAGTTTACCACCTGCGCGTTAAACAGAGCCTAAATCAGGCTAGTTTACATAGTAACTCATAATTTGGCTTTTCGTTTAAACAAACGGAGTTGTCCTACGCGTCGGGGATACTCCCAATTAGGTTTCCACAAGGTCATTTTACCTTGGAAACACCCTAGGGCAAAAGCCCCAATTTTCAAACCCTAATAATGCCATTTAGGCATTCCCATGGGATTGATCTCATCCGTAAGCAAAAGAAAGCTTATGAACCCATGAGAAGCTCTCTAGAACCATTCTAAAGTCTTTAGAACCATCTATAAGGCATCTATTACAAACCCTACTAAGCCACCATGAGAGCACATGAGCTCTCATGGAGGTTTCATGGTGTTCTTGCTCTAGCAAGCTTCTTACACTAGCAAAAAGCTAGAAACCTCAAAAACTTAGGAGAAAACTCAAACCCTAAGGTTAACTTGCAAAAGCCTACCTCTTGTAGTAAGTTCAACCAAAGCTTTGTTGTAGGAGAGCTCCAATGCCCACCAAAAGCTCCAAAACCTTCTCCATCTTCTTCTTCTCCAAGTTCTCCTTGATCTCCTAGAGCTTTTCTAGAGAGGGAAAGGGAGAAAAGAGAGTGAGAGTGGAGAGGAAATGAGGGTGCTGTGAATAGAGAAGGGCCTAAGCATATATCATGTTGCCACAATTGCATTTAGACCCTCCCAACTCTAAATATTACATCCCCGAGCGCGGTTTCGAACCTAATGTCCGGTCTCGGCCGGTTGTCCGGTCTCAGTAAGCCCTCCTTTCGGGACTTAGCCATTTTTCTGCATGTTACGCAGCCAATGTCCGGTCTTGGCTGGATGTCCGGTCTCGGATTGTCCGGTCTTGGCTGGTTGTCCGGTCTCAGTACGCTGGTTTTCCAGGACTTAGCCAATTTCCTCACTGCGCAGCTGGGGCACTTGGTGGCATCCGGACATTCCCTGGATGTCCGGTCTCGGCTGCTCCAAGTCTGGGAATTCCACCAGACTTGCAGTTTAGCTTTTCCACGACCCCACTTCGCTGTGCGCGTGCTCCAAAGCACTAAGAACCCACACCTACTCGCATCCACTCCGGGTCCCGCTCATTTTGACGGAACTCGACACGCTTTACGGGAAAGTGGGTTGTTACATTCTCCACCCCTTAAATTTAGTTTCGTCCGCGAAACTTATAATCTAGATTCATACCTCAATCCAGATTGTCAAATAGATGGGGGTAACGCTCCCGCATCACGCTTTCAAGCTCCCACGTAGCCTCCCGGTCGTTGTGGTTGCTCCAACGGACTTTAACATACGGAATTCTTCGGCTCCGTAGTTTTCTTTCTTCCCGATCGATAATGTACGCCGGAAACTCGTCGTAGCTCATATCCTCTTGAATCTCCGACGGTTCAAATGCAAGAACATGGTCGGGATCATGGACATACTTGCGGAGATTAGATACATGGAATACATCGTGTACCCCCGCAAGCCTTGGTGGTAGTGCTACTCTGTAGGCCACTGCTCCCACTCGCTCCAAAACCTCAAATGGTCCGAGGTATCGAGGACTTAGCTTTCCCCGTACTCCAAAACGTTTGATTCCTCGCGTCGGCGATATCTTTAAGAACACATGGTCACCAACTTCGAACTCTATGTCCTTTCTTCGCTTGTCGGCATAACTCTTGTGTCGAGATTGCGCCGTCGCAAGTTGTTGGCGGGCAAGGCGAACTTTCTCCTCTGCCTCCCGCACTACATCGGGGCCAAGAACAGCTTTCTCGCCCACGTCGCTCCAATGAATTGGAGAGCGACACTTTCTTCCATACAGGGCCTCAAATGGCGCCATCGCGATACTTTCCTGATAACTGTTATTGTACGCGAATTTCGCCATTGGTAGATGGTCATGCCAATTACCCTTATAATCAAGTACACACGCTCGGAGCATATCCTCAAGTATTTGTATCGTTCTCTCCGATTGATCATCACTTTGAGGATGAAATGCCGTGCTAAAATCGAGCCGTGTGCCCAATGCCTCTTGTAGGCTCCTCCAAAAGTGAGAGGTGAACCTCGGGTCCCGATCCGATACGATAGACGCCGGAACCCCGTGAAGTCTCACAATCTCGTCAATATAGACTTGAGCCAATTTGTCCCCCGACCAAGTGATATGAATCGGAAGGAAATGTGCTGACTTCGTTAACCGGTCCACGACCACCCAAATTGCATCGTGTCCCCGGATCGAGGCAATCCGGTCACAAAGTCCATAGCTATATTTTCCCATTTCCAAACGGGTATAGGTAAGCTTTGCAACTTTCCCGCCGGAAATCGCCGCTCCGCCTTTACTTGTTGGCAAGTAAGACACTGCGCAACAAATTCTCCAATGTCTTTCTTCATGCCTGGCCACCAATATTGCAACTTTAGGTCTCGATATATTTTGGTGCCGCCCGGGTGGATACTATAAGGAGATTGATGCGCCTCTTGCATAATCGCCTTACGGAGATCCTTATTCTTGGGTACACACCAACGATTTCGAAATCGTAGTGTGCCGTCGGTCCCAATGCCAAAGTCATCGGCACTACCGCCTTCTACCTCGCCGCGCACCTTCTGGAGATACTCATCGGAAGTCTGCAATTCCTTGATCCTCTCCAATAAGGTCGGTTGCATCACTAAGGTAGCAAGTGTAGCCGGCACTCCTGCCACTACTGCCAAGCCAAGCCGTTGCAGCTCCTTTTGCAACAACGGTTGAGGAGTAATTGCCGATGCTAAGTCTTCTCCAGATTTTCTACTTAGCGCATCGGCTACGACGTTAGCCTTTCCGGGGTGGTATAAGATCGTGACATCATAGTCCTTCAGTAATTCTAACCACCGCCGTTGTCGCATATTAAGCTCCTTCTGGGTGAACAAGTACTTAAGACTTTTGTGGTCCGTGTAGATCTCACAATGTTCCCCATATAAGTAATGCCTCCATAATTTTAGCGCGAAAATCACCGCGGCTAATTCCAAGTCATGGACTGGGTAGTTCTTTTCATAGGGCTTCAATTGGCGCGACGCATATGCTATGACTCGCCCATTTTGCATCAACACACACCCTAGCCCGATGTAGGAAGCATCACTGTACACGACATATGTCTCCCCCGGCGTCGGTAGAGCAAGTACCGGGGTTGTCGTCAACCTCTCCTTTAACTCCTTGAAGCTCCGATCGCAATCTTCGCTCCAAACATACTTGACCCCCTTATGTGTGAGGCGCGTTAGCGGAGTGGTTATTTTGGAGAACCCCTCCACAAACCGCCGATAGTAACCCGCAAGTCCAAGAAAACTGCGGATTTCCGTTGCACTCGTCGGGCGAGGCCAATCTTTAATCGCCTCAACTTTCTTTGGATCCACCGGGGCATTAGTAAGCCCGAATGGCATTACCGTGAACTCATAATGGCCATACCGCGTACGGTACGCCGTTTTGTGCACATCCTTGGGCCGTATCTTCAATTGATGATACCCCGACTGTAGGTCTATCTTTGAATACACCTTTGACCCTTTCAACTGATCGAACAAGTCATCGATCCTCGGCAACGGGTACTTGTTCTTCACTGTGACCTTGTTCAACTCGCGGTAATCCACGCAGAGTCGAAGTGTGCCGTCTTTCTTTTTGACGAATAGCACCGGAGCTCCCCACGGAGACACGCTCGGCCTCACAAAGCCTTTATCGAGCAAGTCTTCCAACTGTGCTTTAAGCTCCTTTAGCTCCACCGGTGCCATCCTATACGGAGCCTTCGAAACTGGCGCCGCCCCGGGAATCAAGTCGATAACGAATTCAACTTCCCGGTCTGGGGGCAATCCCGGTAACTCCGCCGGAAATACATCCGGGTACTCACACACCACCCGCATACCCTCAAGGTCTGGGTGTTCCTTGCGGCTGTCCACGATGGTCGCCAGGTAGGCTTTGCAACCACCCTTTATCATTTTTCTTGCCCTAACCGTGGATATGGTCGCAGCAAAGCGTGCACCCTTACACGCCCGATACACCATTACCTCTTGATTTGGCTCCCGAAAAGTGATTACCCTTCGCTCGCAGTCGATGACCGCATAATACTTGGTAAGCCAGTCTAGCCCCAAGATTACATTAAATGACCACAACTGTGTCAGTACTAACATATCGATCGGCATGACCCAATCGCCTATCCGGACTGGACACGCCGGACACTCGTCATAGACGCTATAGGCATGCCCGGGGGATTTAATATCCCAACCTTCCTCATCATGTATAATCTCTAGGTCATGAGTTCTAGCAAACGATGCACTTATAAATGAATGCGATGCACCCGTATCAAAAATAGCTTGAGCTCTAGTGCCATTGATAGAGATAATACCTGCCACAATGTCGTCGGACGCTGGAGTCTGCTCCTCCACCTGAGTGGCAAAAACCCGCCCACTCGGTGCCCTCGTTGCCTCCGGCTGACGCGATGATGATGAGCGTCCAGCCGCCATAGGGGGTGGCAACCCCATCAGCTGCCTCGGTGTAGAAGGGGATGACGCCGCCGTCTGAGCAGACGACCCCCCAACTGGGGCACTCTCTTATCATGTGCCCCGGTTGGCCACACTTGAAGCACTTTCCTTCTCGCTGCGGGCATAAGTTCGGTCGATGATCCCCGCCGCAAATGACGCAACGGGAGGGCTTCCCGCCCTTCGCCTGCTGTCGGGGATACCGAGGGGGTTTCTTTGCATTAGGCGGCCCCCGGCACCACCCGCCGCCCGTTTCTTGCCTTTCTCCTTGGACTCCGCCATGGCCTTGCGCTCCTCTCGCGCGTAAGTGCTGCCGTGCTCCGCACTAAACGCGCGATCAAAGACCTCCGCAAAGGTCTCGAGGTGGAAAAGTTGCACCGCCTCGTAGATTCTCGGCCGGAGTCCTCGCAAGAACCAATCGGCCCGGTCACGATCATCCCGTACAACGTCCGGGACACAATCAATGATGTGGGTGAACTCCTACTCATGATCGCTACGAGCGGTCTCCTGCCTCGGCTTGCGAAATCTCTCTGCATCTTCCGCTTCACCGAGTTGAGGAAATAGTTCGTGTACACCGCTCTCTTGAACTCCTCCCACATCATAGGCGGTAGGTCGGGTGACCTATCCCGCTTGATCCGTTTCCACCATGCCTTCGCCGCCTTGTCGAGGCAGTGCGAGGCGAAATTCACCTTGTCTTTCTCCGGGGTGTTGAAGTCCTCGAAGATTGTTTCTAAGGAGTCGACCCAATACTCCACCACCTCCGGCTCCACCACTCCACCCTCGAAGATAGGTGGTTTAAACTTCATAAACTTGATGAGCGCCGCCAACTGGCGCTCCCGCTCCTCGTCGTCCGCCGAGCTACCGGGGTTTGAAGTCCCCGATCCGGCCGGAATCGCCGTAACTGGTACGGCCGCGACTAGATCTGCCACCGCCGCCGCACCTTCGACTACGGTCGGCATCCTAGCAGAAGGCGTAGGGTGCTCGGCCCCTGCCTGCGTTCCCGCTTGCTGCTGCTCCAACGTCTCCTGGAGCCGTCGTATCTGCTCGCCTTGAGCCCTCACGGAATCAGCTTGTTGTCGCACTGCGCCAATAAGCGCGGCCATTTGCTCCTCAAGCCCCCCGCCGCTGCGGGTTGCACAGGAGCCGCACTTGGTTCCTCAGGCATCGACCTTGTTCGGGGTCGACCACGAGGTGCCATTGCTTCCTGAAATGAAGCAACTCACGTTAATACTTAAACACGTACTCGAATATACCCAATCTGGCGAAAGCAAATAAGCGCATTCATTAACATTCCATAGTATCATGTCGTCGGCCGCCGATCACAACACAAGGAATAGAAAACAAATAGCGACTTAAAGTTAGTCTCTAATCATCTTACAGACATAAGACATGAACCCAATCACATGCTTTCGCTATACTTGTTCACGTCACTCACGTTCCCTTAGGTCCTTAGGTTCTTCCCAATCCTATGGCCCCTAGGTCCACCCTAAGCTTTCACCTTTGGCTTTATACCCACTCTGATACCATTTTATCTGTCACGCCCCGAGGCCGATCCATTTGGCCGGTTCGAGCGCGTCAACGTACGCCGACGACAGAGCTTCCCTGTCCGCCCAAGGCTCAACAAGTACAGCTAGAGTATAAATTTTACACATGCGGAAGCATACACAAAAGGCTTACACGAGGGTAAGCAACATAGCCAGAGTGAAAGTACTAATGTAAACATACAAGTAACATGATTAATTTCAATCACATACATGTAAATATCTTTACAACTTTGAGTTCTTTAAAGTCCTTACATTCAATTGCATCATTTCTTTCTTACATCACTTTACCTCAAAATATAACTTGATTACATTCAAAGTTAAGCAACTATAATCATCAAATACAAAAGATGATATAAAGGGAATGCAACTACCAAAAAGTAATAACTTGGCGGTCTCTATCTAGGGCGCGATGCCCTTACCGCGGTCCTCGGCCGGCTCGCTCGGTCCCGGCCCTGTGGAGATAGTGGGGTGAGAACTACAACGAAGTTCCCAGTGGGTTCGGCAACCAACCACGCCGACTTTCCCACTAGGTCTAATTCAAGCGTAATAGAAAGAAAGGTAAGATAATAACCAACTAACAAATGCAGCTAATACGCTTGAAAGTTGTTATTTATGGGGTAGCCCCAAGGATCTATCTAGATTGTATCTAACACCTTATCCCACACCTAGAGGGGGGGTGAATAGGTGTAAAGGCCAAAAACCACAAATCTCGATGCTTTAAAAAGTAAATGCGGAAAATAAAAAGCACACCGAGATTTACGTGGGAAAACTCCAACTCGGAGTAAAAAAACCCACGGGACCAACACGCGATAACAATCCACTAAGAATAAAAGATTACAAGGTGATTTACCGAATCCACGGACTCAAACATCTTTTTATCTTCTTCGGATCTCGCGCACGCCGCCGGGTTGTCCACGCCCTCACGTCCGAATCCACGAACGCCTCCACTTCGAATCCACGAAGCCTCCGATCACGTTGAATCCACGACGCCCACTCGAATCCACGAGCGCACTCCGTCCGAAGCAAGAACAATACGATCGGTGATGATTTATTGCTTAGATAATCATTAAAGAACCGTAGAAGATGATTCTAAGCATCAGCCAGATCAATTCTCCATGAAAAACGAGAAATTAGGGTTTCAAGAATTGATCCGATAGAAACTTGTTGTTGAAGAAAGAAAGAAAGCACTCAACAAGTTTCTAGGGTTTCATAATGGTCTAAACTCTAAGCATACGAATTAATGGAACCTCCATCGCTTATTTATAGATTTAGAAGACTTAGAAGTAGACTAGGATTGTGAAAACCCAATTTTGGAAATAAAATTAGAGATAGACTAGTATTTGAAAACCTATTTAAAATCAATTAGAAAACATAGAGATAGACTAGGATTTGAAATCCTATTTAAAATCAATTAGAAAACATAGAGATAGACTAGGATTTGAAATACTGTTTAAAATCAATTAGAAAACATAGAGATAGATTAGGATTTGAAAAACAGAATTTTGTCCAGATATTCAATTTAAAAACATCCTAAGTCTTCCAAACACTTTTAAATATTTATAAATTATCATCAATAATATTTGAACTTACCGAGCATTATGGATTCATGTTTTGAGTCTTCGATTCTTCGATTTATCCCTTCTTCTTTAAACCTTCAAGACTAGGACTCACTTCACGAAATATGCCAACATAAAATCCGTAACAATATCCCCCTTTGGCAATTTTGTGACAAAACCCAAAATTACATCACAACGCTCAACTCACAAAAAAATGAAATTCATTGCCATCACCAAAACAATGAACTTCTCGCGTGAAAGATCCAAAGAAATACAAAATTATAATTTTGCAACTCCTAACCAAACTCTATAACTTAAACGCAACTAGCAGTCTTGAAGTCTTCAATGATCTGCAATTAAGTTACTTTCTCCACGTGAAAGATCACAAACAAAGTTAGTAGTAATATGAAAATGAAAATCTCTCCCCCTTTGTTCATGCATCAAAAGATTGAAATTCAAACTCGAAAATCAAAAATTATCACACGCTCTACCCCTTTGGTCTTAAATTCAAGTTTTCAATTCTTCTCCCCCTTTTTGTCAAAAATTGCCAAAAAAAAATACAAATAGAGAGAAAAACAAACTAGCAAATAGAAAGTAGTCGTGTCATAGTTAAAAGCAAAAATAAGCAAACTAAACATAGTCCTAGGAGAGAAAAGATAAAACATAAATAATGAGGCTCAAAAAGGTAAAATCACTCCGTGACCTCCTCATCAAAAATTTTGCCTTGTTTCCTCAAAAATCCGTCAAAATTAAATTAATTTCATAAAAATTAAAAGTTGTACTCCAAAAATTATTATGATGAAGATAATATATTATTTGATTTCAAAAGACATCAAAACATGAAAATTTGATATTAAGAATAATCTAATTATTTAAAGTCATCAAGATGCAAATTAATGAAAAATAATTTCTAGAAATTTAGCAAAATTGACACCAATTTGTCGCAACCCGTTCAAAATAGAGATTTAGCTAATAAACAGGAGGTGGCTCTTTGAGCATCTTTTTCAATCTACCACCTTATAACGCGAAAATTCTAAAATATTCACATATATTTTTTCTCAGCCTTTTCGGTTTTTCATATAATTACCCATGAGGTAGCTTCACACACGTCTGGACGGCCAGGGGTGGTAGCTCTTTTCTACATGTGGTGGTAGTTTTCACACTCCTTTCGGATGTAACTCTTTCCACATCTTTTATACTTAGGAGTTTCTCCCTTTTTTTAAATATTCAAACTCCCCCTAAATTAGACAATCTCACAATAGAAAATAATTTTGACGAATCATAGTCAATTAGTAAATATCCATCAATTATATTCAACATTCACTATCAAGATGAATTAATTACCAACAGATTTAAATTTAATTTCAAAATTTTGATGAATGTATGTAAGAAGAAATCACATATTAAATTATCGTCAAAACAATAAAAAGTAGAGTAAAACCAATAATTAATATGAATTTAATTCAATTTGAATTGACTTTAGATACCGGTTAAGGCTCTTTTAAAAACCTTTAATCTCTCTAATTTAATGATTTTCAATCATCTCCTTTCTCAAAAAATTTTAATCAAATTAAAAACTCCCCAAAAACCTTTTCTTAAAAACGATTTTCAAAACAAATTTTAAAGATCAAACCTCGTCTAAACATATAATGCAATGAAGAAAACTTATGCAAGAAACACCTATCAAAGCATTACAAAAATAAAAATATACTAAGACGAGGAACAAGGAAAGATATCACCTTTCCGGATCCAAACTTGTCGGATCTTTGGTTGTCTTGACTTGTCGACGTTAGGTCCAAGTTGTTTCGTCTTTTGATGTTGTCCTTGAGGCTTAGAAACCCAAACCGCATGTTGTTTCGACTTAGAAATCCGGTTCGGTTGAGGGTTCGGTCGAGAGATTCGGTTGGCACGAGGTACTCGACCCAATTGATTTCCTATTTGATTCCGGGGGGGATACCGAGTAGTAGGGGGTGCCGATTGATGTTTCGGAGTTGTAGATTGAGTTTTCTTTGACTTATTCGGACAACTCCTTTTAATATGTCCTTTGATGCCGCATCGGTGACACAACTTTTCCTTCAATGTAGTTGAGACTTTAGAAGTTGACGTTAATTCCTTCTCAACATAGGTCCTTTCGTAACCAAGTCCAACCTTGTTCGTTTGACCCAATCCAAGCATGTGATCCAACTTCTTTGATCCGAAAGAAAATTTTTGAAGATCGAATTTAAGTTGATGAACTTGCTTGGTCAACTCTTTGTTGGATTTGTGCGATTCCTCAAATTGATGCTCCAAAAATTCAACTTTGTTCTTAGAGAATTTGATCGTTAAATCCGCTTCATCTAGCTTCTTTTGGAGGATCGAATTATCTTTCAATATTGCTTCCTTTTCCTCTTCGAAAGCTTTCGTCATTGTTTTCAAATTTTTGTTCTCCTCTTCAATGTCAAGTAGACGCTTCCTAAGTCTTTTGTTATGCTTCGCCATCTTTTTAGATTCGACGAGGAGTTGATGATACGCTTCCGCTAAATCCTCGTCGTTTGATTCCTCATCGCCGGAATCCGAGTCCACGTCTTCTTCCTTTGATGTTTTCAACGCTATCCCTCTACTTTGAGAAAAAGACTTGGAAGAAGATTGGTTAGTAGGAAAAGTCATATCGTAAGTGTGCAACACACCTACTAACTCTTCGGCCATTAGATAGCAATATATCTAGATCCCGCTCTGATACCAATTGTTATTTATAGGGTAGCCCCAAGGATCTATCTAGATTGTATCTAACACCTTATCCCACACCTAGAGGGGGGGTGAATAGGTGTAAAGGCCAAAAACCACAAATCTCGATGCTTTAAAAAGTAAATGCGGAAAATAAAAAACCCACCGAGATTTACGTGGGAAAACTCCAACTCGGAGTAAAAAAACCCACGGGACCAACACGCGATAACAATCCACTAAGAATAAAAGATTACAAGGTGATTTACCGAATCCACGGACTCAAACCTCTTTTTATCTTCTTCGGATCTCGCGCACGCCGCCGGGTTGTCCACGCCCTCACGTCCGAATCCACGAACGCCTCCACTTCGAATCCACGAAGCCTCCGATCACGTTGAATCCACGACGCCCACTCGAATCCACGAGCGCACTCCGTCCGAAGCAAGAACAATACGATCGGTGATGATTTATTGCTTAGATAATCATTAAAGAACCGTAGAAGATGTTTCTAAGCAATAGCCGGATCAATTCTCCATGAAGAACGAGAAATTAGGGTTTCAAGAATTGATCCGATAGAAACTTGTTGTTGAAGAAAGAAAGAAAGCACTCAACAAGTTTCTAGGGTTTCATAATGGTCTAAACTCTAAGCATACGAATTAATGGAACCTCCATCACTTATTTATAGATTTAGAAGACTTAGAAGTAGACTAGGATTGTGAAAACCCAATTTTGGAAATAAAATTAGAGATAGACTAGTATTTGAAAACCTATTTAAAATCAATTAGAAAACATAGAGATAGACTAGGATTTGAAATCCTATTTAAAATCAATTAGAAAACATAGAGATAGACTAGGATTTGAAATCCTGTTTAAAATCAATTAGAAAACATAGAGATAGATTAGGATTTGAAAAACAGAATTTTGTCCAGATATTCAATTTAAAAACATCCTAAGTCTTCCAAACACTTTTAAATATTTATAAATCATCATCAATAATATTTGAACTTACCGAGCATTGTGGATTCATGTTTTGAGTCTTCGATTCTTCGATTTATCCCTTCTTCTTTAAACCTTCAAGACTCCGGACTCACTTCACGAAATATGCCAACATAAAATCCGTAACAAAAGTAACAATAAGATGATCGAATAATAACTCATAATGATTGAAGGATCATAGTTCAATACCCAATCTCTTGGCTAACCCGTAGGTTTCGCCCTCAACAAGACTCAACCAACTCAAATCCCTATTGTCGAGGAAACACTACAACCCGACGGGACCATCCTCTGGGGAAACACTACAACCCAGTGATGACAACTCCGGAGCACATCGCCCGTGGGGGAGCTACCGCCCTCGAGCAAGGACTATATGGTGAGTACGATCAATCCTTAACTCTAAGGATTCCAATTTCAATTCATTCCTCGACTTCAAGGGGACTATGTTCATATGACCCTTAACTCTAAGGTTGTTGTCATAATGTCAATTTCAAAACTCTACTAGTGTTATGTACACTACTTGTTCTTGTTCTCGATGCCATACAAGTTGTCTAAGTATTCTAGACTCACACTTGTCACAATCTCTATGTTCATGTCCAATGTCACATTCACTTGGCAATTACACTAAGTTCTTGTTCTTTAACATGCATACATAGGGTTCTTGTTCTTTTACTATACAATCTCATACAAATCTACCTCATGCATTTGAACTCACAAAAGCAAAAAGAAATGCATATTAAACCCTATAATGCAACATGCTCAATATATAAATATGCTCAAAATGTGACACTTAGACATAGAGAGAAGTTCGATGTCTTTGGAATGCACCACCCACCTCTAAATATTATGGATGGGTTGCGGGTCGAGTTTCGTGCCCAACCGATCCCTAGTTTACCACCTGCGC
The DNA here is from genome assembly GCA_025177825.1 of Aechmea fasciata. Classification (NCBI taxonomy): domain Eukaryota; kingdom Viridiplantae; phylum Streptophyta; class Magnoliopsida; order Poales; family Bromeliaceae; genus Aechmea; species Aechmea fasciata. The sequence goes on from CM045923.1 coordinate 12,773,789, forward strand.
GTTAAACAGAGCCTAAATCAGGCTAGTTTACATAGTAACTCATAATTTGGCTTTTCGTTTAAACAAACGGAGTTGTCCCACGCGTCGGAGATACTCCCAATTAGGTTTCCACAAGGTCAATTTACCTTGGAAACACCCTAGGGCAAAAGCCCCAATTTCCAAACCCTAATAATGCCATTTAGGCATTCCCATGGGATTGATCTCATCCGTAAGCAAAAGAAAGCTTATGAACCCATGAGAAGCTCTCTAGAACCATTCTAAAGTCTTTAGAACCATCTATAAGGCATCTATTACAAACCCTACTAAGCCACCATGAGAGCACATGAGCTCTCATGGAGGTTTCATGGTGTTCTTGCTCTAGCAAGCTTCTTACACTAGCAAAAAGCTAGAAACCTCAAAAACTTAGGAGAAAACTCAAACCCTAAGGTTAACTTGCAAAAGCCTACCTCTTGTAGTAAGTTCAACCAAAGCTTTGTTGTAGGAGAGCTCCAATGCCCACCAAAAGCTCCAAAACCTTCTCCTTCTTCTTCTTCTCCAAGTTCTCCTTGATCTCCTAGAGCTTTTCTAGAGAGGGAAAGGGAGAAAAGAGAGTGAGAGTGGAGAGGAAATGAGGGTGCTGTGAATAGAGAAGGGCCTAAGCATATATCATTTTGCCACAATTACATTTAGACCCTCCCAACTCTAAATATTACATCCTGCCAGAACTGGGCAGTTTTCGGGCCTAATGTCCGGTCTCGGCCGGTTGTCCGGTCTCAGTAAGCCCTCCTTTCGGGACTTAGCATTTTTCTGCATGTTACGCAGCCAATGTCCGGTCTTGGCTGGATATCCGGTCTCGGATTGTCCGGTCTTGGCTAGTTGTCCGGTCTCAGTACGCTGGTTTTCCAGGACTTAGCCAATTTCCTCACTGCGCAGCTGGGGCACTTGGTGGCATCCGGACATCCCTGGATGTCCTGGTCTCGCTGCTCAAAGTGCAGGAATTCCACCAGACTTGCAGTTTAGCTTTTCCACGACCCCACTTCGTTGTGCGCGTGCTCCAAAGCACCAAGAACCCACACATACTCGCATCCACTTCGGGTCCCGCTCATTTTGACGGAACTCGACACGCTTTACGGGAAAGTGGGTTGTTACAGTAACTCCTATGACATACTTTATAGGGTGCTAGGAGGAAGAATATAGACTTAGTTAGCGTTTCGGAGCGACGCTTGGAGCATCGGTGGGTTTGGCCTCACCAACACAATGAGAAAATCTCATTGGTGTAAATTTGTGTTCGGTTACTTGGAAATTCATGCATTTTCATGTTAGATGCATTATTTTAGAATTTTAGAATACTTAAAATACATAGGTTATGTATAATACAATTTTGCCTCTATATAGTAGAGATGTGTGCATGTGAGACTTATGTAGTTGTTAGTATTCTATTTGGGGACATGGAACTATATTGTTACAGTGGAAATGACATATACTTGTGGACATAGAACTATGCATGACATAGGAGAAAAGCTAATGTCATAAAGCGGCATTAGACTTAGCATTCATATGTGAACTAGTGAACTAATGTCATTGTGACGCCCCAACTTCCCAGGGGGTCACCCATCCTAGGACTACTCCCGTCATAGCACGCTTAACTCTCTTAACCTCTTGGGCCTTACCACCACCCAAAATGCTTAAGCCGGGTTAAGAATTTTAGCCCTATTATATCTTATATATAGGACTAACTGGGGTCTCACAATCTCCCCTCCTTTAAGCCCTGACGTCCTCGTCAGGCTCAGACTCACAAGTACCAGGCGATGTGAGACTCGTCTCGCTAGCCCGTCATCCGGACCACAGCTCAGTAGAGACTCATCTCACACTTATGGTAATTGTCTCTGATACCATTTTAATCTGTGACGCCCCAACTTCCCAGGGGGTCACCCATCCTAGGACTACTCCCGTCCTAGCATGCTTAACTCTCTTAACCTCTTGGGCCTTACCACCACCCAAAATGCTTAAGCCGGGTTAAGAGTTTTAGCCCTATTATATCTTATATATAGGACTAACTGGGGTCTCACAGTCATCAAGCGGCATTAGGCTCGGAATGGAATATTGACATAGTAAAATGTAGTATCATAAGAGATATTATACTAGATCTTAGGGTTGCTAGTGATTATTGCCATGTGAGAGACATGAGGATTGGGTATTTGAGACTTGACTATACTTGCTTGCCATTTGTCACGCCCCGGGACCCAGCGGAAGCCCGCCCGGCGCGTGCCCAGACCCGCCGTACTTCTAAAATATACAAGGCGTCTAATAAAACGATAAATAAAACAACAAGAAAAGAGACATCTAGTAGTATCAGAGCACAATATAACAACTAGATCTCTATATAGGAAATAAAGTACTAACAATACTAAGAAGCCGAAAATAAGTACAACAATAACTCCACAACCAAAAGCTATAAGAGGTACATGGTAGTCTCTATACAGGGATACAAAAATCGCTCTCTCACACAAAAACCAAAAGAGAGGAACTACCACCTAGCAGTGGTAAGCAGCTATCTAGCTAGCGATCCCCTTGCCACGATCCCTTGCCTCCGCCGGTGCCGAGGGCTCTGAAACACATTAGAACAACAGGGCGTGAGAACTATTAATTAATAGTTCCCAGTGGGCAATTACTTACTTCAGTTGCATGCTCCACTAGGCCCAAAACTAAACAAGTAAACGGTAAACTATGCATAAGTAAAGTAAACGACATGTAAATAAACATGTAAACTACTAAACATGATCTCTCTACTTAGCATGAAATTGCATAAGTGATTAAGCTATTCTAAGCATGAATAGAAAGCACTATAACTAGTACAATGTTCACAGGTTAATAGTAAAGAGTTAAAGTTTACTATTCTAGTCATAGTCCACAATGTCCATTAAGTTACTTTAAGTTTAATGTCCAACAAGACCCAACCCGAAGGCGGTCTGGCCGATACCCACCCGAAGGCTGCCTAGCCAAATGCCGAGCCTAATGGCCCCGTAGTAGTCAACATCCCCACCCTAGGAATGCGACTGTCCTACGGCAATCCACTTCGGCGCCCAGTCCCGCACGGCGAAAGTATCGCGTTGGCCAACTCCGCAGTGCCGGCTTGTAGGGAGCGACCCTCACAAGCATGTGCGAATGAGCACAATGGCATATAGTGTCACGCCCCGAGACCCAGCGGAAGCCCGCCCGGCGCGTGCCCAGACCCACCGTATGTCTACAACATACAAGGCGTCTAACCAAAACGATAAATAACCAACAAAATAAAAAGAATCTAGAAGTATCAGAGCAGTATAACAACTAGAATTCTAAACAAGGAAGCATAAAAGGAGAGACTAAAATAAAGTACCAATCTCTAATATAAAACTATAAAGAGAGTACAACAATAAGAAATCCAAACACCACTATAACGGAGTACATGGTAGTCTCTACATAGGGATACAAAACTCTCTCAATCTCACCAAAGTACAAAAAGAGAGAAAAACCCCTACAAGGTGGAAAAGCTGCGATAACTAGCTAGGGATTCCCTTTCCCCGATCCCTTGCCTCCGCCAGGTCTGAAGGCTCAAACACATAAGAAACAAGGGCGTGAGAACTATTAAATAATAGTTCCCAGTGGGCAAGTCGACTTCGATTGCATGCTCCACTAGGCCCAAAACGAAACAAGTAAGTATAAACGATAATATAAGCGATAATAAACGACATGTAAATAACATGTAAACTACTAAACACATTATCTCTTCTTAGCATGAATAGAAAGTACAATAACTAGTGCAATGTTCACAAATTAATAGTAAAGAGTTAAAGTTTACTATTCTAGTCTAAGCCCATAATGTCCACGAGTGATAGTAAAGTGTTAAAGTTTACTATTCTAGTCTAAGCCCATAATTTTCTTTAAACTACATTAAGTTTAAATACCATTAGATCCAACCCGAAGGCGATATGGCCGATGCCCACCCGAAGGCTGCCTAGCCCAAATGCCGAGCCTAATGGCCCTGTAGTAGCCAACATTCCCACCCTAGGAATGAGGCTGTCCCACGGCAATCCACTTCGGCGCCCAATCCCGCACGGCGAATACAAGAAACGCGTTGGCCAACTCCGGAGTGCCGGCTTGTAGGGAGCTACCCTCACAAGCATGTGCGAATGCGCACAATGGCAAAAGTCACAAGTCCCAAATCATCATGTCTCTAACATGGAAATGTACAAATGCCCAAAAGGCCTATCTCTATGTCATCATGTCTCTACATGGAAATAATAGATGTCCAAAGGCCTATGTCAAGTCTCTATGTTGCAGTTTCATAGTTTTCTATGTTAAGTGCCGCTTGATGACACTTAAGCTCTTCTAAGTTCCAACAATAGTTCGATGTTCACAACTACATTAATTAAGCTATAACATCATAAAGTGCCCACTCCCAGGAGCCCACAGGAATCACCCCCACATGCCAGCTATATAACCCAGATTCCTCTACTATATAGAGTCAAATTTTAAACATACATAAGGCATGCATTTTAAGTGATTCAAAATTCATAATAAATCTATTTAGCATAAATATGCATTCAAAATAATTAAATCAAACCGAATAAGCACTTAGGAGCCATTTGCCCCTATGCTCATGAAGCCAAACCCACCAAGTGCGAAAAGCGTTGCTCCGAACCGCTAACGAAGCTTCGATAATCACTCCTTGAGTCCTAAAAAGCACACCCTAGGAGTTACAAGCTAAGAAGATAAACCTTGAGTTCACACTTTAAGGAACTCTACAAAAGGTTGGGTTAAACTCACCGAATGCGAAGGGAACTCTCTCGATCTCCAAATGGGAGTTAGAGTCCTTGCAAGCCAACCTAAACCAAAGTTCTAAACCCATCAATTAGGTCCCAAAGGCCCAAAATCGAAAATCCCCAAATCCTAACCCTAGAATCCAAAACTAGGGTTTCATCTCAAAGAAGCCCACAAAATCCGAAACTAGAGGAAGGAAATCGTTCACATACCTCTAAGAAGCTCTAACCCAAGCTCAAAAAGCCCTAGGCTTGAAGCTTGATCCTCCACAAAGCTCCAACCACCAAGCTCCAAGCTCCAACAATGGTGATGTTGCCTCTACCAAGCACAAAGAAGCAAAAGGAGGGATTTAATCCTCTAAAAATCCAACCAAAACCCTAGAAAACACAAGGGAGTAGAGAGAGGAGCTCCTCCTACCTCTTTGCTGCAATGGGGGTGCTCAAATGGAGCCCTAGGGTGAAGGGGTAATCTAATAGAAGCAACAAAATGCTAAAACACCCCTGCAGTTTAAACTGCTCGAAATCTGCCAATTTGTACCGGTACAAATCAGATTTGTACCGGTATAAACTCTGCGAAAAGCCAAACCCGAGGCTCGGGTTGCCAAGTCTGCCCTTTTTATACCGATACAAATCTCGGTCTGTACCGGTATAGCCATCATTTTGTACCGGTATAGACACCATTTTGTACCGGTACAAGGCACAGAATTTCCAACCCGAGAGCCACCTAAAATCCAACTTTTTGGACTTTACGGCTTGGGATTCATCCCCAAATCTCGGTACACGTGCCATAGGTCGGAACACAGTCAACGACCCTCCAGAAAATCTGGAAAAGCTCCAACACAAGTCAAATACTCGAACTCCGCAATTTGCGCAAGTCCAGTATGTTACATATAGTCACAAGAACCGTTACAAGTCTCAAATCATCATGTCTCTAACATGGAAAGTAAAACCACTATGTCCAAGGCCTACCTCTATGTCATCATGTCTCTAGCATGGAATATAGTAGATGTCAGTGGCCTATGTCAAAGTCTCTATGTTGCTGTTTCATAGTTTTCTAAGTTAAGTGCCGCTTGATGACACTTAAGTTTTTCTAAGTCCCAACATAAGTTTAATGTTCATAATTACACTATTTGAACCATGTAAACATAAATGGCACACTCCCAGGTGCCCACCAGAACCACTCTCACATGCATGCGAAAATAACCCAGAATGCTCTACTATATAGAGTGAAATTTTTTATCATATATAAGGCATGCATTTTAAGTGTTCTAAAATTCATAATAATTCTATCTAGCATGAATGTGCTTTCAAAAGAATTAAATCAAACCGAAATAGCACTTAGAGGACATTTTCCCCTATGTTCATAAAGCCAAACCCACCGAATGCGAAAAGCGTTGTTCCGAACCGCTAACGAAGCTTCAATTATCACTCCTTGAGTCCTAAAAAGCAAACCCTAGGAGTTACAAGCTAAGATAATGAACCATGAGTTCACACTTTAAGGATTTCGACAAAAGGTTGGAGAAAACTCACCAAATGCAAAGGAAGCTCACTCGATCTCCAAATGGGAGTTAGAGTCCTTGCAATCCAACCTAAACCAAAGTTCTAAACCCATCAAAAGGGTTCAAGAAGCCCCAAAACGAAAATCCCCAAATCTAACCCTAGAACTCCACTTCTAGGGTTTCATCTCAAAAAGAGCCTCAAAATCCTAATCTAGAGGGAGAGAACTTGATGCTTACCTCTAAGAAGCCCCAAACAAAGTTCAAAAGACTCAAAGGTTGAAGATTGATCCTCCATCAAGCTCCAATCCACGAGCTCCAAGCTCCAACTATGGTGAAGAAGGCTCTAACAAGCAAAAGGAGCAAAAGAGAGGGTTTAATCTCAAGAAAACCCATCAAACATCCATGGGGGAAGAAGGAGAGGAGAGGAGAGCTCCCTTACCTCTCTCTTGCTGCTGTGAACACAAGGGGGATGCCCTAGTGGCGTGGGGTACACTAATAGAGGTGTACAATAGCTAAAAACCCCCTACAGTTTAAACTGCTCGAAATCTGCCAGTTTGTACCGGTACAAATCTGGGTTTGTACCGGTATAAACCCTACGAAACAGCGAACCCGAGCCTCAGGTTTGCCCAGTCCAGCCCTTATACCGGTATAAATCTCGATCTGTACCGGTATAGCCATCAAGGCTGTACCGGTATAGCAACCATTTTGTACCGGTACAAGAGCACAGAAATCCAACCCGAGAGCAACCTAAAATCCAACTTTTTGGATTTTAGAGCTTGGAACTCATCCACTAACCTCGGTACTCGTGCCATAGGTCGGAACACAGTCAACGACCCTCCAGAAAATACGGAAAGGCTCCGTACTCGAATCGAATACTCGAACTCCGCAATTTGTGCAAGTCCAGTATGCTACATTCACCCTTCCTAAAAAGGAGTTTCGTCCGCGAAACTCAAAAGCGAACTCATACCTCAAGTCTCCTTCTGGAAGAGGTGGGGATAGCGCTCCTGCAGTGCGCTCTCAGGCTCTCACGTGGCCTCCCGCTCCTCGTGGTTGCTCCATAGAACCTTCACATACGGAATGTCCCGATTCTGTAATTTCTTCACTTCGCGAGCCAAGATCTTCACTGGTTGCTCCTCGAAGCTTAAATCCTCCCTTAGCTCAATGGGGGCCGCATTCAAAACGTGAGCCGGATCATGAATATACTTCCGAAGGACGGATACATGAAAGACGTTATGCACGCCCGATAGGTTCGGTGGTAGAGCAAGTCGATACGCTACCGGACCTACACGCTCCAAGATCTCGTATGGTCCAATGAAACGGGGGCTTAGCTTACCCCGAATTCCAAATCTTCTAATCCCTTTCGACGGCGAGACTTTCAAGAAAACATGGTCTCCAATCTGAAACTCCAAGTCTCGTCGCCGTCTATCAGCATAACTCCTTTGCCTACTCTGGGCCGTCAGCAGTCGCTCCCAAGCCATTCGAACTTTATCCTCTGCTTCCTGGAGCACATCAGGGCCTAAAGCCAATCTCTCGCCAACTTCACTCCAATGAAGTGGCGATCTACACTTCCGCCGGTAGAGTGCCTCGAATGGTGCCATCTTGATGTTTGCTTGGTAACTATTGTTATAAACAAACTCTGCCATCGGTAGATGCTGTGGCCATCCTCCCTGAAAGTCTATCACACAGGCTCGTAGTATATCCTCAAGAGTCTGTATGGTGCGCTCTGACTGCCTGTCACTCTAGGGGTGGAAAGCAATGCTGAAGTCCAGTCGAGTACCCAAGGCGTCCTGTAGACTCCTCCAGAAGTGTGACACGAAGCGAGTGTCCCTGTCAGATACGATCGATGTAGGTACTCCATGAAGTCGCACAATCTCATCCAGGTACACTTGTGCGAGCTTCTCTCCTGACCAAGTAGTATGAATAGGTATGAAGCGCGCCGACTTCGTCAACCTATCCACGATCACCCAAATAGCATCATGCCCGGCTTGAGAGCGGGGCAATTCTGTCACGAAATCCATGGTGATCTTCTCCCACTTCCACACGGGAATAGGCAAACTCTGAAGTTTTTCCGCTGGAACTCGATGCTCAGCTTTCACCTGTTGGCAAGTTAGACATCTAGCAACGAACTCGCCAACATCCTTCTTCATTCCAGGCCACCAATAGAGCAACTTCAAGTCCTTGTACATTTTGGTGCCTCCTAGATGAATAGTATAGGGCGCTCGGTGTGCTTCTTGAAGAATGTCCTCTTTAAGTCCTACGTCCACAGGCACACATAGCCGTCCAGAAAAACGTATCAATCCTTGATCATCCACAAGGAATTTGCCGGTGCAACCATCAACCATTTTATCCCGAATCTTTTGCAACTCTAAGTCAAGAGCTTGCTTCTCTTTAATTCTATCCACAAGTGTAGGTTGCACGACTATAGTCATCAGCCGCAAGGGTGTATCGGGAGTCACTACCTCCAACTCCAACCGCTTCATTTGCTCGATCAACTGTGGTTGAGTAACCACATGCATTGCTAAGTTCTCGGTAGATTTTCGACTTAGCGCATCCGCCACCACGTTAGCCTTACCCCGGTGGTAGAGAATAGTCAAGTCATAATCCTTGAGCAGCTCCAACCATCTGCGCTGTCTCAAGTTCAACTCCTTCTGAGTGAAAAGGTACTTTATAAGCGCTTGTGATCCGTATATACCTCGCACCGCTCGCCGTACAAATAGTGGCGCCATAGCTTCAATGCAAAGACTACGGCCGCCAACTCCAAATCATGCGTAGGATAGTTCTTCTCATATTCCTTTAACTGGCGAGATGCATACGCGATCACCTTGTCACCCTGCATCAAAACACAGCCCAATCCATTAAGAGATGCATCACTATAAACCACATACCCTGCTCCAGCAATAGGTAATGTGAGGATTGGAGCGATCGTCAATCTCAGCTTTAACTCTTGGAAGCTTTTCTCACACGCATCATTCCAAATAAACTTGGTTCCCTTATGCGTGAGCCTCGTGAGGGGAGTAGATAACTTCGCAAAGCCCTCCACGAATCTCCGGTAGTAGCCGGCCAAACCAAGAAAACTCCTGATCTCGGTGACGCTCGTCGGTCTTGGCCAATCCTGAATGGCCTCTATCTTCTTGGGATCTACTGCAACGCCTGATCCTGAAATCACATGTCCGAGGAATGCTACCTCTCGAAGCCAAAATTCACACTTCTTCAGTTGTGCAAATAATTTTTTTTCCCGAAGCATTTGAAGTACCAATCTCAAGTGCTCCTCGTGATCCACATCGCTTCGGGAATAAACCAAGATGTCGTCGATGAACACCACGACGAACCTGTCTAGATAAGGCTTGAAAACACGGTTCATTAGATCCATAAAAGCTGCCGGGGCGTTAGTAAGCCCAAACGGCATAACCGTAAACTCATAATGACCATACCGTGTTCTAAAAGCCGCCTTCGACACATCTCCAGGCGCAATCTTTAACTGGTGGTATCCCGACTACAAGTCTATCTTGGAATACACACAGGATCCCTGGAGTTGATCAAAAAGATCATCAATCCTCGGCAACGGATACTTATTCTTGATCGTGAGTTTATTAAGTTCACGATAGTCCACGCAAAGGCGAAGTGATCCGTTTTTCTTCTTCACAAAAAGAACCAGTGCTCCCTAAGGTGACACACTCGGTCGAATGAAGCCTTTGTCCAACATATCCTGCAACTGTGCCCTCAGCTCCTTTAACTCAGCCGGTGCCATCCTAGAGGGTGCCTTCGAGACTGGGGTAGTCCCGGGGACGAGATCTACCACAAACTCGATCTCCCTATCAGGTGGCATGCCTGGTAGCTCCGCTGGAAACACGTCCTGAAACTCCTGTACCACCGGGATATCCTCGATCCTAGGGGTATCATCCTCACCCCTCAATGCGATACTAGCCAAATAGGCTACGCATCCACGGTTGATCAGTTGCCTAGCTCGAGACGAGCTGATCGACATCGCAAAAAGCGAACTCTGGCATCCTCTAAACACCACCTCATCCTGACCCGGTTCTCTAAAAGTAACCGTTCGATTTACACAATCGATGGTGGCGTAATATCTCGTCAACCAATCCGTACCTAATACCACATCGAAATCCCTCAACTTGCGTACTACTCGCAAGTCCACGGACATGGTCCAATCTCCTACCCGGATAGGACAACTGGGGCAATACTCTGGCACATCCACAATGTGGTCGGGCACAACGATACGTCCAGGGTGTAGTAAGGGAACAAACTGGATGTCATGCAACTCGGCAAACAGCCGATCTATAAATGAATGTGATGCACCGGTATCAAATAATGCACGTACTCTAATGCCATCAAGTAAAATGATACCTGCCACCACATCCTCAGCTGTCGCTGCCGCCTCGGTCTGCGCGGCGTACATGCGCCCACTCGGCGCCTGTCGTGACCCCTCGCTCTGGCGCTGGACGGTCGGCCGCCCAGTCTGGTACTGTGTCGACGGGGTCCCCTAGTTGGCGGCCGGTAGAGCCGGTGCCGATGCAGAAGACAGTGCCGGTGAAGAACCTCTTGGGCACTCGGTACGGATGTGGCCCTTCTGGCCACACTGAAAGCACCTGGCTGCCCGTTGTGGACACTGCGGCGGATGGTGAGGACCACCGCAGATCACACACTAGGGAGGCCGGCGTCGGTCGGGTCCCCCTCGCTGAGTCGGTGCGCCTCGACTGCACTGCTGGTGCCTCGGGTGCTTCGGTGGCCTCCTAGAGTGCGTCTGGCTCGCACCCTCGGCCGCGAGCCTCTTGCCCTTTCCCTTGTCCAAGCCCTCGCGTCTCTCCTGTACCATGGCCGCGCCGCTCTCCACAGTGAGCGCGCGGTTCACCACCCGTAGGTGCGAAGCTCAGGGACTACACGAACGAGAAAATCGACGGTCGCGATCCACGCTCGAAGATGCGGGCCTTGTCCTCGTCGTCCCCACGACGAAGGGCACGCAATGCAAAAGCGAGAAAACTCCCTCTCATACTCGCCGCGTATCTGTCCCCTGTGTCGTCGCAAACTCTGCTCCATTTGTCTCATGACGCTGCCGGGAAAGTAGTGTGCTAATAGAAGTTCCTTGAACTTCCCCCAAGTAATAGCCGCCAAGTCTGTGCTGGGGTTCTCCTGGATATCCATCCACCAGCGGTAGGCCTCGCCGTCCAAGTGGTGGGTGGCGAGCCACACTCTGTCCCACTCCTCCACGAACGTGTCACGGAACAATTTCTCCATATGCATCAACCACTTCTCCACGATCCAGTGGTCGACCTTCTCTCCGTCGAAGATCCTCGGGCTACACTTTCTGAACTCCTTGAGACGATCCATGAGCCGATCCCGCTCGGCTCCCACGGCCATAACTGGAAATGCCGCTGCCACCGGTGATGCTCGAACTTGCGGGGTGTCTCGATCCTCCTCCTGGCGCACGACTGCCGAAGTCGTATGGTGTGAGCCAGCTGCGGGGGACTGCGCCCGTGGTAAGTCAACCTCGGCTGGTGCTGGCGGCGAAGGAGTCTGAGTCTCCCTCGCAGCCGCCTGCTGCAATAGAAGATCCTCCATGCGCTTCATGCGCGCCTCCTGTCGCTGCGACGCCGTCGCCTGCTGTGTCACCAAAGCTGTGAGGGCCGCCAGTTGGCCCCTCAACTCACGGATCCCACTAGATTCGGAGGTAGCGGAGGTCTCAACCTCCTCCAGGTGTGCCGCATTATCCGCTCCCACAGATTTGGAGCGAGTCGTCGGCATTGTCACTACAACATTATAAAAGCGCAAGTTAGTAAGCCCACGCAATCGCACCCCCGCTCATGCTATAAATACCCCAATCATGCGAAAGTAATGAAGTGTCCTTCACTACTAACTCCCGATGTTATGTTGTCGGCCGCCAACGTAACCCTCCGCGAAGTTAGGAGTTTTACACTTCGATCCAACTCTACTTACTAGAGTTATTCAAGATACCCAATCTTAATACTTTCGCTCACAAGTTAAATACACCTCGTCTCTCACGAGCCTATATCCTATAGTCCAACCGGCCTAAGGTTCGCTAGGTCCACAAGAAGACTCAACCCTAGTCTCTGATACCAATTTAATCTGTTACGCCCCGGGACCCAGCGGAAGCCCGCCCGGCGCGTGCCCAGTACATCTAAAATATACAAGGCGTCTAACAAAACGATAAATAAAACAACAAGAAAAGAGGCATCTAGTAGTATCAGAGCACAATATAACAACTAGATCTCTATATAGGAAATAAAGTACTAACAACACTAAGAAGCCGAAAATAAGTACAACAATAACTCCACGACCAAAAGCTATAAAAGGTACATGGTAGTCTCTATACAGGGATACAAAAATCGCTCTCTCACACAAAAACCAAAAAAGAGAAACTACCACCTAGCAGTGGTAAGCAGCTATCTAGCTAGCGATCCCCTTGCCACGATCCCTTGCCTCCGTCTTTGAGGGCTCTGAAACACATTAGAACAAGAGGGCGTGAGAACTATTAATTAATAGTTCCCAGTGGCCAATTACTGACTTCAGTTGCATGCTCCACTAGGCCCAAAACTAAACAAGTAAACGGTAAACTATGCATAAGTAAAGTAAACGACATGTAAATAAACATGTAAACTACTAAACATGATCTCTCTACTTAGCATAAAATTGCATAAGTGATTAAGCTATTCTAAGTATGAATAGAAAGCACTATAACTAGTACAATGTTCACAGGTTAATTGTAAAGAGTTAAAGTTTACTATTCTAGTCATAGTCCACAATGTCCATTAAGTTACTTCAAGTTTAATGTCCAACAAGACCCAACCCGAAGGCGGTCTGGCCGATGCCCACCCGAAGGCTGCCTAGCCAAATGCCGAACCTAATGGCCCCGTAGTAGTCAACATCCCCACCCTAGGAATGCGACTGTCCTACGGCAATCCACTTCGGCGCCCAGTCCCGCACGGCGAAAGTATCGCGTTGGCCAACTCCGGAGTGCCGGCTTGTAGGGAGCGACCCTCACAAGCATGTGCGAATGAGCACAATGGCATATAGTCACAAGAACCGTTACAAGTCTCAAATTATCATGTCTCTAACATGGAAAGTAAAACCACTATGTCCAAGGCCTATCTCTATGTCATCATGTCTCTAGCATGGAATATAGTAGATGTCAGTGGTCTATGTCAAAGTCTCTATGTTCCAGTTTCATAGTTTTCTAAGTTAAGTGCCGCTTGATGACACTTAAATTTTTCTAAGTCCCAACATAAGTTTAATGTTCATAATTACACTATTTGAATCATGTCAACATAAATTGCACACTCCCAGGCGCCCACCAGAACCACTCTCACATGCATGCAAATATAACCCAGAATGCTCTACTATATAGAGTGAAATTTTTTATCATACATAAGGCATGCATTTTAAGTGTTCTAAAATTCATAATAATTCTATCTAGTATGAATGTGCTTTCAAAAGAATTAAATCAAACCGAAATAGCACTTAGGGGACATTTTCCCCTATGTTCATGAAGCCAAACCCACCGAATGCGAAAAGCGTTGTTCCGAACCGCTAACGAAGCTTCGATTATCAGTCCTTGAGTCCTAAAAAGCAAACCCTAGGAGTTACAAGCTAAGATAATGAACCACGAGTTCACACTTTAAGGATTTCGACAAAAGGTTGGAGAAAACTCACCAAATGCAAAGAAAGCTCACTCGATCTCCAAATGGGAGTTAGAGTCCTTGCAATCCAACCTAAACCAAAGTTCTAAACCCATCAAAAGGGTTCAAGAAGCCCCAAAACGAAAATCCCCAAATCTAACCCTAGAACTCCACTTCTAGGGTTTCATCTCAAAAAGAGCCTCAAAATCCTAATCTAGAGGGAGAGAACTTGATGCTTACCTCTAAGAAGCCCCAAACCAAGTTCAAAAGACTCAAAGGTTGAAGATTGATCCTCCACCAAGCTCCAATTCACGAGCTCCAAGCTCCAACAATGGTGTAGAAGGCTCTAACAAGCAAAAGGAGCAAAAGAGAGGGTTTAATCTCAGGAAAACCCATCAAACATCCATAGGGGAAGAAGGAGAGGAGAGGAGAGCTCCCTTACCTCTCTCTTGCTGCTGTGAACACAAGGGGGATGCCCTAGTGGCGTGGGGTACACTAATAGAGGTGTACAATAGCTAAAAACCCCCTGCAGTTTAAACTACTCGAAATCTGCCAGTTTGTACCGGTACAAATCTGGGTTTGTACCGGTATAAACCCTACGAAACAGCAAACCCTAGCCTCGGGTTTACCCAGTCTAGCCCTTATACCGGTATAAATCTCGATCTGTACCGGTATAGCCATCAAGGCTGTACCGGTATAGCAACCATTTGGTACCGGTACAAGAGCACAGAAAACCAACCCGAGAGCAACCTAAAATCCAACTTTTTGGATTTTAGAGCTTGGAACTCATCCACTAACCTCGGTACTCGTGCCATAGGTCGGAACACAGTCAACGACCCTCCAAAAAATATGGAAAGGCTCCGTACTCGAATCGAATACTCGAACTCCGCAATTTGCGCAAGTCCAGTATGCTACACCATTTGTGCTCATTCGCACATGCTTGTGAGGGTAGCTCCCTACAAGCCGGCACTCCGGAGTTACCCTTTGCGATACGTTCGCGCGTGCGGTGTTGAGAAACCTACGGGGCCGAGTGGGATAGACTAATTCCTTACGGGGGATGCTGGGGCTGCCATGGCACTTAGGTGGCACAAGCTCGATTACACTTGTGTAGATCCTAGAAAAAGATTGAACAACGACATTCAATAATAAATGACAATCACTACTAGATAGGCTATAGTAGTTGGATTACTAGGACATGTTTAGAACATACTTTGGGACATGTAGTATACATGATAGTTCATTATTTGCATCATAGTATACTTGGTTGATATAGTAGAGCACATTCTTTACTTGTTGGCATATTGGATCCTGATAGTTGTATACTCATCATGCTTACTTGTGACATAGTAGATAGTATTTCAGTTATGCTTTTATTACATTGTGCATTTATCGTTTACTTATATTATCTCTTTTGGGCCTAGTGGTGCATGCAGCTGAGGTCAATAATTGTCCACTAGGAACTATAAATTATAATTCTCATGCCATCTGTTTTCTGACTTGTTTCAGTGCCTTCTGCATCGGGGGAGGCTAGGGACCGCGGCAGGGGTGTCGCTTCGGGCTAGCGATCGAGGAGTCTCGCTAGGTGGTTCATCATCTCCTTTTGTTTTAGTTGGAGAGGATGAGAGTATTTTGTACCCTATATAGAGGCTACCATTCTGTACTCAGTATTGCTGGATTAGCTGTTATATAACCTTATGTTTCTTCTTTATGTTTCAGTTTACCTTCCTATATACTTGTTGATAGCATTAGCTGTATACTGCTCTGATATCTCTAGTGTAGCCTTTCGTGGTTTTATTTCCGCTATTTTTGGTAGATGCCTTGTATGTGTTGACATATGGCGGGCCTGGACATGCTTCTGGAAAGGCCCTGCCGGTCCCGGGGCGTGACATTTGAAGTATTCTCTTTATTCAAGTTGGACAACAGTTTGCATGTGGAAAATGGTTAGAATTATGTATTCTTGAACTGCGGAATCATGTTTGGACTTAGAAAGCTTAAGTGTCATAAAGTGGTACTTAACTTAGAAAACTGTGAAACTGCAACATAGGGACTTGACTTTAGGCCATTGGACATCTACTATATTCCATGTTAGAGACATGATGACATAGAGATAAGCCTTGGACATAGTGCTATACATTCCATATTTTAGACATGAGGACTTAGTACTTGAAACAAATCTTGTGATTGCTTGCCATTGTGCTCATTCGCACATGCTTGTGAGGGTCGCTCCCTACAAGCCGGCAGTCCGGAGTTGGCCAACGCGATAGATACTCGTCGTGCGGGATTGGGCGCCGAAGTGGATTGCCGTGGGATAGGCTCATTCCTAGGGTGGGGATGTTGACTACCACGGGGCCATTAGGCTTGGCATCGGCTAGACAGCCTTCGGGTGGATCTTTAGGCCAGACAGCCTTCGGGCAGGTCTTATCAGATTTAAACTTCAAGTAGTTTA
This sequence comes from Aechmea fasciata, assembly GCA_025177825.1. Classification (NCBI taxonomy): domain Eukaryota; kingdom Viridiplantae; phylum Streptophyta; class Magnoliopsida; order Poales; family Bromeliaceae; genus Aechmea; species Aechmea fasciata. Next base: position 12,790,161 of record CM045923.1, read on the forward strand.
ACTGCCATTTGGACATTGACTAGAATAGTAAACATAGACACTTTACTATTACATGTGGGACATCGAAATGATTGTTGTTTATACCTATTCATGCTTATAATAGCTTTCTTACTTATGCACTTTCATGCTAAGTAGAGATACCGTGCTGTAGCTGCATACATGTTTATTTACATGTTGTTTACATATCGTTTTTACTTACCCACTTACTTGTTTCATGTTGGGCCTAGTGGCGCAAGCAACTGAAGTCAGTAATTGCCCACTGGAAACTATTATTTAATAGTTCTCACACCCTCTGTTTCGTGTATGTTTCAGAGCCTTCGGCACCGGCGGAGGCACTGGATCGCGGCAAGGGGGTTGCCTAGCTAGATAGCTTCTTTTCAACGCTTTTAGGTGGTTTTCTCTCTTTATTTTGTTTTTGTGAGAGAGAGTTTTTGGAGCCATGTATAGAGGCCACCTATGTATTTCATTAGCTGTTGTTTTGGGACTTCCTATTGTACTTACCTTATAGTTTCATAGTGGATGTTAGTACTTTTATTTGTTAGCTCCTTATATGCTTCCTATTATAGAAATCTAGTTGTTATTTCGCTCTGATACTTCTAGATGCTTCTACTCTTGTTGGTTATTTATCGTTTTTGGTAGACGCCTTATATGTTTTAGATATACGGCAGGTCTGGGCACGCGCCGGGCGGGCTTCCGCTGGGTCCCGGGGCGTGACACCCAGCATCCCCCGTAAGGAATAAGTCTATCCCACTCGGCTCCGTAGGTTTCTCAATACCGCACGCGCAAACAAGTCGCAAAGGCTAACTCCGGAGTGCCGGTTTGTAGGGAGTGACCCTCACAAGCATGTGCGAATGAGCACAAATGACAAGCAAGCATGGTCATCATCTCAAGTACCTAATCATCATGTCTCTAACATGGTAATAGTCACTAGCAACCCTAAGGTCTAGTTCAATGTCCCTCAAGACACTACATTTCATTTTGGCAATGTTTAATTCCAACACTAATGCCGCTTTATGACATTAGGTTTGCTAATTCACACATAATCCAAGCCTAATGCCGCTTTATGACATTAGCTTATTATTTCACATATTAATGCCAAGCCCAATACCGCTTTATGATATTGGTTTTTCTCCTATGTCACACATAGTTCTATATTCAAGAGTGTATGTCCTTTGTCATTTCTACTATAAAAAAATAGTCTCATGTCTCCAAATAGAATGCTAACACATGCATACATCCCACATGGAACCGTCTCTACTATATAGAGGTAAAAATGCATTATACATGACATAGGTGTTTTAAACATTCTAAAATTCGCAAATAATGTTTATAACATGAAAATGCATGATTTCCATTTAACCGAATATAATTTGACACCAATGAGAATTTCTCAATGTGCTTGGTGAGGCCAAACCTACCAATGCTCTAAGCGATGCTCCGAAACCCTAACGAAGCTTCGATCTTCACACTTAGCGCCCGAAGAAGTAAGTCATAGAAGTTACAACCTCAAAAGATGAACCATTTGTTCAATCTTTAACTATCTCAAGAAAAGGGAAAGAAAATCTTACCTCGAGAAGAAATTCCCTTAGCAAACCCAAAATGGAAGCCAAAGCCCTTCCAAGGCAACTTCAACCAAGGTTCCCATTCTATTAGAAAAGCTCTAAAAGACTCTAATCAAAAAGCTCTAAGTAAACACTAGATTTTTCAAAACTAGGGTTTCATCTCAAAGAACCATCAAAAACCAAATCTAGAGGGAAATGATGTGTTGCTTACCTCCAAGAAGCCCCAAGGCAAGGATCAAATCCCTCTAGAAGTGATGATCTTCCTCCAAGTGAGATCCAAGTCCAAGCCTTAAGCTCCAATGGTGAGAATGAGGGAGAGAAAGGTGCTCCAAGTCCACCAAGCAAGCTCTCCTTCTGCCTTCTCCTTCTTCTTCTCCTTCTCATTCTCTTTCTAAGTGCATGAGAGAGTGTCAGAGAGAGAGAAATGAGGGAGAGAGAGAAGAGAAGAGGCATATAGGCGCTCTATTGTAACAAAATTCAGATAAGCCCCTCAACTAAGCAACCTGTTCACTGCCAGGTCTGGGCAGTTTTCGAGCTGAGAGACCGGTCTCTGCCATCCGAGACCGGTCCCTCAGGACCCTCCCGTAAAGCACGCTTACGGGAACCGGTCTCCCGAGCCAGGGGACCGGTCTCCTCAAGTCCTCTACAGCACTCAGTCAGGGAGACCGGTCTCTCACTACCAGGGACCGGTCCCCGAGAGTGGAATTCTCAGGACTTAGCCAAAATTTTTAGAAATTCGAACCACGGGTCGGAACACCGTCTACTACCCTCCACAAAGTGTGGAAAAGTTTGATACGCAAACCAAACACTCGAATCTCGCAATTTGCAAAGATTCAGTGCGTCACACGTAACTTGTAGAGTATCCCAAATTTCTTTGGCGATATTACACGCCGAAACGCGAGTAAATTCCGTTTGTGATAAAGCATTAAATAACGCGTTAATACCCTTGCCATTGAACGATGATAGTTCATTCTCTTCCTGCTTCAACTTATTTTTGTGGTTTTGGCGTTTCAACATTCTCGACCTTTTCAATGGGATGTTTCCATCCAAATTCGATAGCTTGCCACACCCGTTCATCGATTGCAATTAGAAAAGCTCTCATGCGAACTTTCCACTAGACATAATTTGTGCCATCGAAGAGCGGTGGTCGATTAATGTTACCTCCTTCGGCCATGATAATAATTTATCTAGATCCTTGCTCTAATACCAATTGTATGTTTAGGGTTGCCCCAGGATCTATCTGTAAGTTTAGGGGTTGCCCCAGGATCTATCTAGATTGTATCCGACACCTAGAGGAGGGGTGAATAGGTGTACCGACCAAAAACCACAAATCTCGATGCGTTAAAAGTAAATGCGGAAATTAAAAACACACCGAGATTTACGTGGGAAAACTCCAAACTCGGAGTAAAAAACCCACGGGACTAACACGCGAAAAAACAATTCAAAAAGAGAAAAGATTACAAGGTGATTACCGACTCCACGGACTTAACCTCTCTAACTCTCCTTCGAATCTCCGCGCAATCCTTCTTCGGGTTGTCCACGCCCTCACGTTCGAGTCCACGAACGCACGCACTTCAAATCCACGAAGCCTCGAACACGTCAAATCCACGACGCTACTCGAATCCACGAGCCAACGATCCGAATCCACGAACCGTCTTCAAACACGCCGAATCCACGACGCCTCACGCCGAATCCACGACGCTGTTCACAAGAGTATCATGAATATAGTGATCCTTCGCTTAGGAGTATCGTAGAAAACCAAAGAAGAAAACTCCAAGCGAAGCGTAGATCAAATCGACATATAGATATGGAATTACGATATCTCGATTTGACCTAGAAGAAGCTATTTTGTAGAAAATAGATTTTAGATCAATTCCTAGCCTCTAGGATTTCTCAAACATGTATATTAATGAAGTACATGGAGTTAGAGAACCGTAAGATCTTATTTATAGACTTTAGAATCAATTAGATTCGGATTAGATAAAATTCAGATTTTTTACACCTTGTACCGGTACAAAATCCTACCCATTACCGGTAATGTAATGACGGAAGATTTTTACTGCGAAGAGCCATTACGTGTGATTGATGGCTATACCGGTATAGCAACTTTGCTTGTACCGGTACAAAACCAAATTTATACCGGTATAACTTTGTAATTTTGTAACGACCCAGCCCACTAGCAATAATAACTCGTTGGGCCCAACCATCGGCCCAAAATGCTTAAGCCCAGTTATTATTACTAGTGTCTAAGTCTCTTATAAACCCAATGACAAACCCATTCCCATCCGATGTGGGACTATTGGGGTGTCACAGACTCCCCCTGTTAAGGCCCTGACGTCCTCGTCAGTCCGATCACACACACAGCCCACGATCACTAGGCGATGTGAGACTCGTCTCGCTAGCCTTGTCATCCAGACCCTGGCTCAGCCGAGACTCGCCACACATGTCCAGCTGGTGAACCGGCTCTGATACCAAATGTAACGACCCAGCCCACTAGCAATAATAACTCGTTGGGCCCAACCATCAGCCCAAAATGCTTAAGCCCAGTTATTATTACTAGTGTCTAAGTCTCTTATAAACCCAATGACAACCCCATTCCCATCCGATGTGGGACTATTGGGGTGTCACAAATTTTTGCTGATTTTTCACTTTTCGAAAATTACAAAGTTCCGATACAATTTCTAATCCGTTATACAATGATTTTATGATTCTAATGCCTATAACTAAGTATGAATCACCATAACATGAATTAAAAACATACCTGGACGTCGTGATTCACATTTTGAGCTCATTCCATTTTCTTCGAAGTCTTTGATTCTTCGTCGTTCTTCGATCCGCTCCGATCCTTCAAGACTCCGACTCACTTCACGAAACTTGCCAACACAAAATCCTTAACAATCTCCCCCTTTGGAAATTTCGTGACAAAACATAAAAGCTCACAAAAATTTCATCTTAAAAGAAAAACGAAGTTCAATGTCATCACCAAAACATTAAACTTCTCGCATGTAGTCCAAATACAATTAGAAATCCATATATACATCAAAACTCCTAAAACAGACTCTATGATTTAGACGCAACTAGGAGTCTTGAAAGTCTTGAATTCCTGCAAAACAAAATTTTAACAAAGTTATGCATAAAAATTTTATACCTCTTCTCCCTTTTGTTCTTTTCTCCAAAACCCTATGTTCTCTCCTTCTCCCTCCTTGATCTCATCATGTCTCCCCCTTTGTATATGCATAAAAAAAAAATTTCACCCTCTGTACCTGTACTTCTTTCTCCCCCTTTTTGTCAAAAATTGCCAAAAAGAAACAGAAATTGAAAGAAAAACAACCTAAACAGAGAGTAGTCAAATCATAGTTACAGACCTAGATGCATAAGAAAACAAAGTAAAGAGAAAAATATCAAGCAAAAAGCGTAAAGAAACTAGACATAATACTAAGATAAGCAGTAAAGATAAGCAGTAAAGCGCGAGGCAGAAATCACTCAGTTGTGTAAGTTATGAACCCTAGGATCTAAAAGGTAATCAACACCTAGAAGGGGGTGAATAGGTGTACAATGGCTAATTAAAAAACTTAATGCGATTTTAATGTAAAGGCGGAAATTAAAATCAACACACCAAGATTTTTACGTGGGAAAACTCCAAAAGGAGTGAAAAACCCACGGGACCGATCACGCGAATAGAATCCACTAAGAGACAAATCAAGTACAAGGTGATATACCCACTACCCAACTCGATTTACCGAATCTTCGATGTAGATCTCCTTCGCCGGTCCTCAATCGCTTAGAATCCTCCAAACGATCACGCCGCAACTCCTTGCCGCGCCAACACTTCTAATCCTCCAAGTGTCCACCGAATCCACGGCCTCCACACGCGATCTTCGCGCAAGCTCTCCGTCCGGAGAGAGAACAAAGATGGTTTACGATGATTTCAACTTTGTATTACCAAAGACTATGGGGAATCCCTTCTAATTCATCATTGAGTTGATTCATAAAGAGAAAATCATAAGAAAGAAACTAACATCAACTCAACGATCAACTAGAATAGAATCCTCTCTTAGAAGTAGGTCATCAAGCTTTAAAAAATTTTCTAGGGTTTTTCATTGATTAAGAATCAAAAGCATGCATATCCTAGGACCTCCCATAGTCTATATATAGAGTTAGAAGACTTTTAAATAGAGTAGAATACAAATCAGCCCTTTTTGAAATAGATTAGGATTCAAATCAGCGGTTTTGGAAATAATTTCGTGTCCAATGTCCGGTCTTGAAAGAATGTCCGGTCTTGACTCTGTCCGGTCTCAGTCCCTAGACCGGTCCACCATTCCGTCAATATTCTCGCAATGGACAGAGTCCGGACAATGCCTGAGGATGTCCGGTCTTACCTTGCGTAACATTGAAAACCATGGTACTGGGACCGGACAATGCCAGGATGTCCGGACATGCATAGAAGATGTGCAATGTCAAGCCCACGGGATCCGGACAAAGGCAGGATGTCCGGACATGTATTGACAACCCGCAGCGAACATGCGTACGGGATCCGGACATTGACCATTGTCCGGACATTGACTACATATATCCAGTTTATTGCAAAATTTATAGTTTAAAGCTTTTTAAAGTCTTCTAACTACTATAAAGTTAATGTAAATCATCATAAATGATCTCTAAGATATACCTGAGATGCCGAGCTTTTCTGACGAGTCTTGGATCATCCAACTCTATCTTGGTACACTTGATCTCTTCAAGACTCCGACAATTTCACGAAATCTACCAACCTAAAATATCCTTAACAAGTTGCCTCGTCATCATCATCATCGCCTCCTGCGTGTGATCCAGATCCACCAGCCTCAGGAGGTGCAGTCGACGATGGAAGAAAGGGTCGTGGCGATCGTGATAGGTCTCTGGGAAGATGTCATCGTGCCTGCAGCCCATCTTCTCCAAGATCCTCTTCATTCCTTGCTCCAGACGCTTGAATCCTTTCTTTAGCAAACTCACGTCACTCTTTAGCACACCCACGTCACGATGAAGTGAGTCCAAAGTGACTACTCCTCCTGAGCTAGAGGACCCTGCAGGCGCTGCATACTCTGCTCGTCGTGACGGTAGAGGTGGAGAAGGTACAGCAGTACTCGATGCGGCATGCGGTGGAGCTCCCTTTGTGTGCTGAAATGATCTGAGTGTGCCAATAGACTTCGCCCAAGTAACAGCGTCAATCGAGCCAAGTCCAAAATCATATTTATCACACTCAGTATCTACTCCGTTTGCTTGTAAAATCCGAGTAATCAGCACTGGATACGGAAGTAGATCTCGCCGTGTAGAGGACTGAATAACGCGCACCATCCGCTGCCACATCAGGAATGGAATGTTCATGTTTAACCCATGAGCCTGCTCAGGATGTCCAAAGAGATAGAGCAGTACAAATCGTTCCCATCGAAGTCTCTTTGTCCCAATAGTAGGCTGAACATTGTAGCACATAATCAGAGACAAGAAATGATACTCAGAGCGCAAATCCTTGGACTCCAATAATGCGTGATTCGTTCGAACGCCCGACTTGAAGATGGCTGCAACAACGGTCTCCCAGTCGGTCGAAGACTGAAGTGGCCCAGCTGTATAATGCAGCCCCGTAGTATCAACGTGCATCCCCAACAGCTCACCAATATCATGAAGAGTGACCGTCAACCTCTTTCCTCGCACAGAAGTTTCAAAAACATAAGTTCTTGTCTCCTCATCCTCAGCTAGAACTAAGCCCCGTATATAGAACTCCCGAATAAGCTCCACGCAGAAAGGTGAGCGAGCCTGAACATGACCAACGGGCTCAATGGGGACTCTCAGCAATAGGCGACCAAAATCAGGAACCTGCTCAGTGAGTTCCCTGAAGTTGACGTGTCGCTCCGCAATACATGATCGAGTAGAGAAAGCTCGAGCTCTCGCAAGAGGAACCTCAGCAATTCTCTTTGCTCGTCGCTCCTGAGCACGAGAACCACCTCCTCGGGATGATGTACCAGCAATGCCCTTTCCCTTGTCAGGTCGGGAAACAGGCTCTTCCTCAGCCACCTCAGGCGAACTGGCCTGATAATCAGGATCAGATCCTTCAGACTCTTCAGCCGTGCGAGTCCGTTTGGAAGTCTCTCGACGTCCTCGAGGACGTCCGCGACCACCTCCAGTGGCCATGAGCACCAACAGCACGAGCACAAGAGAAAATGCCATTTTCCTACACCAAAAAGTAGCCGAAAATGAACAAATTCTGAAAAATTCTCTAAAAATAGCAAAAAATTCACCAATAATCTCAGAATAAATATTAATGCTATTTCAAACTTAACTCATGCAAAAAATTTCATCAGAATTAGTATTTTCACAAAAATCCCAAAATTCCAACAAAAAAGAAACCTAGAACATAGATCTACGAAAAATAACGAACTTAAACTAGTTCTAAGTGTTCTAGATGCAAGATAATATCATTAGACAGTGATCTATAGCAAAAAATTGCATCAAAAACGAGTAAGAACAGAGATCAAACATGTTTCGGAATAAACTGAAAAATTTGCAAAAACCGGGATTTTTACCTTTGATCCGAGCTAAAAATGTGTTAATCTAGAGGAAAAACGTGTAGATCTGAAGGAGAAGGCCTCTGGGGACTTTTAGAGAGAGAGAGAGCTCGGTTTGAATGAGTGGAGAGAGAGAAACAAAGCCCGTAACCAGTATTATAAGCCGCTGCTACAGTATTTTGTACCGGTACAAGATGAATCTGTACAGGTACAAATCAACAGTATTTCGAAAACAGCAACCTCTTTTTATTCAAAAATTCTCCAAAATCAAATTAATTTTATAAAAATTCATGATTTGACTTCAAAAATTATTATAATGACAGTAAAATATTCTATGATTTCAAAAAAACATCAAATCATCAAAATTTGATATTAAGAATAATCTAATGATAAAAAAAAAATCAAGATGCAAATTGATGAAAAATAATTTTCTAGAAATTTAACAAAATTGACACCAATTTGTCGCAATTCAATCAAAATAGAGATTTAACTAATAAACACCGGGGGTGGCTCTTTGAGCATCTTTTTCATTCTACCACCTTATATCACCGAAAATTCTAAAATATTTTTTTTCAACCTTTTCGGTTTTTCATATAAACTCTCATGTGGTAGCTTCACACACGTACCGGACGACCGGGGTGGTAGCTCTTTCCTACATGTGGTGGTAGTTTTCACACTCCTTTCGGATGTAACTCTTTTCACATCTTTTATACTTAGGAGTTTCTCATTTTTTTTAAAAAAATAATATTCAAACTCCCCCTAAATTAGACAATCTCACAATTGAAAATAATTTTGACGAATCATAGTCAATTAGAAAATATTCATCAATTATACTCAACATTCACTACCAAGATGAATTAATTACTAAAAGATTAAAATTAATTTCAAAATTTTGATGAAAGTATGTAAGAAGAAATCACATATTAAATTATCGTCAAGATAATAACAAGTGGAGTCAAAGCAATAATTAAAATGAATTTAGTTCAACTTGAATTGACTTTAAATACCGGTTAAGGCTCTTTTAGAAACCTTTAATCTCTCTAATTTAATGATTTTCAATCATCTCCTTTCTCAAGAAAATTTTCAATCAAATTAAAAACTCCCCAAAAACCTTTTCTCAAAAACGATTTTAAAAACAAATTTTAAACAACAAACCTCGTCTAATCATGTAATGCAAAGAAAAAAAAAAGCAATATGCACCAATCAAAACATTACATAAACAATAAAAACAAACTAAGACGAAGAGCAAGGAAAGATATCACCTTTCCGGATCCACACTTGTCGGATCTTCCATTGTCTTTGCTTGTCGACGTTCGGTTTGATTTGCCTTGAATTTGGATCAACCGTTAGTCGTTTCGATACTTGAAACTTCGGTTGATATTTTCGTTGAGGCTTAGACTTCCGGTTTGCACGAGGTACTCGACCCGATTGATTTACAATTTGATTCCGTATGGGGAGCCGAGTAGAGGAAGGTGCCGATTGACGTTTAGACGTTGTCGATTGAGTTTCCTTTAACTTGTTCGGACAACTCCTTTTGATGTGTCCTTTGATGCCGCATCGATGACACACCTTCTCTTTTGAAGTAGTTGACTTTTGATCCCTCTCAACATATATCCGTTCGTATCCGATGTCAAGTTTATTCGTTTGACCTAACCCAAGCATACTATCCAACTTCTTCGACCCCAAAGAAAATTGTTGAAGATCATTTGATCGTTAAATCCGCTTCTTCTAGCTTCTTTTGGAGGTCCGAATTGTTGTTTAAAATCGATTCTCGTTCCTCCTCAAGAGCTTCATTCAAAATCTTCATGTTGTTGTTATCCTCTTCGAGCTCCAACAAACGACTCCTCAACTTCTTATTGAATTTCGCCATTTTCCGCGATTCAACAAGAAGTTGATTGTATGCTTCCGCTATATCCTCGTCGTTTGCTTCCTCCTCGCTTTCGCCATTATCGCTCGAAGATCCATGCAAAGAAAGAGAAGCATTGAAATTAAAAACAATAGAGGATAAGCATATAACATTAGATGACGGCAAAGAAGTATTAGAAATTAACGCAAGATGATCCTTTTCTTCATCACTTGACGGTGATTCACTTGAAGTAGAATCATCCCAAGTTTTCGCTTGCAAAGCCTTTTGTTTATATGTCTTCTTTGAAGACAATCCGTTGCTATATGGCCGTAGCCTTTGCACTTGAAGCATTGGATCTCCCCTTCAAATTCATCTTTCTCTGTTGAAGACTTTGCAAGTTTTTTATCTTTAGATTTAGAGGATGAAGAGGATTTAGAAAAAGATTTTCGCTTCGAAGATGAAGTATCATTCTTCTTTCGGAAGTTCCGCCGAAATTTCTTCGTGAGTAGCGCCAATTGTTGTTCGAGATTTGTGAGCGAAACATCATCGTCGGAATCCGTGTCGTCATCTTCCTCCTTCGTTGATTTAAGTGAAATTCCTGTGCTTTTAGAAAAAAGACTTGAAAGAAGATTGATTAGTAGGAAAAGTCATCTCATACGTTTGTAATGCGCCTACTAACTCTTCGACTTTCATCTCATCCGGATGCTTAACCGTTTCGATCGCGGCAACCTTTGCCCGAAAACGTTCCGGAAGAGTTCGAAGAATTTTTCTAATGACTTTCGACTCCGGGATTTTCTCTCCCAAGTTAGCGCATGTATTTACCACGTCTTGTAGACGCGTATAGTACTCGGTAAAGGTCTCGTTTTCATCCATGAAAATCGAATCAAATTTGCTTGTTAGCATTTGTAATTTTTGGACCTTTACTAAGCTTGTTCCTTCATGCGTAACTTGTAGAGTATCCCAAATTTCTTTCGCAGTTTCACAAGCCGAAACCCAAGTAAATTCCGTTTGCCACAAAGCATTAAATAAAGCGTTTATGCCCTTGCCGTTAAACGAAGATGACTCTTTTTCATCTTTCGTCCACTTGTTCCGTGGTTTCGGGACGGTAGCATTATCGAGCACTTCGGTAGGATGTTTCCAACCGAATTCTATTGCTTGCCACACCCGCTCATCGATCGCTACTAGAAAAGCTCTCATGCGAACTTTCCAAAAGGCATAATTAGTGCCGTCGAAGAGCGGTGGTCGATTGATGTTACCGCCTTCGGCCATTAGATAACAATGAATCTAGATCCCTCTCTGATACCAATTGTTGGTTATGGGGTTGCCCCAGGATCTATCTAGATTGTATCCGACACCTAGAGGGGGGGTGAATAGGTGTACCGGCCAAAAACCACAAATCTCGATGCGTTAAAAGTAAATGCGGAAATTAAAAACACACCGAGATTTACATGGGAAAACTCCAAACTCGGAGTAAAAAACCCACGGGACCAACACGCGAATAAATAATTCAAAAAGAAAAAAGATTACAAGGTGATTATCGACTCCACGAACTTAACCTCTCTAACTCTCCTTCGAATCTCCGTGCAATCCTCCTTCAGGTTGTCCACGCCCTCACGTTCGAGTCCACGAACGCACGCACTTCGAATCCACGAAGCCTCGAACACGTCGAATCCACGACGCCACTCGAATCCACGAGCCAACGATCAGAATCCACGAACCGCCTTCAAACGCGCCGAATCCACGACGCCTCACGCCGAATCCACGACGCCGTTCACGAGAGTATCATGAATATGGTGATCCTTCGCTTAGGAGTATCGTAGAAAACCAAAGAAGAAAACTCCAAGGGAAGCGTAGATCAAATCGACATATAGATATGGAATTACGATATCTCGATTTGACCTAGAAGAGGCTATTTTGTAGAAAATAGATTGTAGATCAATTCCTAGCCTCTAGGGTTTCTCAAACATGTATATTAATGAAGCACATGGAGTTAGAGAACCCTAAGATCTTATTTATAGACTTTAGAATCAATTAGATTCGGATTAGATAAAATTCAAATTTTTTACACCTTGTACCGGTACAAAATCCTACCCATTACCGATAATGTAATGACGGAAGATTTTTCTGCGAAGGGCCATTACCGGTAACAGATTGATGGCTATACCGGTATAGCAACTTTGCTTGTACTGGTACAAAACCAAATTTATACCGGTATAACTTTGTAATTTTTGCTGATTTTTCACTTTTTGAAAATTACTAAGTTCCGATACAATTTCTAAGCCGTTATACAATGATTTTATGATTCTAATGCCTATAACTAAGTATGAATCACCATAACATAAATTAAAAACATACCTGGACGTCGTGATTCACATTTTGAGCTCATTCCATTTTCTTCGAAGTCTTTGATTCTTCGTCGTTCTTCGATCCGCTCCGATCCTTCAAGACTCCGACTCACTTCACGAAACTTGCCAACACAAAATCCATAACACTATCTAGATTGTATCAAACCACACCTAACCTCTTATGAATCTCCGCATAATCCTCCGGGTTGTCCACACCTAACCACGAAACCCACCACTTCGAATCCACGAACCCCACCACTTCGAATCCACGAAGCCTTGATCACGCCGAATCCACAACGCCACTCGAATCCACGAGCCAACGATCCGAATTCACGAATCGCCTTCAATCACGCCGAATCCATGACGCCTCGATGAAGAATATCATGATTATGGTGATCCTTCACTAGGAATATCGATGATAACCAGAAAATAGAACTCCAAGCAAAGAGAAAATCAAATCGACATATAGATATCCATGCGCAATATCTCGATTTGACCTAAAAGAGGCTAACAAGTAGAAAATAGGTTTTAGATGAAATTCAAGCCTCTAGGGTTTCTCAAACATGTATTTTCATGATACTTTATGTTCTATTCCATGTTAGAAACCCCCAATATCTTATTTATAAACTTTAGAATCAATTGGAGTCGGATTAGAAAGTTTTCAGATTTTTACATTGTGTACCGGTACAAATTTAAGGTGTTACCGGTTCCACAATGACGGAACAGAAAACCAACGAAACACTGAAACCGGTTATATGTTGATGGCTGTATCGGTACAAATTGATGGTTGTACCCGTATAAGGTCAATGTTGTACCCATACACAGTTTTGTACCCGTATACTTTTAATGTTGTATCCATACCCTTTCAATGTTGTACCCGTACACAGTGCATTTTCCAGATTTTGCACTGTCGGATTTCACAAAGCTCCGAAGCACTTTCTAATCAACTAACCTTTGATTTTAATGATTCTAATGTCTATAACTAAGTGTGAATCACCATAATATGATTTAAAAACTTACCCATCATCGTGATTCATGTCGTGAGATATTTCTGAGTTCTCGAAGTCTTGGATTCTTTGATCTTCGACAATCACACACTGAACCTTCAAGACTCCGATTCAATTCACAAAACTTGCCAACACAAAATACTTAACAGCTTCAAGTTGGTAGTCGATGAGATCGTATCATCACTCTTCCTATCTTTTACCGTTCTATTTTAGCACTTTAGTGTCCATGTGTCGACATTACTTTCGTTTAGTATTTGTATATCTATACTTGTTACTTGCATTGCGATAGTACATGTAGAGCAGGCTCACATTTGATTATCTACGGACCTTTTAGGTCCATGCATCACAATTCTCTAGTTGTTATTGAGCATTAGTGTGGTTAATCAAGTTCGGTGTCTATACGACCGGCATTTGGGTTTATCCAAGACATTGACTTCATGCCGGCTTTCATATTAAGAATTCTGCATGACTTAGTCATAGTATTTGGGGTATTACTTGACACCGGATTGGTTTTGTCACGCCCCCAGACCGCTACCAATTTGGTCCGGTTCGGGCACGCCGATCATGTGCCGAACGGGCAGCATCTCCCCTGCCCGCCCAAGGCTCGACAACCAAGTCATGTACAAAGAATTGCCCAGGAAATAATTCAATTGCATACATGACGAGAAACGAAGCACCTAAAGGTGTTGACAAGTAAGAGCAAGATACAAGTAATTCATACAAGTAATTAAAGAGAGATAAGTCTATCTATTACGTCCATTCAACCATTCATTTACATCAAGATTATATTTTGTAACTTCAAAATGAATATATACATTGTTTTCCCAAAATACATCGTGGGAGGCTCTAATGCATAGATGGCTGCTACTCACTAGGGCGCGACGCCCTTACCGTGGTTCTCACCGGCCGCCCTCGTGCTCGAACCTGTAATAGAGTGGGGTGAGAACTATCTTCCATAGTTCCCAGCGGGCTCGGCCGCCGACTCCGCCGATCTCCCCACTAGATCTAAGCAGGCATAAGCAGATAGATAGATAAGTATTTAAAGCTGTAAACAATGCATATTAAATGAATTGCAATATTCTACTATGCTTCAAATAACAAGAGTAAGTACTATAGCCATGTAATCACTAACATGCTACCATAACTCTATCAAGTATGCATGCAATTCTATTATGCTCAATATGCACATTATGCTCAATCGACATAGCTCTCTTGAGTTCATTACCTAATCCTCTGGCTAGCCCGTAGGCGCACCCTCGACTCACGTTTCAAACTCGTCTTTATTGGGGGATTCGAACCACCCGAGGGGTTGTCTGCGGGACCCCACATAGGCTATCACTTAGGACCCCACATAGTGTAAGTTATGGGGTGCCCAAGGATCTATCTAGATTGTATCAAAATACACCTATAGGGTGTAACGGCCAAAAACCACAAATCGATGCGATAAAAGTAAATGCGAAAAATAAAAAGCACACCGAGATTTACGTGGGAAAACTCCAACTCGGAGTAAAAAACCCACGGGACCAAACACGCGATAACAATCCACTAAGAATAAAAGATTACAAGGTGATTTACCGAATCCACGGACTCAAACCTCTCTTTTATCTTCTCCGGATCTCGCGCCGCCGGTTGTCCACGCCCACGTTCGAATCCACGAACGCCTCCACTTCGAATCCACGAAGCCTCCAATCACGCCGAATCCATGACGCCACTCGAATCCACGAGCGCACTCCGTCCGGAGCAAGAACAATACGATCGGTGATGATTTATTGCTTAGATAATCATTAAAGAACCGTAGAAGATATTTCTAAGCAATAGCCGGATCAATTCTCCATGAAGAACGAGAAATTACGGTTTCAAGAATTGATCCGATAGAAACTTATTGTTGAAGAAAAAAAGAAAGCATCCAACAAGTTTCTAGGGTTTCATAATGGTCTAAACTCTAAGCATACAAATTAATGGAACCCCCATCGCTTATTTATAGATTTAGAAGACTTAGAAGTAGACTAGGATTGTGAAAACCTAATTTTGGAAATAAAATTAGAGATAGACTAGGATTTGAAAACCTGTTTAAAATCAATTAGAAAACATAGAGATAGACTAGGATTTGAAAACTTATTTAAAATCAATTAGAAAACATAGAGATAGACTAGGATTTGAAAAAACTCAATTTTGTCCATATATTCAAATTAATAACATCCTAAGTCTTCCAAACACTTTTAAATATTTATAAATCATCATCAATAATATTAGAACTTACCGAGCATTGTGGATTCATGTTTTGAGTCTTCGATTCTTCGATTTATCCCTTCTTCTTTAAACCTTCAAGACTCCGGACTACTTGACGAAATATGCCAACATAAAAACCGTAACACATAGGCTATCCCAATCGTTTCACGTGCCAAGACTCCGGAGCTGGCACTAATCATGTGGAGCGACCACCACGAGCGCTGAACAGACTATGTGATTATGATCTAATCCTCCCCCATTGAGGATATCTTGTCACTAGGATCATCATGTACAAGTGTTCTTTAACACTACATTCTAATGCCACTCGTCAAGTCTATACTTGGTTCATATGTCACTAGTGTTCTTTTACACTAAGTTATAATGCCACTCGTCAAGTTATCTACTTGGTTTACATGCCATTTGTCAAGTTATTCATGCTCATGCAAGATCAGGTTGTAGTTTAACTCATCTCTATAGGGTTCTATGTCATACACCTCATTCTAACGCACCCTAAGTTCACATGCCAAGCCTACTATGCTGCATAAAAATGGAGCATGCAAGAATAGTAAAAGTAACTACATATAACATATCATGCATGAAGCTACACATGTATGTATATATAAAATATGATCATCTTGGTTACTTAGACATAGAAGGTAGTTCGACTGCTTTGGGATGGCACCCCCCACCTTTTGGTTATCTCACGAAGCTACGGCGTTGATCTCGCAATCCTAGAACGCCGCTACTACTCTTCGGGTCAGCACGAAGTTTCAGATCGTCATTTAGAACGTAACTTTAAAACCGCTCGACGGATCGATGAACTGTCGCTTCCCACGCGTTTAGATACCTAACAATTAGGTAGACATGCGGTCAAATTAGATCAAGACCCAACATTTTCAAAAGCCCTAATTTTGAGCTCTAGGTTTACCCAATGTGAAAATCACCTTCTAGCTTCAAAGTTCAAGCATAAAGCTTCTCTTTGGCATAAAAAAGATCCAATGGAACCAATTCTAGAAGATAAAAACCCCGTTAGAGGGATCTACCATGAAAGCTCTAAAAGCTCACCTCAAGGAGCTTGCTCTAATGGTGGAGAGGGAAAAGAAGATGATGCTATTCCTCCTCCTTGCTTGCTTCTCTACCAAATCCTCTCATTCTTTTTCTTCTCCTTCTTCTTCTTTCTAGAGAGAGAGAGGGAGAGAAAATGTATTAGGGCTAGGTTTAGAGGAGAGAAATGAGGAAGAGAGAGAGCTACTCATCTCTATCCCCCTTCACAAGTGCATAATTATACAAGGCACCCCTCACTTTCCAAGTTACAAGATGCCTAAGTCTGGGCAGTTTTTGGGTGCGGGGACCGGTACCTCTACAGGAGGACCGGTCCCTGAGAGTAACCTCTCGCAGGAGAGCCCATCAGCCTCAAAATTACGCGTACGGGAACCGGACCCAAGGGACCGGACCTCGAGAGCACGTCTTGCGGGCAGAAAATTCCTGCCAGTTTCTACGCATATGGGAACCGGTCCCTCCCACCAGGGACCGGGCCCCGAGAGCAGAAATTCTGCAACTTAGCAGATTTTCACATCTTGCTCTCCGAGGCCCTCACCAATGCACTTTTTGGGTTTTTGACGCCTTCGGCCTTTCCGAAACGTACCCAATCGAC
Source organism: Aechmea fasciata (assembly GCA_025177825.1). NCBI lineage: Eukaryota > Viridiplantae > Streptophyta > Magnoliopsida > Poales > Bromeliaceae > Aechmea > Aechmea fasciata. The sequence goes on from CM045923.1 coordinate 12,807,340, forward strand.
AATTAGTCGATTCTAAACGAAGTCTAATTCTTGGATTTCGAGAATTCACTTCCTTACATCCTCCCCACCTTAAAAGAGTTTCGTCCTCGAAACGAACCCTTATACTCAACTTAAACTCAAACTCATACCTTTATTCCTCAAATAGATGAGGATGATGCGCTTTCATCGCGCTCTCAAGTTCCCAAGTGGCTTCACGGTCGTTGTGATTACTCTACTAGACTTTCACATAGGGAATCTCACGATTTCGCAACTTGCGCACTTCCCGAGCGATTATCGCCACCGAAAACTCTTCATAGCTCAAATCCTCTCGAAGTAACGGTGGTTCAAACATCATTGCGTGATCGGGGTTGTGGATATACTGTCACGCCCCGAGACCACTACCGATTTGGTTCGGTTCGGGAACGCCGATCAGGCGCCGAACGGACAACACCTCCCCTGTCCGCCCAAGGCTCAACAACAAGTCATGTACAAAGAATTGCCCAGGAAATTAATTCTACATCATACATGACAAGAAGATGCACCTAAAGGTGCGAACAACAATAAGAGCAAGATACAAGTATTTCATACAAGTAATTTAAAGAGAGAAGAGTCTATCTATTACAATCATTCAACGTTTGTTTACATTGTTTAACTTCAAAATATAAATACATGTTCATCTCCCAAAATGTAGGTTACATCATTTCTTTATACAATTATGTCTCCAAAATATACCACGGGTGGCTTTAATGCAAGTAGGTGGCCACTATCAACTAGGGCGCGATGCCCTTACCGCGATCCTCACAAGCCGCCCGCGAACTAGCACCTGTAATAAAGTGGGGTGAGAACTAACTTCCTTAGTTCCCAGTGGGCTCGGCCACCGACCCCACCGATCTCCCCACTAGGTCTAAGCAGGCATAAGTAGATAGATATTTATTTTAAAAGCTGTAAGTGCGGTAAGTAAAGCATAATAGAAGAAATGCAATAACTACTATGCCTGTAACAACAAGATAAGAGTAAATGCTCTAGCCATGTAATTGCTAACATGCTAATATAACTCTATCAAGTAAACTTGCAATTCTATTATGCTCAATATGTACTTTTGTACCCAATCTCATAACTCCTTTGAGTTTATTATCCAATCCATGGCTAGCCCGTAGGCGGGACCCCACATAGGCTATCCCTCGGGACCCCACATAGGCTATCCCTATCGAATCACGTGCCAAGACCTCCGGAGACTCGCACTACTCGTGTGGAGCGACCACTCACGAGCGCTGAGCAGACTGTGTGTGAGTATGATCTTCTCCTCCATTTTGGAGGGCATCCAACGCAGGGGAATTAACAATCATCTCCTCCATTTTGGAGGGCATCCTCACAGGGGAATCATAAGTGTTTTGTAGCACTATGTCTCTATGTCATTTATCATCAAGTTGTCTACTTGGTTCACATATCTCTAGTGTTCTTTACACTATGTCATTGCACATGTCATTCATCAAGTTGTCTACTTGGTACTCATGTCACTAGTGTTTCTATACACTATGTTACCCATTCATCAAGTTCTATACTTGGTTCACATGCCTCTAGTTATTATTCATGCAAGATTAAGTCATCTCTAGGGTTCAGTGTCACAATATTCATCCTGATGCTTCCTATGTCCAAATGCAAGCCTATGGTGCCGCACGATAAGGAAGCGTGCAAGCAGACTTCCTATGTCCTAATGCGACGCCCATAGTTCCGCACGATAAGAAAGCATGCAAGGAAAGTCATCTAACCATACCAACCCTATCATGCATGAAAACTATACATATATATATTCATAGGCAATATGTTCAATACTTATTCTTAGACATAAAAGGGAGCCCAACGGCTTCGGATAGCACCCCCCACCTTTTGGGATGTTCACAGGAGCAACAACGTCGCTTTCGTTGCCTCCAATGCCTACTTTGACTCCCCGGGCCGATATCAAAGCTGTAAGCTATTGTTCGGCTCGGATCACTTAAACCGTTCGTCGAATGGACGAACCGTCGCCTCCCACGTGTTCGTGTACCTCAAATGAGAGCTCCAATGGTGGAGAGGAAGAAGATGAGATGATGCTAGGCTTGCTCCTAGCTCAATCCTTCTCCAAATCCTTTACTCCTTCCTCTTCTTTCTCCTTCTTCTCCTTCTTCTTCTTCTTTCTAGAGAGAGAGAGAGGGAGAGTATTGTGTAAGTGTGTGTGATATGAGGGAGAGGGAGAGGGGAAATGCCCTCTATAGCCTTCTATTGTAACAAGATGCAAAGAGGCCCCTCAACTTTCAGTTCATTACACTGCCTCAGCCTGGGCATTTTTCGCCAGCTGAGACCGGTCTCCATGGGGTTGTCCGGTCTTAGCCTGCGAAAACCCATTCTGTCCATTTCCCAGCGTACTGGGTTCGGTCTCCATCGATTGTCCGGACAATGGATGTCCGGACATTGGATCAATGTCCGGTCTTGGCTTACGAAAAACCCTCAGGCCAGTTTCTCCACGTACGGATCCGGTCTTCACGGATTGTCGGACAATGGATGTCCTGGACATCCCTCATTGTCCGATCCCGAGAGCTAGTATTTCGGGACTTAGCCGAATTTCTTCCCCCGCACAACAGGCTCCTTGTGGCATCCGGTCACCATGGGATGTCCGGTCCCCACTGGCCAAAAACTACAGAATGGAGCAGTTTGCACCATTTGCGGTCGAGGTCTACTCTAATGCACTTTTTGGCTTAGAGTCAGCTTCGATCTCTCCGATTCTCACCACTACGACACTTAGTCGATTCCAGATGAAGTCCAATCCTCATATTTCGAGAATTCACTTCCTTACATATACTTACAAAGGTTGGAGACGTAAAACACATTGTGAACGTCTGCTAGCTACGGCGGCAATTTAAGCCGATAAGCTACCGCTCCAATGTGTTCCAACACTTCATACAGTCCTATATACCGAGGACTTAATTTCCCTCGAACCCCAAACCATCTCACGCCCCTCATAGGTAATACCTTCAAAAACACGCGGTCTCCTACCGCGAGCTCCAAATCCCTTCGGCGAGTTGTCTAGATTGCGCTGTAAGTAACCTTTGCCGAGCGAGGCGAACCTTTTCCTCCGCCTCCTACAATACGTCGGGGCCTAGCACCGCACGTTCACCTACATCGCCCCAATGCACAGGAGATATGCACTTCCACCTATAGAGAACTTCGAACGATGCCATCTCCACACTAGCTTGGTAACTATTATTGTAGGCGAACTCGGCCATCAACAAGTAATTCGCCCAACTCCCCTTGTAGTCAATGACACACGCCCGCAGCATATCCTCCAGAATCTGGATATTCCTCTCTGACTGCCCATCTGTCTGAGGGTGAAACGCGGTACTGAATTCGAGTCGCGTGCCAAGTGCCTTCTGTAGGCTCTTCCAAAAATATGAGGTGAATCGGGGATCTCGATACGATACAATTGACTTTGGTACCCATGCAATCTCACCACTTCATCCAAGTATATTTACGCCAATTTTTCACCCGACCAGGTAGTGTGGATCGGTAAAAAGTGTGATGACTTTGTCATACGGTCCACAATCACCCAGATCGCATCGTGACCGCCCGTCGAACGAGGTAATCTGACCACGAAATCCATCGCTATGTCTTCCCACTTCCAAACTGGAATAGGTAGGCTCTGAAACTTTCCTGCTGGAAATCGGCGCTCTGCTTTCACCTGCTGACATACTAGACATTGCGCCACATAGCGTCCAATGTCCGCTTTCATCCCCGGCCACCAGTGCTGCATCTTTAGGTCCTTGTACATTTTGGTGTTGCCCAGGTGAATACTATAAGGAGTCCGATGCGCTTCTTGCAAAATTAGTTTTCGAACTTCCTCATTTTTCGGTACACACCACCGGTTTCGAAACCGGAATGCACCTTCGGCGTCTATGCTGAAGTCGCCACTACGTCCACTCTCAAGGTCATGCCGCACCTTTTGGAGATTAGGGTCCGCAGGTTGGAGACTTTTAATTTTCTCCAACAAGGTCGGTCGATTAATAAGAACCGACAATATAGCCGGAACCCCTGGAGCCACTACCTCAAGATCTAGCCGTTTCATCTCCAAGCATAGAGGATCTTGAGCTGTAACCTTCAACGCAAGGTTTTCCACCGACTTCCTGCTAAGAGCATCGGCGACTACATTCGCCTTCCCGGGGTGGTAAAGGATCGTGACGTCATAATCCTTTAATAGCTCCAACCACCGCCGTTGGCGCATATTCAGCTCCTTCTGCGTGAACAAATATATATTTCAGACTCTTGTGGTCCGTATATATCTCGCAGCACACGCCATACAAATAGTGCCTCCACAACGTAAGAGCAAATACCACCGCGGCTAGCTCTAAGTCATGGATAGAGTAGTTCTTCTCGTAGCTTTTCAACTGACGGGACGCATATGCGATCACCTTCCCGCCTTGCATCAGAACACACCCCAATCCTGAATAGGACGCGTCGCTATAAACCACGAAGTCTTCGCCTTGTACCAGTAATGCGAGTACCGAAGTCGAAGTCAACCTTTCCTTGAACTCTTGAAAACTCCGGTCGCATTCGTCGCTCCAAACGAACTTGGTGCCCTTCTGAGTTAGACGGGTAAGTGGGATCATAATCTTTAAGAAACCCTCCACGAACAGCCTATAATAGCCCGCTAAGCCCACAAAGCTTTGGACTTCCATGACATTCGTCGGGCGCGGCCAATCCTTGATTGCCTCCAATTTTCTAGGGTCAACAGAAACTCCGCCCTCGAAAATGACATGCCCCAGAAATGCAACTTCCCTCAGCCAAAAGTCGCACTTCTTCAATCTAGCGTATAACTTCTCCTCCTGAAGGATTTGAAGTACTATCCGCAAATGCTCCGCGTGCTCCTCATCACTGCGGGAATAGACCAGTATGTCATCTATAAAAACCACCACGAACTGGTCTAAATACTTCATGAAGACACAGTTTATTAAGTCCATGAACGCTGCTAGGGCATTTGTGAGCCCAAATGGCATCACCGTGAATTCATAGTGTCCATACCGTGTGCGGAACGCGGTTTTCTCAACGTCCTACGGCTTAATCCTTAACTGATGGTAGCCTGACTGGAGGTCTATCTTCGAGTATATGCTTGATCCCTGCAATTGATCGAACAAGTCGTCAATTCGGGGCAACGGATACTTGTTCTTGATCGTGACTTTGTTCAACTCACGATAGTCGACGCAGAATTGAAACGATCCATCCTTCTTTCGCACAAACAATATCGGGGCTCCCCACGGTGACACACTTGGTCGGATAAACTCTTTGTCGAGAAGATCTAGCAACTGAGCCCTCAACTCTTTCAATTCCACTAACGCCATCTAATATGGAGCCTTTGAAATCAACGCGGTCATAGGAACCAAGTTGATTACGAACTCGATTTCCCGTTCTGGCGGTATCCCTGGTAGCTCCGCGGGAAATACGTCAGGAAATTCCCGAACTACCGACAGCTCCTCAAGGGTCAGAGCTACTCGTTCTACTTCCACAACGGTCGCCAGGTAGGCTGCGCAACCGCTGTTGACTAGCTTCCTTGCTCTCGTCGTTGACACTGTCGTGGCGAAGCATGAACTCTTACACGCCTTGTACGTGAATTCTCCTTGTCCTAGCTCATGAAACGCGATCACTTTATCCTTGCAGTCGATCGACGCATAGTACTTCGAGAGCCAGTCCATGCCCAATATAATGCCGAACTCCTTCAATTTCTTGAGCACCAAAGTACGGATTGGCATAATCCAGTCACCTATCTGTAATGGACATGCTGGGCACTTCGTGTAAATATGAAGTGCCGGACCAGGGCCCTCCACTCAGCACATGCCATCACTCGCTCGAATGTTTATGTCATGAGTTCGTGCAAATGATCTACTTATGAATGAATGAGTCGCACCTGTATCAAACATAGCTCTGGAGCGAACTCCATTAATTAAAACCATACCTGCCACGATCTCGTCGCTCGCCAGGGTTCCTCGCCTTGAACTCGAGCGGCGAATACCAGTCCGCTCGGTGCTGATCGAGTCGCCTCGGGCTGACGCATGGCCATCGCGCGTCCAGCCGATATAGCTGATGGAGCTCCTCCATAATAAGCTGGAGTCGATGCAACTGACGGGGCAGATGAGGCTCTCACTGGACAGTCGAGGCTTACGTACCCTTCTTGCCCACAGTTAAAGCACTTGCCCTAGCGGTGTCTACACTGCGGCACTCGGTGGCCCCCACCACTGCAGATAACACACTGCTGCGCTCCACGGCTCCACGACTGCGTCTGCGGGTTCTTCGGGGGCTTATTGGAACTCGATTGTCCCCCCGAAGGACCGCCCGGTTGCTTCTTTCCTTTATCCTTGGATCCCGCCATAAGCTCACGTTCCTTGCGCACGTGGGCATCTCCATGCTCAGCCCATACTGCACGATCGAATACCTCCGCGTAGGTCGTGAGCTTGAGTATCTACACGGCCCTATATGGGAAATATTTTTCAAAACAAATTTTGATTGCAATTGATTGATGTTTTACTTAGAATTTAAAAACAAATCTTCTAGGTGGGGAGCACTTTCCACTAATAGGTTGTTGTGAGATTTATTCCATAGGTGAATTGTTGTGGATAGTTGTGTGAATGTGTGGATTGTAATTGTGATCTTAAATCTTGTGTAGGTACGCCATACAAATACAAAAAAGACTCTGTCCGTGTAAACAGGGGAACCTTGTGTTTGTGGCGGGTCTATACGTTACGTGGGCCAGGCAGTTTTCAAAAAAAAGGCACGTTTCCGCAACTCTAATTTCTAAATCAAGTACTTATCATATAAAGGCTTTCTTAAACCACCCCGAGGCATGACAACATATTTGGTCCATGATTAAAATGGGAATAGAAAATAAAATTGGATTGCATTGGAATAGAAAATGGAATGACACATCAACCTAAAATATTTAGTTTATAATTAGAGTGGAAATCGGTAAACATCTAGGATTTTAAGAGAACGTTTTGGTAAAGAGAGAGAAAAGTGGTGAAAAGAAAGGAATGGGAGGTGTTTGTGAAAGAAGGCTTAATTTGTGTAGTTTACAATTCTGAATTTAAAGCCAGACTGGGCCGTAAATGGATTTGGCCATTACCATTCCAAAATGAATGGAAATCAGGATCCAATTCCTATAAAACAAACAACAACTATCGAAATCTATAAATCCTATTCCGTTTTCATAGTCTAAAATCAATGAACCAAACAAGCCCTAAATATTTTTACACAAAATGGAAACTTCAAACATTCCCTTGTGTGGAATAAGGGGAATTTAAAAATTGGAGGTTTTGTTTTATATTTTTGTAGGAATAAGGTGAAAAATGAAGGTTTTTGCTTGATGTATATTGTGGGGCATAAGATAAACAATGTGTTTGAATATTATCCTCTTCTACTGGAAATTAGTGTGAGTCATGTTTGTGTAATTGTTGTTCATGATGTAATTGTAACTTCATATGATGTAATCTCTATGCATGTATAGAAAAGACTCTGTCCGTAGGGACAAAATGATTTTGTACATATGGCTAATTAATCTTTGTACATTCTATACTAGTTGGGTTAATTTGCATACTTCGGATTTTTTTTAAAAGAAACGTAGAGCTTTTCAATAAGAAGATTTCCCAACTGATGTCAAGGTGCATGTAACATAGAGTAGGATACGATGAGTCCATGTACACCGACTTTAGTAGGCCAAGACACGACATAACGTTAATTGCCAGCAACATGAACAAAGTCAAATTGACTCCTTAGATTTGTATGTCAGGGTGGACAAGTACTGGTAAGGTGCCAAGGAGCTAGCACATATACTATGGGGTTCCTATATATATATGTTCGGCAACATTCTATATCAAATCAATTAGGATGATTAGTGAACCTAGGGTAGCCGAACACGTTATAACAGGCTATTTTGTATTGTTGGAGGTGGGAAGTATGGACTTTGAGATGTTATTATAATTGGTATGCCTCTTCGTGCCAGAGGTTCCCTTGTGCCATGCATATTTATAGCTGATGTCCGTATCAGAGGTGTGTATAAATGTTTCGGTACCATCACTGTCTGTTCGGACTTGGATTTATTTCTATTATCACATGGACGCATCCAATGCGTATTAATCAGCATCTTGCAAAGCATAAAAAATATATCATTACTAATTAGCTGTTAACTCTCCAAGTTAGTATTCTAATCACTTGGGACGTGTGGCCAATCATTTTTGTAGGTAGGATTGGATAGTACATCTAGGACTCAACTCCATGCATGATAAGGTAACACAGTTTTAGGTAGTATGCACATTAGTAGTAGTTCATATTGAGCTATGATCTTTTTTTTCTTTTTCTGTTTTTTTGATTAAACATGGATGAACCCTATTTCGAAGACAGATATAGATACAAAAAGTTCAAGCCTAAGCCATACAAAATGAAGATTTGACAAAACGGCCGGGGGCCTCAAAGACTAGCCAACAAACGGCAAAGAAAGAGTAAACATCAAACTAAGATTAATTCAAAATATGACATATATATATATATATATATATATATATATATATATATATATATATATATATATATATATATAGAGAGAGAGAGAGAGAGAGAGAGAGAGAGAGAGAGAGAGAGAGAGAGAGAGAGAGAGAGAGAGAGAGAGAGAGAGAGAGTTGAGCTAAAATACTCTCAAAAGCACCATGAAGGAAGTGCTTTTGAGTTTTTAGCCATTGGATGGAGAGATGTGAGGTTGAAATGATGGTGGTAGGTGGAATAGTATTTGATCCAAAGACTATTAGTAATCAAAAAGTAAATCTAAGGGCTAGAAACCCCTTGGTGCTTCTAAAAATATTCTAGCTCAATTATATATATATATATATAGAGTAGGGCTACGGTGTAGGTTATAGGTCTCAAGGATTTAAAAGGTAATTAACACCTAGAGGGGGGGTGAATAGGTGCACAATGGCCTAATAAAAATTCTCGATGCGATTTTAAGTAAATGCGGAAAAATAAAATTAACACACCGAGATTTTACGTGGGAAAACTCCACAAGGAGTAAAAAACCCACGGGACCGATCACACGAAAAATCCACTAAGAAACAATTGAGTACAAGGCGATTTACCCACGACTTTACCCAATCTACCGAATCTTCAATATGGATCTCCTTCGCTGGTCCACCACGCCGCAAATCCTTGCCGCGTCCACGCTTCGACTCCTCAAAGCTTCCACCGAATCCTCGGCCTCTCACGCGATCTCCGCATCACCCTCCGACCGGAGTTGTTGAAGAAAACTTTTGGTGATCTTACAATTTACGAACCATAGACCAAGGGAACCCTTTTTAGTCAATCATCAAGTCGATTCATGAAGGAGTATTCAAAGAGAAAACCTAGAATCAACTCGACGATCAACAAGACAAAACTCGCTTTAAGAATTGAATCATAAAGCTCTAAACGAGTTTTAGGGTTTTAGAAGAAGATGAATATTCAGCGATATATGTTTTGAAACCCCCCATGGTCTATTTATAGTGTTAGAAGACTTAGAAGTTGATTAGGATTGAAATCATCCAATTTTGACAACAAATCCGTCACCAAGGTCCTTACCTTGCAAGGAAGGTCCGGTCCTATAAGTCCGGACTTAATCCATTCATCCGCTTCATACGTTAAATAAACTTTCACATATGATCCGGATCATCACCAATGGTCCGGTCCTTCATCAAGACTGCGCAATGAACCTGCTCTCGGGATCCGGATCATCATCAATGGTCCGGACTTAGACCGTATAATTCCAGATTTTCAAAAAGTTAAATTGAGATTAATTTAAGTCTTCTAACTACTAAGTTTTTCTTTATCAAATCACCAGAAATTATCTTAAATTCATACCTGAGGTGACGAGCTTCTTTGCAAAGTCTTGAATCTTCAATTTCCTTCTTTGTGCTTTTGACTTCTTCAAGACTCCAATAACTTCACGAAATCCGCCAACCTATAAAATCCTTAACAATCTCCCCCTTTGGCGATTTCGTGACAAAACACAAATTAAGCCCGTACATTATTCAAAAACAAAAAGACGAGAATTATCGCAATCACCAAACGATAACCCCCAGCATGATCGATCCAACAAAAAGTAAAAAGATTTACAAATTGAAGTCCTATTACAAACTCTATGACTTAGACATTGGAGTCTTGAAGTCTTGAACGTTCCTGCAAAGAAATCTCAAACACACATTCAAGCTTCAAGAAATTCATTAAGCATAAAAATAAAAGTCAGAACAGAGCATCATCATCATCAAGTTTCATCTCCCCTTATCTCCTAGTCATAGAAAAATCGATCGCCACCAACTAAACTTCTCCCTTTTTGTCCGAAAGCGCTGTAAGTTCGAGACAAAGACATGCACACTTCATCTTGACCTTCCCTACCCATATAAATAAACAAGACCATGAATAAGTGAAGAATGTGAAGACCTCGTCGTTCTCAAATACAACAATACATTGAACACTCTCATATCAAGAATTAGGAGAATAAAAAAGAAATCATCCATAGGTACTTTCTAGGGTCATAAAGAAAAATTTAATATTGACCAAAAAAATTTTTTTAAAAAAAATGTGCCAAGACCGGACCTTCCCTTGCTAAGACCGGATGTTCCACAGATTTGAGAAGAGGGCGCAAGGAACATCCGGACTTAGATCCAAGGACCGGTCCTTCCTTGTGAAGAAATTTCAGCAACAGCAGTTATCAGGATTTTAGCAATCTTTTCATGAAATATGTATTAACAAGCTCCTAGTCACTTAAATTCAAGGATGTCATAAATGTTGAACCGTGCATCAACTAGAAATTAAAGAAGTAAACCGTGAAATTATGCACATCTTTTGAGATCTAAACAATACTTGTACTAGGTTCAAATATCAAATTTGTACAATTGGAAATTAAAGTAGATCCCAAAAGCTAAAATAAGCACGATAATATCACCCAATTGTGTTATGTACATATCTAAGTCAAGGAGTGACTCTTTGAGCATCTTTATTATAACTTCCACCTTATATCATTCAATAACGGAGCACACACCAAAACACCTTTATTAAAAGTTTGACTTTGATCTTTTTCTTAGAGATGTACACTTATATTCATGTAGTAGCTTCACACACTTTCCGGACGACCGGGGTGGTAGCTCTTTCTCACATGTGATGGTAGTTTTCACACTCCTTAGAAAGGATGTAACTCTTTCCACATCTTTTATAGGTGGTAGTTTTCATACTCCCATGAGGGATATAACTCTTTCCACATCTTTTATTCTTAAGATTGCTCCCTCAAATAGTGCAACCCACAATGAGATAATTTTATTGTGATTTCAGAAAATAAGGAAATCATTTATTTCCATCATGCAAACAATCAATTCAATTCAATACACTTTCGATAGTTCATAAAAGATGTACTAATTTAACAAGTATACAAAAACAATTTCTAGAAGATGTTGAGGGTCAAATAGAATGACATAGAAGAATTGAAGTGAATTGAAGGATGTTAAAATAAATCATGCAATACTATGAATCAATTCAAAATCTTCGTGCATAATAGTCAATATGGAAATAATGGCCCATAGAATGTATCTAGATAGAAGGATTCATACCGATAGCCTTTCTCAAACGTAGAAAACGTTTTTGATCTAAAGGCTTAGTCAAAATATCCGCTAATTGATCATCGGTAGAAATATATTCAAGTTTAAGAATGTTCGATTCGACCAATTCTCTTAAGAAATGATATCTTAGTTCAATGTGTTTAGTTCGTGAGTGAAGAACAGGGTTTTTGAAATATTTATGGCACTAGTATTGTCGCAAAGAATAATGAGGGAGGAGGTAGGTAACCGATAGTCGCTTAGTAAGGAAAGATTTCACCTTTGCGCACCCAAACCTTACGAATTTTGGGATGCGTTGGTTGGCTTGTAAGCGTCTTGTGAAGCTTGTCGACGATTTGAATTCCCTTGCGCTTTGGATCATCCTCTTTTAGTTTCCAAACTTGTTTAGTCATTGATTTGGGATCATACTTCTTCGGCTTCCAAATTTGTTTTCCCTTCAAGTTCGGACCATGTTTCTTTGGGTTCCATGATTGTTTAGCCATCATTTTTGAATTATCCCATATCGGCTTTGATAATGTCCTTTGGTTCAAGGGTGTTGTGGGGTTCTTCTTTTGTTTGCAAAATTTCTTCACATGACCTAGAACTCCACAAAGATGACAAACTTTGTTAGTAGAAAATAATTTCTTAGAAGGAACGAAAGTACCTTGAACCTTAGGAGTCGATTTTGTCGAAGTTACGCCCGCTTGCTTAGGAACTTGGTCAACATGTGTCCGTTCATATCCAAGACCAAACTTGTTGGTTTGACCAATTCCTAGCATCTTGTCGAGTTTAGTCGTGAACTCTAAGTTAACTTCCTTTGCCTCCGACAATTGCTCGTTGAGAAAATTAAAATTTTCTTCATATGTCTCTTTTTCCTTTTCAAGCAATGCTACCTTTTCAACTAGGGAATTGTAGGCCCTCGACAATCCGTCCTTCTCTTGCTCCAAGGTTTTCGTAGACGTGATCAATTCCGAGTTTTCTCCTTGTAAGTCGAATAACTTTCTTCTCAATCTCTTGTTGTGCTTTGCCATCTTCTTTGATTCGACGACCAATTGGTGATATGCAGCCGCCATCTCATCTACATCCGACTCTTCCTCCGAGGAGTATTCCGACTCGGAACGTTCATGCAAGGAAACACCCTTGGCCATTATATACAACCTAAACCTTCTCTGATACCAATTGTAGGTTATAGGTCTCAAGGATCTAAAAGGTAATTAACACCTAGAGGGGGGTGAATAGGTGCACAATGGCCTAATAAAAATTCTCGATGCGATTTTAAGTAAATGCGGAAAAATAAAATCAACACACCGAGATTTTACGTGGGAAAACTCCACAAGGAGTAAAAAACCCACGGGACCGATCACACGAAAAATCCACTAAGAAACAATTGAGTACAAGGCGATTTACCCACGACTTTACCCAATCTATTGAATCTTCAATATGGATCTCCTTCGTTGTCCACCACGCCGCAAATCCTTGCCGCGTCCACGCTTCGACTCCTCAAAGCTTCCACCGAATCCTCGGCCTCTCACGCGATCTCCGCGTCACCCTCCATCCGGAGTTGTTGAAGAAAACTTTTGGTGATCTTACAATTTACGAACCATAGACCAAGGGAACCCTTTTTAGTCAATCATCAAGTCGATTCATGAAGGAGTATTCAAAGAGAAAACCTAGAATCAACTCGACGATCAACAAGACAAAACTCGCTTTAAGAATTGAATCATAAAGCTCTAAACGAGTTTTAGGGTTTTAGAAGAAGATGAATATTCAACGATATCTGTTTTGAAACCCCCATGGTCTATTTATAGTGTTAGAAGACTTAGAAGTTGATTAGGATTGAAATCATCCAATTTTGGAAACAAATCTGTCACCAAGGTCCGGACCTTGCAAGGAAGGTCCGGTCCTATAAGTCCGGACTTAATCCATTCAACCGGTTCATACGTTAAATAAAGTTTCACATATGATCCGGATCTTCCCAATGGTCCGGTCCTTCATCAAGACTGCGCAATGAACCTGCTCTCGGGCTCCGGATCATCATCAATGGTCCGGTCCTACATCAAGATCGCGCAATGAACTCGTTTCTCGGATCCGGATCATCATCAATGGTCCTGACTTAGACCGTATAATTCCGCATTTTCAAAAAGTTAAATTGAGATTAATTTAAGTCTTCTAACTACTAAGTTTTTCTTTATCAAATCACCGAAATTATCTTAAATTCATACCGAGGTGACGAGCTTCTTTGCAAAGTCTTGAATCTTCAATTTCCTTCTTTGTGCTTTTGACTTCTTCAAGACTCCAATAACTTCACGAAATCCGCCAACCTATAAAATCCTTAACATACGGTGCTATTAGGAGCACAACAGCCCTTATGCTCCTAACTTTCTAACCACCCATCAAGTTTGATGGATAATTAAAAAGAGAGAAGGGTGAGATATTGAAGAGAAATTCAAGGAGAAGAGAAATTGAGAGACCCAATTTCTCTTCAATATCTCATCCCTCTCTCTTTTTAACCACTCATCAAATTTGATGGGTGGTTAGAAAGTTAGGAGCACAGGAGCTGCTGTGCTCCTAATAGCACAGTAGCCCTGCTATATATATATATATATAGAGAGAGAGAGAGAGAGCTCGTATATTTTTAAAAGTACCAAGTCATTTGTGCTTATAAGTTTTTAGCCATTGGATTAATAGATGTGCGGTTAGGATGATGTGGGCCCCCTTGGGTTATGTGGGTGATTGGTTGAATAGTATAATCTAACGGATGAAAATGATCAAAGTCCTAGATCTACCGGTAAAAATTTCACAACCACCAAGTGTTTGGTGCTTTTACAAGCACCATAGCCGGACTCTATATATATATATATAGTCCGGCTACTATACTATCGGTAGCACGAAGGCGCCATGCTACCAAGTTGTTTTTGATGATGTGGCTTCCAAATCGACGATCGGCTCCGTTAGACTTGATCTACACTATTGAAAATATTTGGAAACTAAATTTCAGATTTTTTTCAACATCATTTGACTAATGATCAAAAGATCTCAAAATTGACAATTTTAATGGCCGATGTGGTGTGTTTGAGAGTTTAACGGTGTAAAACAATTCAAATCTAATAAAAATTTTATAAAATTTTTTTTTCACTATTTAGAGTAAGGTCAGTATATCTTATCTTAAATTTAAATCTTTTATCACCATTTTTTATGAGATTTTTACTTTTAGCCGTTCAATTTTAGACTACTTGTTAGCTAAGTAAATGATATCGAAAAAAAATTATGAAATTTAGTTTCTAATTACTTTTAATAGTGTAGATCAAGTCTAATAGAGCCGATCGTTGATTTAGAAGTCGCATCACCGAAAACAACTTGGTAGCATGGAGCCCTCCGTGTGTGTGTGTGTGTGTGTGTGTGTGTGTGTGTGTGTGTGTGTGTGTGTGTAGAGAGAGAGAGAGAGAGAGAGAGAGAGAGAGAGAGAGAGAGAGCTAGGGGTATACTATCGGTAGCACGGAGCCCTCCGTGCTACCATGTTGTTTTCAATGTTGCGCTTCCAAATCGAATCTACTCCGTTAGACTTGATCTACACTATTGAAAGTATTTGGAAACTAAATTTCATAATTTTTCAGCATCATTCACCTATCAAATGAGTAGTCTAAAAATGAATGGCTGAAAATAAAAAACTCATAAAAAATGATAATAAAAAATTTGAATTTAAGATTAGAAATATAGATCTTACTCTAAATAGTGAAAAGAATTTTCTATAAAAATTTCATCATATTTGAATTATTTTACACTATTAAATTAACAAACGCGTCACATCTACCATCAAAAATGTCAATGTTGAGACTTTTTTATCTCTAGTCAAATGTTATTGAAGAAATTATTAAATTTAGTTTCCAAATACTTTTAATGGTATAGATCAAGTCTAACGAGTCGATCGTCGATTTGGAAGCGCATCATTGAAAACAACTTGGTAGCAAGGAGGGCTCCGTGCTACCAATAGTATACAAACCTAGTTTCTATATATATATATATATATATATATATATATATATATATATATATATATATATATATATATATATATATATATATATATATATATATATATATAGTCCTACGCTATGCTATCAATAGCACGAAGCACTCGGTGCTACCAAATTTTCCACCGTTAGATCAACCCATTTGATGATTTTCACCCGTTATATCATACTATTCAACCAACCAACCATTTAACCCTAGAGGACCCACATCATCCTAACCGCACATCTCTCAATCCAACGGTCAAAAACTTGGTAGCACCAATGACTTGGTGCTATTAATAGCATAGCAGCCGGACTCTATATATATATATATATATATATATATAATTGAGCTAGAATACTTTTAGAAGTATTACCCCATTGGTGCTTTTAGGTTTCTAGCCCTTAGATCTACTCCTTGATTACTAATAGCCCTTGGATCAAACACTATTTCACCTACCACCACCTACCACCATCATCTCAACCCCACAAAACTTCATCCAAATGCTAAAAACACTAAAGCACCAACCTCATAATACTTTTAGAAGTATTCTAGCTCAACTCTATATATATATATATGGAGTGCGTCTGGGATGCTTTTGGAAGCACGAAGCTGTAACATACTGGACTTGCGCAAATTGCGGAGTTCGAGTATTTGACTTGTGTTTGAGCTTTTTCAGATTTTCTGGAGGGTCGTTGACTGTGTTCCGACCTATGGCGCGTGTACCGAGGTTTGGGAATGAGTCCCAAGCCCTAAAGCCCAAAAAGTTGGATTTTAGGTGGCTCTCGGGTTGCAAATTATGTGTCTTGTACCCAGACAAAATGGTGTCTATACCGGTATAAAATGATGGCTATACCGGTACAGACCGAAATTTATACCGGTATAAAAAGGGCAGACTTGGCAACCCGAGGCTCGGGTTTGGCTTTTCGCAGGGTTTATACCGATACAAAATGGATTTGTACCGGTACAGACTGGCAGATTTCAAAAATCGAAAACTGCAGGGGCTTATTTGCGTTTGTGCCTTTCTATATCACTCCCCCACGCCCCTTAGGGCTTCTTTTGTGCTGGGAGCTCAGAGAATCAAGGTAGGGAGCTCTCCTTCTCCTCTTTTTGATTCCTTTTTGGTTTAGTTGGGTTTTTAAAGCTTAATCTTCTCCCTTTTGCTCTCTTTTGCTTGTTGGAGCTATTTCCACCATTAGAGAAGCATTGAGCTTGGACTTGGAGCTTGTGGTGAGGAAGATCTTCACTCCTTGAAGGTTTTGATCCTTGATTTGGAGCCTTTGGAAGGTAAGCAACCAATCATTTCCTCTAGATTTAGATTTGGGAGCTCTCTTTGAGTAGAAACCCTAGAAGTGGGATTCTAGGGTTAGAATTGGGGATTTTGGATTTGGACCTTTTAGAACCTAATTGATGGGTGTAGAACTCTCTATTAGGTTGGATTTGAAGATCCATTGGGTCGATTTGAGCTTTGGACAAGATCTTCTTGATCAAAGGTATTTTCCACCTCTTTTCTATGTGAATTTTGGTGAAGTTTGTTAGATGTTTATTTGAAGCTTGTATCCCTTCAAATATTTATCTTAGGGTACTAGAAGCTTGGGGGGCAACTTCGTTCGACTAATCGAAAAGGATTCGAAGTACATCCGGTGGGTTTGATCTCACCGAAATGGGTGAACTCCTCCTATGTTTTCCTTTGAGTTTTAAGACATGTTTATATGTTGAGTTATGCTCTCTAGGACATGCTTGAATTTATGAGAACCTAAAATGACTATGTTATGTTTAGTGAAAATTATATGCTCTATGTAGTAGAGACTTACATGTTGTTTTGGGACATAGTCGGTTATTTGGTTTGCCACCTTAAGAAGCATGTTAGAGATTGATTGGCGAGATGATTCTTTGAGGGAACTTGGTATATGGACTATATTTATAGAACCATAAATGATTACTACATTACACTTGGTAAAGACATGTAATAGAACTTAATGTTCCTACTTTATGCTTGAATAGATATGAAGCATGATAGTGAGTTGTAGGGGTGGAAACGAGCCGAGCTCGAGCGAGCTTACCTCAGCTCAAGCTTGGCTTGAAATTAATTTCGAGCCTAAATTTAGGCTCAAGCTCGGCTTGAAATTAATTCGAGCCGAGCTCGAGCGAGCCTAACTTCGAGTCGAGCGAGCTCGAGCCCTAAACGAGCCGCTTGAAATTTTTAACATCGTGCAATTTATAATTTAATTTTTATAAAACATTATCTCAAATTTGATATAAAAAATATCTAATAGTTCAACATATAAAATGAATGCATAAAATAAGATATTATAATATTATAAAAATTAGGAAAAATAATTCTGCGAGCAAGTAAAAAAGAGAGAGAGAGAGAGAGAGCAATTAGAGTAGAATTTTACTGATTTAATTTTGTGGGCCCAATAATCTAAATTCTATATAGATATAATTAAAATACATAATATATATTATTTTATATAATTAAAGTATATATTATATATAATTATATATAGAGAGAGTTCGGCTGCTATATTGTTTTGAGTAAGATCAATTTATACTTATCAGTTTTCGATCGTTGGATTTATTCTTTTAACTATTTCAATCCTAGGGGACCACTATCATCCTAATCGCACATCCAACGACTGAAAATTTATAAGTATAAAGAAATCTATACTTATAAGAATATAGTAGCCCTATACTATATTATAATATTATACATATATTTAAACTACTATATTATATTAATAGTGCAAATGGCTTGCTATTAGGTTTTCGGCCCTTGTATGAAGGGATGGGCGGTCAGGATGATAGTAGCCCCCTAGGGTTCAGTAGGTGGCTAGTTGAATAGTGTGATCTAACAGATGAAATTGGCCAAAGGGGTAGATCTAACGGAAGAAACTCGAGAATATCAAATGCTTGATACTATCGGTAGTACAAAGAGTCGAACTCTATATATATAGGTAAATCTAACGATAGAAAACTCGATTGCACAAAATGCTCAGTACTATCAATAGTATAGATAGTATAGTAGCCGGAATATATAGAGAGAGAGAGTCTGGCTACTATATTATCGATAGTACAAAATGCTTAGTGTTATCGAATTTTGTACCGTTAGATCTAACCCTCTGACCATTTTCACCCATTAGATTATACTATTCAACTAATCTCCCACTCAATTCTAGAGAATCACTATCATCCTAACTACACATCTCATCATCCAATGACTGAAAATCTAACAGCAAGTGGTTGGTACTATTAATGATATTGTAGACTATATATATATATTCGAGCTTTCGAGCTTTTCGAGCCTAATTCGAACGAGCCTAGTAATACTCAAGCTCGGCTTGAAATTAATTTCGAGCCGAGATTTAGGCTCAAGCTCAGCTTGGAATTAATTCGAGCCGAGCTCGAGCGAGCCAAATATCGAGCCGAACGCGAGTCGAACACGAGCCGGCTCGCTCGTTTGCCAGCCCTAGTGAGTTGTAACCTGGTGATTAAAAGATGTTAACCTTGAGGTTAATAGCATGCTTATGCGAATGGGACGTAGGCACGCATGAGACTTTGTGTTATTTGTCTTATACTTGTTGTAGGCAAGATAGTAATGTTAATATAACATGAGACATGACAGGATCTTTGTGATATTCCTTGGGTGCATTTATTTTAGTATTATATCTAGCTTTGGCCTTTGTGATATTGCACTCGATCTAGGGATCGACGATTTCTATTCCATATTTTAGACATGAGGAAAGGTAAAGTAAAGCCCTTGGGGCATTTTATATGAGTTAATGGCATATACTATAAGTGGTTTAAACTCTTTGCATTGTGATATTTGTATGCCTTATAGTGGAAAGGACATGTGTATTTTAATACTATGATGCTTGTGAGTAATGCATAGTTCTCTTACATATGGTATTGATAGATATCTATTCGATAATTGTTAGCATGTTATAACTCCTTGGAAATCTTGTTTATATAATGAATTATCCCAAGTAGGATAGTGTCATTTGAGTTGTATATGTTTTACACGTCTTGTGTTTTGGTAGAGAGTTACCACCCAAGTAGTTGTAAATGAGTTGTGTTGAGCTACTTTCCGACTGTCGAGTCGACGTGTGAGATTCCAAGTTGTAGACTTGATGATTGAGTATCCCAAATAGGGACCCTATGCTATGATTACGCTTGCTTGCCCTTGTGCTCATTCGCACATGCTTGTGAGGCTCGCTACCTACAAGCGGCATCCGGAGTTAGCCTTGCGATACGTTCGCCGTGCGGATTGGGCGCCGAAAGTGGATTGCCGTGTTCTTGGGTCTCCTTTTCTACGGGGAAAGTCGATTGACCACCACGGGGCCACCTAGGCATGGCACGAGCCGGATGTTACCTTGGGTACATTCCTTATGGATTGGGTTTGAGACTTCTCTTGACTTAGTACATAGTCATGGTTGGTGCATACGTTGTATTGACAATACTGTGGTAATGAACTTATTCTTTTGGACTAGTGTGTATGCTCGATACAGAACACTTATTCTTTTGGACTAGTGTGTATACTTGATAGAGAACATTATTCTTTTGGACTAGTGTGTATGCTTGATAGAGAACACCTATTCTTTTGGACTAGTGTGTATGCTTGGTAGAGAACAACAGAATACATAATTTACTTTATGCAATAATATGAATATTATGGTTGGGCTTGTAAGTAAACGTTAACTTACTTTAATTATGCACGTGAAATAATTTGGACATATGTTTGTGCCATTAAAAGTAGAATATCATGATTATGATAGTTAAATTCGTAGTAGAAGCATGAATTTGTTTAATTTCTGTTGTATATGCTCGTTTCTTATTTATCGCTTCTTACTTCTTTTTAGCGTGCTTATTTTTAGCCTCGTGGAGCATTTCACTGAGCTCAGTAATTGCCCACTGGGAACTATTTTTAATAGTTCTCACGCCTCGTTTGTTGTTAATTTTCGAGCCATCCGCATCGGAGTGGCTAGGGATCGAGGCGAGGGTTTGCGGCTAGCTAGAGCCATACGGAGTTTCTATAGTGACTCGTTGTCATCTTTTATTTTTGTACTTGTAGAAAAGATGTATTATGTATCTCGTTTAGAGTTTTGTATCAGATTCTGGATTTAGTAATCTGTTTATGTATCTTTGTGGATCTTTATGTTAGAACTAGTGGTTTTTATATTACTCGCTCTGATAGCCTGTTAGGATAACTCTCTTTCCTTCCATGTTTTTAGTAGACGCCTTGTGTGCATTGTGTTTGTTTGGTGTACACGGCGGGTCTGTGCACGCGCCGGCGGGCTTCCGCTGGGCCCGGGGCGTGACAGAAGCACTCCACGCTTCCAAGTTATTTTCGATGTTCTGACTTTCGAATCGACGATCGGCTCCGTTAGATTTGATCTAGAGTATTTGAAGTATCTAGAAAATAAATTTCACGATTTTTCGATATCATTTGCCTACTGATCGAATATATATATATATATATATATATATATATATATATATATATATATATATATATATATATATATATATATATATAATTGGGCTTCTATGCTTTTAAAAGTACCAAGTCATTGGTGCTTGTAAGTTTTTAGCCCTTGGACTAATAAATGTGCGGTTAGGATGATATGGACCCCCTTGGGTTAAGTGGGTGGTTGACTGAATAGTATAATCTAATGGATGAAAATGATCAAAGTCGTAGATCTAATGGTAAAAAATTTACAAGCACCAAGTACTTGGTACTTTTACAAGTACCATAGCCGGACTATATAATATATATGCCTTGGCTACTATGCTATTATGAGTATTGGAGCTCCCGTACTCATAAGTTGTTTTCAAGGATGGAGCTTCCGAATCGACGATCCACTCCGTTAAATATGATCTAGAGTATTTGAAACTTTTAGAAAATAAATTTTGTAAATTTTTGAAATCATATTAAAGTCCAACAAGCGGGCATAAAATGAACGGTCAAAATCGAACGACGTCCTAAAAAAGATGATTGGATCCTTCAATTCAAGATCGGAATTATTAATCTTTACCTAGGTAGTGAATAGAATTTTCTATCAAAAATTCAACAAATTCTGATTCTTTTACACCGTTAAACTAGCAAGTATCTCATACCGGCTATTAAAAATTATCAAATTTGTGACCTCTTGATCGTAAGGTAAATGATGTCGAAAAATTATAAAATTTAATTTCTAGAAAGTTTAAATGCTGTAAATAATGTTTAACGGTATGGGAGCACTTGTCCTATCAGTTTTTTAGCCTTTGTATCAATTCTTTTCATCATTTCTAACCATTGGATTAAATAATAAAACCCAGTAGGGACCACTCAACCCTAGGGGGACCATTCAACTCTAACCGACTAATATCATCCTAACCCTACAATTTCTCA
The DNA here is from genome assembly GCA_025177825.1 of Aechmea fasciata. Taxonomy (NCBI): domain Eukaryota; kingdom Viridiplantae; phylum Streptophyta; class Magnoliopsida; order Poales; family Bromeliaceae; genus Aechmea; species Aechmea fasciata. The sequence goes on from CM045923.1 coordinate 12,829,345, forward strand.
TCAAAGGGTTAGAAATTTGATAGGACAAGTGCTCCTATTGTCACATATCGAACTTCTAAAGTCTTGAAGTTACGAGGTATGTTGACTTGGAAGGCCATAGGAATGGTTCCGGTGAAGTTTGGAAGCTTTCGGGTGTTTTCGGTACACTAGGTGCGAGAACGAAGTCTGAAAGGCTATCTTGGGCCACGAGCTAAATCCGACGCTTGCGCGGATGAGATAAGGATGTGGACATGATCCAAATCATGTGTGGGGAGTCTCAGTGCGATTTCAAGTGAATCGGAGACCCACAAGTCCAAAAGTGAGTTGGAACGGAGAGGAAACGGAACCCGAAAGGCTACTTTGGGCCGTGAGCCAAATCCGTCACTTGCGCGGGTGAAATGGTGATGTGGACATGATCTAAATCATGTTTGGAGAGTCTCGGTTCGATTTGAAACGAATCGGAGGTCAAACGGGCCAAAAGTGAGTTGAAACGGAGAAGAAACGGTGAAAAACCTGAAAATTTGGCTAAGTCTTGAAAAATCTACCTGCGGGATCCGGATCCCATTTGTGAGGTCCGGACCTCATGCACAGATGGACTCTGGTGAAGACACTTGGAGTCCGGACCCCATACATGAGGTCCGGACCCTGCAGCCCGAAAATGCCCAGTTTGGGCTGTTGTAATAGATGAAAAGTTGAGGGGTTTATATGCAATTTTGGCATATGTAGAGTGTATAGAGAGGGATAAACCCTCTTTTCTCTCTCTCCCTCACCCAGATCTCTCTCTCCCTCTCTTCTCTGTCGACCAAACCAAGGAGAGAAAGAAAGAAAGAAAAGAGAGAAAGAGAAGAAGAAAAAGAAGGAGAAGATGAAGGAGATTATGATGGTGATGATCATGGCCATCCTCTCCTCCCTCCTTTGTGCAAGAGCAAGCTTTTGAGAGGTAAGCTCTCTCTCCCTCTCATGGTAGATCCTTAGATAATGGGTTTCTAAACCCTAGATGTAGAGTTTTGATCTTCTTGCAAGCTTTAGAACCTTGTAGAGACTTGAAAACTCATGAAAATCATGTGTTCTTCAAGGTGCTCTAATGGTGGATTTCTAGGGTTTGCTCTAAGCACCTTATGGATGGCTCTAATGCTCTTAGATGAGTTCCTAGAGGTTAGACAAGCTCTCTATTGCTTGTTCTAGGGATCAAATCGGTGGGTTTTGCGAAAGTGCAAACCTAGGGTTAAAAAAGGGGTTTTTAGAAATAGATGAGATTGATCTCATTTGACCCCATGGAAACCTAATTTGGGGTGCAACGAACGCGTTGGCGCGCTCGGTTCGGTGATCCGACGAGCGAGTACAAAGATATTAATTATTTAATATATTCATACCAGATGTCCGCAGCACGCAAGATAGGAGCCCAAAATTCATGAAAACGGAACTGGGGCAACTTGAAGGCGTGGGGCAACGGCACAAGGTCTCAGATCGGGATTCGGAGATCGTTCGGTTGGTCGCGCAAGAGCCGAGCCGAACCGGGTCGTGGGTGCCGCGGGCGGCCGATTGCGAGTGTCGACGAGCAATCGGAGAGCAAAACCAAGGTGGGTTGTGTTTACCGAAGCGACTAGGTCGCCTATATATGTCTAAGAGTAAAGGTTTCAACTTGATGCATGTGATCCATGTATAGGAAATGCATGTTAAAGAACCTAGTGTAAAATGCTAAGTAGATGAATGAGATAGCATGATGAATAATGCTAGGTAGACACAAGATGAGCATGATATAGAAATGCTAGAGAACAAGTATGCATGAGATAAATAATGAAGTAAAGAATGCTAGGTGCATGAATGCTAAGTAAGAATGCCAAGTGTAAGAATGCTAAGTAATGTGAGTCATGAACTAAATTCACATATAGATCGAGTGGCATCTAACCTAGTGTTGTTAATGAACATAGGTTATAGTAAACATAGGTCGAGTTGGAATGACATTGAACCTAGAGTTAAGTCAACCTAGGTTATGTGACAAAGAATGAACCCTAGTGTCAATGGACCTAGGAGGTAAAGACAATGGACCTAGAGGGTCGTCTCTTGAGGGCCTAGCTAACCCTCAAGCTAGGTGGAACGGATTCATGGAATCCCGTGTTATGTGCACCACTGAGGGTGCCGGGCGTGTGCGACGATTTCGCCGTCCAGGGCTATACCACTGACGTGGCGATGTGCGACGATTTCGCCGCCGGGTGGGTGAGCCAAAATGTGTTCGATACCGGTTAAGCCGGGTGAGGATCAGATCGCCATGAGTTGACACCCTGTGTTTGGGGCACCATTGCTGGGTAAGTACGATACGGCCGCACCAGGAGGCGGAGGAGTGACTCAAACCATTGTTGGGTGAGGTGCGATTAGTTCGCCGCCAGATGGTTAAGTCATGACTTGGGTCCTCGCTGGGTAAGTCCGCCGTGATCGCCACCAGAATGGTTATGTCAAGTGACAGCTGGGTTCCGCGTGTGCGACGATTTCGCCGCGATGAGGCTGAGTCACAGAGGGCGGCAGGCTGTTGACAGCTGGGGTAGTTGTGAGACGTCCAACACCTCGGGCTAGACAGCGGGCGGATTATCCGCATTGGATTGACTCAAGACCGAGTCGGGTGGCTTAGTGAGCTGAGGTAGAGTGACCTTAGAATTGAATTGCTAAGTAGCATAAGTGCCAAAAGGTAAAGAATGTAAAGACTAGCTAAACTTGTAAATAGCTAATGAATAGTGCTAGTAATTGCTAAGCTTGTAAATAGCTAAGCTTGTAAATAGCTAAGTATGAATGGAAAGGCTAAAGTAAAGAATAGCAATAAAGTAAAGAAAAGCTAAGAGCTAAAGGGTAATGATTTGCATAGTGCATATTGTGAGGCAGGTTTTTATGTTAGTTGCAAATTATATATCTGTGGATGTTTTTGGACTAACATATTTGCAGTGCCTCCTTGGACCTATTGGTCGAGCTTTTCTCTTGGGTGACCGTACCCACGAGAACTATGGACAATAGTTCTCACCCCCGTGTTGCATTTTGGGGGTACAGGTATACACGTGAGCGGCGCGGCAAAGAATGGCGAGGCAAGGGCGTATCTCAGTAGATAGCGCTCTACCAGGAGATGAGAGATAGAAGTACCCCAGTTGACAGAGCTTAGGGGTATAGCAAGGGAGAACAAGTTGTAATAAATTGCAAACAAATTTTTAATAACTAGATTGTGTTAGGAAGTTTTAATATGAATGTAAAATGTAAAGATTGTAATCTGGGTTGAATGGATGTAATAGCAAGTAGCTGTTTTATGTTTATGATATTTCCTTATGCAATCTGATTGAGATATCTCGTTCTGTTTGGAACCTCCTTGTAATTGTATTGATTGCGACGCCTTGAACGTACGTGGAAACTCGTCCGTTCGTTCTGTCGGGGCGCCAGAATCCGACCGAATTGGCGGGCTCGGGGCGTGACAGATAAGATGGTATCAGAGCATAAAGTAGTGAATGGGATAATGGCTTAGTTGAACCTAGGAGACCCTAGGATAGCAAAACCTTAGAGGTTAAGGCTCGTGAGAGACGAGGACTTGTGTTTTGTGGCGAAAGTAATACCGATTGGGTTGTGTTGGAACCTCTAAGACGGATATTAGAGGTAGACTTGAGGTGTAGTTTGTTCTCAACCGAGGGTGTTCGTGTTGGGCGCGCACAACATGAAACCGGACGATGAGAATAAACGCCATCGCGTGACTTTCGCCTAATTGGCTTTTGAGCCGGTATAAGTGGTCTCGTGTTTGACCCAAGTTGGTCGAGAACTAATCGAGTTATCGTGTTTCAGGAGACGATGGCACCGCGTAGGCGATCTTCGTCCAGATCGGCGCGGGTGGGGACAAGTGGCGTCCCTGAGCAAGTTGACGCGAGCGAAAACTTTGAGCTTCGTGATCAGTTGGCCTCACTCGTGGGAGTGGTGAAGCAACAAGCCGATTTGGTGCAGCAGCAGCAGGAGGCTGCCATGCGCCAGGAGGAGCAAATGAAGTGACTCCAAGAGACGTTAGATCAGCTGGTAGCTACACCGGCTGCGGCTCGTCATGGACGGCAGGGAGCTGCGGCGGAAGCGTTTCCGCCGGGGTCGGGCGATCCGACCGCTGTTGGTTCAGAGGTGGCAGCGGAACGGGAGTGAGCTTTAGCAGCCCTAATGGATTTTAAGAAGTTTGATCCGCCTACCTTTGACGGAGAGGACGTCGATCCATGGATCGTGGAGATGTGGATTGACTCCATGGAAACCCTCTTCGAGGAGATGTACACCTTAGAGCAAGACAAGGTGCCTTTTGCTGTGCATTGCTTGAAGCAGTCGGCAAAGGTGTGGTGGAAAGGGATTCGGCGAGACCGATCGCCTAGTCTTCCTCCTATGGCTTGGGAAGAGTTTCGGGGAGCCCTGTTTTCGGCTTATTTCCCCGATAGTGAGAAAAGGAAGCTCCAGGATAGGTTTTGGAAGCTGCGGCATGGAGACCGCTCAGTGAGGCAATACGAGCGAGAATTTTCTCGCCTCGTGCATTGTGTCCCGGATGTGGTGCGGGATGACAAGGATAAGGCCGATAGCTTTGTGCGTGGACTTCAGCCAGATCTTTTTGAGGCTGTGTATATACTTCAGCTGCAGACCTTTGCTGAAGTCCTGGATCGAGCCTTATGGATAGAGCAAGGCAACGCGTTTCTCCGGGAGGAGCGCGAGTCATACTTCAAGGACAAGGGGAAAGGACGATCGACGGGTGGATCCGCTGGTCAGTCAAGTTCCCGAAGGACTTTGGCAAGTTCGCACTCGCGATCTCGAGCTCCGGGGACATATCGCATTCGGTCCTCGGCGGAGTGTGTTATATGTGGGGGCCCTCATTGCCCACAGCAGTGTGAACAGCGTGAGGGCATGTGCTTCAAATGTGGGCTGCCGGGCCATGTGCGGGATGAGTGTCCGCATGGTAGCGGCCGGGCCTCGATGCTGGTAACGGACTATTCCTCCCCGGGACAGCCTGCAGGTGTGCCACCTGCGGCATGGTCAGGAGAGCGGCCGTTGAGGACTATGCAACCAGAGGGTTCGCGGCGTGTGCCAGGTGGCCGTGGACGCGCGACCCAAGTGGTGGAACCTGCCGATACTGACGACGTCGGGGCAGGTATGAGTTTATTAAGCAATCATTATGCTTTTGCATGATTATAAGTTGGTGCATTGCATGCCATGATCATTGGTCAGTTACTACAAGTTGCGCATTGCATAGTAGGAACCATTGGGCGGGTAAATAGATACCCGGGCATACTTATGTGCTAAGAGTAGTGCCTGCTGGGGCAGGTAGGGAATATGTTGGCGCTAGCAAGACTGCTAGTAGTGCTCCCCAGACGAGGAGTAAGACTCGTGTTAGAGCCAAGTTGGTCGTGGGCCAAATGGTGCCTCTATGTGGGGTTAGAAAAGTCGCTTAAAGGACGATGCGCGGGAGTGACCGTGCCTAAGCTGAGGCTTAGTGTAGAGCGCTGTAGAGGCGTGTAGAGCACGCGAGTATAGGTACTCGTAGAGTGCAGTTTCGATTCAGCCGGGGGAGTGAGTTGGCAGTAGCACTTTAGCTTGGCTAAGTGTGAAGCGGGCCATGAATCACTTGTAGGGCTGATGGCTCGCGCTAGGTGCATAGGAGCCAATAGAGTGTGTAGCTCTGTAGAGCATGTCGTATAAGACGACGTTGGCGGGTAGTGCCTGTGACGACCCGTGCCTGGACCATTTGTGGACTGTGGAGCCTGGGCCCAATTGGCCGGCGCAGTCAGCTGCTAGTAGCAGTGGCCCGATACCTATAGGTAGGGCAAGAGCTTTGGTCAGGACGGTAGTCTGAGCTTGGACCCGAGGACGTGGAAATGCCATGAGTTTGGATCTTAAGATCGAGAATGCGCTGAGAGACTGAGAATGACCCAACCCAAGAATTGGTTGTGGTTTGGGGTCTTGTTAGCTCCTGGTTGGAGTGTGTGCGAATTCCCAAGTGAGAATTTCGCCCGATAATGCTAATTGGGTCTACGCTAGTAACAAGAAACGCTAAGCGTAGTTGAGACACGTTTAGGCGATAGGCCGACGTTGGGTTGGTGACTATTTGTCCGCCCATAGAGATCGAGGAGAGTGACTTGGCCATTAACTCTAGTAAAGAGTTTGGCTTAGGTTCGCGAATGAAGGGTTCGTGTGGGTTAATTGCGGCTAAGGAGCCGAATAAGCCGTGGCAATTGGAAATTGAGATAAGTGGTCTCTAGGAGACACTTGAGTGATGAAAGCCACGTGAGAATTAAGGATAATGCTCGTTTATGGAGTGGAGTTGGGATGTGCCGAAGTGTGCCATCTCGCAGTAAAGCAAGAATGTAGTAAGATCGAAGCACTCGCAGTTGAGCGATGCACCTACGATATTGCTTTTAGGCAATGTGGGTGATTGGATCTGAGTGCGTTCAGAGATGAAGCGAGAAAGTGCGAGAAGAAGTTCCTCGCAAGCTGGTTCTTGCGAGTAACCTTGGAACGTGAAAGGTCGTGAAATAATGACTTGCACTACTACTAGTGCTTGTAGGAGTCGTAATGCACTTTTGATGTTGTACTTGGCAAATGTGAGTGAAACTAGTCTCACATTCTTCGTGATGGGCCTGTAAATGATTCTATTTAGTGAAAGGCCGCTTCGAAGATAAAAAGTGCATTGGAATCCCCTAGAAGTACTCTATTAAATTGAGTTTGGGCGTGTGTTCGCGAGGCAAGTGAGTTTCGCGGACGAAACTCTTTTAAGGACGGGAGAATGTCACATATCGAACTTCTAAAGTCTTGAAGTTACGAGGTATGTTGGCTTGGAAGGCCATAGGAATGGTTCCGGTGAAGTTTGGAAGCTTTCGGGTGTTTTCGGTGCACTAGGTGCGAGAACGAAGCCCGAAAGGCTATCTTGGGCCACGAGCTAAATCCGACGCTTGCGCGGATGAGATAAGGATGTGGACATGATCCAAATCATGTGTGGGGAGTCTCGGTGCGATTTCAAGTGAATCGGAGACCCACAAGTCCAAAAGTGAGTTGGAACGGAGAGGAAACGGAACCCGAAAGACTACTTTGGGCCGTGAGCCAAATCCGTCACTTGCACGGGTGAAATGGTGATGTTGACATGATCTAAATCATGTTTGGAGAGTCTCGGTTCGATTTGAAACGAATCGGAGGTCAAACGGGCCAAAAGTGAGTTGAAACGGAGAAGAAACGGTGAAAAACCTGAAAATTTGGCTAAGTCCTGAAAAATCTGCCTGCGGGATCCGGATCCCATTTGTGAGGTCCGGACCTCACGCGCAGATGGACTCTGGTGAAGACACTTGGAGTCCGGACTCCATACATGAGGTCCGGACCCTGCAGCCCGAAAATGCCCAGTTTGGGCTGTTGTAATAGATGAAAAGTTGAGGGGTTTATATGCAATTTTGGCATATGTAGAGTGTATAGAGAGGGATAAACCCTCTTTTCTCTCTCTCCCTCACCCAGATCTCTCTCTCCCTCTCTTCTCTGTCGACCAAACCAAGGAGAGAAAGAAAGAAAGAAAAGAGAGAAAGAGAAGAAGAAAAAGAAGGCGAAGATGAAGGAGATTATGATGGTGATGATCATGGCCATCCTCTCCTCCCTCCTTTGTGCAAGAGCAAGCTTTTGAGAGGTAAGCTCTCTCTCCCTCTCATGGTAGATCCTTAGATAATGGGTTTCTAAACCCTAGATGTAGAGTTTTGATCTTCTTGCAAGCTTTAGAACCTTGCAGAGACTTGGAAACTCATGAAAATCATGTGTTCTTCAAGGTGCTCTAATGGTGGATTTCTAGGGTTTGCTCTAAGCACCCTATGGATGGCTCTAATGCTCTTAGATGAGTTCCTGGAGGTTAGACAAGCTCTCTATTGCTTGTTCTAGGGATCAAATCGGTGGGTTTGCGAAAGTGCAAACCTAGGGTTAAAAAGGGGGTTTTTAGAAATAGATGAGATTGATCTCATTTGACCCCATGAAAACCTAATTGGGGGTGCAGCGAACGCGTTGGCGCGCTCGGTTCGGTGATCCGACGAGCGAGTACAAAGATATTAATTACTTAATATATTCATACCAGATGTCCGCAGCACGCAAGATAGGAGCCCAAAATTCATGAAAACGAAACTGGGGCAACTTGAAGGCGTAGGGCAACGGCAAACGGCACAAGGTCTCAGATCGGGATTCGGAGATCGTTCGGTTGGTCGCGCAAGAGCCGAGCTGAACCGGGTCGTGGGTGCCGCGGGCGGCCGATTGCGAGTGTCGACGAGCAATCGGAGAGCAAAACCAAGGTGGGTTGTGTTTATTGAAGCGACTAGGTCGCCTATATATGTCTAAGAGTAAAGGTTTCAACTTGATGCATGTGATTCATGTATAGGAAATGCATGTTAAAGAACCTAGTGTAAAATGCTAAGTAGATGAATGAGATAGCATGATGAATAATGCTAGGTAGACACAAGATGAGCATGATATAGAAATGCTAGAGAACAAGTATGCATGAGATAAATAATGAAGTAAAGAATGCTAGGTGCATGAATGCTAAGTAAGAATGCCAAGTGTAAGAATGCTAAGTAATGTGAGTCATGAACTAAATTCACATATAGATCGAGTGGCATCTAACCTAGTGTTGTTAATGAACATAGGTTATAGTAAACCTAGAGTCAATGGACCTAGGAGTGTGGGGATTAACCTAGTGTAATGAACATAGGTTATAGTAAACCTAGAGTCATATGGATCTAGGTGAATGACGTTGTACCTAGTGTCAAGGACATAGGTTGGACAAGGATGTTAATAGACCTAGTGTTAGTAAACATAAGTCGAGTTGGAATGACATTGAACCTAGAGTTAAGTCAACCTATGTTATGTGACAAAGAATGAACCCTAGTGTCAATGGACCTAGGAGGTAAAGACAATGGACCTAGAGGGTCGTCTCTTGAGGGCCTAGCTAACCCTCAAGCTAGGTGGAACGGATTCATGGAATCCCGTGTTATGTGCATCACCGAGGGTGCCGGGCGTGTGCGACGATTTCGCCGTCCAGGGCTATACCACTGACGTGGCGATGTGCGACGATTTCGCCACCGGGTGGGTGAGCCAAAATGTGTTCGATACCGGTTAAGCCGGGTGAGGATCAGATCGCCATGAGTTGACAACCTGTGTTTGGGGCACCATTGCTGGGTAAGTACGATACGGCCGCACCAGGAGGCGGAGGAGTGACTCAAAACATTGTTGGGTGAGGTGCGATTAGTTCGCCGCCAGATGGTTAAGTGTCACGCCCCGGGACCCAGCGGAAGCCCGCCCGGCGCGTGCCCAGACCCGCCGTATGTCTACAACATACAAGGCGTCTAACAAAAACGATAAATAACCACTAAAATAAGAAGAATCTAGAAGCATCAGAGCAGTATAACAACTAGATTTCTATACAAGGAAGCATAAAGAAATGACTAAAAAAATAAAGTACCAATCTCTAATATAAACTATAAAGAGAGTACAACGAAAAGAAATCCAAACACCACTATAACTAAGTACATGGTAGTCTCTACATAGGGATACAAAACTCTCTCAATCTCACCAAAGTACAAAAAGAGAGAAAAACCCCTACAAGGTGGAAAGCTGCGATAACTAGCTAGCGGTTCCCTTTCCACGATCCCTTGCCTCCGCCGGTGCCGAAGGCTCTGAAACACATTAGAAAAAGAGGGCGTGAGAACTATTAATTAATAGTTCCGAGTGGGCAATTACTGACTTCAGTTGCATGCTCCACTAGGCCCAAAACTAAGCAAGTAAGTATAAACGATAATAAAAGCAATAATAAGCGACATGTAATTAACATGTAAACTACTAAACACCATATCTCTACTTAGCATGAATTTGCATAAGTAAGCTATTCTAAGCATGAATAGAAAGCGTTATAATTAACATGAAGTTCCCAACTTGATAGTAAAAGACTAAGTTTACTATTCTAATCAAGATCTATAATGTCCACATGTGATAGTAAAGTGTTAAAGTTTACTATTCTAGTCAAAGTCCACAGTTTTATTTAAACCACATTAAGTTTAAGTGCAATAAGATCAACCCGAAGGCGATATGGCCGATGCCCACCCGAAGGCTGCCTAGCCCAAATGCCGAGCCTAATGGCCCCGTAGTGTTACGGATTTTGTGTTGGCAAGTTTCGTGACTTGTGTTTTGAGTCGGAGTCTTGAAGGATTGGAGCGGATCGAAGATGGTTGAAGAATCCTAGACTTCGAAGAAAGCGACGAAGTTGAATCACGATGCCTAGGTAAGGTTTTAAATCATAATATGGTGATCTAAACAAAGAAAATAGTGTTTGGAAGACTTGGAATACTTTTAAACTAATGAATTTTCAAAACTAAGGTTTTCAAGTATCAATGTCCGGACATTGGAGGCATGTCCGGATGCCACAGGCTTGACAGTGCGTACTATTAATGAATGTCCGGACATTGTGGATATGTCCGGTCTCAGTACCATGAGAATTTGAGTTACGCAAGTCAAGACCGGACATTCTTGGTATTGTCCGGTCTCGGTCGGCTCCGAAAAAATTGACGACACTGTGGACCGGTCGAGCATCTCAGGACCGGACATTGAAGACCGGACATCACTATGAAGACAGGACATTGGTTGCGTGAAATCTTTTAAAAATCAGATTTTTACAATCCTAGTCAATTTCTAAGTCTTCTAATTGGTTTAAGAATATATTTTCAAATCCTAATTTATCTCTAAGTCTTCTAATAGGTTTTAAAAACATTTTTTCGAATTCTTGTCTATTTCTATATTTTCTAAACCTATAAATAAGGTCTTGGGGTTCTCTAATTCGATGCACAACATGAAGATACATGTTTGAGAAACCCTAGAGGCTAGGAATTCATCTAAAACCTATTTTCTACAAAATAACCTATTCTAGATCAAATCGAGATATCATAATTTCTCAATTATATGTCGATTTGATCTACGCTTCGCTTGGAGTCTTCTTCTTCGGTTTTCTACGATACTCCTAAGCGAAGGATCACCATATTCATGATACAATCGTGAAGCGTCGTGGATTCGGCACATTGAAGGCGGTTCGTGGATTCGGATCGTTGGCTCGTGGATTCGAGTGGCGTCGTGGATTCGGCGTGATAGAAGCTTCGTGGATTCGAAGTGGTGGCGTTCGTGGACTCGAACGTAAGGGCGTGGACAACCCGAAGGAGGATTGCGCGGAGATCCATAGGAGAGTTAGAGAGGTCGAGTCCGTGGAGTTCGGTATCACCTTGTAATCTTTTCTCTTATTGATTGTTTATTCGCGTGTTGGTCCCGTGGGTTTTTTACTCCGAGTTTGGAGTTTTCCCACGTAAATCTCGGTGTGCTTTTTATTTTCCGCATTTACTTTTTAAAGTATCGAGATTTGTGGTTTTTGGCCTTTACACCTATTCACCCCCCTCTAGGTGATTAGATACGATCTAGATAGATCCTTGGGGCTTCCCCGTAACTTACAATTGGTATCAGAGCGGGATCTAGATAAATTGTTATCATGGCCGAAGGTGGAAACATTAATCGACCACCGCTCTTCGACGGCACTAATTATGCCTATTGGAAAGTTCGCATGAGAGCTTTTCTAATAGCGATCGATGAGCGGGTATGGCAAGCGATAGAATTCGGATGGAAACATCCTACCGAAGTGGTCGATAATGCTACCGTCTCGAAACCACGAAACAAGTGGACTAAAGATGAAAGAGAGTCATCTTCGTTTAACGGTAAAGGAATTAATGCTTTATTCAATGCTTTATCGCAAACGGAGTTTACTCGTGTTTCGGCGTGTGAAACCGCCAAGGAAATTTGGGATACTCTACAAATTACACATGAGGGTACAAGTCTAGTAAAAATTCAAAAGCTTCAAATGTTGACTAGTCAATTTGATTCTATTCATATGGAGGAGTATGAATCTTTTACCGATTATTATACTAGACTTCAAGACATTATTAATACATGTGCTAATTTGGGAGAGAAGATCCCGGACTCTAAAGTAGTTAGAAAAATTCTTCGAACTCTACCGGAACGCTTTAGGGCAAAAGTTGCCGCAATTGAAACGGTAAAGCATCCGGACGAGATGAAAGTCGAAGAGTTAGTAGGCGCTTTACAAACGTACGAGATGACTTTTCCTACTAACCAATCTTCTTCCAAGTCTTTTTCTAAAAGCACAGGGAATGCACTGAAATCAACAAAGGAAGAAGACGACGACACGGATTCTGACGGAGATATTTCACTTGCGGATTTTGAACAACAATTGGCGCTCCTCACGAAAAAATTCCGACGGAACTTCCGAAAGAAGAACGATGCTTCATCTTCGAAACGAAAATCTTTTTCTAAAACTTCTTCATCCTCAAAATCTAAAGATAAAAAATTTGCAAAATCTTTAAAAGAGAAAGATGAATTTGAAGGGGAGATCCAATGCTTCAAGTGCAAAGGCTACGGCCATATAGCAACGGATTGTCCTTCAAAGAAGACTTATAAACAAAAGGCTTTGCAAGCAAAAACTTGGGATGATTCTACTTCGGGTGATTCATCTTCAAGTGGTGAAGAAAAAGATCATATTGCTTTAATTTCTAAGTCTTCTTTGCCTTCCTCTAATATTACTTGTTTATCCTCTATTGTTACTAATTCAAATGTTTCTCCTTCTTTGCATGGATCTTCGAGTGACAACGGCGAAAGCGAGGAGGAATCAAACGACGATGATTTGGAGGAGGCATACAATCAACTTCTTATCGAATCGAAAAAGATGGCGAAGTTTAATAAGAAGTTGAGAAGACAATTATTTGATTTTGAAGAGGAGAATAATAATTTGAAGACCATGAATAAAGCTCTTGAGGAGGAACGGGAATCTATCCTAAACAACAATTCGGTCCTCCAAAAGAAGCTAGAAGCAGCGGAATTAACGATCAAATCATCTAAAGACAAGATTAGATTTTTGGAGCAACAATTCAAGGAAACCTACACATCTAATCAAGTCTTAATCAAGCAAGTTCATCAACTCAAATCCGATCTTCAACAATTATCTCTAGGATCGAAGAAATTGGATCTCATGCTCGGTTTGGGTCAAACGAACAAGGTTGGTCTCGGCTACGAACGGACATATGTTGAGAAGGTACAAGTGTCGACATCGAAAATCTCAACAAATTTAAAAGACAAGGTGTGTCATAGATGTGGCATCAAAGGACACATCAAAAGGAGTTGTCCGAACAAGACAAAGAAGAATCAATCGGCAACTCGGAAATCTCAATTGGTATTATCTAGTACTCGACTTCCCCCACGGAATCAAAGGAAAAATCAAGTTAGTCAAGTACCTCAACCGAACCGGATTTCTAAATTGAAGCCACAAGCGGTTTGTGTTTTTAAGTCTCAACGACAATATCAACCGAAGTTTCAACCATCGCAACCATCAACGGTTGATCAAAAATCAAAGCAAATCAAGCCTCACGTCAACAAGCCAAAGCAACGGAAAATCCGACAAGTTTGGATTCGGAAAGGTGATATCTTTCCATGCTTTTCTCTCTAATTTGTTTTCGTTTATGTAATGCTTTGATTAGTGCATATTTCATACTTTTATTCATGGCATTACATGTTTAGAACGATTTTTGGTACTTGAAATTCTATGTGTTTCAAAATCGTCTTGAGGAGAGAGATGAGATTCAAAAGTAAAAAAAAAGGATTTCAAATGAGAGAGAGAGATTTCAAAGAGGGAGAGATCAAAGGTTTTTCAAAGTGCATTAAACGGTATTCAAAGACATTTCAAATCAAATTAAATTCATATTAATTATCGTTTTTACTCCACTTTTTATTATTTTGACGATAATTTAATATGTGATTTCTTCTTACATACATTCATCAAAATTTTGAAATTATTTTTAATCTCTTGATTTTTAAATTCATCTTGGTTGTGAATGTTGAATATAATTGATGGATATTTTCTTAATTGACTAAAATTCGTCAAAATTATTTTCAAATGTGAGATTGTCTAATTTAGGGGGAGTTTGAATATTATAAAAAAAAAAAAGGGGAGAAAACTCCTATGATTATAAAGATGTGGAAAGAGTTACATCCGAAAGGAGTGTGAAAACTACCACCACATGTAGGAAAGAGCTACCACCCCGGTCGTCCGGCACGTGTGTGAAGCTACCACATGGGTAATTATATGAAAGACCGAAAAGGTTGAAAAAAATATATGTGAATATTTTAGAATTTTCGGCGTTATAAGGTGGTAGATTGAAAAAGATGCTCAAAGAGCCACCCCCGGTTATTAGCTAAATCTCTATTTTGAACGGGTTGCGACAAATTGGTGTCAATTTTGCTAAATTTTTAGAAATTATTTTTCATCAATTTGCGTCGTGATGTTTTAAAAGTATTAGATTTTCTTTAATATCAAATTTTGATGATTTGATGTCTTTTGAAATCAAATAATAATTTATTTTCATCATAATGATTTTTGGAGTAAAATCATTAATTTTTACGAAATTCTTTTGATTTTGGAGGATTTTGTTTTAATCTATATATCATGTTCATGCACAAATATTATTGGTGTTCTCTCTATTTTTGCACTCTTTTTGGGCAATTTTTGACAAAAAGGGGGAGAAGAAAAGAAAAACTTGAATAGAAGATCAAAGGGGTAGAGATTTTTATATGATAAGATGCATGAACAAAGGGGGAGAGATTTTTAATGATATTTTTTTTCTACTAACTTTGTTCGTGGAGAAAGTAAATTAATTGCAGATCATTGAAGACTTCAAGACTCCTTGTGTCTAAGTCATAGAGTTTGTTTTAGGAGTTTTTAGTGTATTTTTAGTTTTAAAATTGTATTTGGATTACACGCGAGAAGTTTGATGTTTTGGTGATGACATTGAAATTCGTTTGTCTTTATGCTGTATTTTTAGTTTTTGTGTTTTGTCACGAAATTGCCAAAGGGGGAGATTGTTACGGATTTTGTGTTGGCAAGTTTCGTGACTTGTGTTTTGAGTCGGAGTCTTGAAGGATTGGAGCGGATCGAAGATGGTTGAAGAATCCTAGACTTCGAAGAAAGCGACGAAGTTGAATCACGATGCCTAGGTAAGGTTTTAAATCATAATATGGTGATCTAAACAAAGAAAATAGTGTTTGGAAGACTTGGAATACTTTTAAACTAATGAATTTTCAAAACTAAGGTTTTCAAGTATCAATGTCCGGACATTGGAGGCATGTCCGGATGCCACAGGCTTGACAGTGCGTATTATTAATGAATGTCCGGACATTGTGGATATGTCCGGTCTCAGTACCATGAGAATTTGAGTTACGCAAGTCAAGACCGGACATTCTTGGTATTGTCCGGTCTCGGTCGGCTCCGAAAAAATTGACGACACTGTGGACCGGTCGAGCATCTCAGGACCGGACATTGAAGACCGGACATCACTATGAAGACCGGACATTGGTTGCGTGAAATCTTTTAAAAATCAGATTTTTACAATCCTAGTCAATTTCTAAGTCTTCTAATTGGTTTAAGAATATATTTTCAAATCCTAATTTATCTCTAAGTCTTCTAATAGGTTTTAAAAACATGTTTTCGAATCCTAATCTATCTCTATGTTTTCTAAACCTATAAATAAGGTCTTGGGGTTCTCTAATTCGATGCACAACATGAAGATACATGTTTGAGAAACCCTAGAGGCTAGGAATTCATCTAAAACCTATTTTCTACAAAATAACCTATTCTAGATCAAATCGAGATATCATAATTTCTCAATTATATGTCGATTTTATCTACGCTTCGCTTGGAGTCTTCTTCTTCGGTTTTCTACGATACTCCTAAGCGAAGGATCACCATATTCATGATACAATCGTGAAGCGTCGTGGATTCGGCACATTGAAGGCGGTTCGTGGATTCGGATCGTTGGCTCGTGGATTCGAGTGGCGTCGTGGATTCGGCGTGATAGAAGCTTCGTGGATTCGAAGTGGTGGCGTTCGTGGACTCGAACGTAAGGGCGTGGACAACCCGAAGGAGGATTGCGCGGAGATCCATAGGAGAGTTAGAGAGGTCGAGTCCGTGGAGTTCGGTATCACCTTGTAATCTTTTCTCTTATTGATTGTTTATTCGCGTGTTGGTCCCGTGGGTTTTTTACTCCGAGTTTGGAGTTTTCCCACGTAAATCTCGGTGTGCTTTTTATTTTCCGCATTTACTTTTTAAAGTATCGAGATTTGTGGTTTTTGGCCTTTACACCTATTCACCCCCCTCTAGGTGATTAGATACGATCTAGATAGATCCTTGGGGCTTCCCCGTAACTTACACGTAGTAGTCAACATTCCCACCCTAGGAATGAGACTGTCCCACGGCAATCCACTTCGGCGCCCAATCCCGCACGGCGAATACAAGAAACGCGTTGGCCAACTCCGGAGTGCCGGCTTGTAGGGAGCGACCCTCACAAGCATGTGCGAATGAGCACAATGGCATATAGTCACAAGTCCCAAATCGTCATGTCTCTAACATGGAATGTATAAGTGTCCAAAAGGCCTATCTCTATGTCATCATGTCTCTAACATGAAAATAATAGATGTCCAAAGGCCTATCTCTTTGTCATCATGTCTCTAACATGGAAATAATAGATGTCCAAAGGCCTATGTCAAGTCTCTATGTTGCAGTTTCATAGTTTTCTAAGTTAAGTGCCGCTTGATGACACTTAAGCTTTTCTAAGTTCCAACACAAGTTTAATATTCTCAATTACATTAATTAAGCTATGTAAACATGAATGGCACACTCCCAGGTGCCCACAAATCCCACCCTCACATGCATGCTGTTTAACCCCGAAAGCTCTACTATATAGAGTGAAAATTTTATCATACATGAGGCATGCATTTTAAGTGGTTCAAAATTCATAATAAATCTATTTAGCATGAATATGCATTCAAAATAATTAAGTCAAACCGAATAAGCACTTAGGAGCCATTTGCTCCTATGCTCATGAAGCCAAACCCACCAAGTGCGAAAAGCGTTGCTCCGAACCGCTAACGAAGCTTCGATAATCACTCCTAGAGTCCTAAAAAGCACACCCTAGGAGTTACAAGCTAAGAAGATAAACCTTGAGTTCACACTTTAAGGATTTCGACAAAAGGTTAGAGAAAACTCACCGAATGCGAAGGAAGTGCTCTTGATCTCCAAATGGGAGTTAGAGTCATTCTAATCCAACATAAATCAAAGTTCTAAACCCATCAATGTAGCATACTGGACTTACGCAAATTGCGGAGTTCGAGTAGTTGACTTGAGTTTGGAGCTTTTCCAGATTTTTCTGGAGGGTCGTTGACTGTGTTCCGACCTATGGCACGAGCACCGAGGTTAGTGGATGAATTCCAAGCACTAAAGTCCAAAAATTTGGATTTTAGGTTGCTCTCGGGTTTGACTCTGGAGGGCTTCTACCGGTACAGCCTTGGTTGCTATACCCATGCCCATTGTTGCTATACCGGCAGGGTGGATTCGTACCGGTATGGGATGGTCGAGGCGCCCAACCCGAGCCTCGGGTTTGGTCGTTTCGCAGGTCTCGTACGGTATGGGATGGCTTGTACCGGTACAGCCTGGCAGATTTCGAGCAGTTTAAACTACAGGGGTGTTTTAGCATTTTGTTGCTTCTAATATAGCACCCTTTGCCCCTAGGGCTTCTCCTTGTGCTGAGAACAAGAGAGAAGGAGGTAAGGAGCTTCTCTCTCTACTCCCTTGTGTTTTCTAGGGTTTAGGTTGGATTTTTAGAGGATTAAAACCCTCTCTTTTGCTCTTTTTGCTTGATAGAGCCTCTACCACCATTGTTGGAGCTTGGAGCTTGCCTTTTGGAGCCTTGTGGTGGATCAAGCTTCAAGCCTAGGGCTTTTTGAGCTTGGTGTTGAGCTTCTTAGAGGTATGTGAATGATCTCTTTCCTCTAGTTTTGAATCTTGTGGGTTTTTGTGAGATGAAACCCTAGAATGAGATTCTAGGGTTAGGATTTGGGGATTTTCGATTTAGGGCCTTTGGGACCTAATTGATGGGTTTAGAACATTAATTTAGGTTGGATTAGAAGGACTCTAACTCCCATTTGGAGATCGAGAGCACTTCCTTCGCATTCGGTGAGTTTTCTCCAACCTTTTGTCGAAATCCTTAAAGTGTGAACTCAAGGTTTATCTTCTTAGCTTGTAACTCCTAGGGTGTGCTTTTTAGGACTCTAGGAGTGATTATCGAAGCTTCGTTAGCGGTTCGGAGCAACGCTTTTCGCACTTGGTGGGTTTGGCTTCATGAGCATAGGAGCAAATGGCTCCTAAGTGCTTATTCGGTTTGATTTAATTATTTTGAATGCATATTCATGCTAAATAGATTTATTATGAATTTTGAACCACTTAAAATGCATGCCTCATGTATGATAAAAATTTTCACTCTATATAGTAGAGCTTTCGGGGTTAAACAGCATGCATGTGAGGGTGGGATTTGTGGGCACCTGGGAGTGTGCCATTCATGTTTATATAGATTAATTAATGTAATTGAGAACATTAAACTTGTGTTGGAACTTAGAAAAGCTTAAGTGTCATCAAGCGGCACTTAACTTAGAAAACTATAAAACTGCAACATAGAGACTTGACATAGGCCTTTTGACATCTATTATTGCCATGTAGAGACATGATGACATAGAGATAGGCCTTTGGATACTTGTACATTCCATGTTAGAGACATGACGATTTGGGACTTATGACGAGTTTTGTGACTTTTGCCATTGTGCTCATTCGCACACGCTTGTGAGGGTAGCTCCTCATGCTCCAAGCACTCGTGAGTTGGCCAACGCGTTTCTTGTATTCGCCGTGCGGGGATTGGGCGCCAAGTGGATTGCCGTGGGACAGTCTCATTCCTATGGTGGGAATGTTGACTACTACGGGGCCATTAGGCTCGGCATTTGGGCTAGGCAGCCTTCGGGTGGGCATCGGCCATATCGCCTTCGGGTTGATCTTATTGTACTTAAACTTAATGTAGTTTAAAGAAAGCGTGGACTTTGACTAGAATAGTAAACTTTAACACTTTACTATCACTTGTGAACATTATAGATCTTGATTAGAATAGTAAACTTAGTCTTTTACTATCAAGTTGGGAACTTCATGTTATTTATAACGCTTTCTATTCATGCTTAGAATAGCTTACTTATGCAAATTCGTGCTAAGTAGAGATATTGTGTTTAGTAGTTTACATGTTATTTACATGTCGCTTATTATCGTTTATTATCGTTTATACTTACTTGCTTAGTTTTGGGCCTAGTGGAGCATGCAACTGAAGTCAGTAATTGCCCACTGGGAACTATTAATTAATAGTTCTCACGCCCTCTTTTTCTAATGTGTTTCAGAGCCTTCGGCACCGGCGGAGGCAAGGGATCGTGGAAAGGGAACCGCTAGCTAGTTATCGCACTTTCCACCTTGTAGGGGTTTTTCTCTCTTTTGTACTTTGGTGAGATTGAGAGAGTTTTGTATCCCTATGTAGAGACTACCATGTACTTGGTTATAGTGGTGTTTGGATTTCTTTTCGTTGTACTCTCTTTTATAGTTCATAGTGGATTTTGGTCCTTTCTTTTATCTACTTATTGTATGCTTATTTGTTAGGAATTCTAGTTGTTATACTGCTCTGATACTTCTAGATTCTTTTTATTTTGTTGGTTATTTATCGTTTTTGTTAGACGCCTTGTATGTTGTAGACACGCGCCGCGGGCTTCCGCCGGGTCCGGGCGTGATGATTAAATTGGTATCAGAGCCTAGGGTTGAGTCTTCTTGTGGACCTAGCAAACCTTAGGCAGGTTGGACTATAGGATGTAGGCTCGTGAGAGACGAGGTCTATTTAACTTGTGAGCGAAAGTATTAAGATTGGGTATCTTGAATAACTCTAGTAAGTAGAGTTGGATCGAAGTGTATAACTTCTAACTGCGCGGAGGGTTACGTTGGCGGCCGACAACGTAACATCGGGAGTTAGTAGTAAATGACCCTTCATTACTTTCGCATGATTTGGGTATTTATAGCATGAGCGGGGATGCGATTGCGTGAGCTTACTAACTTGCGCTTTTATGATGTTGTAGTGACGATGCCGATAACTTGCTCGAAATCTGTTAGAGCGGACAATGCGGCAACTTTTGAGGAGGTCGAGGCCTCCGCTACCTCCGGAGCCGGCGAGGTCCGTGAGTTGAGAGGCCAGTTGGCGGCCCTCACGGATTGGTGACGCGACGAGCGGCAATGGCACGGCGTCGGGAGCGCGCATGAAGCGCATGGAGGACCTTCTCTGCGGCGGGCGGGCTGCGAGGAGGCTCGGACCCCTTCACCGCCAAAGACCGGCCGAGGTTGACTTACCGCGGCGCGATCCCCGCGGCCGCTCACACAGACGACACGCAGCTTGAGCGCGGGAGGAGGACCGGACACCCCGCCGGTTCGAGCATCGCCGGGGGCAGCAGCATTTCCAGTTATGGCTCAGGGAGCCGAGAGGGATCGACTCATGGGTCGCCTCAAGGGGTTTAGGAAGTGCAGTCCGAGGATCTTTGACGGTGAGAACGTCGACCACTGGATTGTGGAAAAGTGGTTGATGCACATGGAGAAGCTATTCCGCGACACATTTGTGGAGGAGCGGGATAGGGTGTGGCTCGCCACCCACCACCTCGACGGCGAGGCCTACCGCTGGTGGATGGACATTCAGGAGAACCCCGACGGATTTGGCATCTATCACCCGGATAAAGTTCAAGGAACTTCTATTGTCACATTACTTCCCGACGGCGTCAAGAGGCGGATGGAGCGAGTTTGCGCACTGACTCGGGGGATCGATACGTAGCCGAGTACGAGAGGGAGTTTTCTCGCACGCATTGCGTGCCCTTCGTCGTGCGGGACGACGAGGATAAGGCCCGCATCTTCGAGCGTGGATCGAGACCGTCGATCTTCCGGTTCGTGCGATCATCGGAGCCTCGGACTTGCACTTACCGGGTGGTGAACCGCGCGCTCACCGTGGAGAGCGGCGCAGCCATGGTGCAGAGAGACGCGAGGGTTTGGACAAGTGGAAAGGGCAAGAGGCCCGCGGCCGAGGGTGCGAGCGACGCACTCTAGGAGGCCCCGAAGCATCCGAGGCACCGCCGCAGTCGAGGCGCACCGACTCAGCGAGGAGGACCTGACCGACGCCGGCCTCCCCGGTGTGTGATCTGCGGTGGTCCTCACCACCCGCCGCAGTGTCCACAGCGGGCAGGCAGGTGCTTCCAGTGTGGCCAGGAGGGCCACATCCGTACCGAGTGCCCGAGAGGTTCTTCACCGGCACCATCTTCTGCATCGGCACCGGCTCTACTGCCCGCCACCTGTGGACCCCGTCGACAAGACTCGATCAAGGCCGACCGTCCAGCCGCTCAGCGAGGGAGGTCACGTCGCGCCGAGTGGGCGCATGTACGCCGCGCAGATCGAGGCGGCGGCGACAGTGAGGATGTGGTGGCGGTATCATTTTACTTGATGGCATTAGAGTACGTGCATTATTTGATACCGTGCATCACATTCATTTATTGATCTACTGTTTGCCGAGTTGCATGACATCCGCTTTGTTCCTTTACTACACCCTGGACGTATTGTTGTACCCGACCACATTGTGGACGTGCGAGAGTATTGCCCCAGTTGCCCTATTCGGGTAGGAGATTGGACCATGCCCCCGGATTTGCGAGTAGTGCGCAAGTTGGGAGATTTTGACGTGGTTTTGGGTATGGATTGGTTGACTAGATACTACGCCACTATCGATTGTGTTAATCGAACGGTTACTTTTAGAGAACCGGGTCAGAGTGAGGTGGTGTTTAGAGGATGTCAGAGTTCGCTTTTTGCGATGTCGATCGATTCGTCTCGAGCTAGGCAGGCGATCAACCGGGATGCGTAGCCTATTTGGCTAGTATCGCTTTGAGGGTGAGGATGATACCCCTAGGATCGAGGATATCCCGGTGGTACGGGAGTTTCAGGACGTGTTTCCAGCGGAGCTACCAGGCATGCCACCTGATAGGGAGATCGAGTTTGTGGTAGATCTCGCTCCCGGGACTACCCCAGTCTCGAAGGCACCCTATAGGATGGCACCGGCAGAGTTAAAGGAGCTGAGGGCACAGTTACAGGATATGTTGGACAAGGGCTTCATTCGACCGAGTGTGTCACCTTGGGGAGCATCGGTTCTTTTTGTGAAGAAGAACGGATCACTTCGTCTTTGCGTGGACTATCGTGAACTTAATAAAGTCACGATCAAGAATAAATATCCGTTGCCGAGGATTGATGATCTTTTTGATCAACTTCAAGGATCAAATGTGTATTCCAAGATAGACTTGAAGTCGGGATACCATCAGTTGAAGATTGCGCCGGGGGATGTGGCGAAGACGGCTTTTAGATCACGGTATGGACATTAGGAGTGCACTGTTATGCCGTTGGGGCTTACTAATGCCCCTGCCTTTTATGGATCTAATGAACCGTGTCTTCAAGCCTTATCTAGACGGGTTCGTCGTGGTCTTCATCGACGACATCTTGGTTTATTCCGAAGTGATGTGGAGCACGAGGAACACTTGAGATTGGTACTACAAGTGCTTCGGAAAAGAAGTTATTTGCACAGGAAGAAGTGCGAATTTTGGCTTCGAGAAGTGGCTTTTTCCGGGACATGTGATTTCAGGATCAGGCATAGCAGTGGATCCTAGGAAGATAGAAGCCATTCAGGATTGGCCAAGACCGACGAGCGTCACCGAGATCAGGAGGGCTACTACCGCCGCCGGTTTGGCCGGCTACTACCGCCGATTCGTGGAGGGCTTTGCGAAGTTATCTACCCCCCTCACGAGGCTCACGCACAAAGGAGCTAAATTCATTTGGAATGATGCGTGTGAAAAGAGCTTTCAAGAATTGAAGCTGAGATTGACGACCGCTCCAATCCTCACATTACCTATTGCTGGAGCAGGGTATGTGGTTTATAGTGATGCATCTCTTAACGGATTGGGCTGTGTCTTGATGCAGGGTGACAAGGTGATCACGTATGCATCTCGCCAATTAAAGGAATATGAGAAGAACTATCCTACACACGACTTGGAGTTGGCGGCCGTAGTCTTTGCATTGAAGCTATGGCGCCACTATTTGTATGGCGAGCGGTGCGAGGTCTATACGGATCACAAGATCTTAAAGTACCTTTTCACTCAGAAGGAGTTGAACTTGAGACAGCGCAGATGGTTGGAGCTACTCAAGGATTATGATTTGACTATTCTCTACCACCCGGGCAAGGCTAACGTGGTGGCGGATGCGCTAAGTCGGAAATCTACCGAGAACTTAGCGATGCATGTCGTTACTCAACCGCAGTTGATCGAGCAGATGAAGCGGTTGGAGTTTGAGGTAGTGACTCCCGATACGCCTATGCGACTGATGACTATGGTGGTGCAACCTACTCTTATGGATAGAATTAAAGAGAAGCAAGCTCTTGACTTAGAGTTGCAAAGGATTCGAGACAAAATGGTTGATGGTTGCACCTGACTTCCTAGTGGATGATCAGGGAGTGATGCGCTATCGTGGACGGATTTGTGTGCCTACAGATATGGGACGGAGAGAGGACATCCTTCAGGGGGCACACAGAGCACCTTATGCGATTCACCCAGGAGGCACCAAAATGTACAAGGACTTGAGGTTACTTTATTGGTGGCCTGGGATGAAAAAGGATGTTGGCGAGTTTGTTGCTAGATGTCTAACTTGCCAACAAGTGAAAGCTGAGCATCGAGTTCCAGCGGGAAAACTTCAGAGTTTGCCTATTCCCGTGTGGAAATGGGAGAAGATCATCATGGACTTCGTGACAGGATTGCCTCGCTCTCAAGCTGGGCATGATGCTATTTGGGTGATAGTGGATAGGTTGACGAAGTCAGCGCACTTTATACCTATCCATACTACTTGGGCTGGAGAGAAGCTCGCACAAGTGTACCTTGATGAGATTGTGCGACTTCATGGAGTACCTACATCGATCGTATCTGACAGGGACACTCGCTTTGTGTCACACTTCTGGAGGAGTCTACAGGACGCCTTGGGTACTAGATTGGATTTCAGCACTGCTTTCCACCCCGAGAGTGACGGGCAGTCGGAGCGCACTATACAGACTCTAGAGGACATGCTTCAAGCATGTGTGATTGACTTCCAGGGAGGATGGTCGCAGCATCTACCTATGGCGGAGTTTGCTTATAACAATAGTTATCAAGCAAGTATCAAGATGGCACCGTTCGAGGCATTATATGGACGAAAGTGCGAGATCACCACTTCATTGGAGTGATGTGGGCTAAAGATTGGCTTTAGGCCCTGAAGTTGTCCAGGAAGCAGAGGATAAAGTTCGAATCGCTCGGGAGCGACTACTGACGGCCCAGAGTAGGCAGAGGAGCTATGCAGATAAACGCCGACGAGACTTGGAGTTTCAGGTTGGAGATCATGTTTTCTTGAAAGTCTCGCCGTCAAAGGGAATTCGGAGATTTGGAATTCGAGGTAAGTTGAGTCCTCGATTTATTGGACCCTATGAGATCTTGGAACGTATAGGTCCGGTAGCGTATCGACTTACTCTACCGCCGAACCTATCGGGCGTGCACAACGTCTTTCATGTATCGGTCCTTCGGAAATATATCCATGATCCGGCTCATGTATTGGAGGCTGTACCCATAGAGCTGCGGGAGGATTTGACCTTCGAGGATCAACCCGTGAAGATCTTGGCTCGCGAGGTGAAGAAATTGCGGAATCGGGACATTCCGTACGTGAAGGTTCTTTGGAGCAACCACGAGGAGCGAGAGGCCACGTGGGAGCCTGAGAGCGCACTGCAGGAGCGCTATCCCCATCTCTTTCAGATGGAATCTTGAGGTATGAGTTCGCTTTAGAGTTTCGCGGACGAAACTCCTTTTTAGGAGGGGTGAATGTAGTTGACTTGAGTTTGGAGCTTTTCCAGATTTTTCTGGAGGGTCGTTGACTGTGTTCCGACCTATGGCACGAGCACCGAGGTTAGTGGATGAATTCCAAGCACTAAAGTCCAAAAATTTGGATTTTAGGTTGCTCTCGGGTTTGACTCTGGAGGGCTTGTACCCCTTGGTTATTATACCGAGTCTGACCATTGTTGCTACACGCAGGGTGGATTCAGACCGGTATGGGATGGTCGGAGGCGCCAACCCGAGCCTCGGTTTGCTTTTCGCAGTGGTCTCGTACTTGTATGGGATGGGATGGCTACACTGGCAGATTTCGAGCAGTTTAAACTGCAGGGGTGTTTTAGCATTTTGTTGCTTCTAATATAGCACCCTTTGCCCCTAGGGCTTCTCCTTGTGCTGAGAACAAGAGAGAAGGAGGTAAGGAGCTTCTCTCTCTACTCCCTTGTGTTTTCTAGGGTTTAGGTTGGATTTTTAGAGGATTAAAACCCTCTCTTTTGCTCTTTTTGCTTGATAGAGCCTCTACCACCATTGTTGGAGCTTGGAGCTTGCCTTTTGGAGCCTTGTGGTGGATCAAGCTTCAAGCCTAGGGCTTTTTGAGCTTGGTGTTGAGCTTCTTAGAGGTATGTGAATGATCTCTTTCCTCTAGTTTTGAATCTTGTGGGTTTTTGTGAGATGAAAACCTAGAATGGGATTCTAGGGTTAGGATTTGGGGATTTTCGATTTAGGGCCTTTGGGACCTAATTGATGGGTTTAGAACTTTGATTTAGGTTGGATTAGAAGGACTCTAACTCCCATTTGGAGATCGAGAGCACTTCCTTCGCATTCGGTGAGTTTTCTCCAACCTTTTGTCAAAATTCTTAAAGTGTGAACTCAAGGTTTATCTTCTTAGCTTGTAACTCCTAGGGTGTGCTTTTTAGGACTCTAGGAGTGATTATCGAAGCTTCGTTAGCGGTTCGGAGCAACGCTTTTCGCACTTGGTGGGTTTGGCTTCATGAGCATAGGAGCAAATGGCTCCTAAGTGCTTATTCGGTTTGATTTAATTATTTTGAATGCATATTCATGCTAAATAGATTTATTATGAATTTTGAACCACTTAAAATGCATGCCTCATGTATGATAAAAATTTTCACTCTATATAGTAGAGCTTTCGGGGTTAAACAGCATGCATGTGAGGGTGGGATTTGTGGGCACCTGGGAGTGTGCCATTCATGTTTATATAGCTTAATTAATATAATTGAGAACATTAAACTTGTGTTGGAACTTAGAAAAGCTTAAGTGTCATCAAGCGGCACTTAACTTAGAAAACTATGAAACTGCAACATAGAGACTTGACATAGGCCTTTTGACATCTATTATTGCCATGTAGAGACATGATGACATAGAGATAGGCCTTTGGATACTTGTACATTCCATGTTAGAGACATGACGATTTGGGACTTATGACGAGTTTTGTGACTTTTGCCATTGTGCTCATTCGCACACGCTTGTGAGGGTAGCTCCCTCAAGCACTCCGAGTTGGCCAACGCGTTTCTTGTATTCGCCGTGCGGGGATTGGGCGCCGAAGTGGATTGCCGTGGGACGTCTCATTCCTAGGGTGGGAATGTTGACTACTACGGGGCCATTAGGCTCGGCATTTGGGCTAGGCGACCTTCGGGTGGGCATCGGCCATATCGCCTTCGGGTTGATCTTATTGTACTTAAACTTAATGTAGTTTAAAGAAAATCGTGGACTTTGACTAGAATAGTAAACTTTAACACTTTACTATCACTTGTGGACATTATAGATCTTGATTAGAATAGTAAACTTAGTCTTTTACTATCAAGTTGGGAACTTCATGTTATTTATAACGCTTTCTATTCATGCTTAGAATAGCTTACTTATGCAAATTCGTGCTAAGTAGAGATATTGTGTTTAGTAGTTTACATGTTATTTACATGTCGCTTATTATCGTTTATTATCGTTTATACTTACTTGCTTAGTTTTGGGCCTAGTGGAGCATGCAACTGAAGTCAGTAATTGCCCACTGGGAACTATTAATTAATAGTTCTCACGCCCTCTTTTTCTAATGTGTGGCGGAGGCAAGGGATCGTGGAAAGGGAACCGCTAGCTAGTTATCGCAGCTTTCCACCTTGTAGGGGTTTTTCTCTCTTTTGTACTTTGGTGAGATTGAGAGAGTTTTGTATCCCTATGTAGAGACTACCATGTACTTGGTTATAGTGGTGTTTGGATTTTTTTTCGTTGTACTCTCTTTTATAGTTCATAGTGGATTTTGGTCCTTTCTTTTATCTACTTATTGTATGCTTATTTGTTAAGAATTCTAGTTGTTATACTGCTCTGATACTTCTAGATTTTTTTTATTTTGTTGGTTATTTATCGTTTTTGTTAGACGCCTTGTATGTTGTAGACATACGGCGGGTCTGGGCACGCGCCGGGCGGGCTTCCGCTGGGTCCTAGGGCGTGACAATCAATTAGGTCCCAAAGGCCCTAAATCGAAAATCCCCAAATCCTAACCCTAGAATCCAAAAGTAGGGTTTCATCTCACAAAAACCCACAAAAACCAAAACTAGAGGGAAGAGATCATTCACATACCTCTAAGAAGCTCAAAACCAAGCTCAAATAGCCCTAGGCTTGAAGCTTGATCCACCACAAGGTTCCAACCACCAAGCTCCAAGCTCCAACAATGGTGGGATATGCTCTACCAAGCAAAAGAGAGCAAAAGAGAGGGTTAATCCTCTAAAAATCCAACCTAAACCCTAGAAAACACAAGGGAGTAGAGAGAGGCTCCTCCTACCTCTTGCTGCAATAGGGGTGCTCAAATGGAGCCCTAGGGGTGTGTGGTACACTATTAGAAGCAACAGAATGCTAAAACACCCCCGCAGCTTTAAATCGTCACAGCCGTACCAGACAAGCCATCCCATACCTAAGACATGCACTCGCGAAATGCCCAAACCCGAGGCTCGGTTGGCTAACTCCAAACATCCCATACCGGTACGTAATCCACCCCGTACCGATATAGCAACAATGGCCGCACGATAGCAACCAAGGCCGTACGGCACAAGCCCTCCGTAGTCAAACTCCGAGAGCAACCTAAAATCCAATTTTTGGACTTTAGTGCTTGGAATTCATCCACTAACCTCGTGCTCGTGCCATAGGTCTAACACAAATAACGACCCTCCGTAAAAAACTGAAAAGCTCCAAACTCAAGTCAACTACTCGAACTCCGCAATTTGCGCAAGTCCGATGTTACATTCACCCTCCTAAAAAGGAGTTTCGTCTGCGAAACTCTAAAGCGAACTCATACCTCAAGATTCCATCTGAAAGAGATGGGGATAGTGCTCCTGCAGTGCGCTCTCAGGCTCCCACGTGGCCTCTCGCTCCTCGTGGTTGCTCCAAAGAACCTTCACGTACGGAATGTCCCGATTCCGCAATTTCTTGACCTCGCGAGCCAAGATCTTCACGGGTTGCTCCTCGAAGCTCAAATCCTCCCCCAGCTCTATGGGTACAGCCTCCAATACATGAGCCGGATCATGGATATATTTCCGAAGGACCGATACATGAAAGACGTTGTGCACGCCAGATAGGTTCGGCGGTAGAGCAAGTCGATACGCTACCGGACCTATACGTTCCAAGATCTCATATGGTCCAATAAATCGCGGACTTAACTTACCTCGAATTCCAAATCTCCGAATTCCCTTTGACGGCGAGACTTTCAAGAAGCCATGATCTCCAATCTGAACCTCCCAGTCTCGTCGGCGTTTATCTGCATAGCTCCTCTGCCTACTCTGGGCCGTCAGTAGTCGCTCACGAGCGATTCGAACTTTATCCTCTGCTTCCTGGAGTACTTCCGGGCCTAAAGCCAATCTTTCGCCAACTTCACTCCAATGAAGTGGTCATCTGCACTTTCGTCCATATAATGCCTCGAACGGTGCCATCTTGATACTTGCTTGATAACTATTGTTATAAGCAAACTCCGCCATAGATCGAGGCTGCGACCACCCTCCATGGAAGTCAATCACACATGCTCGAAGCATGTCCTCTAGAGTCCGTATAGTGCGCTCCGACCGCCCGTCACTCTTGGGGTGGAAACGGTCTTTGAAATCCAATCTAGTACCCAAGGCGTCCTGTAGACTCCTCCAGAAGTGTGACACAAAGCGAGTGTCCCTGTCAGATACGATCGATGTAGGTACTCCATGAAGTCGCACAATCTCATCAAGGTACACTTGTGCGAGCTTCTCTCCAGCCCAAGTAGTATAGATAGGTATAAAGTGCGCCGACTTCGTCAACCTATCCACGATCACCCAAATAGCATCATACCCAGCTTGAGAGCGAGGCAATCCTGTCACGAAGTCCATGGTGATCTTCTCCCACTTCCACACCGGAATAGGCAAATTCTGAAGTTTTCCCGCTGGAACTCGATGCTCAGCTTTCACCTGTTGGCAAGTTAGACATCTAGCAACAAACTCGCCAACATCCTTCTTTATCCCAGGCCACCAATAAAGTAACCTCAAGTCCTTGTACATTTTGGTGCCTCCTGGATGAATAGCATAAGGTGCCCTGTGTGCCTCCTGAAGGATGTCCTCTCTAAGTCCCAAATCCGCCGGCACACAAATTCGTCCACCAAAGCGCATCGCTCCCTGATCATCCGCTAGGAAGTCACCGGTGCAACCATCAACCATTTTGTCTCGAATCCTTTGCAACTCTAAGTCAAGAGCTTGCTTCTCTTTAATTCTATCCATAAGTGTAGGTTGCACAACCATAGTCATCAGCCGCATAGGCGTATCGGGAGTCACTACCTCCAACTCCAACCGCTTCATTTGCTCGATCAACTGCGGTTGAGTAACAACGTGCATCGCTAAGTTCTCGGTCGATTTCCGACTTAGCGCATCCGCCACCACGTTAGCCTTGCCCGGGTGGTAGAGAATAGTCAAATCATAATCCTTGAGCAGCTCCAACCATCTGCGCTGTCTCAAGTTCAACTCCTTCTGAGTGAAAAGGTACTTTAAGCTCTTGTGATCCGTATAGACCTCGCACTGCTCGCCATACAAATAGTGGCGCCATAACTTCAATGCAAAGACTACGGCCGCCAACTCCAAGTCGTGTGTAGGATAGTTCTTTTCGTATTCCTTCAATTGGCGAGAAGCATACGCGATCACTTTGTCACCCTGCATCAAGACACAACCCAATCCGTTAAGAGATGCATCACTATAAACCACATACCCTGCTCCAGCAATAGGTAATGTGAGGATTGGAGCGGTCGTCAATCTCAGCTTCAACTCTTGAAAGCTCTTTTCACACGCATCATTCCAAATGAATTTAGCTCCTTTGTGCGTGAGCCTCGTGAGGGGGGTAGATAACTTCGCAAAGCCCTCCACGAATCGGCGGTAGTAGCCGGCCAAACCAAGGAAGCTCCTGATCTCGGTGACGCTCGTCGGTCTTGGCCAATCCTGAATGGCTTCTATCTTCCTAGCATCCACTGCTACACCCGATCCTGAAATCACCTGTCCTAGAAAAGCCACTTCTCGAAGCCAAAATTCACACTTCTTCGGCTGAGCAAATAACTTCTTTTCCCGAAGCACTTGAAGTACCAATCTCAAGTGTTCCTCGTGTTCCACATCACTTCGGGAATAAATCAAGATGTCGTCGATGAAGACCACGACGAACCTGTCTAGATAAGGCTTGAAAACACGGTTCATTAGATCCATAAAAGCTGCCGGGGCATTAGTAAGCCCAAACGGCATAACAGTGAACTCATAATGTCCATACCGTGATCTAAAAGCCGTCTTCGCCACATCCCCAGGCGCAATCTTCAACTGATGGTATCCCGACTTCAAGTCTATCTTGGAATACACGTTCGACCCTTGAAGTTGGTCAAAAAGATCATCAATCCTCGGCAACGGATATTTATTCTTGATCGTGACTTTATTAAGTTCACGATAGTCCACGCAAAGGCGAAGTGATCCGTTCTTCTTCTTCACAAAAAGAACCGGTGCTCCCCAAGGTGACACACTCGGTCGAATGAAGCCCTTGTCCAACATATCCTGTAACTGTGCCCTCAGCTCCTTTAACTCTGCCGGTGCCATCCTATAGGGTGCCTTCGAGACTGGGGTAGTCCCGGGAGCGAGATCTACCACAAACTCGATCTCCCTATCAGGTGGCATGCCTGGTAGCTCCGCTGGAAACACGTCCAGAAACTCTCGTACCACCGGAATATCCTCGATCCTAGGGGTATCATCCTCACCCCTCAATGCGATACTAGCTAAATAGGCTACGGATCCCCGGTTGATCGCCTGCCTAGCTCGAGACGAATCGATCGACATCGCAAAAGCGAACTCTGGCATCCTCTAAACACCACCTCACACTGACCCGGTTCTCTAAAAATAACCGTTCGATTAACACAATCGATGGTGGCGTAGTATCTAGTCAACCAATCCATACCCAAAACCACGTCAAAATCCCCCAACTTGCGCACCACTCGCAAGTCCGCGGGCATGGTCCAATCTCCTACCCGAATAGGGCAACTGGGGCAATACTCTCGCACGTCCACAATGTGGTCGGGTACAACAATACGTCCGGGTGTAGTAAAGGAACAAATCGGATGTCATGCAACTCGGCAAGCAGTACCGATCTATAAATAAATGTGATGCACCGGTATCAAATAATGCACGTACTCTAATGCCATCAAGTAAAATGATACCGACATCCTCTGCCGTCGCTGCCGCCTCGTGCGCGCGACGTACATGGGCCCACTCGGCGCCCGACGTGACCCCTCGCTCGGCGCTGGACGGTCAACCGCACTGATCGTGTCGACAGGGTCCCCTGGCTGGCGGCTGGTAGAGCCGGTGCCGATGCAGAAGACGGTGCCGGTGACGAACCTCTCGGGCACTCGGTACGGATGTGGCCCTCCTGGCCACACTGGAAGCACCTGCCTGCCCGCTGTGGACACTGCGGCGGGTGGTGAGGACCACCGCAGATCACACACCGGGAGGCCGGCGTCGGTCCGGTCCTCCTCGGCCGAGTCGGTGCGCCTCGGCTGCGGCCGGTGCCTCGGATGCTTCGGGGGCCTCCTAGAGTGCGTGCGCTCGCACCCTCGGCCGCGGGCCTCTTGCCCTTTCCTTTATCCAAGCCCTCGCGTCTCTCCTCGTACCATAGCCGCGCCGCTCTCCACGGTGAGTGCGCGGTTCACCACCCGTCGGTAAGTCCGAAGCTCCGATGATCGCACGAACCGGAAAATCGACGGTCGCGATCCACGCTCGAAGATGCGGGCCTTATCCTCGTCGTCCCGCACGACGAAGGGCACGCAATGCGAAGCGAGAAAACTCCCTCTCATACTCGGCTACGGATCGATCCCCCGAGTAAGGCGCAGGCTCTGCTCCATCTGCCTCTTGACACTGTCGGGGAAGTAATGTGACAATAGAAGTTCCTTGAACTTCAACCAAGTAATAGCCGCCAAGTCTGTGCTGGGGTTCTCCTGAATGTCCATCCACCAGCGGTAGGCCTCGCCGTCGAGGTGGTGGGTGGCGAGCCACACCCTATCCCGCTCCTCCACAAATGTGTCGCGGAATAGCTTCTCTACGTGCATCAACCACTTTTCCAAAATCCAGTGGTCGACGTTCTCCCCGTCGAAGATCCTCGGGCTGCACTTCCTAAACTCCTTGAGGCGACCCATGAGCCGATCCCTCTCGGCTCCCTGAGCCATAACTGGAAATGCCGCTGCCACCGGTGATGCTCGAACTGGCGGGGTGTCCCGGTCCTCCTCCCGGCACTCGACTGCCGGAGTCGTCGTGTGAGCCGGGGATGCGCCCGCGGTAAGTCAACCTCGGCTGGTGCTGGCGGTGAAGGGGTCTAAGCCTCCCTCGCAGCTGCCTGCTGCAGTAGAAGATCCACCATGCGCTTCATGCGCGCTTCCTGTCGCTGGGCCGCGGTCGCCTGCTGCGTCACCAATGCTGTGAGGGCCGCCAACTGGCCCCTCAACTCACGGACCTCGCCGGATCCGGAGGTAGCGGAGGCCTCGACCTCCTCAAACGTTGCCGCATTGTCCGCTCCAACAGATTTCGAACGAGTTATCGGCATCGTCACTACAACATCATAAAAGCGCAAGTTAGTAAGCTCACGCAATCGCATCCCCGCTCATGCTATAAATACCCAAATCATGCGAAAGTAATGAAGCGTCATTTACTACTAACTCCGATGTTACGTTGTCGGCCGCCAACGTAACCCTCCGCGAAGTTAGAAGTTATACACTTCGATCCAACTCTACTTACTAGAGTTATTCAAGATACCCAATCTTAATACTTTCGCTCACAAATTAAATAGACTTCGTCTCTCACGAGCCTATATCCTATAGTCCAACATGCCTAAGGTTTGCTAGGTCCACAAGAAGACTCAACCCTAGGCTATGATACCAATTTAATCTGTCACGCCCCGGGACCCAGCGGAAGCCCGCCGCACAGCCAGACTCCGCCGTATGTCTACAACATACAAGGCGTCTAACAAAAATGATAAATAACCACTAAAATAAGAAGAATCTAGAAGCATCAGAGCAGTATAACAACTAGATTTCTATACAAGGAAGCATAAAGAAATGACTAAAAAAAATAAAGTACCAATCTCTAATATAAACTATAAAGAGAGTACAACGAAAAGAAATCCAAACACCACTATAACTAAGTACATGGTAGTCTCTACATAGGGATACAAAACTCTCTCAATCTCACCAAAGTACAAAAAGAGAGAAAAACCCCTACAAGGTGGAAAGCTGTGATAACTAGCTAGCGGTTCCCTTTCCACGATCCCTTGCCTCCGCCGGTGCCGAAGGCTCTGAAACACATTAGAAAAAGAGGGCGTGAGAACTATTAATTAATAGTTTCCAGTGGGCAATTACTGACTTCAGTTGCATGCTCCACTAGGCCCAAAACTAAGCAAGTAAGTATAAACGATGATAAAAGCAATAATAAGCGACATGTAATTAACATGTAAACTACTAAACACCATATCTCTACTTAGCATGAATTTGCATAAGTAAGCTATTCTAAGCATGAATAGAAAGCGTTATAATTAACATGAAGTTCCCAACTTGATAGTAAAAGACTAAGTTTACTATTCTAATCAAGATCTATAATGTCCACATGTGATAGTAAAGTGTTAAAGTTTACTATTCTAGTCAAAGTCCACAGTTTTCTTTAAACCACATTAAGTTTAAGTGCAATAAGATCAACCCGAAGGCGATATGGCCGACGCCCACCCGAAGGCTGCCGCCTAGCCCAAATGCCGAGCCTAGTGGCCCCGTAGTAGTCAACATTCCCACCCTAGGAATGAGACTGTCCCACGGCAATCCACTTCGGCGCCCAATCCAGCACGGCGAATACAAGAAACGCGTTGGCCAACTCCGGAGTGCCGGCTTGTAGGGAGCGACCCTCACAAGCATGTGCGAATGAGCACAATGGCATATAGTCACAAGTCCCAAATCGTCATGTCTCTAACATGGAATGTACAAGTGTCCAAAAGGCCTATCTCTATGTCATCATGTCTCTAACATGGAAATAATAGATGTCCAAAGGCCTATCTCTATGTCATCATGTCTCTAACATGGAAATAATAGATGTCCAAAGGCCTATGTCAAGTCTCTATGTTGCAGTTTCATAGTTTTCTAAGTTAAGTGCCGCTTGATGACACTTAAGCTTTTCTAAGTTCCAACACAAGTTTAATATTCTCAATTACATTAATTAAGCTATGTAAACATGAATGGCACACTCCCAGGTGCCCACAAATCCCACCCTCACATGCATGCTGTTTAACCCCGAAAGCTCTACTATATAGAGTGAAAATTTTATCATACATGAGGCATGCATTTTAAGTGGTTCAAAATTCATAATAAATCTATTTAGCATGAATATGCATTCAAAATAATTAAGTCAAACCGAATAAGCACTTAGGAGCCATTTGCTCCTATGCTCATGAAGCCAAACCCACCAAGTGCGAAAAGCGTTGCTCCGAACCGCTAACGAAGCTTCGATAATCACTCCTAGAGACCTAAAAAGCACACCCTAGGAGTTACAAGCTAAGAAGATAAACCTGGAGTTCACACTTTAAGGATTTCACAAAAGGTTGGAGAAAACTCACCGAATGCGAAGGAAGTGCTCTTGATCTCCAAATGGGAGTTAGAGTCCTTCTAATCCAACCTAAATCAAAGTTCTAAACCCATCAATTAGGTCCCAAAGGCCCTAAATCGAAAATCCCCAAATCCTAATCCTAGAATCCAAAACTAGGGTTTCATCTCACAAAAACCCACAAAAATCAAAACTAGAGGGAAGAGATCATTCACATACCTCTAAGAAGCTCAAAACCAAGCTCAAATAGCCCTAGGCTTGAAGCTTGATCCACCACAAGGCTCCAACCACCAAGCTTCAAGCTCCAACAATGGTGGGATATGCTCTACCAAGCAAAAGAGAGCAAAAGAGAGGGTTAATCCTCTAAAAATCCAACCTAAACCCTAGAAAACACAAGGGAGTAGAGAGAGGCTCCTCCTACCTCTTGCTGCAATAGGGGTGCTCAAATGGAGCCCTAGGGGTGTGTGGTACACTAATAGAAGCAACAAAATGCTAAAACACCCCGCAGCTTTAAATCGTCGAAATCTGCCAAGCCGTACTCAGACAAGCCATCCCATACGACAGCACTCGCGAAACAGCCAAACCCGAGGCTCGGGTTGGCTGCCTCCAGCCATCCCATACCGGTACAGAATCCACCCTGTACCGGTATAGCAACAATGGCTGTACCGGTATAGCAACCAAGGCTGTACCGGTACAAGCCCTCCAGAGTCAAACCCGAGAGCAACCTAAAATCCAATTTTTTAGACTTTAGTGCTTGGAATTCATACACTAACCTCGGTGCTCGTGCCATAGGTCGGAACACAGTCAACGACCCTCCAGAAAAATCTGGAAAAGCTCCAAACTCAAGTCAACTACTCAAACTCCGCAATTTGCGCAAGTCCAGTATGTTACATTAAGTCATGACTTGGGTACTCGCTGGGTAATTCCGCCGTGATCGCCACCAGAATGGTTATGTCAAGTGACAGCTGGGTTTCGCGTGTGCGACGATTTTGCCGCGATGAGGCTGAGTCACAGAGGGCGGCAGGCTGTTGACAGCTGGGGTAGTTGGTAGACGTCCAACACCTCGGGCTAGACAGCGGGCGGATTATCCGCATTGGATTGACTCAAGACCGAGTCGGGTGGCTTAGTGAGCTGAGGTAGAGTGACCTTAGAATTGAATTGCTAAGTAGCATAAGTGCCAAAAGGTAAAGAATGTAAAGACTAGCTAAACTTGTAAATAGCTAATGAATAGTGCTAGTAATAGCTAAGCTTGTAAATAGCTAAGTATGAATGGAAAGGCTAAAGTAAAGAATAGCAATAAAGTAAAGAAAAGCTAAGAGCTAAAGGGTAATGATTTGCATAGTGCATATTGTGAGGCAGGTTTTTATGTTAGTTGCAAATTATATATCTGTATATGTTTTTGGACAACATATTTGCAGTGCCTCCTTGGACCTATTGGTCGAGCTGTTCTCTTGGGTGGCCGTACCCACGAGAACTATGGACAATAGTTCTCACCCCGTGTTGCATTTTGGGGGTACGGGTATACACGTGAGCGACGCGGCGGCGGCGCGAGGCAAGGCGTAGCTCGGTAGATAGCGCCTACCGGAGACCGAGAGATAGAAGTACCCCGGTTGACGAGCTTAGGGGTATAGCAAGGAGAGCAAGTTGTTATAAATCGTAAACATATTGGTAATAACTAGTTTGTGGTAGGAAGTTTTAGTATGAATGTAAAATGTAAAGATTGTAGACTGGGATGAATGGATGTAATAGCAAGTAGCTGTTTTATGTTTATGATACTTCCATATGCAATCTGATTGAGATATCTGTTCCTTTTTGGAACCTCCTTGTAATTGTATTGATTGCGACAAGGATTGTATTGATTGCGACGCCTTGAACGTACAGGGGAAACTCTGTCCGTTCGGCGGTCTGTCGGCGCGCCCGAATCCGACCGAATTGGCGGGCTCGGGGCGTGACACCTATCCTATTAATATGATAGTAGCCCTAGCCTCTCTCTCTCTCTCTCTCTCTCTCTCTCTCTCTCTCTCTCTCTCTCTCTCTATATATATATATATATATATATATATATATATATATATATATATATATATATATATATATATGAGTCGAGGAGCTAGAATGTTATCGATAGCAAAGCATTTTGCCACCCATTTGTTTTCGATGATGGAGCCTCAAATCGATGATCGGCGCCGTTGAACATGATCTATACCACTTGAAGTATTTATAAATTAAATTTCAAATATTTTCGATATTATTTGCCTAATGATCAAAGGGTTTCAAAATTGTAATTTTAATGGTCGATATGAGACGTTTCTCGTTTAACAGTGTAAAGATATCCAAATCAATTGAATTTTTGTTAGAAAATTCTTTAAACTATTTAAAACAAGATCTATACTCTTGATCTTGATTTCAAGACTCCTATCATCACTTTTTCAAGGATATTCATTTTCAGCCGTT